>OX336903.1:18146308-18746308 GCA_946959425.1 Argyrosomus regius
TCATGTTAACCATTAATTGATCATATTTTGTAATATTAATCTGAATCTGCAAAGTAACCCAGAACTAAAGTTATCACTCAAATGTAGTGCAATGAAAAGTTATAATATTTACCTTTGAATTGCGGTGTGGTTACTGAGTTGAAGATGATGCGTGGTCCCGTTGTGCTTCTAGATGGAAATGAATCTGAAAAGAGTCTTAGTCATGATGTGACTGAAGCTTTTACTGTGAAAAAATACAGCCCTACTATAAAGCAACTACTTTTAGAATGGAGTTTGGTTTGACGTTGTTTTGACTCAGAAGTCCACGGGGGAGCAGAGAGTATTCTAACCTCAATCATTTGCATAAATTGAGCTGACCTGCGTTCTAATAATGAACCTTGTAAACAGCATAAAGTAACGGCACTAAACTTCTTTTCTACTTCTCCAGGCTCGAAGGAAAAAGTCACTTAACAAGCACGAATGTCTATCAAATGTAGAGACAGTGGTTCCACAGAGATGTAATTAGTTTACAGAGACGTCACATTGGACAGACTACCAAAAACAGAAAATAAAGTGACAGATGTCAGAAATATAAGATGGGGGTATGATGCAAGGGCAAAGTAGGATGGGCTGATGTATCGTTACAGAACTTTTGAAACTATCAAATTGTTGAATATGTTGTTATCAGTCTCAAAAATTCTGTATCAGTCGGGTTGGGCTGTAACTGTTATCTAATGTAATGCAGAATTCTCTCTCCACTGAAGGACAGTAAAATACTCAGCCAAAGTCCTGCATTCAAAATCTTACTTTGAAGTCAAAGTATAAAAGTATGAACATCAAAATATACTTAAAGGACCAGAAGTAAAAGTCCTCATTATGTAGAATGAACTTCATGATGACATTATAGTTATTGATGTGTGTCAGCTGGTAAAGGTGGATTTCAGTTGAAAGACTTCATATTCTGATTACCATAAATTTCGGACTATTGAGTGCACCTGAATATAAGCCGCACCAGCTAAATTTTAAAAGAAAATATATTTTGTACATATATAGGCCGCACTTGAATATAAACCGCAGGTTTTCATGTTGTAACATGAGATATTTACACAGAAAGACGGTACACGGAAGATTTTTCTTTTTAGTTTTAATTTAAGACACGCTTTTTTCAAACTGTGCCTGAAAATCGGCAGTACGGCACCAAACACGCCATCAACATGGCATCAACACAGCACCAACACGCCATCAACACGGGATGAACATGCCTGCATGGTTAGAAAATCAGTTTATAGTCCGAAAATTACGGTAGTGTCTTCTTCGGCGCATAATCTTTCCCCTCATGTCTGTCTCACTTTTGCGTTTACTGCTAGAGAGTGCCCCCGGTGGCAGTAAAAATAATAAATTAGCCACACCGTTGTATAGGCCGCAGGGTTCAAAGCGTGTGAAAAAAGTACCGGCTTATAGTCCGAAAATTACGGTATTTCATGTTAACCATTAATTGATCATATTTTGTAATATTAATCTGAATCTGCAAAGTAACCCAGAACTAAAGTTATCACTCAAATGTAGTGCAATGAAAAGTTATAATATTTACCTTTGAATTGCGGTGTGGTTACTGAGTTGAAGATGATGCGTGGTCCCGTTGTGCTTCTAGATGGAAATGAATCTGAAAAGAGTCTTAGTCATGATGTGACTGAAGCTTTTACTGTGAAAAAAATACAGCCCTACTATAAAGCAACTACTTTTAGAATGGAGTTTGGTTTGACGTTGTTTTGACTCAGAAGTCCACGGGGAGCAGAGAGTATTCTAACCTCAATCATTTGCATAAATTGAGCTGACCTGCGTTCTAATAATGAACCTTGTAAACAGCATAAAGTAACGGCACTAAACTTCTTTTCTACTTCTCCAGGCTCGAAGGAAAAAGTCACTTAACAAGCACGAATGGCTATCAAATGTAGAGACAGTGGTTCCACAGAGATGTAATTAGTTTACAGAGACGTCACATTGGACAGACTACCAAAAACAGAAAATAAAGTGACAGATGTCAGAAATATAAGATGGGGGTATGATGCAAGGGCAAAGTAGGATGGGCTGATGTATCGTTACAGAACTTTTGAAACTATCAAATTGTTGAATATGTTGTTATCAGTCTCAAAAATTCTGTATCAGTCGGGTTGGGCTGTAACTGTTATCTAATGTAATGCAGAATTCTCTCTCCACTGAAGGACAGTAAAATACTCAGCCAAAGTCCTGCATTCAAAATCTTACTTTGAAGTCAAAGTATAAAAGTATGAACATCAAAATATACTTAAAGGACCAGAAGTAAAAGTCCTCATTATGTAGAATGAACTTCATGATGACATTATAGTTATTGATGTGTGTCAGCTGGTAAAGGTGGATTTCAGTTGAAAGACTTCATATTCTGATTACCATAAATTTCGGACTATTGAGTGCACCTGAACATAAGCCGCACCAGCTAAATTTTAAAAGAAAATATATTTTGTACATATATAGGCCGCACTTGAATATAAACCGCAGGTTTTCATGTTGTAACATGAGATATTTACACAGAAAGACGGTACACGGAAGATTTTTCTTTTTAGTTTTAATTTAAGACACGCTTTTTTCAAACTGTGCCTGAAAATCGGCAGTACGGCACCAACACGCCATCAACATGGCATCAACACAGCACCAACACGCCATCAACACGGGATGAACATGCCTGCATGGTTAGAAAATCAGTTTATAGTCCGAAAATTACGGTAGTGTCTTCTTCGGCGCATAATCTTTCCCCTCATGTCTGTCTCACTTTTGCGTTTACTGCTAGAGAGTGCCCCCCGGTGGCAGTAAAAATAATAAATTAGCCGCACTGTTGTATAGGCCGCAGGGTTCAAAGCGTGTGAAAAAAGTAGCGGCTTATAGTCCGAAAATTACGGTATTTCATGTTAACCATTAATTGATCATATTTTGTAATATTAATCTGAATCTGCAAAGTAACCCAGAACTAAAGTTATCACTCAAATGTAGTGCAATGAAAAGTTATAATATTTACCTTTGAATTGCGGTGTGGTTACTGAGTTGAAGATGATGCGTGGTCCCGTTGTGCCTGTAGATGGAAATGAATCTGAAAAGAGTCTTAGTCATGATGTGACTGAAGCTTTTACTGTGAAAACATACAGCCCTACTATAAAGCAACTACTTTTAGAATGGAGTTTGGTTTGACGTTGTTTTGACTCAGAAGTCCACGGGGAGCAGAGAGTATTCTAACCTCAATCATTTGCATAAATTGAGCTGACCTGCGTTCTAATAATGAACCTTGTAAACAGCATAAAGTAACGGCACTAAACTTCTTTTCTACTTCTCCAGGCTCGAAGGAAAAAGTCACTTAACAAGCACGAATGTCTATCAAATGTAGAGACAGTGGTTCCACAGAGATGTAATTAGTTTACAGAGACGTCACATTGGACAGACTACCAAAAACAGAAAATAAAGTGACAGATGTCAGAAATATAAGATGGGGGTATGATGCAAGGGCAAAGTAGGATGGGCTGATGTATCGTTACAGAACTTTTGAAACTATCAAATTGTTGAATATGTTGTTATCAGTCTCAAAAATTCTGTATCAGTCGGGTTGGGCTGTAACTGTTATCTAATGTAATGCAGAATTCTCTCTCCACTGAAGGACAGTAAAATACTCAGCCAAAGTCCTGCATTCAAAATCTTACTTTGAAGTCAAAGTATAAAAGTATGAACATCAAAATATACTTAAAGGACCAGAAGTAAAAGTCCTCATTATGTAGAATGAACTTCATGATGACATTATAGTTATTGATGTGTGTCAGCTGGTAAAGGTGGATTTCAGTTGAAAGACTTCATATTCTGATTACCATAAATTTCGGACTATTGAGTGCACCTGAATATAAGCCGCACCAGCTAAATTTTAAAAGAAAATATATTTTGTACATATATAGGCCGCACTTGAATATAAACCGCAGGTTTTCATGTTGTAACATGAGATATTTACACAGAAAGACGGTACACGGAAGATTTTTCTTTTTTAGTTTTAATTTAAGACACGCTTTTTTCAAACTGTGCCTGAAAATCGGCAGTACGGCACCAACACGCCATCAACATGGCATCAACACAGCACCAACACGCCATCAACACGGGATGAACATGCCTGCATGGTTAGAAAATCAGTTTATAGTCCGAAAATTACGGTAGTGTCTTCTTCGGCGCATAATCTTTCCCCTCATGTCTGTCTCACTTTTGCGTTTACTGCTAGAGAGTGCCCCCGGTGGCAGTAAAAATAATAAATTAGCCACACCGTTGTATAGGCCGCAGGGTTCAAAGCGTGTGAAAAAAGTAGCGGCTTATAGTCCGAAAATTACGGTATTTCATGTTAACCATTAATTGATCATATTTTGTAATATTAATCTGAATCTGCAAAGTAACCCAGAACTAAAGTTATCACTCAAATGTAGTGCAATGAAAAGTTATAATATTTACCTTTGAATTGCGGTGTGGTTACTGAGTTGAAGATGATGCGTGGTCCCCTTGTGCTTCTAGATGGAAATGAATCTGAAAAGAGTCTTAGTCATGATGTGACTGAAGCTTTTACTGTGAAAAAATACAGCCCTACTATAAAGCAACTACTTTTAGAATGGAGTTTGGTTTGACGTTGTTTTGACTCAGAAGTCCACGGGGAGCAGAGAGTATTCTAACCTCAATCATTTGCATAAATTGAGCTGACCTGCGTTCTAATAATGAACCTTGTAAACAGCATAAAGTAACGGCACTAAACTTCTTTTCTACTTCTCCAAGCTCGAAGGAAAAAGTCACTTAACAAGCACGAATGGCTATCAAATGTAGAGACAGTGGTTCCACAGAGATGTAATTAGTTTACAGAGACGTCACATTGGACAGACTACCAAAAACAGAAAATAAAGTGACAGATGTCAGAAATATAAGATGGGGGTATGATGCAAGGGCAAAGTAGGATGGGCTGATGTATCGTTACAGAACTTTTGAAACTATCAAATTGTTGAATATGTTGTTATCAGTCTCAAAAATTCTGTATCAGTCGGGTTGGGCTGTAACTGTTATCTAATGTAATGCAGAATTCTCTCTCCACTGAAGGACAGTAAAATACTCAGCCAAAGTCCTGCATTCAAAATCTTACTTTGAAGTCAAAGTATAAAAGTATGAACATCAAAATATACTTAAAGGACCAGAAGTAAAAGTCCTCATTATGTAGAATGAACTTCATGATGACATTATAGTTATTGATGTGTGTCAGCTGGTAAAGGTGGATTTCAGTTGAAAGACTTCATATTCTGATTACCATAAATTTCGGACTATTGAGTGCACCTGAATATAAGCCGCACCAGCTAAATTTTAAAAGAAAATATATTTTGTACATATATAGGCCGCACTTGAATATAAACCGCAGGTTTTCATGTTGTAACATGAGATATTTACACAGAAAGACGGTACACGGAAGATTTTTCTTTTTTAGTTTTAATTTAAGACACGCTTTTTTTCAAACTGTGCCTGAAAATCGGCAGTACGGCACCAACACGCCATCAACATGGCATCAACACAGCACCAACACGCCATCAACACGGGATGAACATGCCTGCATGGTTAGAAAATCGGTTTATAGTCCGAAAATTACGGTAGTGTCTTCTTCGGCGCATAATCTTTCCCCTCATGTCTGTCTCACTTTTGCGTTTACTGCTAGAGAGTGCCCCCCGGTGGCAGTAAAAATAATAAATTAGCCACACCGTTGTATAGGCCGCAGGGTTCAAAGCGTGTGAAAAAAGTAGCGGCTTATAGTCCGAAAATTACGGTATTTCATGTTAACCATTAATTGATCATATTTTGTAATATTAATCTGAATCTGCAAAGTAACCCAGAACTAAAGTTATCACTCAAATGTAGTGCAATGAAAAGTTATAATATTTACCTTTGAATTGCGGTGTGGTTACTGAGTTGAAGATGATGCGTGGTCCCGTTGTGCTTCTAGATGGAAATGAATCTGAAAAGAGTCTTAGTCATGATGTGACTGAAGCTTTTACTGTGAAAAAATACAGCCCCTACTATAAAGCAACTACTTTTAGAATGGAGTTTGGTTTGACGTTGTTTTGACTCAGAAGTCCACGGGGAGCAGAGAGTATTCTAACCTCAATCATTTGCATAAATTGAGTTGACCTGCGTTCTAATAATGAACCTTGTAAACAGCATAAAGTAACGGCACTAAACTTCTTTTCTACTTCTCCAAGCTCGAAGGAAAAAGTCACTTAACAAGCACGAATGTCTATCAAATGTAGAGACAGTGGTTCCACAGAGATGTAATTAGTTTACAGAGACGTCACATTGGACAGACTACCAAAAACAGAAAATAAAGTGACAGATGTCAGAAATATAAGATGGGGGTATGATGCAAGGGCAAAGTAGGATGGGCTGATGTATCGTTACAGAACTTTTGAAACCATCAAATTGTTGAATATGTTGTTATCAGTCTCAAAAATTCTGTATCAGTCGGGTTGGGCTGTAACTGTTATCTAATGTAATGCAGAATTCTCTCTTCACTGAAGGACAGTAAAATACTCAGCCAAAGTCCTGCATTCAAAATCTTACTTTGAAGTCAAAGTATAAAAGTATGAACATCAAAATATACTTAAAGGACCAGAAGTAAAAGTCCTCATTATGTAGAATGAACTTCATGATGACATTATAGTTATTGATGTGTGTCAGCTGGTAAAGGTGGATTTCAGTTGAAAGACTTCATATTCTGATTACCATAAATTTCGGACTATTGAGTGCACCTGAATATAAGCCGCACCAGCTAAATTTTAAAAGAAAATATATTTTGTACATATATAGGCCGCACTTGAATATAAACCGCAGGTTTTCATGTTGTAACATGAGATATTTACACAGAAAGACGGTACACGGAAGATTTTTCTTTTTAGTTTTAATTTAAGACACGCTTTTTTCAAACTGTGCCTGAAAATCGGCAGTACGGCACCAACACGCCATCAACATGGCATCAACACAGCACCAACACGCCATCAACACGGGATGAACATGCCTGCATGGTTAGAAAATCAGTTTATAGTCCGAAAATTACGGTAGTGTCTTCTTCGGCGCATAATCTTTCCCCTCATGTCTGTCTCACTTTTGCGTTTACTGCTAGAGTGCCCCCCGGTGGCAGTAAAAATAATAAATTAGCCACACCGTTGTATAGGCCGCAGGGTTCAAAGCGTGTGAAAAAAGTAGCGGCTTACAGTCCGAAAATTACGGTATTTCATGTTAACCATTAATTGATCATATTTTGTAATATTAATCTGAATCTGCAAAGTAACCCAGAACTAAAGTTATCACTCAAATGTAGTGCAATGAAAAGTTATAATATTTACCTTTGAATTGCGGTGTGGTTACTGAGTTGAAGATGATGCGTGGTCCCGTTGTGCCTGTAGATGGAAATGAATCTGAAAAGAGTCTTAGTCATGATGTGACTGAAGCTTTTACTGTGAAAACATACAGCCCTACTATAAAGCAACTACTTTTAGAATGGAGTTTGGTTTGACGTTGTTTTGACTCAGAAGTCCACGGGGAGCAGAGAGTATTCTAACCTCAATCATTTGCATAAATTGAGCTGACCTGCGTTCTAATAATGAACCTTGTAAACAGCATAAAGTAACGGCACTAAACTTCTTTTCTACTTCTCCAGGCTCGAAGGAAAAAGTCACTTAACAAGCACGAATGGCTATCAAATGTAGAGACAGTGGTTCCACAGAGATGTAATTAGTTTACAGAGACGTCACATTGGACAGACTACCAAAAACAGAAAATAAAGTGACAGATGTCAGAAATATAAGATGGGGGTATGATGCAAGGGCAAAGTAGGATGGGCTGATGTATCGTTACAGAACTTTTGAAACCATCAAATTGTTGAATATGTTGTTATCAGTCTCAAAAATTCTGTATCAGTCGGGTTGGGCTGTAACTGTTATCTAATGTAATGCAGAATTCTCTCTCCACTGAAGGACAGTAAAATACTCAGCCAAAGTCCTGCATTCAAAATCTTACTTTGAAGTCAAAGTATAAAAGTATGAACATCAAAATATACTTAAAGGACCAGAAGTAAAAGTCCTCATTATGTAGAATGAACTTCATGATGACATTATAGTTATTGATGTGTGTCAGCTGGTAAAGGTGGATTTCAGTTGAAAGACTTCATATTCTGATTACCATAAATTTCGGACTATTGAGTGCACCTGAATATAAGCCGCACCAGCTAAATTTTAAAAGAAAATATATTTTGTACATATATAGGCCGCACTTGAATATAAACCGCAGGTTTTCATGTTGTAACATGAGATATTTACACAGAAAGACGGTACACGGAAGATTTTTCTTTTTAGTTTTAATTTAAGACACGCTTTTTTTCAAACTGTGCCTGAAAATCGGCAGTACGGCACCAACACGCCATCAACATGGCATCAACACAGCACCAACACGCCATCAACACGGGATGAACATGCCTGCATGGTTAGAAAATCAGTTTATAGTCCGAAAATTACGGTAGTGTCTTCTTCGGCGCATAATCTTTCCCCTCATGTCTGTCTCACTTTTGCGTTTACTGCTAGAGAGTGCCCCCCGGTGGCAGTAAAAATAATAAATTAGCCACACCGTTGTATAGGCCGCAGGGTTCAAAGCGTGTGAAAAAAGTAGCGGCTTATAGTCCGAAAATTACGGTATTTCATGTTAACCATTAATTGATCATATTTTGTAATATTAATCTGAATCTGCAAAGTAACCCAGAACTAAAGTTATCACTCAAATGTAGTGCAATGAAAAGTTATAATATTTACCTTTGAATTGCGGTGTGGTTACTGAGTTGAAGATGATGCGTGGTCCCCTTGTGCTTCTAGATGGAAATGAATCTGAAAAGAGTCTTAGTCATGATGTGACTGAAGCTTTTACTGTGAAAACATACAGCCCTACTATAAAGCAACTTTTAAATGGAGTTTGGTTTGACGTTGTTTTGACTCAGAAGTCCACGGGGAGCAGAGAGTATTCTAACCTCAATCATTTGCATAAATTGAGCTGACCTGCGTTCTAATAATGAACCTTGTAAACAGCATAAAGTAACGGCACTAAACTTCTTTTCTACTTCTCCAGGCTCGAAGGAAAAAGTCACTTAACAAGCACGAATGGCTATCAAATGTAGAGACAGTGGTTCCACAGAGATGTAATTAGTTTACAGAGACGTCACATTGGACAGACTACCAAAAACAGAAAATAAAGTGACAGATGTCAGAAATATAAGATGGGGGTATGATGCAAGGGCAAAGTAGGATGGGCTGATGTATCGTTACAGAACTTTTGAAACTATCAAATTGTTGAATATGTTGTTATCAGTCTCAAAAATTCTGTATCAGTCGGGTTGGGCTGTAACTGTTATCTAATGTAATGCAGAATTCTCTCTTCACTGAAGGACAGTAAACTACTCACCAGGTGCAAGGGCTCTGTAGCAGACAAATGGTAATTTAGTTCCACAGAGAGAAACCTTCCATTTTCCTGAATCAGCCAAGGCTGCAGCACCACATAAGGGACTGATCAATGTATTTGGGGTAACAGTTTTATTCCAGTTAGTGAATAAGTAGTTACTCCCATCAGACCAGTAACTAAAATGCTCTCTGAACAAACCAATCCATGTCCACAATCCGTCCGCCAAGTTCTTGAGCTCCTCGTTCTCAGTGTTGTTCCTCGCAGTGGCCAGGTCTCTGTAGTTCTCCCTGCAATACTTCTGAGCATCAGACCAATTCATGGATGTACTCACATAGACAAATTGAGGATCCTGCTGTGTTCCTGCAGTTTGGGAAACAAATGATTTTTGAGATGACATACTGAACTTCAAAATAATCTTTATCTGAGAAGAGATAATGCTTTGCAGGGTATTTACCATTGTTACAGATGGATGGATATGAGAGTGAGCAACTCCATACGTCCCATAGAAAACCCTTCTTAATGTGAACACAATTCTGAGAATAACTTGGTGTATTTTTGACCCAGTCCTTATAATCAGCTCCACTCCCGTTGTAGCCGTCTGACCACCTCCAGCTGACATTACTGTACACACCGATCCAGACGTCAGAAGTTTGGTTAGAAGATGGAACTGTGTTGATAAGTTGTTGCATTTCTTCAGTGTTGTTAATGGTGGCCAGGTCTGTGTATGTCTGTCTGCAGTAGGTCTGAGCTTCAGTCCAGTTCATAGGATCAGCAACAAAGTGGTACTGATGGAGAAGACATGAGGAGAAAATGTGGCACCCTGAGGACGACACCATTTTTTAAACGTCAGGTGGATCAAACTCATTTTTCTTTAGTATGCCACAATAATAAGCACTGTTAGATATGATCAAAGAATTCACTGACCTGAGAGATACAAGACACCCAGCAAGATCCTCTCCATCATGATGCTGCTCTGTGGACTGTGTGTGTCCATGTACACCACAAAGAGGAAGAACTACCTCTATATTTGCTGTTGTCTCATCTCTTTATGCAAAATTGTTTTAGGAAACTTATGAAAATGTTTGTCACTCAAACAAAGTGCATTTCACACCCATTTTTTGCAACATCATGCTTTTATGATTTGCATGTTTGTTGGAAGGGCTCCGGGGGGGCATATGTAATTTGTTCCATCTCATACAGTTCCCATACTTTTTTAAACCATATATTGGTGTTTCGGTTTCAACCATCTTATTGTGATACCTTTAATAGCAGCCCCCAAGAGTATTTGTAACAGATAGATTTTGGCTCTTCCCCCAAAACCTTCTGACTTATATATTTAAAAAAAAAAACTTTTACTTCCATTCTCTTCTGGAAGTATTCTTCTTACTGTATTTTTTAAAAACTTTATATCCAGATGTTGTGTTACAATCATCACATACTTCCTTGGTGTAGTACAATCTCCTTTTAAATTGATTACACACTTTTCACTTTGATTAACACATTTCACACACTTATAAGTCGACTAAGAAACAATGTATTTCCCATCTTAAATCAACTTGGAATAAACTTAAACCACAGTGCTCATTACAACTTGATTAACATCAAACCATATCTTAACTGTTGGTGTTCAAGTTCAAATACATACATACATACAATACATAATACTGCAGTCTTAATTCACATATTTCCCTTCTTGATTACTTCAAACCATATATGTATCAAGGCAAAGATTAAACTTAAAAGTACAACCTTAACGCAAACTTAGAAGCACACATTGCTCATACTTCTTCATAAAACCATGGAATTTTATACTGCACCTGCTTCCCCGTCCTAGGCCAACCGATATTCCCTCTCCACAGCCTCCCCATACTCCATGGTATTTGTTTCTGTGAGTACCAAAGCTTTTTATTTCATCTCAACCTACAATTGATCATATTTTATATTATTGATCTGATTTTGCAAAGTTACACAGAACTAAAGTTATCACTGTAATAGAAAGAGAAGTCTAACATTTGAAATATTAATATTTTCAAGTAAAGTGCAAATACCTCAAAGGTTTGCATTACTTTTAACTATGTGAAAGATGTGAACATTTCATTCAGCGTGATTCATTCAGAGTGATATTAGAGTGTTGTGCATTAATTAGCAGGCAGACATCAGCGAAATCAACAACTTCAACAATAACAGAACTGACTGACATGAGATAGAAGACTCGCAGACAGATTCTCGCCATCATTATGCTTTTTTCATTTTGAGACCACGATGCAAAGCAGCCATCGTGTGTCATCTTAATCATGACAGTAACTCTTCTGTATCCATAGCTGTGGCTGTTTTGCATTCTACTCTGTTGAGTCGTGTTTAGCTGCAGAAACGTGGCGTTCAGGCACAGCACAACAGCACAGCAGAGTAATTTGCATCTGTCTCTCTCTATGAATGGGTTAGTGTGTGTGTGAATTTCCCCTCCAAGGTTCAGTAAAGTCTGATTTTCATCTTGCGCTCCATTAATGAGTCGCTGCCCCTAACCCAAACTTTTTCATTTACCCAATAAAGCACAGAGTCACTGAGGGCTGTTTGTCAGAGGTTTATTAATTTATGTACAGCATGTCTGTCACCAAGGCGGAGACTGTCTGAGAATACAACAGAGTAGAAAACGTATAAGGTGCGAAAAAACAAACACGGATGTATGATTCTGTACTCCCCCCAGTAACCCCCCACCCCAACCGTCCCTCCCCCGCCCCCCTCCCACAACACTAAGCTATGTACAGCAGGTTCACATTTACTGACATCAGACATCTTGCTCAGTTATAAGCCACGCCGAGCAGACAGGGAATCAAAATGAACTAAATACTCATAGATATAACTCCCCGTGCGCTCCTGTCTTCAGGCTAACATGCTAGCAGACTTGTGGGGTATCCAAAGCAGAAAGGGAGGGTGTGGGGGGGGGTAGAAAATATTTACAAGATTGAGGAGCAGTTGGCGTCCATGTGCTGTTTGTAGCATTGATTTCCAAACTCAGCTGTAGTGCACGCTAACGCTGCTTCTGTCAACAATCCCAATCAAGCACCTCATGTACTTAGCAGTATCAACATGGTTGCAAAGCATAAGCAGTGGAACATAAAGGCATTAGAAAAGCACCATAAAAATGACATGACATGACGTGTGTGTGTGTGTGTGTGTGTGTGTGTGTGTGCATGTGTGTGTGTGTGTGTGTGAGAGAGAAGCAGTCTGAAAATCAAAGTCACGGTCTTTGATTTAGCAGAACGCACAGCAATTTGAGTTTACAGCAAGTGCCTCTATTTCAGTCAGTGTATTGTTGATGGGTTTGGAATGTGCCTTGGAGACATTTGATACACACACACACACACACACACACACACACACACACACAGTCAGATCACAGGGCTATAGTAAACCAGTGGTGTGATCTGGACCGAGGCTCTTGGATGAGGGACTCACGTCAGCCACATCAGTTGAGGTTTCTGAGTTTTCCAATGACGAGCGCCAAAATCTAAGGGCAGCCACGCCTCAGCCTGACCTTCCAAGTGCTAACACACACACACACACACACACACACACACACACACACCCAGCTAGAGGCCTGCTACGGCCTAATGACAACCATCCATCATCACACTGAAGGAACATTTAAAGAAGCTCAATTACCCAGTTAGTGATCGGTTAACAGGTAACTATCTAGCCATGCAGGTATTCGTATTCTACTTATGATTTTATTGGGCCTGTTTTCTGCCTAATAAATACACTAGCCAATAGGAAACATGACACATGTCACTTCATATGTAACATGTCAGTGGTATGAACGCCACAAACAAATCCCAAAACTGATAATGAGAGATTAAACTGGAACTTTCTGCGTAGCTAGACGGCACAAGATGGGTTCTTTCTTTGTAAGTTTGGTTTGAAATTGAAGATCTTTTCTAATTGATCAGATCCAATGGTTAAAATTTTGATCATACGAAGAGTCTTTTCAGAACTGTTTCTTTGATGACTGTGGGGGAAAGTGGACGTCACACGGCTAAAATCGGTGGTTTGGTTCAGTTTTCACTTCTTTACACTAAAAGAAAGGGAACAGTTTGGAGGTGTTGTTGTTTATAGGTTATTATGTAAAAGTTTTCCTGGTCCAACATTTTTTTCCAAACACACGTACAGTGTTTGTATTCATTCAGCGTGTGTGTGTGTGTGTGTGTCCACAAGGAAGCAGGAAACACACATAATAAACAGATGATTCACCGTCACCGCCAACGCAGCTTCAAACTGTACGCAGGTCAGAGACACCGAAGTGTGACTCATCACTTTGTGAGCTAGGCCAAGTAAAAACAATGAACGGCGTCATTATTAGCAGACGGGACACTGTTGTGTATTCCAGTCTTCATTTGTGATTCGATCAGTTGAACATGTGTCACAGCCTCTCTTTCATTCGTGTGTCTATCACAGTTCATATTGAATAATTCTGCTTCAGGAAACACTCCTTCGAGCGGAGCTGCTGTGAGTTTGTATTATCGTGATCACCCTTTACAGATGCACTTCTGTCTGCCGATGCTGACACCCCAGTGAATGAGGCGTAAGGGAATCTGTGGAGCGCCACAAATAAAAAAAAAAAACATTAAATATATAAACATAAATAAACAAAGGGAAGCTAGTATTTCCTTTAAACATTTACAAATAAATACTCGGTTTTTGAACTGTTTGAACCCAAACTGTGCTGGAATGAAAAGACAAGAGAGAGAAATAAAAAGATGAATGGTTGCTTGAAAAGAGTACAGCGGACAACACAAGTTGCACAACTTACGTACACTGAGCATGCTCAACAGTAAAAAAACAAAACAAACAAACTTTTCAAAGGTTGCTGTGTCTGTATGCTGTGGTACTGATGTATACTAAAAGCAGCAACTTGTTTTGGTTCATGTGGATGCTATGCTTGTGTCCTCCTCAACACGCTCTCAGACTGTATGAACAGTTTTAAATAAATATATACACAATTTCTTCAAAAGAAAAAAGAAATCAGAGTGAGACCGACGTGAGGGGCTGGCTGCTTTATGTGCCACTCTTCTGCTCCCATTCCTGTGAAACAAACACACACACTTAGTTTGCATGCGGCCACACATTCTGCAGGTATTAAACTTACTAAATATAACATGAAGTCAGCCACTAGCCCCGTGCACCATGAGCTCTGACCTTGGCCTTCCTGAGGACGTGTCCCCGGACTGGCGAAGGCTTCTGGCCGCCCTGCTGCCGGCGGAGGAGCGAGGCGCTGTTGACCGGCAGGGAGCAGGACTCTGTGTCACTGGTGTCACAGCTGGAGAATGGGGAGGACTCCTGGGTCCGTCGCAACATTGCCGGCGACTAAACGCACACAGACAGACAGGGGAAGGAATTAGACGACTTGATGGTGACATGCTGTGATTTGACAGTTGTGAAATTAGCGAGCATAGTTTGATTTCTGTGGAAATATTCAACCACGTGACACTGCGGGGTCCCATGCGCTCTCACCTGGAGTCCAGAGGAGCCAGCTTTTGGCTCGATGGTGAGGCCCAGGGTGACCCCACCGCTCAGGGCTTTCTTCAGGCTCTCCTTCACCTCCGTCATCTCCAGTTCCAGGTTGACCCGCTCCTCCTCCTTCTGTCTGCAGTCCTCCTCCACCTTCTTCAGCCTCTCCGACAGCGAGGCGTGTGAACGTTTGCCTAGTGGAAAGAAGCAGGGGGGTGAATGTTTATCACTTCAGTGAACTTGTAGCTGGCAGGATGAGCGGGGAGGTTGGAGATCTTACCGGCAGCAGCTTCCACAGCGGTGCGGAGGTCTCTCCTCTCCTTCTTCAGTTGGGTCAGGTGGTTCCTGATCTCCTGCTTCTTCTTCATCAGCTCTTCCTCCTTGCACTGCAGCCGCTTGGCGTCGGCCTCCACGCGGTTCTTGCCGTACTTGCACTGCTCTGCATCTGCAAGACGAAGACCAGGTGTGAAGAAGATGGGTACCACGTATGATGAATAGGGTTGCAAATGGGCGGCAAGTCAACAGTAAATTTCCAGAAACTTTTCAGAAACTTTCCATGGGAAGTTAAGATGGGGAATTTTGGAAATATTCCAAATCAGAAACTTCATGGGAATTATGGAAATTGGGTGCTGGAGGAATGCACAGTCTGGCTGTTGTCAAGATTATGCTAAAATGTCCATGTTCCATGTTAAGGGCCAATCTTTAATTTTGTAAATTCCCAGTTTATTCCTGTTTTTTCCCATTTGCTCCTATAAATTCCCATCAATTTCCATGGAAAGTTTTTGACTTTGAAAATTCACAGACTTTTGCAACCCTAATGATGAAATGGCTGAGTCAGATTCACATGGAGTCAGTCATTTAGTTTTGAGTCTGTTAAATGAAGTTCACACACTTGTTTTAGAGTGTCTTAGAGACACTAAGACTGGCCTAGCTACAAAGACCAGTGTGCCTAGTGAAGTAAAAAGATGGTCTCAAGACACGCGGGGAAACGTCGCTCATGACCTTAGATCAGGTAAAACACCGGATTTCAAAAGCACTTCATTTGGAAGTAAACTGGAAATGTTGTCGGTCATGTGACCGCAGTCCTGCAGGTCATGTGGTACACTCAAGAGTTTCCTGTGATGGAGCTTTAGGGTTATAACTTTGGGTAATAATTAACTGTTTGTTTGACTGATCGTGTTTCTTGACGCCGCTACGTCGTTCAGTGACGTTACATCTGCTTTCCCAGATATTAGTGGTTAACTTGGTGAGCAGAGTTTTTATTACGAACAAACACCAAAACATTTGAATAAACCAGAATTATCCTTTAACTTCAGGTCTTTTTTAAAAAGTGTAATATATAAATCATTAAATGTCTTTCAGCTGTGTAGCAAATGATGAAATACAGTGCCACTGAATATCAACTTCAACGACCTGAGCTCTGGACTCACATCAAAAAGATTGGTGAAATCTGAAACTAAGAGATTTTCCAGGACAACGAGATCCCAAAACCAACACATGTGGGAAAAGGAGAGCATAGCCTTTATTATCAGGGCACTGGTGAGACGTGAACTGCCCAGAAACCCACTGAACTCACAGCCACAGCCTTAAGCAGTTATTAATTACACCAGGACCATGCCTTCCCTTACTGGAAAATACACTGAGGGTAACCATCCGACATCTGTGTGTGTGTGTGTGTGTGTGTGTGTGTGTGTGTACGTGCATGTGAGCTTTAAATATGAGCAATCACTCAATCAAACCGCCGCTGACATTTTCAAATTCAATATACTCATTTGACACTGGAAATATGAGAATCGTGTGGCATGCTCTAAATCCAACATGACACATATTTGGTGTTTCCATTCCCGACATCTGGAGGAGTGACAAGCCTCCTCGTTCACACATTAGGCAAAAAAAATACTATTCTAAACCACAGGGATTAACACGACCGCATTCCACCCTCTCCCAGCGATCTGGACTTCGCCGCTGCTATCTCCTCCGTTTGAGCATTACACCAGCGTTGGCACGAGCTCCTAGTCTGGCCTACTTGCGTCACATGGATCTTCTTTTAAGGTTTTCAAGTTATTTACCCCTCCCCCCCTCCATCCCCCCTGAACCCCCGACTTAAACCAACTGTAATTTGGACATCCTGCATTTACCAAATTGCTGTGGAGTAGAGTTTTGCTAGAAAGCAATCAGCGGTGGTGAGGCTAGGACTTGAGGGAGCCAGACACACTGTCTGACTGCTCACTCACAGCACACTGGGGAAGGTGGACCGCTGTCAGAAGCTACTATTTTAACGATATCGACACTTTGTGTCGTCACTTACTGGAGTTGTTGCGTTTCAGAGAAGCTGTCCCGTTGGTCCCGTTGACTCCGTTCTTCTTGGACTGGTTCTTTGGCTCTGCCTTCTGTTTCGATGCCATCCCATTGGTAACAGTTCCCTTCTTTCCCTTCAGCTGATTGGAGAAGAATGAGGAGAGAGGCTTAAATATATAACACAAATATCTCAGTATCTTCATAGTGTAGAGGAGCTTCCAAAACAAACCTTGGAAGGACGATATGGTGTAGTTCATTTATTTGATTTTAGTGTTGCATGAGAGAAAACAAAACACTTAAACTTGTTATAAACTTTATTATTAAATTATATTTAAAATATAAGAAGGATGAAGGAAGCTGCAGTAATTAATTTTTCCCACTTGGGGGCAGTAGAGCGAGCACAATGTTGATATTGCCTGGCTCAACTTTTAAGTTGTGAGACTCTGTTTTGGATCTCCTCCGACTCATGAGAGAAATATTTTTGATGCTGGGCAGGTAGTGTACAGCGGGCTCATCAGCTGAAAACAGAACTGTTGAGTTCAACGTGCTGAAAGACGCTAAAAAGCTCGACAGAGCTGAGAGTTAGTCACAATTCTCTGTGGGTTCAACACTATGAACAGACACTTGATCATTGTTAAAATAAAAAATACTGACTGCTGCAACTTTCACCTACTGTTTTGGTAGAATATGTAACTTGCTGTATTTATGTAACACTGTGTGTGTGTGTGTGTGTGTGTGTGTGTGTGTGTCTTTTTTTGCTTTCAGAAAATCCAGTCTAGCTCAAAATGTTACACTTTACGACACTGTGTCCACCACAACAATGGTTTAATGATATAAACAGTGTTTAAAGCTAAATCTCATTAAATACAGTAGATGACATAACCAGTCTGGCTAACTTAAAGTAAAGTAAAATAGGTACATAAAATGTACTGCGTGTGATGTGCTTAGACAGGTCAGTCGAGTTAAACGGAGCTCCTAACATCACCGCCGCTGCCTGCAGTGTGTTGTACACCTCGCTGGATGAACGTCTACTCCTTACAGTGGAGTGGTACTTTGTGGTCTTGGAGGCGATGTTAACACCCCCTTGGCCATGCCACACGCAGCACACACATCAAAGGGGTGGCGGGGAGGAGGCGGAGCTCCGTACAACACCATGTGGTGACTTATGCGGCAGGGTGGCACTTAAAGTGGGGCTGTAAAAATATAAATTACACACACAGCTGACGCTCATTGTAACGGAGAGGAAGGAAATACACTATGTGGGACAACCACACACACACACAGTCCATTCATACACACTCTATGTGCACTGTATTTCTGTAACTGTTGATCTGTTTCAGATATTATTGATCTGTAATAACTCTAAAAAGCTTGACTGGAGCTTGTCTAATTGGGGGTGAAGAACGTTGAGTATTTCCAAAGACTGGACACGGGAATGAGTTCAGGCCCACTCATGGTGATTATTGAATTACTAAGAACTACACCAGTGGGGTGCCATGATTCACGGGCTGAAGGGAAAAGAGAGGTGGGCTTGTGGGTGGCCAAGCTCCCCCATTCACATTGTGTGTGAATCTTTAGTGAAGGGATGCAGTGTAGTGATATGGGCAAACAAGCTCTCAAACAGGGACCTCCCACATGTAATACATTTAAATGGGATTAAAATGTGTCACATTTTAAGCCTGGCCTAAAGTAACTTTTATGTTTACTTAATTCACCTTCCATCTCCATCCACTCTTCTTTATTATTATCATACTAGTAACTGGCATTAAGTTCAGAACAGAACACCTTTCCTCACCTTTTCTTTTCTTTTCCTGGCCGGTCACATCATGTTAGTATCATGTATCATTTTTGTTTTATTTTTTAATTCTTACAAATTACTTTGACAAATATTGGTGGACCCCCTGCAGCATCTTTGTGGACCCCCAGTTGAAAACCCCTTCTTGAAGGTGATAATATGTCAGAATTGTATTTACAACTCGTTCCACTTCCCCCCAGGTAGCATTAAAAACAACCTCAAGCACTCATTATTTTAAAGAGAGGGGATGAATGAATTTGCAGCTCTGGTATAAATTATATTTATCCAAGTATATCAGACTACAACAGCCATGACAACTTAATAATGTGGTAACGTCTGATGTTTTTTTCAGATTGCTGTACTCCCCCTAAAATGCACAAATAATTGAATGCAGCTTTAAAATACACGTCTGTGTCTGTGTTCCTTTCATGTCCACATGTTAGTGGTATAACTTGAATATCTGGTCTCATTTGAGCTGTCATGTGAAGTCATAATATTCCAATATTTCACACACTGTTTTTGAAAGTCAGCACGTTAATTCAACAAATTCACGTCCATTTTCTGTGAGTTAAATAAATAAATTCTAAAAATAACACACAAAGGAAAAACACAAAAAAAGTGTGAATGTAGAAAAGAGTGAGGGCAAAGGAGCAGGGTGTTAGTCACCTGAGCACTGTCTTTATTTTTAGCATCAGCAGTGAGAAACTTGGAAGAGATTTTAGAAACAGGGGTTTTGTAGTGACTGGTAGAGGTGGAGGAAGAAGGCTTGGGAGGACGGCGAGTGGCCAGCTTAGGCGAGGGCATGTTTTCATAGAGGTCAGCGTTCTCATAGTGCGCTTCCTCTTTCAGCTGGCGCCCCCTTGTGTTGGGACTGGAGTACTGCACCTCCTGGTCCTGGGGTTAGACCGGGCAAGCATGCAAAGCAGGCGAAGCAGAGAGAGGAGAGGCAGGAGTGAAGAGACATAATACAGAACAGGTAATAAAATTACAAGCAGTTAGCACAGAGAGCAAAGGGTTACTGTGTGTGTGTGTGTGTGTGTGTGTGTGTGTGGGGCTGCTTTAGCTTCCATGTTCTGTGTCTTTACCGTTCCGTTGATGGGCACATCGTCATAGTGCAGAGCCATACCGGTGGGGCAGGCGTAGCCATTGACTGGGTTGTCCAGGTACGGGTTTGGAGAGACCGCACGCTTACTGGTGAAACTGTGAGGAGGACACATCGAGACTCACTGAAAAGATTCCACAGTGCTTTCAAACACGCTACGTTTGAGATGATGTGTGTGTGTGTCCCTCACCAGAAGGACTGCTTGGCCAGCTGGATGACATTGGCGGTGGTCTCGACGTCGATGTAGTCGTAGTGCAGGGTGGCTGGGTCGGTGGTGGAGCCAGTCTCGGCCAACAGAACCCCCAACCAGCGACCCATCACCTCGGAGGAGGAGGCCTGGGACACAGGAAGTTGATCAGTAGCAGTTAACGTGACAGTCAAGTGTTTTTTGGTGAGTTTTGTGATGTCACACTCACTGTTTTGTCAATGAAACAGCGTTTTATCATCAACTAAATTGCACGTTCAAATGATTCCTTCAAAATAAAAGCTCTTTTGGTTTGTTGTAGGAACTGGCCAATCTCTGCATGTTACCATCCAAAGACTTAGAAGGAGAAGAAATGTGGACAAATGTCAGCAGAGGATAGCGTGCAGAGTATGAGGAAACCGAATCAAAACAAAATCTCAAATAGAGGAAGTCCATGTCCAATAACAACATCAAACACACAGACACAAATCAGTGTTGGGTGGAGGAGATGTTTCACCACATGAGAGGAAAGGAAAGGAGGAACACATGACGAACCGTGTTTGCTTGTACTGGTGTGACTGCGCTTGAATATATTCTCTGACACAAGGCCAACAGGATTCTTCAAATACAACTCACCTCCAGCACAGCGACCTCCTGTCCATTACGAAGCAGTCGGAAGGCAAAGGGGTGTTTGTGATCGAGGCCGGGGCTGACCTCGCAGCCTCGAAGGGGCAGTGAGGCGATGTGGCTCTTCAGGTCGTCGCGGTCCTTGTGGAGGAGCAGCTGGTTGTCTTTCAGGCGGCACCAGCGCTCCCGCCAGCGGTTATTGGACAACACGTTCAGGTAGCCTGTCGATCAAAGCACATACAGTCAGATCTGCTCTGAAAAAGGTTTTTGTATTTTTTACTGGCTTCATTTTTCACAGGAGTTTCACTTTCAGGGAAATGACTCATGCGCATGCTCAAAGTGATGACAAAAGCTGATGCCTGCATGCATTTCACAACATCCTGTGTTGGACGCTGTTGACTTATTTATTAAATACTGTGGTGGGATGAATCTGTCTCATCACATGGTTTGTTTGGCTGTGCTGTAAACGGATACGCCAGTCGCTCCACTGTCGAGAAGAGGAGCGACTGGCGTATCCGTTATCAAGGCATGTTTGCTGCACCAAGCAGTCAATGCTTGTCATTTTGATCCTGAGTTATTAACATAAGTAACCACAAATGACTCCAAATCAACCAGGGCCTCGGTAAAAGCCTCGGTATGCTTTAGACTAGGGGCTCCCAAAACTTTTTTGTACCATTCACTGTGGACCAGCCAACAGCGTGGACGTAGTCGCCAAGCCTTCAGTAGCCACGCTGGAAGATAAACTTTGACTTTGACTTCTAAGTCCACAGTCTGGTGGCAAATATTCTGAGACCTGGTACCATTTTATGGACCCAGAGGTTTGTAACCTCAGCTTGAAACTTTGCTGACATCCAAAAGACTCTTCCTTTTCTTGGGTTCTTGGGGAGAGATTACAAAGGCAGTGGGATTCAGCGCTATCTTTGACTCATTGAGAACATGTAGAAACACTTCTAGCATTAGACTTGGTTGGATGACTACTAAGACCTTTAGGACCACAACTTAAATGTCTTTGTCTTACCACACGTGGGTACGTCTTCTTCGGCTGATGAGGTCTGCTCATCTGTGGATGGTTTCTTCTTACCCAGCCCGATGATTTTAGTGATCTTCTTCCCTGCTCCCTTCCCCACCGTCCCGGTCTTCTGCTCTGACTTTGAGTTCTTCTTCCCTTTTCCTGAAAGAGAAACACAGATTGTGAATTTAATTCAAGACTTTAAATGAAAAGGAAATTAGACTACCCTCATTATCTAAACACGGGAAATTACTGAGAGAGATGTTATGTGTTCATTTATGTTGATTCAATTATGTTTGGATGCCTTTGCAGTACTGTAAGAATGAGAAAAAAAGAGACAGAGCAACCTTAGACTCTACTATAAACAACCATGAGTTCAGAATCAGTTGCATTGGGTTTAATCAGACCCTTGTGGGTTCAAAAGCTCTTTGTTGGTGAATTAGGCTCAGTTTGCAATCCCAGCACCCTGCTGGTCTGAGTGGGCTGATTTCAGCTGGCCTAGTTTCTATCCAAAGAAAAAAAAAGGGAGGAATGACTGTGCACATTCTGCTGGAAGGAAGGCTAAAGTCGAGTAAGCCAGGTCTTAAGAGGTTATGTCTGAGTCCCGGCATTATTCTGTCTGTCTAAATGAGGAAAATAGCTTCTGCTTGGCTCACATGTTTAGATACTGTGGTCTGCGGTGTGTTTAAACGCGTGCGTATGAGAGAGAATCAAAGTTTAAAAAAAAAAAAAAAAAACAAAAAAAAAGAAGAAGGGAAGAAAAAGCATGGGTCAAAAGACGTGACAGTGTGATGTCAAACACGCAGCAGAACGAGACTAAAACTGAACTTTTCCCAACTGCCAGATATCGAGGCAAAAGAGACAGTGGTGAAGAAGTCGGGGGAGGGAAAAATAAAGCATTCCCTTTCACTGATGTCATCATGCTGAGATGCTAACACCAAATGTCTGGACTGATTCTAGACACACACACACAGTAATATATTGTACATAATTACCGGACACGAAATGCCTTTGCCTTGCATAAACACCTAGTTGCACCTTGTTGTTGAAAGCTAATGAATAGTCCAAAGTGATACGGTGACAGACGCTCTTTATATTCACTTCTTTTTGGCACTTGGGAGCTTCTGCTTCAACATTTTTTCCATATTGCATTTTCCTCTCAGATATGATGTGACAACTACCATGGCGACGGCCTTAATTAAATAGGAAGCCGTCTGCACTTAATTTCAGTCGCAGGTTTTTTTTTCTTTCTCATAATATGAAAAGTATACAAACACACATCACACACAATGCAGGCCTGAGGTGGAAAGCAGACACACACACACACAGATGCGAAAGCGATTTTTTAAAAAAAGGAGGAATTATTATTATTTTTCCCTTCAGGAGACGACGAGTAGGGAAAACTCCGATCAGGTAAATTTGATTCCAGTAAATCAGCTCTTTTTGTTACCAGCCGTGGAAAGAATGTGGCTGATTAAGCTGAAAAAAGGCTTTCAAGACTCAATGAGAGAATAAGTGAAGCACGAGGAGATGAAGTAAGACCAAGAACTCAGTGGATTATGTTTATTTCACCAATAAATCTGTTGTGTTTGCAGGATGACAATAAAAAGGTAGCAGAGAAGACCAACTTCTAAATTCTTCTTCTTCTTCTTCTTCTTATGTCTTAGAGATGAGGCTAAACGTGTCCTGATTCAAATATACATCCATTACAGATCTGAAGTCTAATTAGTGTTACTATAAAACCCATACAAGAGTCAGAGACACAGCTACATCGATAAACAATCAGTCAAAAATCAATATGTCCGACAACCCAATCTTCTCTACCATGTCCATCCATTGCAGCCTGAAGGTTCTACATTGGACAGTCTTCACCATTTGCTGCTGTGTCAGAACATCTGGGACCATGGATCTTGCTGATGATTTCGTAACGCAGTATGGACTCTAGTGGTAAAGTTATCGGCCTGCATTAGCTGCTAAGCCTGAGTTTGGTTCCAGCATTAGACTGGAGCGTAATATTCCCCAGCAATAGAGAGCCAAACAGCCTAAGTGATTCTCTGTTTAGGAAATGTCAAGATTTGTTCCAAATTCCAAGGCACATTTCTTTAATTAAAGTAAGCCAAAAATAAAATATGAGCAACAATTACACGTTCATTGTAAGATTCTGAAGTGTAAGATATGATATGAAACAAAATGAAAGATACGATATGAAAGATCCGATACGAAAGATACGATACGATACGATATGATGCAAAAGATACGATACGATACGATACGAAAGATACGATACGATACGATATGATGCAAAAGATACGATACGATACGATACAATACGAAAGATACGATACAAAAGATACGATATGATACGATACTAAAGATATAATACCATATGAAAGATACGATACGAAACATACAATAGACTTTAATTATCAAACACCGGGGAAATTCACTTCACAGAAGCTTGTATACACAAGGTGGATAAGAAATTACTCATAAGAAAAAAGTCATGCTGAACAAAGTCATGAAGTCATGCTGGTGTTAAAGACAGCTGTTGTAACACCTGTGGTAGAGCTCCTTCTTACATGGTGGGAGTAAGTCTGTTGCTGAAGGAGCTGTTTAAAGTTAAGGTTTTTGCTTTTTCATTAAACATACCTGAAAGAAAATGACCGATATACAGAAAGGAGAGAGAGAACTATGACAGTGAGTGTGACTGTATAGGGCCCACCATGTGTGTCTTTAAGCAAGGCACAAACCTGTTACTATGTCATTTACTCAGGACACAACCATCAGCTGAACATGCTTAAAATGTTTCATGGATTTGGTGTCAATTTACTGCTCAGCTAAGAGACTTTTTCACTTTCTTTCCCATCCAGGAGTGCATGTGTACACCGGGAGGGTGAGAAAGACGACTGCTACGCACTGAATGATGCTTCCATACATTTCTAGATGTAACAGCCCAGAAAGGTTAAGACCAACCTCCCTGGAGAAGTAATCAACAATTTTATATGATTGCATTAAGCTCATCTGGGAGACATTCCCCATGGTTTCACAGCAATGACACACACAAACATGACTTACACAACCAAGTCTATGAATCACAGCTCTGTGCTAACTCCATAAAACACCCAACTGGATTGGAGATTTAAAATGAACGGCTGGTGGGAAATCTGTTTCAGACATAATGTTGGAAAAATTAACCAATTTTAGAGAGGGAAAAAAATAAGTGTTAAATTTTAGTTGACAATCCAAATAACTGAGCTGACAAGTACAATGAAATGTCTCTCCCTGAGGAATTCTGCCTGCTGAGCAAACAAACGGTAAATAATCAGACTATTTCATCCGTATCTCTTTGTTTTGGCATCTAGTTCAGCAAGGGAAGACCATCTCTGTGTAAAACCTGCGTTAAATAAATCCAAATGCTCATTATTCATGCTTCATGCATTATTATTAAAGGCTGAACTTTTCAGCAGAGATTCCCTTCTGAATCATGAGACAGATTAATGGGGGGACGGACAGCCGTAATATTTCAGGTTTTAGGACAGGATCCAAGTTGAGAACAATTCTTTGTTGGTTTCAAGAAACAACAATATTGACAGTGTCCTACCGCTAATTTAACTTGACAATTAATTGCTGACATGATGGATGCAGTACACAATGATACAGTTAAAAGCTTTTGAAAAAAAGCTAGTAAGTGGACCCCAAAGCACATGATCAGCGGCTGACGGCACCCACACTGGACCAATATGTGTTCACAAGGAGGCCCCGAGGAGACTTGCTGTGGGCTCAGCGTGGGCCAAGCTACTGGCCTTTGTTGAGTGGGAAATGGGCTTTTGCGGGTGGGGCAACTTGAGACAACATTAACATCATTATTTTCAAGACTTTTAGGTAAACAGGGATTTGGGATTTCTGAAATCAGATCGTCATACATCTACCCGCAGGAGATGCTACAACATGACATTTCCAGCTAACCCCGAAATCCCACCGAACACGTCTCTATCACAACGCTGTTTTGGTCCGTCCTGCACACGACTTCAAACCCCATCGGGAGGGTTTCAGAAGCGGCCTGCCAGACTTTGTTTACTTGCTCAGATTTGGTCATTTTCCTGGTTTATGTGCTTCTAAATATGCTTCTACATGTGTAAATATGCTACATAGTTAACTTGTTTCTCTTTTGTCTGTTTTTTACGACCGGCAGTTTGCGCAGGGTATTTTATTTTGAAAATCCACCGGCTTCTCTGTGCTGTTTCTGTGTCTGGCTTCCTGTCAGCTCGAGGTGCTCTGTGTAAACTGACGCAGGCTGCTCGCGGCGTCCGTCAAAAACAGCCGAGTATTCAACACGGAGCTGAGCTGAGGCCCGCTTCTGGGACGCTTCGTTTGCTTGAAACATTGACTAGAACTGCGTATCGCTGTGGCAACAGCGGCGCACATGAACGCGGCGTTCAGCCAGAGATAACATGTCATGAATCTATGTCTTTGAGTGAGTGGGTGAGATAAAGAGTGTCAGTTTTCTGATATTAGTGGAGGTCATCTAAATTTCAGGTGAGGCAGACCACCACCCTGCAACATCTTTTAATGTCAAACCCTTATATCAAGACTCAGTGAAACAGAGGACTTACTAACCTTGGTCTTTGCAGTCGGCGTGTCCATTCTCATGAGTCACCTCGCCATCTGAGCTCGGCCTGTCGCACGATGCCTTCTGGCAGGACGGGAAGACCATGCACAAAAAGAAGAATGGATGCACAAGAAGGTACAAAGTGAATGAAACTGTACATTCCTTAAAAAAAAAAAAGACAGGTTGACGCAGACATTAACGCACAAACACAGCTGTCTAATTACACTGTACATTGTAAAAACCCTTCCGAGCATCTGCAACATGTTACAGATGAATAATTAGGCGTGTTCTGTGCCAAGTTGCGAGCGGTTTGTGTTTAAAGAGCCTCTGATGTAGCCCATTTTCCACCACTAAATACACATGCATATATAGAGGCGCACACATATGTGCTGTATGTTACAGTATGTCTCCAGCATTAACTGTGAATTTACCTGTTTTTCCCAATGAAAGCCAATAACACAGTGTTTTCCTGCCCCAATTTCCCTCCAGCTTTACAGCCAGGTGATTGGTTCGATAGCAGAAAGAGGCCCAGGAGAAGGTATTTCAAATGTTGTCACAACCCAGGATTATGGGTCCAAAAAGCAATCACACAAAGGAAGACAAAAACCCATACCCTAGATCAAAAAATAACAAGACCACAGTGGACATAAGGACAACGATGATAAAATTAAATCAAATCTGACCTGATCAAATCCGCTTATCAACTCAATTCACTTTAATCCCTAATTGAATCCAATTTGGAACTGTGAAAAACCTGGAGAGAACTATTACAAACTCTGCTCCTTTAGCCTCTTTCAGCTCATTGTTTTGGTTTTACGTTCATCAACATTTTGGTTCAATCTCATCAACCTTTTATCGGCAGCAACAGGCAAAGGCAAAAGGCTTTGATAAACCCACTGTGCAGCAGGGAGGTAAAGTTAGCATCTAGCTGGTGAACACAGTTGAGTATTTAGCAGCCAAAGAAAGAGATGTTTCCCTCGGGAAATGGACGAGGCCAAAAATAGAGCTGAAAGAAGGGTGGAGATGTGACTTCATCGGGTGGAGCACAAACTCCAATTAGCAACTATTTGCCATATCACCTTTTAAAAGGTGATAATATGTAAATATTACTAAATCAAAATATGCAGCCTACTTAGTTTTTCTCAACTTATTGCTCTTTCATCAAACATTTATTTAACATGCATTCAAATTTGGGGGGAAGATTCCGCCTGAGGTGAGTGTGCTTTACCTTTTCCAGTTCGGGTTTGTGCACTGGCGATCCAGATCCATCAAAGTCCACACTCCCATTAACACACACCTCTCTCATCACCTGGAAAACATAAGGAAATACAGCATTAGCTAATGAGGCTGCCGTTCACATTAAACAAGTGGAAAGTACACACACTCACACACATCCTGATCACCACCAAGGGAGTTCAATCCATATGGTGCCATGTCTGACTGGGTCGGTGGAATGTTGGGTCCTAACCGTGATCATAACATATGGGCGGATCCCTGACTTAAAAATCCTAAAATATTTCCTCACACCATTGCCACATAATTAAGCAGCTCATTCCTTCAGCCTAGAGAGCATGCCTGGGGTAATGTGGGCCACATGTATGGTGAACTCCCTCCTCATATCCCATCATGCTACTGAATGGCAGCCAAGGGATCATAAGGCAATATAGCCCATGCAGTGGAGTGACTACAGAAGGTAGAGAGCGTGCATGCATGTGTGGTAGGAGCTGGTGGAGGGGTGGGGGTGGGGGGGGTGTCTGCTACACACATTAGACACCACAGACTTTTACTACGTCCCATGGAATCCTTATGCAATAAGGTCCAAGGGGTGAATGAGATCTGCAGGGCTCTGGACGGGGCGCCAGTGTGCATTACCGTGACCTCGTTGGACTTCAGACCTGGCAACACACCGTCAGATCTGGCAACCCGAGGCGTGTGGCGGTGACAGGGGTGTGCGTAGATGAGCGGTGGGCAGAGGGAAATGAGATTTCAGTCGAACCGCTGTGTGCGCAAGATGGCTAATGCACTCTCTGACACACACACACACACATACACACACACTCCTCCTCGTCTTCTCCACAAGCATTCTGAACCGTCTCTGGCCGTGCAGAACTCCTCAGCTCATTGGTTTTGGCTCGGAGGGAGCATAATTGGGTTTCGCGGGGGAAATGACAGACTGTGGCTCCATGGGTTTGGCTCAGTGAGCGGCTCAGAGGCCGGAGAGTGGGACAGACAGAAACATCATGTCTATCTTCCACTGGAGAGCTATGTTGCCAGACTGGGGTGCTATGTAAGGTCCGATGATGAACTACAAATCAAACTTGAGGAGGTGGTGGGATTGTGTGCGGTAGTTTTGGGTGATGAAACACTTTTTTCAATAAAAGAATACGCTGATGATGACAAGTTGCTGCTGCATGCCTTTCAGGCATTGAAGTGGTTTTATACAAACTCACGTCCTAGGACCGCACATTGCTCATTTTTCATGCTATAAAATTAGCTCAAGCCAACATTCACTGATCTATTTTAACCATATCAAAGTGTAGTGAAAATTTTAGCAAATATGTGTAGTTTAAAAAGTATATATTATATATTTTGGGGGAAAAAAACTGATTCGATCTTCATAATCAACCAATATTAAGAGCTTCACTCCTGTGACAGCATATAACGGCTTTTTGTTAGAGGTCGCCATCATTTTTATGGAAATGATCACAAATTCAGTCTCCATGCTCTGTTTTTAAACCATTTACCTTTGGCTGCACTCACCATACACCATTGATGCATGAAAGCTGAGGGTCTTTTTAAAATTATTGTAATTTTATCTTTATTTGTTCCATTCTTCATGAATTTTTTGGTGTATGTTTATGTGGTTTGTGCTGCAGAATGCTGGAGGAGTGCAGCATAGCTGCACTAGTTATTATTATATTCAAAGGAAAATTAAAATGAAGGAAAGTGTACCAAGATTTTAGCCATTGTGTTACTTTTGAGGGTGGATGGGCATCGTTTTAGATTTTTATTTTCTACTTTTGGGTGTTTTTTGCCTTTAAGTGTTAATGAGCTTTCTGTTTTGCCTACCAGACTTTGTTAACTTGCTCAGATTTGGTCATTTTTTCTTGGTTTATGTGCTTCTAAATATGTAAATATTAATATATTAATATTAATACTTAAATTGTTTGCCTTTTGGCTGTTTTTATGATCGGAAGTTCAGAAGCACAGGGTGTTTTATTTTGAAAATCAACCGGATTCTCTGTCACTTCTGTGTCTTCCTGTCTGGGCTGCTCGCGGTGCTCGGCAAAAACGGAACAGCTGTGCATTCTCGGAGGAGCCGAGCAGAGACCCGCTTCTGGGACGCTTGTGAAACGGACCACGGCAGTTCTGGTGGGGTTTGAAACATTGACTAGAACGACACACGCAGAACTTGACACATCAGTGCCCGGTGGAATTTGGCCTTTAAGGGCACAGACATGACAAACTTTGGCTATAAATGCTGCGGTATGTGGCATTGATTCATGCTGTACACTTGTCCCTATCACAATAAACCTTAAGAAAACAAATATAATACAATGATGGTGGCATACGCAGGAAGGCCATGCACTGTTTTCAGTTTGCAGTAGACGACAATGATGCACCATGGGTTGGATTGTCAAGGTAAAGCACACTTAAGCAGATAAGCCATGAACACAGTAAACATACAACTTACTTTCCCCAAACTTAGTGCAGAAAAACAACAAGAAAAGAGAAGTTAGGGGGGAAGATCTGACGTTATTGAGAGAGATGAAGAAAATCAGGTCATACTGTAGCATTAGGTGAAAGGGGGAGAAATGCATACAGTTTAAAAAAAGAATAATTGGAAAGGTTTAGGAGAATGAAGTAAGGACACAATATGGACATGTGTGTTCCATAAACACATCGTTAGCAGACAACGTCTGGGAGAATCATTACTGTAACTAGCTAGGCTTTGGAAACCCTCTGGTACTCTCCTTCCCTCTTCCTTCTTCTCTTCCTCTCATTAACTTTCTTTCTCCTTCTTTTTCCTCTTCCTTCCTCCTCTCACCTTGCTTCCTCTTCCCTTTCTCCTCATTCTTCACCAGCTCTTCCGCTCGATTTGACACAGCTTCACTTTGTCACAAGGACACGCCATTGGCCGGCTGGATTCAACGAGGGTGGGAAATGTCGTAAGAAATCTTTATTTCCATTATCCAGATCGGTAATATGAAATGCAAGAATGACTGTTATTGAAGTTTTATGACTGGGTAGAAGACGAGGTCCCCAGAAAAAAGAAACCTGAAGAAAAAGAGGTCGAGATGGGGAATAACGAATAAATGAGTGACTGCTAAATACCCAGTGGTCCTAGCAACACAATATCCAAATAAAGACACAAAGACGTACTAATCTTTCTGGCTGGACGTCGCTCTTAGACACCCTGAGGCTGGATGGAGCGCAGAGCACCTCCTCTACTCTGCTGCTAATGACATGAACACGGCACATGGACTCCAAATCCAGACCTGTTTTGCAAAGAAAGGGTGTGAGCACAGAACCTGGGCCAACTGGATGTGATGACTGCTGATTGCAACCACGCCGTTATCAGTTCAATATGTTTCCAATATCCAGGCACCTGACTAAATACGCAAAGAGAAACAGTTTCTCCAAGCAACAATTAGCGCAGTCGTTACCAACCTTTGGGTGGTACGGGGATTTGTATATTTTCACGGGTCTGGTTGCAACCGCCTGCAGATACCTCGGCTCCGACGAGGTTACCTGCCTCAGCCAATCAATAAACACTGGCTAATTACTGCGGCTCACAAGTAATTGAATCAAGAAGAAAAACACAAACTGTTTTGATCTTTGTTTCCTGACAGCCATAAACATGAAATGGTTGAAACTTTGAGAAAAAGAAACACTGCAAATAATAAGACCGCTGTTTCCATCAATGGTCTGTGGGGCAAAACACTTAACAAGACCTTCGGCGAGTAGTGAAAAAAGTGAGTCCAAAAGCCGCTTGGTGAAAATGCAGCAGAGGGGAATTTCGTTGGCAGAGACTAGCAGGCACAAATGATTACCACGGCACAAATGGACGAGGAGGGATCTTAAAATAAGCGCACAATGCGTAGTCAAGGACAAACAAGGAATTCCAGGAGATTCTCAGGAGAGCAGAGGTGAGGAGGTTTCTCTTAAATCCAAAGACCAGATGAGGCCCCCGTCTTTCCTCCTGCGATTGAAATAGAAAGAGCCCAGAGGTGCTGGCAACGCACTAACAACAAATGGACGCAGGGGTTGAAAAACCGAAAAAACACTTGGGCCTATTTGATGTCGGCAGGCGGGTTTGTTTTGCAGACTTGTCGAGCGGCCAGACGGAAAGATCAGAGGGTGAAAGAGAAGACGGGGGGATGACAGAGGCAGAGAAAGAATGTGTGAGAGACGGAGAGACGAGGGATCAGAGGACTGCAAACCAAACATCTTCACATCAGAGTGAAACCACCACCTGTTCATAACAAACTGCTCATACAATAGCAGGAAAAGGTCCATCCTGCAGGAACAAAAGCAAAGTTATTCTTATACCGAGAGCCACACCCTTTATTCTTCAGTGTAGCAGCAGAGTGGAGGTTACAGAGCACTGACAACATCAGAATGAAACTTTCAAGCCAATCCCAAGACCTTCACCCCGATCTAAACTGTGCTACAATGATCTATAATGAGTACTGCTGACGCTGCTGTGCAGACAGTTCTCTGCTTTATGACACATGAGGCTGGTTTGAGGAGCTAAGGAGGGTTTAAAGTCTCCTCATCACGTCTTTGACGCTTAATGAGTGAACTTAATCTTACTCTCGGTTGTATTTCGCAGGATGGAACCTCATCTCTGCTCACTGCAAGTGTAAAATATGTGACAGTAGGGGTTCATTGTGTTACCTTGAGCCACTCCTCGGCCTGTTCTTTGCTCTGCACAGCCAGCACCAGGGCGTCCGCCCCCTGGTGGACGATCTTCAGCTCGTGCTTCTTCTTCTTGCCGTCTTTGGGGATGTGAGTGATGCTGCACCCCGACAGCGTCAGCTCCATCTGGGGTGTGTGGTCTTTGGAGGACTTGTAACACTGGAGGGAGAGAAAAAGCGGTAAGGTTAAACAGGAGGAACTTTTTTTGTTTGTCACCGTTTGCATACGTGTGCAGTAGCGTTCCTCACCAGCAGTTTGTTATCTTTGATCACGCAGAGGAGTTTGGTCCACTGGCCGAAGCGCTTCTTGCGCAGCAGGAACGCGCAGATCCGAGCGTCCTTCACCAGATCCATGGATGCCTCTTCAGACGGCCACTGGTGACGCATCTTCTGGCCCTTTCCATCCTCCTCTTCCTCATCGTACGACTCATATGAGCTGCTCATGGCGTCTGAGTCATAGTCTGAGAGGGAGGTGAAGAGGACAGAAGAGAATCGACTGTTATTTTAAATTTTATTTTCATTAAAGTGAGACAACGTCTTTTCAGCTGCAGTAACTTCTGTCTGCATGTATGGCTGTGAGTGCTCTAAGTACATTATATCTGTGTACTGTAAATCAGCCTGTCACTCACTGGAGGTGATGTATTCAGGAGCCTTTCCAGGACTTAAAGGAACTGCTTCCTCGTAGTAGCCTTCTGGTAGAGAAGAGCTGGGCAGAGGGGGAGGGCCATTGTTTGGAGGCTGCAGAGAGAACACAAGTTTCCACTGATAAGTGAGAAGTTCGAGTATGAAGTGACCGACCACTGACGTCTCAACTGTTTGCATCAAACAGGGCGGCGACCAAACACCACTGAACATCTTCCACTGATGTCTACATCTACTGCGTGCTATAAAGCACATTTTGGGACATACCACTGAGGCCAAGATAAACCCTTTGTTACTTTGTTATTTTGCCACTTGAGATAACAGAATTGGTGCTTCAACTGTGATTTATCCAAGTCCCAAAGCAATGATCTACGCCCCCACCTTCATCCAGCAGCTACCTTTACCAAGAGATGGTGTGTTAATTGAGAGGTACACAAACAAGTAAAGAATTGTCGACCCCGTCCCTGACCCTGTCGAAGTTGCAGATTCTTTTGATTGGAGACATTAAAGTCATTTTCACAGCAAAAATGAAAAGAGAATAGAAAGGAGTGAGAGAAAAATGCATGTGAGGAAGAAGAGACAATAATTTGAAGGTAGTGCGCGCCAGAAAAAACAAGTGAGAGGCCAGAGCTGTTGGTTAAAGAAACCTAACCTGAAGTTGTTATGGCCATTTAACAATGACTGGAACGGACTCTAAGAGTGATCTGAAAACAATCCATTTGTGACTAGAGATGCTACAGAAAGGTGTTGATGTTGTTGTGCAATGAATAATTAGGCCGTGAATGGATTTATACTGCAGAGCTCATGACAAAAACATAGAGAGAGAGAGAGAGAGAGAGAGAGAGAGAGAGAGAGAGAGAGAGAGGGACACACACACACACATGGGGGGAGCAATGAGACCTCCTTTGTTTGGATGTGTTCTCTTTGGCACCAGACGGTCCAACAAATCCAGTTGTTAGAGCGGGGGATCAACTGCACAGCCTGACGTGATCCGTCTTGGCCCGGCACTGGACACCATTTCTCTGATGTTTCAGCTCTTAGAAATAACAGAACTGAGGCTATAAACATCAAATCTGATAATCTGACAGCACGGAGAAATGAATGTCTCATTGGTTGGCATACAGCAATGTAAGTCCAACATTTCAACACTGTAGAAAAACATTTGTTGGAGAGTCATGTAACACTTTTAGTCATACTTTCCTTAAAGGGATAGTTCGGGTAAACTGAAGTTGGGATGTATGAGGTACTTATACATAGGGCTGGGCGATATGGCTGAAATCTCTATCACGATATAAGTGTTTCATATCGGTCGATATCGATAATTATTGAAATATTGTATGACCTATTTAATCCTTACTCTAATTGTAGGCAATAAGCATTTAGGGAAAAGGAATGTCAACACATACTGTATGTTCAATGTTAAAATCACAGTTGAAAACTGAACAATTATCAATAATAAAGTGCTTTTTATTAAGTGTTATAAAAACATGTGCATAGCAAACCTGTGCAAACGTAACCTTCTCGACCGCTGTTTCAGGAAAAACACACGACCACGAGACAACGAGATGGCTGGCACAACCAAACGTGATACTGTTACATGATTGGCTATTAGCGTGTCACTGCTCATTCGTTGCTAGGCACCAGATGACAAGTGCCTTTGCTCATGCAACCAAGCTTGCTTTGCAACAACGATTTAAACCAGAGAGCGCTCTGGCTAAATTTACGCCGGTTTCTTGAGAAAAAAAAAACATTCTATCGAAACGTTCTATCGAACACATTTTCTATTGATATCGAGTACGTGTCTATCGAGATACATATCGTTATCGTTTTATCGCCCAGCCCTACTTATACAGTAAGTGTATTAGCTACAAGTTAAACTAATACAAAGCTAAGCAATGTACTGCTGTGGACGGGCAGAAACCAAACCTATTTTAGCCACCTGAAATGCTAATATCTACATCACTATATATATATACTATATACTATATATACTATATATATATATATCACTCTCTCTAAATCAACCAGACCTCACTGACAAAAAAAGTAATATCACATTGCAGAATTTGAGTTGCCTGTCTATCACTGCTCCGATCGGTTGGTTTGTTTGTGTTATTGTGTGACTTCTGTGTTCAAATACATTATTTCGTGAAAGCGTTGCTGCAGATCGAGCCAGCGTTAGACCAAGCACTTCCCAGATCGCATGGCAACATTGATTTAATGTTCATTCAGTGCTGATTCAATGTTGGTCTGCTATCTGGGGATTGGTTTAATTAATGTTATTTCAATGTTGGTTCAGTGATAAAACGCGATTGATTTTAAGTTGAACTAACACTGATTTTGTCTTGATCTATTTTTCATCACTGAAATAGCATTATTTCAGGGTGCAAACCTGATGAAAAATCAATGTTATATTTCAATGTTGATTATCATTGATTCAATGACAGTTTCATTGATCATCATTGATTAAATGTTGATTCAATGTTAGTCTGCTATCTGGGTTTCCCATTGGAAGGGCTCATATGGTCTCATATATTCATTGAAACATGTCTTCTGTGTCTTTGCTTTGTCCCTAAAAAGACAATATGTGATATTACTTCTGTCAAATGCTCATCCAGATGAGTGTAAATGAGGTTTTTTACACATGGAACAATGTTTTTAAATAGCTGCTTACAGGAGCTCAGGGTAGTGTGGCACTGACTATTAAAGCAATGTTTCTTCTGGAGCCTCACTCTCATAAGTACAAGCCCGTACCAGACAACCTCAAAGTGAATGAAATGTTGTCAAACTGTAAAGGCCTTATAAGGCCACACTCTAAATCTCCCTGAAAGCCCTTTTCACAAAGACCACGAGCACGCTGCGATGGCTGCAGACTTTTTTTCCTCTTATGGAAAACCCCTTTGATTTCTCGTTTTATTTTATTTACTAGTGTCAGCGCCTGTTTTCCGCTGGTTATAGAGGGGAGAAACTCCATAACTGTTATGAAACTCTATGTGCTATGGGCCATTGGTTACAGCCGACCCAATCAGGCGTCAGCCCCGCAGTGATGTCAGAACCCATTGCCGTAGCAACGTGGAACATTTCTAAAAACGGTCTGGCTGACGTGCATCCTCGATGGCTAGCTTCTTCAAAGTGCAGAAAGTATGTGTCACTGCGCTGTGACAGTGGACAGTCCAACATTACAGTCATTCTGCCATAATTATGGCGTTGCTGTAATGAAAGAGAACTACTGAATTTAGTCTGAGCAAGTGTATCATAGAATCAAAAGAAGATTCCAAGAAAAAGGCTAATTTATTGGAGAAGATTATGGCAATTTTGTGATTGGTGCATAAAGTTTGGCCTAAAAAGCTTAACTGGGACAGCTTTGCGTGTGCAGCTGATGAATCATTCATTTTTCATGTTAGTTACACAGAATGGAATATAAAATAATAGTGGAAAGAGAATCATTCTTGACCTTTGGTACACATGATGTGTGCTAAAATATTTTAAACTCAAAGGTCTAAATATTTTTTTTCCCAGACCTTTTGATCAAATTACACGACCATCATGTCCTCGAAGCAGTCTGGTAACACCAAATGGTGTACGAAAAAAAACACGTTTTTAAGTTTTTAGTGTATAATCACCTGAAAATAAGAATCAGAATGTTTTTGTTACCTGAGAACAAGCATTTTATATCGACAGAGCAGATCCTGTTCAACAGAGATATCCAACTAAATCCTTCACACTGCTGCAATTTATTACAACTCATTTTTTGTTTTTCACATGTAATTTCTCTCCACTATCTACAGTTATATCGGCAGGACAATGCGTCATTTAACGCTAAAGTCGTAGAGGAAAAAAATATCCAGTGATGTAGTGTGAGAAAGTATTTACGCATTTAACTTGCAAAATGTATTTGTCTGTAATGTAACCTATTTAACATATTTCCATAATGTAATTAAATTCACCATGTTAACCATGTGTAACCATGATGACGAAATGACTGCTTCCTTTCCTGAACGTCCAAACTCAATGTGTCATCAGTAAAGCCATTAAATTACACGAGAAGTCCTTAAAAGTGCTGTTTTAAAGATGTTGTTTGAAGGTGTGATTAAGTGATCGTTCTGTACTTGGGTCACGTGAAGAAGTTTCATTTGCTGAACAAGGCTGTGCTATTTGGGTGAAAGCTGCATGACCAAAAAAAAGTGAAGACCCACACATGGGCACAACGCTGCCCCTGTCCAACAGTCCATTAAACAGGTTTAAATATCTCTGACCTGACTCTTTCTAAACGTCTAAAACTTTTCCATTCATTTTGTGTCTCGTGCCAAATGTCATAGTCATCGTCTCCGCTCTGTTTATCTGTCCTGTTGCACTGATGCTCAAAAAAAAAGAATCAGAATAAACCAAACCAAACTCATCTAAGGCATTCCTGGTTCACCATACACAATGCAAAGTTGAGTTTCTTCTTCTTTTGTCTCTTGTCTCGGTAATCACACCCCCTCCCCTCCATTAATCCTCCTCTTCATCGCGCTTGTTTCTCTTTTTCAAACCTCTAGCAGAAACCTTATCGCATCTCCTTTGGGGGAAACAGCGGTCCGATGAACTCATTTCTTGGCAGGGATACGCTGCCCTGCTAAACTCCAACGCCGCCAGTGTTCTCCTCCCTACCCCAGCGCTAAAAAGAAAAGGAAAAATCCCCCAGAGAGGAAGACAGGAGGAAAGAAAGGCAGAGAGGAGAAAAGAACGAAAGCTCTCGGCCTCGACAGTCAAACAATAAGGCACAATATGAGGATTGAGAGGTGGATGTGAGAGCAGACTTGTTTGTGTTGGTCTGCAGCTTCATGTCTTGTATCACAATGACTTCCTTCCAAGTCCTTTTAGCAACAATACCATTAATAATCATGCAGAAGCTGATTGTTTGGGTAAGCATTTTTCCCTGAGTGCAGCAGAATACATTACATTACACTCCAGAGAATGTGATCCCATTGCTCTGCTATGCAGTGACTTAAGGCTCTGGGGTGAGGAGTGTGTGTTTGCTAATGCTGCACACACACACACACACACACACACACACACACAAACACTTGTATACTGCCATGCATTTGAACACGCAATCAAACTTTTCCCTTTGCTCTCATTCCCTGAAACCACAGCTTGGCCATATCACAGAAGTGATCTGCAGATCAATTACACTGCAGCACAGTGAAACGAACAGGAGTTCACTGCGGTCAACGTGCATACCGCCCCTCTGCTGACCATAAACACACACTGCAACACACAAGGGTCCATATTTCTCTGCAGTCTAGCTCTAATCAGCTTCGAATGCTCCACAGATCTACAAAAACATCCGCTCACTATCTTCTCGCGGCAGTATTGTATCCAGTACGTATCTGGATGGGGGCACACCAGTCAAGCTTCTATCTTCACAAACCAGTGTTCATCATCTGCTTCAGAGATTAGATGGAACTGTGTCTATGCTGGAGAACCTTGGCCAAGATTTGCAGACAATACTGGATGGCACAATAACTGCAAGTGTCTTTACGGAAAGTCGTACGTAGATGCCCACTTTTCCTCAGGTATTCCCACCTGAATTAATTTAAGGTTCACAAATTCCAGCTAAATTGAACTTTGACTCGACAGCGCCTACATCAATAGAATTCTTTCGTTGACAGGAGGTGGAAGTTATGACGACGATCATTGTAGAACAATGGTAACAAAGTCAATTTTGTGCATTTTTAAGTCTTGCAATTATGTAATTCAACTCTCCAATATATCTCAGTCTCAAGTATGGCAAAAATCAGAGAGGAGTAGAATGCTATGTTAGAAAATTGTTGTTGATTGTCTCTATACCATTATGATGTGTATCAACTAGTTTTTTGGTAGAATAATACATGGCACTTCTGATACCGCTGTGAGACATCGCTGCATAAAATTTTTGCTTATGACTTTTTAGCTTAAATAAGCATTGCTTTTGAAATAAAAGTAGAGACTTTGATGTGCAGGACCTTGAAGGTGGTGTTGTTCTTCCTCTTTTGGACTCGGCATGGGCCACCAGAAAAAAAGGCTCTGCTCAAACTAGAGAAAGTGGACACTGATCCGAAGAACTAAAAGGGCAACTCCATTGAACAGAGCTTCATGACAGGCCATGATGACTTGGGGCAACACTACCTGGACTGTTGTGACCTTAATAACGCCCTTAAGTGCTACTCCTGAGCCAGAGACTACTGCATCAGTGCTAAGCATGTCATTAACATGTGTCTGGAAGGTTAGTGTATACCTCCACTGGTCCCATGTATTGAGAGCGAGATAGCCAAAATCAGTCCTCAACAAATGAAAGTATTTTAAAAAAGACTTTGGGGTCTCAAACTCAGGGGGTAAAGGATGAAAACTGGGTTTTAGAAAGCTCATGGCATTATCACTTGTCCTAACGTTATCCAAGTCTCTTAGTTTGATCTTTCCCATCCCATCTGATGGCCAATGATTCCAACAAGTTTGTGCATGGCAGCGGTTCAGGATACCAAACCATGCTGTCAAATGAAATGCTAGCACACTCCTGATCAGAGTTCTCTAAACTCTTTCTAAGATAGACAGACTGCCTCTAAAGTCTATGTGCATTTACTGAATATGGCTGCTGTAAAAGTCTGCTTGGCACAAACAATTCAAAAACTGAAAGGATGCCAAAGTGTGTATTGTACCTGTTCAATTTATTACATGCAGACATGGAACATGGTTTCCTTGAGCGATGTACTTGTTAAAAGTTGTGAAGTGAAACTAAAGACTAAATGTTGTAAAGAAAAAAAATGCAAGGAACATTGCCAACAGCGACTCATCCATTTTGTTTTTATACTTTATGGAACTCCTAACCCACTTACAGCAATCACATTCAGAGTTTTCACATCCTGTCATGGTCTAAATGCTGTTCCTCCCTGACAAGAATACATTTCTTGAGGAAACACTGCTACAACCATGAGAAGAGCAGCATGTACAGGTCACGAGCATGGATGCATATCAGAAATGTCAGAATTCCACAGTCATAATGTGTAATTAGGTAGTGGTAAAGGAGTCCTGACCTTGGTTTGGATACTTTGAGTGGGAGGTTTGTCTGCTGCTCTGGCCTCGGCCTGAAACTCACATCCAAACATTTATGCCAAGTATCAATTTTTGCCCTGCGTAGGAGGACTGGACCTGAATAAATGTTTCTGCCATGGTGCCAATGGGACGCTGGAATGGATAAACTGAGTGGACACAGGAAAGCCACTCCCTTTGGAAAGGGAAAACTGCATTTCCAGTGATCCTTGGCAAATTACCCAATGTAGAAGCACAAATGTTTCCAGCTGGCACCAATCTGAACAGATTTTTTACATTTTATTTGATGGTGAACAATGCTGAATGAAACCAGTATGACTTGTAACTGGTGACTTGGTCAATTTTATATTGGTGAATGACCACATTGCTAAGGGGACTAAATATGCATTTTTAAAAATTTGCTGTACTGATGGTCAGCAAACAACATGAATGTAGGCTACCTAAAATAATACAAACACCTCATTACCTCCCACCCTATTGGGTGAAAGTTATTTGGGGCATTCAAGGGTCATAAAGAGTTTTAAGTGACTGATAGTTGGAGCACTTCCAAGGCCTTGGTTGGCCTGGCATTGTCCTGATTATATCATTAGGACAAAAGATGAATAACTGTAATAAAGATACAAACGAATATGTATGTCAACATAAGGGCTGCGACCAATTATAACACCCAAGGGGGATTCAAGGTTAAAATGATGTGTGCTCTGCTAATGGGGAGCTGAAGCCAAAGTAGAAACCCAAAAATACATTTAGCCGTTTAACCCAATTTTGAAAGAATTTGTCAACTATGGTGTGCTGTTTTGTTCCCGACTGTAACAGTGTAGTGTTTTTAATTTGCTACAGCCCTGCGTTGCGCTTCTGACTGGCATCCTCTCCCTAGAAACAACAGCTGAGGCTCACGGGTATTGTAGCATGTAAGAGCCATACACCGTATCAAGTTGGCCAAAAGTTGGAACAATCAAAACTGATCATCATAACGGAAGCTTTTAGTATTATTAGTAACTTATTTAATCAAGAGATGTGCATGTTTCTATGCTGTGCAACATATCACTGAAAGAAACTTTGGAGAAATTTGTAGTTCGCTGTTAGGGCACTAATGTTCTTCGGTATATTTTGGTCAGTATATTTGGCATGACATTTTCTGACAGTGGCAAAGGTTTGTTCAGATTGGAAGTCCTGTAGACTTTTTAAACCTGAACCCCAAGTACTTCCATTTGAAGGACACATTGCTTGCCATTATTGAAAACTTCATTATATATAAATATTGTCTAGACGTTAAGTTCCCCAAGGTAAGGATTATCAGTCAAAGACCCTTTAAAGGTTTGCTTAAAGCCTTGTTTATCCTGAGGAGGGTTTCTGCTGAGGCCTATGCTCTTTTCCAGCACCACCCTGCTTCACAGTTATACACAATCACATCTGGGAGCTACACAGTGCAACCACAGCCTTCTACTGTTGGCCTCTGGTCACCACTTTACTTGTACAACTGGAGGTTAAGTGCCACACTCAAGGTCACCTGGAGTTATTTGAAGGAGGGGTGAGTGTTACTTTTCTTGACCAGATTTTTGCAGCTGGTCCTAGCTGTTTCTCTCATTTCCAGCTACTGCTGCCACCCATATTTATTCAAGCACACGTGTTTTCAGTCTTGTCTTTTGTCAGTGCTCAGATGAACCAAGGACGGGTGCAGTATTTGCAGGTTTTCAAGCAGCAACAAGAGCATGATCTCTGTCAAACCCTTTCGAAACCTGTGGTAACACAAAAAAGCCTAGAAAGGACAGATGGGACAAAAAAGTGGACAGATATCCATGTGCACACGCCGCCCCTCCCTCATACATTCTGCAAAGCTTAAGCATGAGGTCAAGCTAAGGCAATGAGTTATAAATTGATGCCAGACTGCGAGAGAAGATGAAAGCACAAAAAGCAAAAGGCTGTACCCATCAGCCTCAGGGTTGACCCGGTGTGTCCTGCCTTTGTCCCGGGATAACCTTGAGACAGTTAGGTTGTAAAAAATGGACTAATGGTGACATTTTACATCTTTCACTGGATTTCTGAAGGACTGGAACATTTTGTAGCAATAATATGTACACTATACAGTATCATTTTAAATGAATGTTCTGTTCCAGTACATTCCTGTTACTGTTGAATGAATTTTATTATTAGGCTACTCACATACAATGACGTTTAGACATGTCAGGACACTCGCGTATAAATCTGGGTTATCAGTAGGAATATTGTGATTACAATCCTCAGCATACATTATATAGTGGTTGCAACAGTGGCAGCTGTCCAGCAGCTCCACTGAAAGTCTCATTGTGTGCGAGGGGAACTCAATCCGGATGTCAACTGATTCGTCAACACACACTCTTTTCATAAGAGCCTCCTTTTACACCGCACACACTGACATACTAGTATAAATTCAAAAACATTACGCAGCATTGGAAGTATGGGAAGAAGCAAGAAAACAAAAGACAAACTAGACACACACAAATACAAAATATCTCTGCATCTGTCTCTGCAGGATTCAAAGACCTGCCAACTTCTGCGATACACATCTAAGTGTTCCACCTCTCTGTTTATACATGAACCACCCATGCTAGTGTTACCTCCGACAAAACAAAACCTTTCTCACATCTCCCATTTTAAACTCCGCTCCTCACTTCCCCTCCGTCACTTTCCCTCCTTCCTGCCCCAGGCTGGCGTGTTAAGTGTGTATTTTGCGGGACAGGTGCATTCACCAGAGTGCCGTTACTGGCGGATGTGCCAGCTCGCCGACTGTACTGAAAAAATAACTGGGGAGTTGAGATTGGGCTGGGTGTTTCCTGCATTTCTCTCACCTCACAATGAGGTGTAAATGTGGGTCAGCGGGAGCTGGTGGGAGCCGGTAGGAGCTGGTGGTCCACCACTTTGGAAAAGCTTTAGAGGGGTGGGGCGGCCGTGCTTTCACTGGAAGGGATCCTTGTGTTATAAAGTGAGTCCATATCTGGAATGGAACCAGCCTATTATGCTAGAACTGAGTGAAAAGTCACATTGAGATATTCAGAAACACACACACGCATATATTTAGTTACCTAGACGGGAAGCAGACAATCCCATTCTACAGCAGAATGTAATGGAAATATGACGATTGACGATATGATGATTATATATTGTTACTCCTAACATAAAGATTTAATTGGATATTAATAAAAAACTGTCACCAAGATATGTACTAAGTGGGACATTTTACTTTTTGTCTGGAAGACAAACCACTGTTTCCAAATTACCTCAAATGCATCATTAGCATTTCTGTATGGACATTTCTTGGACATTTACACCAATACTGGTGATAGACTATGCTGATCTATCAGTCAGTCTTTAATACAAATTAGAACAATATTACTTCAATCATTTGAAAGTTGTCCTTGGCTTGGAAAGAACACCCACATAATAGGACAAATGTTTTCCCAGACTTCTATCATTTCAGCTCAAAGTCTGGCCATGCAAGAATACTTCCCACCAATCATCACAACTACAATAGTAACCAGTGCCAATATAGCACTCCCTTATTTAACCGCTTAACTCTTGAGTTGGAAACATAGGAAATAGGATACTTTTGGATTATTATCTCATTATTTTCTTACTGCCTTAGTAGCTTTTGCCCATCAGGGCTCAAGTTGCTCTCAAACAAAGCCAATTTAATATACCTCAAGTTACAATTTTAGTTCCATTTCAAAGCATGCCTCAGTGGCAATTTCAAAATAAGATTAGTTTGAACTCCTATAATGCTTGTAATATGCATATATACCCAGCCCTTTTACCCATATATTAGGATTTTCTGGTGCTAGCGGCAAGCGGTAAATCCATATTTTCAAATCATCTTGGGTGACCACACTTATTTACTTATCTTTGATTGGTTACATCACCAGTGGTTCTCTTGACAATGATTATTACACAAAGACAGAATTATTGGACATTTCCAATGAAATGTGTTGGTGGTGGGCTAAAAATGTCAAACTGTCACCAAAAAGGTCCATTCATTTTGTCTGTCAACCACCCGTAGACTTCATTCGGTTCAACAGTAAGCTGTGTTAGTTCTCTACCAGGCTGCAGAATTTTCCCTCTGTGCTTTATTAAGTCACTTCGATCACATCATGTGTCAAGAAAAAAAAAATCCTGGCATTGTAAAAAGCCTTCAAAAGCACTTGAGTGGGGGAAAAAAGTTGTGAAATAGGTTTTCCATTCGTGGCCCAGTTTCTCAGCGGGGACTTTTTCCAGAGTGTTATAAGAAGGCTGAAACAGTTCTGGCCCTCAGGATTAACCATGCTGTGGGCATGTGTCACTTAGTAAAGTCCCACAGCTCACTGCAGTTAAGACTTAATCAATCTCCAATTTGCCACTTGTTTGGTTACCCCAGTGACAAAGTGCGACGCCTTTCAATATGATCTGTTAAAACAACCTCATTTCCTGTCTCGAGCCGATGACACAATAGTGCTGATGTCACTGAATGCTTTGCTGTGGTCAACCAAGCCACAAAGTAGGGGAACCCCACTGAGGAATTAAGTCAAATATGAAAGCAGATTCATCAGCAACAAATGGAGACCAAAACATGCCATGCGACAAACTCCACAAGGCAAGTCATTTTTTAAAGACGTACAAAAGCAGAGAAGTTGTGTGATTGGGAGCCAGCTCCAGCTTGATACAATACAGTGACACATCTACTTGCAACAATGTGTTTCCCCTTCAGGCTACAAAACATTTGGTTTGGCAAAACACAGCAGGCCTACATTTATTCCAAATACAAAGCTGCTGGTTTACGGCCACCAACATGGCAATGACTTGCCATGGGTACCAAATGAGATGATGGTGTGTTCAAAGAAGAACTCCAAACCACTAGTGATACTTAACAATACATAAGAGTGCATTTAGACTGAGTGTATGGTATTGGCCTCGTTTGAATACAAAGCTTGGGCTGAGACATGTATTTATCTTCGAAAGTGCTTGCGGAGGAGGGGGGCTGTCTCATTCGAAATGAGAAGGGGAGGAAATGAATTCCAAATGGGACCCAGGCTGCTATGGATAACGCAACCGAGTTAGTGTGTATACAGTATATCCATCACATGAACACACTTCTGGTTAACTTGCGTAGTGAGGGAGGGTCTGCTCCGGGGGAAGACGAGGGAGGAGAAGGAGGGTGGAGGGGGGTGGCAACGCTCTCCAACATCAACACAGATGGAAGTCATTTGTGTCTCAACAAGAGGACTGGTCCACATTCTCCTTCAGCAGAGCCGCCGTCATGGCTCGCACACAGGCCCATGGGATGCAGCTGATGACGTGACTGAAATACTGAGCTTAGTGCAACTGTTGCAGAAACGGTGGGGATTCCTCAAAGGCATCTAATGTGTTGTTCTCAGTTCACACCAAACCAAAAAGTAAAAAAGTTCAGAAACGTTCTTGGGAGATACTCGCTGTTCTCTGGTGGATGTTCAGTGACGTAGTTCCATTCTCCATCTGGATGTCGATTTGTTTGCTTCAACGCAGCTTAATGGAAACACGCATAATTTACATTTGATTTCTCAGGACTTTTGTTCAAAACTAAAACAGCTCGATGGAAAGCATTCATGCTGAGGCAGTAAGCTCATTGACGACAGGAATGTATTTCATGCCAAAGATAAAAGAGCAATATTAGCGCAGCATAAATCTTGGATATGAAAAGAGACAGAAAGCGAGAGACTCTTCTAGTCCAACAAGACCTCAGCGGGATCTTGTCACACTTAGTGGTCATTATGATCTAATTAGAGCCAGACCTGTTTTTTTGTGTGCTGGAATACATGTGTGTACGTGCTGGAGCGTGGCATGTAACACACTGTAAAATGGTGCGGTGATCCTCTTCCTTAGATCGCTCGAGTGATTTATGAGGTGAGGGGTGTGGAGAGGATCAAACTGACTTGAGAAGATCCTGCTTTTCTGTGAGTGTGTAGCACACACACACACACACAGCTCTAGACACACATAGTGGATCATGAGGGCCTTTGAGTATGACAACACCAGGAAGAACAAATCCGATTAATCAGTAATGAAAGTAATAATACAGAGGTCTCTGCTGTCTCTGATGTTGTGTATTTTCTGCCACGAAGGAAACAAGTTCCTTACGAGACAAAGGTGTCTTCCAACTTTTCTATTAAAGAAAACCTTAAAAAAATATGGCCAAGACAGGTAGTGTCTGCACCGGGTGCTTCCAAAACCGACCACTTCAAGAGCTTTACAGGAGACTGTGCCAGTGTTTGACAAAAAAACAGAATGCAGGGATGTCTTTTAGTGGAGAAAATCACATTCAAAATACGTTGAAATATTGTTTATTTTAAACACACTTTCTAAGGGGAAGGCCACAGGGTGGTTCAAAGTAGACCATGAGCTTGATAAAGCTAAAATAGGACCCTATGGCTGTCTATTTGATTAGTGGACATCCTGTTGGGTCTCCTGATCCCTAATGACATTAGTGTTTGTGTGTATGTGTGTGTGTGTGTGTGTGTGTGTGTGTGTGTGGATGAGAGTCAATAACAAGTCTGGCCTTGGGAAACTAGTCTCTACATAGTAGCTCATACACATCATCTCTTTGTTTCTTTGTGCTAATGTCGAGGCTAACGAGTGTCACACATGTGACTATCATGCCCCGCTGTTAGACACACAGACTGACCTGAGGCAACACTGTCAGCTTTTAGGAACACAAACAATATTTTGCAGTAACATAAATGCTTGAACAACAGGCTATGGCCAAAACAGCTTGTCATGGTATTAGTTGCTCATATTTATAGCTAGTAAGTGTTAAAATGACACAGTCAATATATTTATTAAGCCACAGCGTATTCTTTTTCTGAATTGGACTACATATGAAACTTAAAAATAAGTAAATTTTTTCCCTTTGAGAATCAGACACGTGTTAGCAGGGCATGCTAGCAGGCTACACCTAACTGTGAGGTGAACTTAGCATGTTTGTGCTGCCGGCAAGAACACATATGAGCTACACATCACTCCATATATTATTTACAATCATTTTAGTCAGCTGAAACGGTTTTATGTAGCCAGTTTTAGCTAAATTCCCCTCTTCTCGATGTAAATGCAGTGGCAATACCACAAACTTTTGCCCTGCTTTGCTAACACGGCAGTAATAAATTATTGTAGCATGCTTCATACATAGTACGTATGAGCTTAAAGGTGTAGTGTGTAAGATTTGGGGACTTTATTTTTTTTAGAGTAAGACAGACATGGAATATAATATTCATAATTATGTTTTCATGCATGTATAATCACCTGAAAATAAGAATCTTTTTATTTTTGTTACTTAAAAAAAAACCCCTCCTTTTACTACAGTGCAAGTAAGGGTCCTCTTTCATGGAGGCCGCCATGTTGAAACACCATGTCTCTACAGTAGCCCAGAACAGACAAACTAAATAGTGACTCTAGACAGAGTCTTTCAAATGTTGTTTCTCCTTTACACTAGGAAGGTGAGGGTGATGTGAGGAGATTGCAATGCAGCGATTAGACCACTAGATGCAACTAAATTCTACACACTGGACCTTAAAAGCAAGATAAAGGTGGTGTCTTACTTCTGTGTTTACATCCACCTATTGTCAGGCTTGTGTTCAGTCATAAGCAGAACATTGTGTAAATGACGACGTCACTTCTATCCATTATATTTTTATGTTAGAGTAATTTATGATTAGTCACAACACTAAACAATTACGACTGCATTGTAAATCCAGACTACTCTAAGTAATTATTCCTTATATAACAGTGAGTAATCAAAATGGCTGCCACAGGCTTTGGGGTTGACAGAGCATTGATGGAGCTTCTAAAGCCGCAGGCTCTCAGTCTTGCACAGTGTTGGTTTGGCTCGGCACTGAGCCTTGACGGGTCACAGACAGACCGTGGCCAAGGCCGTCTCTTCCTCCTCCTCCTCCGTACTCTTCCACTCTCCCACCAGATCTCTTTTGTCTATTTATTGCACTTATTCACCAACAGTAAGTCCCGACCCATGCCTTAAAAAATGTTCCATTCTGCACATGAGCTGCATTCGACGCGTTCAAACCTGACTAACAGTCTGAGAGTAAATCTCATTCTTCTTTGTTGTCTTTAACTCCCTACCCTGTTTACTCCTCTCTCTTTCGCAGTCTCCTCCCCTCTCCCTCTCTTCCTTTCAGCCATCTATCTTTTTGTCCATTTCTGCAGCCTGAAATTTATACAACTCGAAGGAATGAGTGGAGAGAGAGAGAGAGAGAGAGAAAGAGAGAGAGAGAGAGAGAGAGAGAGAGAGAGAGAGAGAGAGAGAGAGAGAGAGAGAGAGAGAGAGAGAGAGAGAGAGAGAGAGAGAGAGAGCGAGCAGAACAGATTTTTTCCCTCTCTGCCTGGACAGCTTATCCAGAGGTCAGTGTGGAAATGTGATGAATGGTAATTTCAGAGCTGCAGAGACAGCGACAGAGAGACAGAGAGCTGGAAAGAAATAAAAGACGGTAGCCGGGTTTCCATCCAAGTATATTTATGAAGATTGTACTTTACTGCTGTTATTCTGCACACGTGTGACTTGTAGATTTTCTTTAAATATACTGTGTATAGGCTATATTTGCATTTGTATCTCTTAGTATTGCTGGTTGCACTACAGAAAGGTCGGTAACGGCTATTAAAGGCAATCAAAATCCGATCCTTCCTTGAACTCTGCTGGGTTTTATCCACCTCACCCAGCACCGGTGATCAACTCTGTTCTAACACCTGACTTAGCAACTTTATCTAAACTCCGACGGTAACAAATCTGCTATCCAAAAGTTGCTACATAAGACATCACTCCGCCTCACTCCTCCTCTCGCGTCTAGTTTTCCGGGAAAACCTCGGCTGTGATTTCCAGACACACACTGGGGTCACCGGAGGAGGCTGAGGCTGTGGACTGGTTCTAATTACAAACTGCACTGTAAGGCCTTGTGCCTAAGTATGTTTTCATGTGTGTGTGAGTGTGTGTGTGTGTGTGTGTATGAGAGGATGTAGAACAAGGTGTTGTGGCTTATTGTTATGGTGAGAAGGCTTTGCGAGCCATCGCAGCCACCTGCTTTCCATCAGGGGCATCTGCTCTGACATTAACGACACACACACACACACACACACACACACACACACACACACACACACACACACACACACACACTCCCCGTTGTTCCTCACGCTGGGTCTCTTTACACATCCATCCTCCTCATATCACGCCCTCTATATAGGTTACACACACAGATAATTGCTCTAATGGAGACGTTGCAGTGCTCAGTGACTGTCAGGGTGATGAAGGCACTGTGTGCGACAGGAAAACATATTGAAGCCATGACAAGCCGTCCTACTGCTTAACAAGACACTGTAAAAACAGCCTCAAACACATCGCACATGGCCTCCACGTCCCGCTCTGTTACTAAATCTGACAGATAAAATAGCTGTGATGTGTTTTGATTTGACCCTTTCTGGCTAGACGTGACCGGTCCACATTGATAAATGGCTTGATATTTTCTGCTGCAGTGAGATGATGGACTTAAACTGATGCTGATCGTCACTTTACATCAGCTTCACAGTGTCGACAATGTTCACATTAGTAAAACTGACATTCTAAAAATGCACTTTTTGTCATGTCTTCTGTTTCTCCTGTCCTAACTGAATATAGGTCAAAAAGGATCTGCAAATCATTGTATTCTGTTTTTATTTACATATTACAGAGTCACAACTATTTTGGAATCAAGGAGTTTAGCAAAGTTTGACAAAAGAGAGGTTTTCAGAGAGCGAAGACTGACGTTAAAGTTTATTTTTTAACACTCTTAAGAAGAAAGACGATGGTGCCACACAGGTGAACTGGTTAGAAGTGTGTCATTAAGCTAAATGCTGGAAAGTTGCAGTTGTTGCAGCTACAGTCTCGTGTTAACTCACATGAGAATGATCCCGATGAGCTGTCGGACATTCAAACTTTGGTTTCTTTTCTTACAAAGCCGAAGTGAAAGTCATTGTAATGGCATTTTATTCCCTTCTGTCTTTCCTAACTCTCCACATATGAAAATATTTCAATACAAACACGATTTAAGACTTAAAAAGATCAGCCAACCCAGTCTGTGTCACGTAGGTCTTCACTTCAAAGCTTGCATGATGCAGCATTTGGCAAACTTATCTTGAATCGAGCTCTAATTTCCAGCCTTTTCTGGACTTTGTGATCACGACCATGAGATGTGGTTGAAGGCTCTGCTAAAACACAGACTGAGTCAGGATTATTGTGATGCTTCCAGCTTTCATGTTCATAATATGGAGTGGTGTGTCTCTAATTTGTCCTCTGTGTGTGCTGCGTCTCATGTTTCCTAAACAAAGCCATGAGAATATCACACCCAGAGACACATGACCTGCAGGCCAACGGCGTTACATCTCTCCAATCACAATTTGTCAGCGTTCCCATGACAACAACAAAACTTGAGTCAGACGTCCAAAGCACTTACACTTACATTTGTGTCTCGCTCTGAATACAATACAACAGGGTGTGAGTACATTCTACAAAACAAGTGGTGTAAATAAGAGGACGTTTGTAAGTGAACATGAAGAATTATGGTGTTGACACAGACAGACTGCAGGTCTATATGTAGCCTGTGTTGACTGTAACTCTTCAGGAGGAGTAATCACTGTAAGGTCTTACCAGCCAGGGGTGAGGGATCTCAGGCAGGGGCATCTGAGGTGGCGCCGGCAGACCACTGTGGATCTCAGACTTGAATGAAGGCTCTGAGAAGGACAGAAAATTACAAAGTTACATTGACATTTAGTCATTTAGCTGACGCTTTTATCCAAACCCTAACCTGAAGGAGCGGAGGTACTCTCTGAAGAGCTGGGTAGGACGTTCCACCAATAGGGAACGACAGACGAGAAAAGTTTGGATTGCCCTGAGCCTATAGGTGGCAGAGCAAGGCATTGTTCATTGGAGGAGGTAACATATGGGTATATAAGGGTATTCATTTAGGTAGGTGCAGACCCGGAGACTACTTTGTAGTCAGCATTACTGATTTGAATTTAATGCGGGCTGCTACAGCCAGTGGAGCTGGATGAGCAGTCATTGGTCATCGATCAACTAACCTTCTTTACTATGCTGTACATATACAGTGGGCACAAGGAGGAGGTAGTTTGGAATATTACATCATTTAAATAATTTAAAAAACTTCAATCTGGGCTCCACTTTGGCTCCTTGACATTGAAAAGGGAACTGCTATCTTCACCATCAGCAGGTCCCAGCAGGTGACTTTACTTTACATCACCCTCTTAATAAGACCTTAACTGAGCAGACTCGAGGTTCAAAGAGCGAGCAATGTAAGATGGTACTACTAAAAATAAAAAAATAAATATGAAATTTTACTGCACAAAGTTATTGTTCAGAGTTATTTGTATATTTTACATGGATAGCGAGAGAGAGATGCTCTTCTGAGCTGCATCCAATTATGAGTAAAAAATAAAAATGACATGAAAAACACTCAGACTGAATATAAAATGGACTTTTCTGGCAGACTATGAACGACCTAAACTAGGAAATGAAATTACAAACAGACCTTTTCCATTTGGATTTGAATTCAGTCGCAATTTTAACTCAGTTCTTATAAAATGATGTTTTAATCTGATTCAATGATTTCATTTTAATATTGGCAGCTGTAGGCTTCCATATTCCAAACGAATTAAAACAAGGGGGGAATTCATATTTATAATCATACTGCTGATTTAAACTGTTTAAACTCATTAAATTTTTACAGTGTGGGGAATTCTAGAATTCAAAGAAAGAACTTTGACTTTTTGACTTCCCGTCAATGCAGCGTTTAACTCCACAAGACTCTTTCTCTCTCTGAGAACAGTCTTTTAGTCCAGTTTAGTTTTTTTTGAAATCTTTTTGTCTATGAAATATCAGAAAATATTGACAAATTATAATTTACCAAAGTGCAGTGTGACAGATATTCATATTACCATCACATATGTCAAAGAAGAGTAAAAAACAAGAGAATGTTTGTCTTTCTTTAACTTTAAATGTGACTGAAACAATCACACATCATTAAAAATAGTTGCCAATTCATTTGCTGTTGAGTTTTAGTTTTAGTTGCCTGGGCATTGAGGACAAGCGGAGGTCAGCGACCTTTCATCTGTGGTGCTTACATCATACATGATGTGAACAGGTTTGTTTGTTTTTATTCTGTTCATCCAGACTGCTTTACCCTGTCCAGGTCTGAACAATAATCTAACCAACAAGTTAGATTCATGGTGCAGTGAGGGCAAACAATCTCACCTTTTTCAGAGAGGACTCTGTGCAGGATGTTGGAGAGGTGCATCTTCCTCTCTCGAACCCCGGCGCTCAGATACTCCCTGTCCAGCAGGTCCAGGAACAGACGAAGCTCACACACCAGCTCCTCCATCGCTGCAGCACAAACACACACACAATATATATTCAGGGATGGCATTAGACACAACAGGAACTGATGACTCATGAACAGCTGGAGCTGATGCACGAGCAAACATCACAGTTTATGTAGATTATCAAAACACTTGAGTCATTCCAAGTCAAAGATATCAGGTCCAGGTGAAGTCATTAACTTCATGCCTCGAGTCAACCCCCCTGTACACCAGGTCCAAGTTCTACCAGGAACTCAGTTTATAAACTGTGATACCATTCGCCTCGGTTCTTGATGCCAGTATCAGAACTGTCTCCAACACAGCCTAAAATGCTGGATTGGTATCAGCTAGTACTCATGTCTATGCATCAATTGTTATATTTTACTTCCCTGCAGCGTCACACTTGATGTGATGACCCACGCTACTCTGACTCTGATTAGCTTAACCTGATAATCTTAGAGCTTAACCAATGTCACTCGTTATGTCTAAACCTAACCAACCCAAACCAACAAAGGCAAGAAGTACTAGCCAATCAAGTGTGCTGCGTTGCCACTGGCAACTACTGTTTTTTAGGGCGCATTCAGACAGGATCAGGCGCTGTATTTGTGCTGAATGTAACAATCTGGAAATAACTTTATATTTCACTGATTAACCGTCTTTATCGATCCGTTAACCCGAGCCGTACAGCTGCATCGGGTCAGTACTCTGTATAGGAAAGTACAGGAATCATAATGAGGAAGAAAAAGAAAAGTTATCAGAAAGTTTCTACAATGTTTAGCAGACTTAGGAGTTCCGAAACGAGAATTATGTGTAACCTGTTACAACAAACCACACAGTGACCACACTGCTCATTAATCACTGCTAATGTCCTGCATGTTTTAGTTAAAGCACTCTAATCCGACATTAAACAGACACTGAACAAAAACAAAACACACTTAAATAACAGATGCGTGGGCAGCCAGGTACAGATGGAAAACAGTCAGTCAATCAATCATAAAACAAAACTGAGCTTCAGAACCAGCTCGGCGCGGTCAGACCTGCCAACCCACCTGACAGACTGCTGCAGAGTTATAGCCCCGCCTCACAGAGCCAAACAATCACAGGGAAACCAAATATAGTAAGAAGCCACAGCATGTGTGTGTAGTATTCTCCAAACACGTTGAGTCATATCTGAGAGCTTGTTGTGATATGGATGGAATCGTTGAGTTCATAAGCGTGACTCGGAGCTGCCTCGCTCGCTCAGATAACACACACACCCATCTCCAACTGAGAGTCCTGGCCTGTGTTTGCTGCAACTCAAGCTTTCTGTCAACATCTGATTGTATCGAAGGTGACGACACCGCACTGAAAAAACAGCTGCAGAGTGAAGGAGAGGAGAGGAGAGGAGAGGAGAGGAGAGGAGTTATGATGATGCCTGTATTTTGATTGATTCATCCCCTGTGAACTCTGGCAAAACAAGCTCAGGTCCATTTTCTGTTGAAGCTACATACTATTTCAAAGTGCTGCTGTGTTCAGAGAGAGGTCAAAGGTCAGTGTTTTGCTCAAGGACACAAAGAGGGGTGCTTGTTCACATGTAAAGGAACAGATAAGTTTAATGCTAGCATGATGTTGTTAAAGATTAAGTCAGGATCTGACCACAACACGGCATAGTTTGAGACATGTATAATTGAGACTTTAACACTGAGAACTAGCCGAACCTTTTTACTAACGTTCTGTAAAAAAAACTTAATGTCTATTTTCAAAAACTTTCAAGGCCTTGATCCTCCTCAAATGCAAATGCACAAACTTTTAAGGATTTCAAGGACTTGTGGGAACCATGAAGACATTTAAAGACATCACCATGAACTCTCGCTCATTCTCACTAATATTCTGTCATTTAGACCCAACAATCAGTCAATAAATCAATGAAGTAGCACATTAATCTGTACTAAGAAGATCAAATGTTTTGCCACAAGTGTACAAAACTACCTGGATTTTTTTTTCCCATGAAAACTAGCATGCTGCTGACCACGCAGACGTCCAAAATCAACATACCTCACAGGCTGTCAGACGCGTGGAAATCCAAAACGAGGTTCCTCGAGGACAGCACACAGCGGCAGCACGATACGTATCAAAACACAGACACTGAATGTTTTACATGTACGCTGTCTTTAAATCTTACTTCGAGCTTGTCTTTATCAAGAATCTCGTGGTTGTACGCTGAGATTCATTCCTCTGTTAGCAAAGCGATCAACCCCTGCCATGCCGGCTGTTGTTCTTTACATAATCATATTAAATCAGCTCAGTCAACATTTTTTCTAGAAGCGCAGGAGGTGTACTGATTTGACCTGAGTGCTAAATGTCCCAGCAGTCTAAAACTAACCACCTCTGCTGGATGGACTCCGGTTGTGGATTAGAATGTACCAATAAGTCTTCTGCGGGGACGAGATGTTCTTGCTGCTCTAAGCCCTGTAACAAAGCTCCTATCTCCTTCAAAACATGTCAGAATACCACGCCTGATCATAACTCACTCTGCCCATCACACAGGTATCTGCTCTTAACCAGCAACAGGTGAGACTGACGGTAGCTGGCACATGACGGAGGAGGTTCATCCAAAAACTTTTCATCCGAGTATCTCCGTGTTATAAAAATGAATTCTTCCAAAGACGTTTAAATCGTGTTTCCAGGGCGACCGTAACTCATATTCAGGAGAGCTTTGGACAGCAGCTCTGAGGCCGGACACGCGACTGCTTTCACACATTCCTCACATAATGTGATTACCCTACAGGAGAGGGAGTGAGAGGAGAGGAGAGCAGCCGGGCGAGTGTAGAGCTCAGTGAAGAAGAGAGTGAGATAAAAAAGAGAGAGAGACAGACAGAAGTAGAGACAGAGTAAGACGGATTTGATGGTTCTGCTTCTCTCACTGTGGTGACGATCATCTTTGGGATGAACTGGAACGCTGACTGCGAGCCAAGCCTCGTCACCAAACATCAGCGCTGGACCTCACTGATACTAATGAATGGGAGCAGCCTTCCAAAGAATGGAGGCTGTTGTAGCAGCAGATTAAAGCTCATGGTTCGCTGTAGGGGGTGTGTCGCCTGTAGAGTCTGGGTGATGATTTTAACCATCCACTTAAGTTTGTCTCACTTCCATCAGACTTCTTCACCATTTTGTTATGAAATAGTAGGGTCAACACAGGAGAACCACAGTTTCAGATTCACGATGAAGGAGATGCTGCAGCAAAGGGATTGCAATCAGCCATTACACTGCTAGATGTCACTAAATCCCACACACTGGACCTTTAAGATAAGGAGTAGACATGTTCTATCATGACATATGTCATTTTATATCCATTGTTTTGATCATGATTCATCATTTGAGTCATTTTTTAAGCAGAAAACGTTTGCTGGTTTTAGCCTCTGAAATATGTTTGATCTTTTGGAACTGTTGGTTTGAAGCAAAATGATTAATGGAGAAAATAATGTGCCGATGATTTGATAATGTAAAGAATTGTTGGTTGCAGCCAAAGATAAAGTTTTGGCCTCCCGGTTAATCTAAATATCGTCAAAGACGTGGATCATCGGCGGACCTGAGGCGGGCTGAATGACGCCTGAGTGGCCAAATAAACCATCTTCTGCAGCCAGCCTCAAGTGGATGTTTAAGGAACTGCAGTTTTTGGCACTTGCGCATTGGATTCACTTCACAGCCACAGAGGCTGCCGCTTGTTGCAGCCATGTAACGACACACTGTATATGTAACCGTTTATCGTTGCTAATCCTGCAAACTGAATATGTATCAAATGTGAGACCATAAAGCGGGTCTGGACATTGATTTGCAGCATTGCCGTCACACATTCAGAGGTGTTAAAGTAGTAGCAGCCTCTGTATAAACCACTGACAAATGCAGGCCTCTGTCCTTTCATGATTTTTTTTTTTTTAGGATTGATATTAAAAACTACAATAACAGACAACTTGTAATAAACCAGAGTTATCGTGAAGTCATCAAACTCAGAAACAAGAAGAGCGTCACAGCATCATGAGGCATCTGTACTCTTCACGGTCAGATGATGGAAGATGGAAGCATCATCAGTCACGTCAAGCAGTCTGTATTTAAAGGAGAACAAATCCTCAAAGCAGAGGCACATCCCCACCGTAAAGCTACACACACACACACACACACACACACACACACACACACCCTGGATCTCTTTCACCATGCCTGTTTTTATACTACACCAAGAACAGCCAAGCTCTCTTTACTGCTCCATTTAGTCTTTCATAGAGCTTTGTGCAACCTGTGCAATACTTTACCTCTACTGGGGTGGTCAGAAAACTAACTCTGTGTGTGTGTGTGTGTGTGTGTGTGTGTGTGTGTGTGTGTGTGTCATTAAACTCTAAAGCAAGCTCTCTGGAGTCGGCGAAGGAAAATCAAGTGGCACGGAGCGAGGAGGACCACCCTCGAACAAGGCCCGAGGGCGAGCACAAAAGTACCTCGTCGTGCAAACAAACAACCCACGCCCTGTCTTCAAAAACCTGTCCTCCTCCTCCTCCTTCTCCTCCTCCGTTCACCTCCCGTCTCTCTATTCTTTCCCTCACTTTGTCGAATCCTTCACTCCAATCGTGAATGGAAAATGTACTTGCATTCGGCGCAAATAAATTTTTTGGGGTCAGTTGTCTCGCATATACTTTCCATTATGTTTACATGAGTAGTATTCTCAGCAGTGTAATTTGCCTCTAACCACATTTGCTGTGTCAACACCGGGCTTGCATGACAAATGATAAGAGCTCTTTCCAAAAAAAACTATTAATCCCTACGCCCGCGGACGCACATGCACAAATACAAAGCCACTAAAAACACCTCGACATGTCAGAGGGATGTTTTCACACTGAGGTATTCACACTTCCCGGAGCTCAGAACAAAGGGGGCTTTCCTGGGTGAGGTGTGTGTGTGTGTGTGTGTGTGTGTGTGTGTGTGTGTGTGTGTATTTATGAGAAGGCAACAGGGTCATGTTTGGGTCTTGTAGTGGAACTTGAGACCCTGAGGCTCTGCTGTTGTTGTTGGTGCAAAAATGCTTAGCCAGGTTGGAGGGAGGAGGGTTCTCTGCCCCTCTTCCCAGAATACATCTGTCGTGATTGACAGCACACTATCCCACTCTGTGTGTGTGGGTGTGTGTTTCAGGTGTGTGTTCCTTACAACCAACAGCGTCTTTAACAACTTCAGGGATGCGTTTTGTCTGGGGCATACACATACACAGAGCTTAAAAGACTGTGCGTCATAATTTAAGTGTGGAATATCTGTGGTTCTACACACACACACACACACACACACACACACACACACACACACACATCATTAAAGTAAATCCAGTTTCTCTCACTGAGTTCACACATTGGTTTTTCCCTTGAGAAAATGTGTCCTGCTAATTACAAGCCATCCTCATCATAAAGCCGTGCCACTCTTCATCAATCATCTCGGGCTCTTCGTCAGTTTACTCGGATAAGTGAGGGTTTGCAAACATGGTGAAGGTCTCGGAGGCTTGGCCGGGACTGCAGACTCGCAACACCAAAAGCCAACGAGCATCACTTCTCATATTCTTCTGGCAGTGCTGTGAGAAAATGTTCCCTCCAACACAGTTTTGCTTGATTCAGTATCACATTCTTCTTCACCAAGAATGGCTCTTTGCAGTGATACGGACTAGAACTACCTGTGGAGCCGAGGGTCACCACCATATTTCACCAAACACAGAGGTGTAAGTTCCATGTGAATAAGCTATCTATGATTCAGGTTTCTAGTTTCCTCTGTGCAGGTCTGCCTCTTTCCAGGTCGTAAATGAAAGTTCTGATGTTGTCCAACATGTTGTCCATGTCCAAACACGATGAGATGGATGACATGCATGGCAGCGTGCAGTGAGGAACATCTTTCTGTTTTTCAGCAGGCTCACCTGTTATTCTGTGGTAGGTTTTGTTACACAGAGTGTTGACATCATATCCATGTCAGTCAATTTGAGTAAAATACAGACTGATGTTGCTTTCACACCAGGATAGTCCGGGGGACAGGGTTCGATTGGGCGGGGAATGCCGAAAAATGTCACACCTTCATTTGGTTTGATTCACTTTCACACTGCACACACTGAAAGCGGACCAAACAACGTCATGCAGTTACAACAGCTGCTTGTTTGGGGGCGGTATTGCCCAAAACAAGCACCGACTAGGAAGAAAAAAGCACCATGAAGAAGAAAACCCGGCTCATCGATTGGCTTTCTGATATCTTTGGTTCCGTTTGCTTTCCCACTGTGAGTGAACAGCACCAGGGTTCACTTACAAGCGGACCGAGACCCACGTTTTCAAGCTGACCAGAGTTCAGATGAGCTTTCACACTTGCCCAAACGAACCAGACTATCCGAGGAAACAAACTCTGGTCCATTTAAAGCGGCGTGGTGTGAAAGCGCCCTTACAGGCGTGGGAGGGGATTTTCTAAATCTTTTCTAACAAACATGAGGTCCCGGGCTGATATTAGTCCCGTGAGAATAAGGCTACAAACACCCAACAAATCACAAATAAACAGCACTTCTTCAAACTTCAGACATTGCCTCATCATCATAGCATTGTAGGCATCCACAGTAATCCAGCTGATTATTGTCTGTTCACACCATACTGTTTCAACTCTCCACCATGTAAACACACCTACAGTACTGACTGACTCTCTATTTAATCCATTTAAATCACCCAGAGCATGATGGGAAGCTTTATTTTCCTCATGTGTTTTCCTGCAAACACGATCCAGTCTGGACTAAATGACCTGTTCAGGTGGTTATTTCTGGAATATAATTAGAGGAGGCGATTTGTTACAGTAAAAGCTTGCGAGCGTCTTCAGATCCACATCTGAGGACGGATCAGCAGATGGTGTATCATCTCTGCTGCACGCAAAGCCGGACTCAATTAAAAGCTGACACTGAATCTGTTTGGGAAATTGGCAAAATAGGACATCCGGACAAATGAGTGGCACCTTCTCTGTTGCCCTCCGCCCAGGTGCAACAGTCTGCTGACGTAGCCGACGGATGCATGCGAAGCCCAAACCGCTTAATGAGTCAACCGCCCAATCATCTTCGGTGAGCACTTTCTGTGGCTCTGGGAAACTTAATTGGCCTGTGGGCTGAGTGTTACAGTAAGATGGCGGTTTTCGTTAATTGAGGTTGGTTTATGGTCTGGCATCGTTATGGTTACTGCCTCCAGTGAGCCGCCAAAACACAGCAGACACATTTACACGAGCACCTACACACACACACACACATAGGAATAAGACAGCTTGTATTATAGATAGTAGTAGTATTTGATAAATGAAATATGGTCAGATGGAACTGAACAAACCACTAATGAATATATAACTGAAACACATCTCAAGAGTCACCACCTCCTGACTGTCTGCTGTCTACATTCCAGCTAAATACAGTTATTCTATGATCATTAATCAGCAATAAAAGTGGAGCAAAAATGTCAAATATTCATCCAGCTTCTCAAATGTCAGCATTTGTTTATGCTTGTTTGCTGTTTTATGCATTTATATTTTGAATATCTTTGCTGATGAAGATCCAGAGCTAATAAATGGATCTTTTTCAACTCCCAAGATTAAACTTTGAAACTCAAGACAGGACATCCTCAGAAAACTGTTGCGATATGAGCGATATGATTAAAAGCTCCAGAACAGCTAATAAAACTCAACTCATTATCTTTGGTTTTTAGACTTTTGATCTGGATATATAATGATCAGATTAAAATGAATTGCCAGCTATTTTAATAATCGTTTAGAGCGTCCAAAGTCTCTGATTTCTGCTTCTCAGATGTGAGTATTTTCTTCAGTCTTCATCACTTGTGCTCTGCTGAAACTGTGATCAGCGTTTTCTGACATTTTATGGCCCAAACAAATAATCTGTTAAGCGTGACAATGGTCAAGAGATTATTCAAGAATGAAAATGTTTAACTGCAGGCCTATTTTGAACTCTCACTTACAGCTTCATAGCGCTCTTTTTTGTTTCTACAGTGGGAAACAGATCGTATGCACTGCTACATTTGGTTTGGTTAAAAGCTGTGGAAGCCGTGCAATTTTACCTTTCGTCATAAATGTTTCATAAAGGCTTCGTAAAGCCTCGACTTGGACGAACACCAAGAGAGAGAGGGAGAGTTATGAACAGATCAGAGGACGGGCGATGCTGCATTAGTTTATGATGAAAGACAAGCTGTCTCGCTCTCTCCCCGTTTGTCAGGTCTGTAATTATGAGGTTTGTGTGTTTTCTTCGTTCCATTGGACATGCCAAGCAAACATCACAGAGCAAGGCTGATTGCTATCGAACAGTACAGGTGGTTTACCGTACGAGCAGATGTTTCCCTGACCGCAAATACACATGTGCACAGGCCTGATCTGAAGGCGGGGAGGAGAAGAAAGGGTTAGAGATGGAGGGATAGGGCAGTGCTGATGGAGGTTTACAGAAGATGTGAGAAAGGAGGCGGAAACAGGGCAGGAGGAAGAGGGATCGTCCAATAGCGAGATAGAATTTGGGGAGGGCGATGATGCTCCCTTTGGTATCTCTTTTAAAAAGATAATTAGAGGGTGCTCGGCTAAAAACCGCAGGCCAAGCAGAGGGAGATGGGCTGAAGAGGAGGGGTGTGTAAGCCCCAGCTATGGGATGTGATCTCCTAGTGGGAATGGAGGACGTGTGGTTTCCTTGATTGGAATGGTAGCTGGCTGGGTGTGAGAAAAGACTGTCACATTTTACAGAACTTTTTCATTAGTGAGGTTATGGAAGCTGCAAAGCCATCATGGGATCATATATTGACCTGCTCATGACACTGCAACCCAACACAGATATGAGCAGAGGACTGGAGTAATTACAAACTGTGGATGCATCCATCTGATCTACTGGATAGGAGTCGACTGAGCTACGCTTAATTAAGTTTCTTTGTTGATGTTATTATGAATTCACATGTGAATGTGTTTCTGCTGTCAGCTCACTGGTCACATGCTAGATTACGTAAAAATAAGTTCCATGCATGGCAATATGCAGATTTTTACAATCAGGAAGAGGTTTCTGTCAATCTCTGATGCCAACGGCTAATGTTTCGGTTTCCGGTGTAGCCAGCGGATATCTGAAAACGGATAACAGATATCAGGGCTAAGACTTCCTCTGCAGTCTGATTAGTAACCTGATACGTGAGAACAGCAAGGAAGACACATCTCTATAAACACATATCTGCATATCAGATTTTAAAAAGCTGAAAAGACAAAATCATCGCCAAACGATAGCTGGTGAGTTCTGACAGTTTGACCAGTGTGTTCCACCAAATAATAGTTTAAAGAATGGACAGCGTAAGCGTGACGTCACCCGTAGATTTCTGAGTGTGGTGGCTCTGGCTGACACCAACTTGCCAGTCCCGCCTCTTCCGCCTCCCGGTTAATCTAAAAATGGGCAAAGACGTGGATCATTGGTGGACCTGAGGCGGGACGAATGACGCCTGGGTGCTCTAACAAGCCATCTGTAATGACACCCACCTGTCAATCAAAGCAGACATGCTGCTGTTAATTCTGCATAACTTTAAGCCTTGATATCATCTGAACAGGTGAGTTGTATAAAGATTCACCCTCAGTACAGTTGTCATGAACGGGGAAATTAGCTATAGAGACCAAAACTGTTTTTTGTACCAGGCTATAAACATGTTTATTTCTGCTGTGAAGTTGGACATTTTAACATGGGGACTTATGGAGACTGACTCACTTCTGGAGCCAACCTCAGGTGGACGTTTGAGGAACTGCAGTTTGTGGCACTTCTGCATTGGCTTCACTTCAAAGACACAGAGGTTGCGGCTTGGTTCCACCTCTTTTGCTCATGATGCCACTGGGACTAAAAACAGAATCCAGTGTCCAAATTTCTGATGCCAAAATCTTGGATGCTTTTGTAGAGATTCATACGCAGATATCTGTTCACAGAGATCAGGTTTCTGCAGGTATCATGAGTTGAGGTATTCAAATAGAGAGACATAAAGTCGTCCCTAATATGAATCAGTCACACTGGGTCTACATTAATCTGTAATACACTGGCTTTCTGCCAGTCCATACACTTTTTGGTAAATTCACTTCACACAAGTTCCCTTCTGTTGCAGAGCAGTGTATTTAACCCCATCTGTACAAAGACACCTACAGGAAGGTCTGATCTGCAGGGACAAGTCAGTGTGAGCACAGACAGAAACAGAGCTGGCTCACTCGTTCTTCTGTTCTCGTGCCACTAGCATCTTATGTTTAGATGCTCAAAGAGTCCTGACAGTGAGTGACAGCTCTGAGCCTTTTCATCTATCAACCCCCATTATATCCCGCCCACAGTACCAGACCACAGTGCACCCCCCCCCAACACACCGGACACACCCACATGGGCATGTGTGTGTGTGGCTAAATGACACATCCAAACACAAGTCAGGACGGCGCGTAAACACACGGAAATTACACACGCAAACATGTGCATGTAGCATGCTCACGAGTGCATCAATTTGTCCAAAGCTGTTCTTTGTTGTTGTTGTGCTCTCTACAGGAGGTCTCTCTTAATCTTGGAGACCTCTTGCTGTGTGCCACCACTACCCCTCCTCCCCATCATGACAGGCCACAAAGAGCTTTGCTCTTGTAATCCTAAAAGCTTTTTCCAAGACATACAGACAAGCTAACAAGCTAACAGGCTCATCCTATTACAACAATAAGCCTATTAAAGATACCTGGTGAGGCTCATCTGAAGTGATCCTCCCTTAATGGACCTAAATTACCACGGTAACCATCAGTGCCAAGACTAAATAGGACTATTTCACTTGTTAGTTTTACATTTAGAGGCAGTAGATGCTTGGTTAATGATGTTATATCAGTAGGCTTGTTGCCAGTTGCATTTCAGCCATATGAAACTGTCCCATTTGACACGGGGTCTTCTGAATTGTGCTCGAGCTCGGGCTGAGCTCCCCTTCCTTCTCCCTGTGTTTTTCCAGATGGATATTGACACGGGGGGAAGGCCGCAAGGGCTGTGATTAGTCGGCTTGAAATTAAAGTCTCTGTTCCCGCATGCCAGCTTACTGACAGGCCGGCTTTGGAGGGAAGGAGGGAGAGATTACAAACTAATTTCTCCTCATCTCTCCTCTCCACTTCTAGGATCCGTCGCCCACCACCACCACCACTAAAAAGGAGGGGCTTTCACGTCTGACACATGAAAGCTTTTAAAGTTTAATCATCATTGGGGCGAACGGGCTTTCTGAACAAGGCGGAGAGAGGCAAAGCGACCCTCAAACTCTAAAGCACAACCAAATGGTCCAAGTGGGCCAGAACGGTGACACCATGTACTTGTTCAGCCCACATCACACACCCCCAATTAATTGCTCGTAGACTCAGGGTTTCCGTGAGGAAAAGCTGCAATAATAAACGGTAATAAACACTTAAACACTTGCATTTTTTGCCCCCAAAACATGGCACCCCCGTAAGTGGGAGAGCTCTCGAGCTCCAGTGAAAGACTCACCAAAGTAGCTTGCTGTTTTTGCACCACCCGCTTGAGTCAGCGGGGAAAGAAAAGCAAGTCAAAGTCCAACAGATGAGTACATGAGTTGGGCTCGAACGCACCAGCTTTTATTACAACAAAGGTTTGCACAACAGCTTGTTCATTTGAATGGAAGCACCAAGATTGAGCACATTTCTCCACGGTACACGGTGGATATTATTTATGCATGGAAATGGTTAAAGTAATCAACTGCTTTAGAGTTTAAAACATTGACCACAGCAATAATATTCACTGAGCACAAGACTGTCTAAAAGTACTCTGAGTTTCCGTTAAACGAGGGTTTAACTGCGTACCGGTTGTCTTAAACTCACACTGGTTAAACCCTCGTCCAAATCCAAAACCAAAACACGGTCTGCTGCATTCTCGTGCGCCGCTGCCATGTGATTACAACCCCTTCACACAATGGATGTCTGTCAGAGCCTCGCCAAATGCCAGGCAGAGAAGCGCCGCCGGGGGCTACCTGATACCCTGCAGCTGCTATGCAGAGGTCCTGTTGTTGTAGGACTCCATTCGCTGCTACGACGTGGAGACGTTAGAGATAAGAAGCATTTGTGTTGTCATTCCAGGATCGTGTTGGGAAACCTCTGGCCACAGTGTGGAGTTACCCCGATGTTGACCTGGACTGGTAGCTTCAGTTGAGCTGGGAAACCTGATAGAAAATGAACTAAAGTGGATGAATAACTTTTATCAATAGAGCTACTGTGATGGATGGAATATGAATATAGGTTGCAAGTGCAACCAGAAGTGTGATCCAAACCCAAAAAAGAGTGTTAGACAAACGGTGGTAGGTCTACCTTTCTCCTGATCATGCAGGTCATGTGGGGACAAGGACAGAACCTCTGTGTTTACACCCTCCAGATCACACCACAGCTATACAATAAAGAGTGTAGCTCCAGCAGAGCCCCTTATTTTATGTTACAGTGAGGAGTACAAGATAATGCGTGTTGTTGATGTATCCGGATCTGCTGTCTAGCAACGATGAGGTAATGAAAAGCAGACTTTTAAGGTCACAATGCTAGAAAACAAGGAATGGAGTTACATAAGAGTGAGCTATGTCGAAAAGCTAATGTTCTACATGCTCGCTCCACAGTAAATCAAGACACAGTGGGGGTCGGTGAAGGTGAAGATGCTGCTTTTTCTGTTGCGTTCTTGCAGCTTGAGCACTAATTAACAAAGCATCTACTCTTCAGTGTGGCCTGCAGGCTCTCCCGTTAATCCTATGATCATTCCACCAAATTCCACTGTGGTAGGTAGGAGCAATGAGCAGCCCGAGCTAAGCCTGCGAGTTTCAGTCGAATCAGTTTAAGTGCTACATGGAATGCACAGCTTTAAGGTCTGAACTCCTGAAGACAGTCGAGCTCCAAAATGCTTTCACATTTATGAGGCGTGTGTTGTTTTTTTGTGCACAGTAAAGTGAAGCCACATTAAATTGCCAGAAGATGGAATGGAGTTTGGCGTGAAGTTCATACTACATAGACACTTGACAACTGACCACAACCCTAATGACACCATCAGGAGCCAACTGTCTCTCCACAGTCTCTAGCCCTCTACTCTCCTCCCTCTAACCCCCCCTCCCACTCTCGCCTACATATTATATTAAACACTGCATGTTTATTCAGATGACCTTCACACTGGCTCTTCACATTTATGAACAAAAAAAAGTGTGTTTTATGAATGTGGAGTGACAAAATATCACACCAGAGTCTACTTTTATAATAATGGGATGATTTCAGCGCGTGTGGGTGTGCGCGCGCTCGCCTACGTGCAAACGCGCGCGCGTGCTCTGACTGAGCGATGCACTGCTAATTCACGCGTAAAGAAAGTAGCAATTTCAGAATGACGTTTTACATTCAAAATTCATATTTTTGACGAGAAATTTCCATTAGCATAAATATTACAGAAGAAAAAATATAAACTGTCAGGTACAATATTCAAAACAGGCTACAATGCTATGTGGAAGAGGAATATAAAACCGTTATCGACTAATAGCCTAGCAAACAAGGTGGGGATACAAGGTAGCATACAAGTGGTCACTACGAAGCATACTTTGTAGGTGATATGTGTCATACAACATGTTACAGACGTGTTATAAACTCGTTTTAACCTCCTTCGGGAACAGTCCTGTGAGTTATGAAACAGTACAGTCATTTTTCATAGTCAGAAAAAAAAGCCCCAGGTTGAGCCACTCACCCCTGTTGGAAGTGAACAGAACAGGGTCGCTCCTCATCGTGAAGTCAAACTCATCTAATCCGACAACGACACACAGGAGCAGGCTCGTGCCCAGCGGCTCCCCGGCAGCGGTAAAATCCACACACACACACGCAGAGAGACTTTGAAAGCCGTTTGTGCCTTCAAGTTTTCAACCTCCACTTACTCCTTTTCTACCGGGGCCGGTCACTGAAACGTCTCTCTTTTCCTTTCAAACTTTTTCTCCGGATCTTTCTACTCCTCCTCCTTCCTTTCCCCTCTTTCCTCCTCCCCTCTTCTTCTTCAAATGTCTCTCTATCCCACTCTCTCTCTCTCTCTCTCTTTCGCTCCGCAAACTGCCTGCATGGATACTTATGCTGCGTTTAAAGACCTTCGGAAAGAAGGCAACTCCTTGCACGGATTATGGATCTATAGCAGGTCAGACTACTGGAAAAAACTTTGAAATGTTTAATTTTTATGTCATATATAAATCAAGTTGTAGCCTACTCCGTCAAAAACAATAAATCAATTTAATAAACTTTAATTGTGTGAATGAATCTTAAAGTAATAGCAATAAAAACAATCATATTAACTGTGAGAAATAATAAATGGTGTTATATTGTCTGGTTTGCATTCATTCCTCTTCTTTCTTCATTCTAATGAACAAATTTTTTTTTTAAAAGTCTAGAATGCTCCATGTTGTTACAGGATATATCCAGCTAAGACACATTAATGCACACGTTTCCTGAGTGCACTTGAAGGCAGCATTTTCCTCCTCATGAGACATGCCATACAAAACTTCCTAACAACCAGAAATCTTGCTGTTTACACCACTTTTTGTTACTCTGTTCGGTTCAGCCACACCAGGGCACACATTCAGGGTAAAGGTGGATGGTATATGAACCCATCCAGTTCACCCTCAGATCCATACTGTACAGTGTCAGTCTTGAACACTGATTTTCAGCAGTAAGAGACATTAACTGCACTTAGGTCTTGACCTGTGACCTCCTTACTATTAATTATTTATAATTTTGACACATTGAAGCTTAGTTAACTCTTGTGCGCTTCAGATGTTACTCTGAAGTAAAGCGTGTAAAATCAAATGACTGCGCTCGTCTAAACCCCCCCGCACTGCATGGCTGCCAGAGTTTGGTTCACCAAGATGAATTCAAACCCTGTAACCTCCAGATTGGTCTTAACCAGCTTTAGTCACACTCTGCCACATACAAGAGAGAGGGGCGGAAACCATAAAAGAGAGTCAGAGAGCTGGCTTTCCTAATTACACCACATTACCATAAGTTGCTGATTCCCCCCCTCAATCCCCAATCCCCAGGGGCAAGAGCCAGTCTGAGTTCAATATCCCATCTGCCACCAGGGGAGGAGGAGGACGAGGACGAGGAGAAGGAGGAGGAGGAGGAGGAGGAGGGAGTCAGACTGAAGCTACCCAATGCTGTGTTTTCATGTGTTGTTTTTTCTTCAGGGCTGCACTTTTTCAGCGAGGAACATGAGACTGAGGGAGGGAACGGTGCGGAGAGAAAGAATAATGTCCCGGCTCACCTTTCAGTTCCACCAGTTCATGGAGAACCACAGAGTGGCAGAGGTTGTTAAAGAGTATTTCCCCAAAGGATAATCACCATAATGTCCCTGTAACTGACCCAGCCCTGTATGGAATGTGTATGTGTGGTGTTTTTACTTTAGTTTGTTACATTTTGTTTAGCTTGTAATGTAATAATTGTGCATTTTCTGTCAGGACATCATGACTCCTCTATCTTTTTACTGTCCTACTACTTCATCCTCATGTAAAATCACTCTAAAGACACATAAGACACCTTCATATTTCATCCTTGTGTGATTCATGTATGATTGAACAAATCATCATCAAAGTCATTCTCCATTTATACACATTTAACCCTTAGAGTCCTGAGCCTATTTTGGCCGTTTTTGGATACTTTTGATTTTGTCTTCATGTACCACATTACAAAATGTTTACCATGCCCATGTTTGGTATCATTTTTTTCAGCACAACATTTCCTATATGATCTGACTATTATTTTTTCACTTTGACATACTGTATCAACACATTTAGCCAAAAAACACATAAAACACATAAAATCCGATTTGAAAAATTATATTAATTTTTGCAATAAACAACACAAACATGCTTAATGAAGCATTTGAAATCTTGAAAATGTCAATAGAGGTTGCAAAGGTGAACATACAAAGGTAAAATTGAGAAAAAAATTAACAATATACAATTATTTACCAATAAGAGCAGGTGTGGCTATAGGCGTTTTTCCCCTCCTTTTTTAGTAATGAAACTCTGAAATAGTTCATGTACAAATTTGACAGAGCCACATCAAAGTTTTGACTTCCCAGAGTTCCAAATAGTACAAATGTAAAATACAAAAGGTAAAATTGAGATAAAATCAAACAAAATACAACTATATACAATAAAAAGCAGGTGTGGCTTTAGGCGTTTTTTTCTTTTCCTTTTTAGTAATGACACTGAAATAGTTTATGTACAAAATTTGAGAGCTACATCAATGCTTTGACTTACTTAGTTCCAAATAATGCAAATGTCAAATACAACAGGTAAAACTGAGATACATCAAACAATATACAACTATATACAATCAAGGCAGGTGTTTGTTTTTTTATCTGTGCCACTCCTTGAAACAGTTTCTGTCCATGATGAGACAGAGAGCCACATCACAGCCCTAAATATCTCTCCCTATCTCCACCTCTCTATTTCACTGCCTCCTACTCGTCCACAAACTCTCTAAACTGCTCAAAAACTTGCTAAATATCGCTAAAAAACTCACTAAATATCACTAACCTACTTTCTCCGTGTCTCCCTCTCTGCTCGCCAAACTCCTCCCGCATTTTTTTCAAATTTCTCCCGCGGTTGACTTCCGATCATACGCATCGTATCGCGGACCTTACGCACGTCCGCGATACGATGTATGATTTTTTTTTTAAAACTTTAAACGATCATATCTCCTGTTTTACTTGGTCTATCGACATCAAACCAAAACTAGGAAAGAGTTTGAAGCCTGCACTTTCATATAAATGCCTGCATCGCTCTACGTGCGCTATACACTGTGCAGTGACGTAATGAGGTGGTCACATGATTTGATCACGCCGGCGTGATCGTCGGCTTCTAAGGGTTAAAGGTCCAGTGTGTAGAATTTAGTTGCATCTAGTGGTGTAATCGCTGCATTGCAATCTCCTCACATCACTGGGCTATTGTAGAAACATGGAGTTTCAACATGGCGGCCTCCATCAAAGAGGACCTTCTCACACTGTAGATATAAAAGGAGAATTTTTAAGTAACAAAAATAAAAGGATTCTTATTTTCAGGTGATTATTCATGCATGAAATCATAGTTATAATATTATATAATATAGTTACTATATACTATTATATTCCATGTTTGCCTTCTGAAAATAAAGGGCCTAAATCTTACACACTGCACCTTTAAAACATTCATTTTCTGTAACAGCTCATCCTCATCAGGGTCATGGGAGGATGGAGCCTATCCCAGCTGACACTGGTTGAGACGTGGGTTACACCCTGGTCAGGCTGCCTTCTTCATATGGAGACAAACACCCACCTACCATAGAGACACCTACGGGTAATTTAGAGTCACCAATTAACATGCATGTCAACATGTAATGCATAATCAGTACTACATTACAGAATGCATTGATGACCCTAAAATGAATGGCTAGCATTTTAAATTTAAATGTGACATGATGCCTTCTTCTTCATGCTTTGGCAAACTAACAGATAGATCACACCTAGGTGTACAGTATGTTTGTCTTATGTGCCAACGATGACTGTCGATTTGAAGAAGCAGAGGTAAAAGTTGTCTTGTGTCACTATAGCACCGTTAAACCTCTCGGGCCAGAGGTCGGGGTAGACTGGACAAACAAAGTGTACGACTTTGACACTGGAGACACTCATGACTGGTTTATTTTAACAAGAACTGCAATCTCTTTTAAACCGTTACCAAGTACTTTTGTACTGTTTTGGTCACCACCAACTCTCAAGAAAAGTATCTGGCTCTTTAGCTGCTAAATGCTAGTCGCTAACTTTGTCTGTCTGCTGTTTGGTGGTCAGCAGGTAGTGCACGGAGCTGAGGGGAAGTGCAGAGGTGGGTTGGTTGGTAACTAAGTGTAGCCTGCAAGCTGCACACGCGTAGTTATTCCACTGCTTTGCTGATGAAATAATCATTGGTGCAACTTTAATTTTAAATGCATCTTCACGGTAGCTCCCAGCACAGCAGCCGATGGCCTTGCAAGTCATTTCTTCAGCAACAATGAGCCTCGAGTCCAGCTCAACAGGCAGCGAATGTCCGAGAGGCAGGTTGGGTTTGGGGATGTTTTTATGGCCCGAAGAAGGTTGCACTCCTCACAGCTCTGTTCATCGTGCTGCACCGTGAGGTTAACTGAAGCGGAGAAATCCAGTGTGAGGATTTCTGCTCACGCTCGAGACAACGAGGATCTTATCTTATCTTATCATATGATGATGGAGAGGGAGTGTGTGGTGAGCATGTGTGTGTTGAAATGATGAGCGATGAAAGGGTGGGTGGATTGTAGTGAAAAAGTATGTGTGTTGTAACTCCGTGTAACGATTCTTCATTCTGGTCTGCTTTGAGTACATGTCACACACATTTTCCTATGCTATGCTGCATTGTGTGTGTGTGTGTGTGTGTGTGTGTGTGTGTGTGTGATACCAGTAAAATCTCATACTGGATAGATGTTGGCTTGGCTCTGTTGTATTAAGTCAACAGTGACATCAGTGTTTGGCCCCCTGACTGAGATTAAATCTAATAGAGATTGAGATACTGTAATAACTTGGACCCTACCCTGCCCCGGTCAGCCATCAACCTGTCATGTTATTCAGACACCCCACTGAGCAGACACACACACACACACACACACATTTGTCAAGGTCAAACAAAAGCTGGCTATGAAACATCCAGGCTTTTAATTTGCAGTAATAACACCCTTCCCCTTGTGATATGTTCTTGGTTCTCAGTTATCCGACCCACCATCCATTAACCAGTTATGTTTTATGCTTTCAAATATCCAACATGATTTAACACAGTTTAGATCCTGTCCATGAAAACCTCTGCACAGTTGTTGTCTTGGCCATAGCTATCACCGAGGACACCGGTGATCAGCTAAAGGCTGATTCTTATAATTTCTTAGACTAAATCTGACTGATTTGAGACTAAAACAAATATAATAAATTATAGAAAATATGCATGATGAATGAATCAAAAGTGAATTTTAAACACTCAGAAACTTCTTTTGAGTTTTGTTGGTAGCTTGTCAAAAATGTCTTAACTGGGTGGAGTTATTGCTCGGGGAATTTGGACTTGTGACCTCAGCGTGAAGTCTGGCTGCAGTCCTGATCGTCCTGTTGACACAGGAATCTGTTTGCACACTATTGTCTAAAATATGAATTTATGCCGTGAAGCTCTAAAACAAATATCCTGGGAACCAGACAAACGCGTGAGCTCATGTTTAATTTGCTTTGGACAGATTTCCACCAGGTCCTGGATCTGGTCGGGCCAATCACAGCTGTTGGGTTGATGCGATGACTGTACAGAGGAGGGTGACCTCATTGGCCATTGAGGCATTTTTGTAAACAACCAAAATGGCTGCCATTCATGAAGAACATTCTGTTGAATCTGATGTCACATCTATCTAATTGCGTCCAAAGGCATTTTGTTTGGCGTCCATTGGTAATGGCCCGTTGGAATTCGAAAATGATCTGGCAATGCCAGGCTATAAAACAAACCATGAAAGACAATTGCCATCTTTGTGAGGCTACATACAAAAACTACCAACCGATTGGACTCATCCAGGAAGACCTTTTACACAACATTAAGTAGAATCTTTACCAAAACCCATCTAACCATACCAATTCCAGCAAAGCAACAACAGTCCTTTCAGCCTCGGTATTACCTTAAATGTTTGCACCAAAATTCCACCATTGTCCATAATGAGCCCTTTTTATGAGACCTAAAACAAGTCATCCCAGTCACATGGTAAGACACATAGTTTGGTTTATACACAAGGCGAGCCTTGTCCCCGTTCTATGACGAGCCACTGGTGCTGTCAGGGGCTGATAGGTAACCAGAGATGCGGGGTCATACCAAACTCTGACAAATACCACTACTGGGACTTACTGAATGACTTTGTATGTCAGTTCCACCTCTACTCACATGTTGACACAAAGAGTGGGTGACATGTCTTGGACTGTTTCGACAACAGGGACCAATAACTCTTAACGGCTTCTTGATCATTTACAGGCCAAGTGCACAGTGAAAGACAGGATTGCCGAATCAAGAAAGGTTTTCAGAGCCTGCATGTCATTAGGAAGCCTTGTCTTGCCCCTTCTCTGACAGACCATAGGTGTGCCCTTGTTTAATTGCCCTCCTGTGCTCCTGACCTCATCTGGAACATCTTCATAATCATCAAACATGCTCAATACAGTCCTGTAGTGTTGAAAGAGCCAAACTATCACTCTGGACAACGTCAAGACAGAGATGACTGCAGATATTGTGAGATGTCCTCCAAAAAACTGATGTAGAGTAAGTGCCTGACTTTGGATTAAACACAGTCATTAACCTTGGAGTTTTAACAAAGAAACTAAAGACGTGAAATAAGAAAAGAACAATTTATTCAAATGAAACAGCCCTTGATCTCAGTCCTGTATTTTGTCTTGGGGAGAAGAAAGAAAACAGAAGTAAAACCTAAACAGAGGAAGAACAGAGTTGTTTCAAAGAAATTGAAAGAAAGTATCATCACTTAGAAACATGTGATGGCAAGTATGTTAGCCAATAGTTACTCAAAGTCTAAAGTCAAAGAGCTAAGCATCAATTTCTCTAAAAGATAGAAGACCCAGGAGGTCATGTTACCTCGTCTGCTGCAGGATAAATAAGATCTTTGAACGTTTGCAGTCCAGAACAAAGATGGCTGCCTGACACAGGTTATCAGATACAGGTTAAAAATCTTGGGTTGCGTTTCTTGGATTAAGTCTAATGCATCTGGAAACAATGATGATGCGAACGGCAAGACTGAACCAAAACAATGAGCTGAAAGATGCTACAACCTCCACAGGGCTGAGCAGGACTTCAGAATGGGTGAAAACTCTCTGCTGGTTCTTCACAATGAGGGACCTCATTAATAAAACATGGATTAAAGCAGTTTTAAGGCAAGTTCAGACTGAGCATGACAGTGCGACAGTGCGAGTCAGTGAATGCAAAGACGAGAATGTTAAAGCAAGTTTCCTCTAAGACACGTTTGTGTGAGTTGAAAAAGTCTGAATCAGAAAGTCGTGCTTATCTTTTATGAAACTTTGTCATCAATGTACGCTGACAAGGAGGGAAACTGAACAATCACGATCCATGATTTAAACTGCAATCTGTCTCAATTTTGAAACGCCCTGCAGATTTTAAATGCAACATTAAAACACAAAAATAACATAGATACTACACATGCTTCATAATGGTGATTAAAAGTTTAATTTGAAGTTGTACACAGAAGTTAGCCATCATGGCAGCAACCATCAGTTAGCACAGCCATGGTTTTACTACGTGGATCCACAAGTGAAGTTTGGAAACAGGAGTAAGAGGACACCTGAGTCACCTGAAAAAGCAGATCATGGACATGCTATAAAAATTGCACAAAAAACATAAAAACTCCCATTCGGACTCTTTGATTGACGCAGATGTAAAGCAGAAACAAAATCTACCCGGAAAACAAAAGGGAAGCGGCTCAACGGAGCAAGACCTGATTCACTTTGAACAAACGTGTGCCAAATAGCAGAACAACATCGATATCCATTATCCCAAAAACACTACCAGCTAAACCTCAGCAGCATCAGAGGGCTAACCGGTCGGCAAAGTGGACTAACTTTCTGGCACCGGGGCCATTAGTCTGTGTGTGTGTGTGTGTGTGTGTGTGTGTGTGTGTGTGTGTGTGTGCAGCAGCAAAGAAAGGGGATGAAAAGTGTGTGTGTGTGCTAGTCAGCCTGTTTTGATTCGGTGTGTTTCCCTCTTCCCAGAAAAAGGCTGGTATTCAAGGCACGCCTGTCAAAACAGCAGCCAACCTGCACACCTCTCAGCACGCATGAAGACATATTCCCCACTCACACACACACACACACATACTTCTCCGTCAAGCAAAACAGGGTGGAGAGACTCATAAGGGACAGCTGTTTTGGATTTGATTGTGTACATTCATGAGAATATGACAGTGCAGATGTGAGTGTGACTTCTTGCAGTGTGATGTTATACAAACAGTGTATTCAGTATCCCCCCCCGGGAGGGTGAGAGGTTAACCCAACCTGGCAACCATAACTACTTCCAAAACCCCAAAAAAGTGAGGAGGAGCGAAGTCTTAGAAGTTGCACCCAAAAGTTACAAAGGTTGCCATTTTCACTCAACCTGGCAACCGTCTGGTACAGATTCAGGAGCTGTCATTGTTGAACTCGCAGGGTGCAAAGGTCGTACGAGTGAAAGCCTAAAGAGAAGAAGGCTTCAGATGATGTGTCCGTTTGAAATGACTGGAATGGGGAATGTTTTCCATCAGCGACGAATGCCGACAGCTCCGATTCCTCAGGAGGTCCAACAACACAGCTCTGTGATAGATACAATGTAACGTGATAGGCTGTTATCACAAGTGAACTTTAAACGAAGCGCGCATTATAAACACGATAAGACGACTTTGGAAATCATAATCAAAGCAGATACGTGAAAGGCGGTCGAGCGTCGGTCAGACGTGAAGCTTGATGACTTTGGTGTGAGGTGGTGTTTATCAAAGATGGATGATAGTTTCCTTCTCTCTGTAGTCTGCAGAGGCAAGAAAACATTCTGCACAAACCAGCCAGAGGAGGAGATGCAAACTGGAAGTGGATTAAAGAGCAAGAATTTGTTCATCTGAAGCCAAATTCACTCCACGGCTTGTTATCTGTGAGTGAACAGAGAACTGATGCATTTTTATGCTCATTAAAGTGTTCAGGTCAGCAGTGGCTACGTGAGGGGACGAAACTCCACAACAAGCTAGAAAATCACTCACATTTGATATATTATAGTATGACCTCATATAGCTGTGTAAGTGTGTTACTAAATTACACAAACAGAACACGTTAATCAACATTAGCATTCATCTGTAGTCGTGTTTATGTCCACCCAATGAATGTAAGTCCAATATTCACCCTCCTTTTGGCTGTTTTTGGTCTCCACCAACTCCTGAGTAACTTCCCAGATAGCATGGCACATTGATTCAATGTTGAAATTCCATCAGAATCATCGTTTTTTGTTGAGGTTGAATATTCAAGGCTAGCTAACATTGAATCAATGCTGATAATTCTTTGCTTTTTCAGTGTTGAGAAGAGAAACATTGAATCAACATTGATTCAATGTTGATTCAGTGTTGATTCAATGTTGGTCTGCTATGTGGGGATTGGTTTAATTAATGTTATTTCAATGTTGGTTAAATAATAAAACAGCGATTGACTTTAGGTTGAACTAACATTGATTTTATGTCTGTCTTGATCTATTTTTCATCACTGAAATAACTTTTATTATTTCAGGGTCCAAAACGGATGAAAAATCAATGTTATATTTCAATGTTGAGCAGCGTTGATTCAAAGACAGTTTCATTGATGCATCAACATTGATTCAATGTTGATCTGCTATCTGGGATATCTGTCTCTTTAGTTGCTAAATGCCTCACTGTGTTCACCAGCTCATCTCGATCTGTATACAGTGGGTTTGTCAGAGCTCCTTCAGTGAATACAGCTGCCCACTGCAGCTGGAAATGAGATTGATGAAAGCGGTTACGGACAAATTCCACCGGGCACGGACGCAACACGTTCTGCGTCTGATCTAATCTCAGCCGTTGTAGTCAATGTTTCAAACCCCCACTGGAAGTGGTCCATGGTCCGTTTAAAAAACTACGCTCCGCTCAACTCCGCCAAGAATACGCAGCTATTCTATTTTTGACGGACTCCGCGAGCAGCTGCGTCGATCTGCACAGAGCAGATGGAGTTGGCCCAAAGTCAGGCACAGTGAAATGATTCCGACCGATTTTCAAAATAAGGCACCGTGTCCAAACATCTGATTGTACAAACATCCAAAAGGGAAACAATTTAACTCTGTAGCATACTTACATATTTAGAAGCACATAAACAAAGGAGAAATGACCAAATTTGAGCAAGTTAACAAAGTCTAGCAGGCAAAATGCTTCTGAAACACATCTGAAGTCGGGTGGAGGACGGACCAGTGTCACGGCCACGATGTGACAGAGATGAGCCCAGTGGGGTTTTGGCTTAAGACTAAACTAAGTAGTAAAGTTGTGGTCCGTAAGACCAAAACAATGAGCTGAAAGAGGCTAAAAATCTGTGTAGAACTGAAGAGAACTATCCTGTTTGTGCTCATCACTAATTTCCCATTACAAAAAGTCATTTGACCCATTTTTAATATAGAAATATTGGTTAGTGCAGCTTTAACTTCAGGTCAAACCATAATAGTGTAGAACACTGGTAAAAACTAAAGAGAAACAGCTTATATCAAAGTAAAACAAGAGACATGCGCAGTGGCAATAAAGCACAGGGAGTCTAGTTTTGTCTTTTCTAGTTTCTCCTGAATATTTGAGGACTGTCTCAACTTTAACACAGCAACAGCTAATGCTGCACATCAGGCTGGGCTCTGTGGTATACTGTATTCTGGAACTGTCTTTGTATTGTGACATTGTAAACACATTGTAAACAAATGGGGCTAAATGAGTCGTATTGGTTTTGTTGGTGTTGTCAATAGCATAATGTGATTTTTAGGCTGAAGTGTTTGAACGCACTGAATACTTCACTATCTGCTCTTCCAAAGAGATCGGGCTGGATATGTGGGTGAGGACCAGAGGAATTCTTCTGGATCGCAGACCTCATGCTGGCTGTGTTACAACAGGCTGCAGTGCATCAACACCACCGCCATCAAACATGCAATACATCCAGTAGCAAGCACAATCACTTAGTAACGTGTACGTGTGTTCTCCATGTGGTACAAGATCGGCAAACCAGTGAGCAGGATATGGAAATACCCCATACATTTCTCCATTTGAGTGTAATATGGTAATATATTCTGCACCCATGTGGTATAAATATGTAGGCTTGGCAGTCTGATCCTCCTCCCTGAGGGGAAAATATTGAAATTGACATTGAAATGTAGATTTTCTGCAGCTGGTTTTGTTTACAGAATGTGCATTTGTACCAGTCCATACATATGCATTCTTTTTTTGGGGGGTATACTGTATGCCAAGGAGTACCAAAACAATGTGCACATGTTTCACATTAAGTTAGTGCCATACAACCCACAGGCTACAGTGAAATACTCGTGTAAGGCTCAGAAATGCTTGGAAACAAAACAAAGCTGAGAGAGATGCAGGGAAATCAGTCTCAACTGAGCTTCAAATCACTGGGATAACAGTGTGAACTCTGTTATTTCACACACACACACACACACACACACACACACACACACACACATGACACTGCAGGCTCACCTTTCTTAACAGGAAGTGTATGAGGCATGCTGACGTCAAACTATTATAAATCTCAAGTCACAGTGCGTCACAGTCGAGAAGCAAGCCAGCTCTTGTGTCCAGGTCTGGAAGTCCCATCATCATTATCATCATCATCCTCACCAGAGTCAGTGAGATCTGTGTGTGTGTGTGTGTGTGTGTGTGTGTGTGTGTGTGCAGGTTTGAAAGGCTTATAACTGCAGCCATGGCTATATGTCCATACGTGTGCATGGCTGTATTAGTGTGTGTGTGTGTGTGTTCCTGTACACTGCATCAGTTATGACTAATGTACTTTACTTGACTGAGGAAGCTTTTATTTTGAAAAAACTGTTTTTGTTTTTTTTTACTATTTATTTACTATTTATTTTTTTTGACATTTCATCATATAAAAACACTACACGTTGTTTTTTTATATTCGACACTGTAATGTGCAGCTTCTTCAAATAAAAATAATAAATAAATCATTGGATACTACATTTCCCATCATGCAGCACAAGAGCATCTATCATGAGACATTCCATGCCTTTTATGCGCCCACGTCTTTCAAAAAACGACGCATCGGTTGGTAACAATGGCTCACTGTTTTAAAAGTGTTTTCAAGCAATCAATAACCCTCATGACATCATTATGACATCACAAGGGTTATTTTTTTTGCTCACTGAGATTAAAAACCTCCTGGCCAAGCACAAAAAACAAGAATTACTACACATAGCAATCTAAAAAATAATAAAAGTGCAGCACAAGCCATGGATTCAACAATTCAATTACGATTCTGTCTGCAATCATATCTCGTACGCAGAGTATCCAAACGCCCTCTTCTCTCCCAAGTTCTGTACGAATTTGGTAGAGCATGAGTGACGTCACCCACAGGTTTCCAAAGCGCTGTTTTGAAGCCAAAAACATGCAGCTGGATGCCGCCATGTTGGCAGTCCTGCATCTTCCACCTCCTGGCTAATCTAAAAATTGGCAAAGACGTGGATCATCAGCAGACCTCAGGCGGGCCGAATGATGCCTGGATGCTCAAATGAGCGTAATGGCACTTGCTTGTACCAGGCTGTTAACATGTTTATTTCTGCTGTGAAGTTGGACATTTTAACATGGGGACTTATGGAGACTGACTCACTTCTGCAGCCTGTCTAAAGTGGTCGCTCGAGGAATTGCAGTTTTTAGCTCTTACACATTGGCTTAATTTCCAAGCCACCAACTTTGCCGCTTGGTATACATAGATAGGATGAAAGCAACGCAAGAAACATATTGTGTATGAAAATATACCAGCGTGTGCGCCTGCGGGATGCTAAACTAAGCAATCCTACTCAAGCAAGTTCACAGTGGTGAGTCAGGACTTTAGTGATGAATCTGAAGTAAGCATGGTCAGTTGTGTTGAATGCAATGCCTGAGCAGGGGCACGCATGTACAAAAGATCCCCATAATCCAACATAGGTACAAATGTAGCAGTAAGTCAAGTCTATTTTTTACATTAAAAGAAAAACTTAATAGAAATAGAAACTTGATTTATTTAAAATTACTTTATTTCAGAGAATTATTGATCAGAATACCCAGGTTCACTGTTTCAATGACTTCTAAGAGTGACCACTGAACGGATGTTCTGTGATCTACTCATGGCATTAGAAACCAACATGTACTTGGTCTTATATGTTAGGAAGCTCCCATCAGCGCCACAGAGGACATTTACAACTGTCTTCCCAGGTTGAATAGTACTAAAAATTAATAAAATCGACTGTTGGTTCAAATATTCATGGAAAATGAGCAAGTTTTGAAGATATTGGGCAAACCCCCAAAGACATTGATACAGTGAATTATGCTGCAGGAGTGTTTTGAGAAGTCTCTGTGGACGTGATGATACTTATTTCTAGGCCTTGAAAGCTCCATCAGAACCCGCTGGAACTAACATGACACCTTTGACACACGCTTTGAAATGTGGATAGACGGGGGATCAAAGGTTTTAAAGACAGCATCGTGCACTGCTGATGTCTGAGCTTTGGAGTCAGAGTTTTCCTCTGTGAAAAGGGAGGGTGTTGCATAATTTGATACCTCTGTCTCTGTCAGAGTACAGCAGCATATGGAGCCATGGCCTCCATCCAAACTGAACAAGATGCTGGCAGACCGGTGAAGGAAATTAGGTCAGGAATGGAACCAGGTCCTTTTACAGTGTGGAAGTTCCTCAAAAACATCCAGCAGTTTGGGATATGTGTGTGTGTGTGTGTGTGGTGTGTGTGTGTGTGTGTGTGTGTGTGTGTGTTCAATCATACTGTTTACCTGTTGATCTCTGATGTAATGCATCTGCAAGGAAAATGGTTTGTGAATGCTGGTCAGGTCACTGAGAATAGATGAATCATTTCAGTCATTTCGTCAATCCCAAATGGTTCTTGTTACTAGAATGTGTTTGTCTCTGTTTTATATCATTGTATGACTCAGTAACTTGTAATTCTCTGCTTTTGTAATCGATAAATAATAAAAAGATAGTTTTTTTTCAATACAATTGTCCTAGGTAACTGCTTGTAAATGTACTTGGAGTTTTGCCACAAGCCCCAAAGCCATGTTGTCTCTGAACTATGGACTCGGTGTAAAATTGATCACAGAACAGATGGAAGCAATGTCCACAGAGTTGTTTTGTCCACAAGGTCCAGTTCCAGCTGGAAATGTTGACTTGTACCAGTAAATTGAGAAATCTGAAGTGTAGCCATCGCCTCAGTCAGCCAAAACAAAGAGTTTTTACACCCCATTTGTTTGGTTTCCTCTTCAGCCTTTGTCGTCTTCTCCGTCTATTCAAGCAGTTTAACTGAGGTTGGGACGAAAGTCTTGACTTATGGCTTGAGTCTAGTTCAAAGAGAGTAAGTAGGCCTATAGGTATGACTTATAAATGTTTTGTTAAACTAGTATTCACAAAGTTAAAGCTGGGGTAGGAAGTATTTTTGGCATCATTGGGCAACAATTCTAGACTAACCTTTCAGCATATTGTAATTCAAGTGGTCTAAGAGAAAACTAGACTTCTACATCTCAAATCTAGCTTGTGATGGAAGACTTTGGCCAATCACAGGTCATTTCAGAGAGACAATGTTCTTATTGGCTTCCCTTGACATCCCTTCAGATGGTGAAAACTTGATTCATAGGTGGAAAATCCCACTGCCTACAAGGTGCATAGTACAAAGTGCTAGCTCATTTTGTTTGATGCCATGGCACACATATTGAAGAGTGGCAAAGAGGCGTGAGGACAAACAGTGGGGAATAACTTATGAGGGGTGCTGTTAGACTCTGCGAAACGCTGGAAGAACATCTTAGAGAGGACAAGTCGTGAGAGTTACTGGGTCTTGGCGAGGGTCATTCCGTGGAGGGCCTTACGAAGGATGTAGTTTCGCAGGGCAACTTGCTCCTTCTGCTGCCATTCAAACTTGTTGGTTTGGTGGGAGGGGCTTAGCAGAGTGATACAAGGTAGCAGGCCGTGGCTCAGTGGGTCGTCCAATAACCCGAAGGTTGGCGATTTGATTCCTGCTCTCGCTGCTACAAGATTGGAAGGTTAACTGACAGCTGGTGGGGTGGCAGTCCACCTCCTTGCCACGGCCAAGGTGCCCCTGAGCAAGGCACCGTACCCCCCAGCATCTGCTCCCCGGGCGCTGCGAATCAATTATTAATTAGACCAATTAAATTAAAAGAAGGTTTTGCACAGCTTTACAATCATAAAGCTTTCTGTTTGTTTGGATTTCAGTAACTGGTTCATCAAACATAAAAAACTGAGAGATTCTTCGCATTCTTCTTCCTTGTCAAACCATGGTGCCTTCATTTGGTTGGAGATTCAGTTTTAGGGTAGTGGCTAATGTAGCATGGAGCCTTTAGCCTACAGCAGAGCTGTGGAGTGGGCTATAGAGGTACGGTGACCCAGCCAACACTGACTCAAGTGACATCACTTGAGGACTTCACACAGCTCCAGCCATCCTCAATCCATTTAAATGGAATTGAACTTTGAACTGAATTTCATTGACCAACAGAAAGCTGTCTTGACAGTGCAGACAGTTGAGTGGGTGGAGTCCAAAATGGCGGAAGCTTTTGTAGCTCATAAGCTTTTACTTCCTCTTTTGCCAGAATACTTAACTTCTCCATTGCAGATGTTACAGACGTCCATTACAGACAAAAATGGTTTGCAGACAGTCATGCAACACGGGTTGATAGTATAAATATGTCTCGAATAAACTATGTGAACTCACTGTCCTGTTAGCAACCAAGCTAGCTAACTCAGAGAGTGTAAACAGCCCAGTAACGAGAAAACAAAAAATAGCTCAGAGAACTATTTTGACTGAAAAGTGCTAGCACGTTCCTTAGCGGTTAGCTCTCCTGTTACAAGGATTCCATCAGTTTTACCAAGATGCAACCAGACACCATTAGTTTTTACTGGAAATGCACAAGCACCACACCAGCTCAGTTTTGTCCTTGCGTTCACAGCTTGGCTGTCAGAACTGTTGATCCTACGAGTCGCTAAACGCCGGCGTACATTTTTGTGCTATGTAAAGCCGTGTTAAATTGGCAGATTGATGACTGAATGAAGCTTGGCATGAAGCTGCCTCCTCATACCAGAGACAGACACAAATCTAATGATGCCGTCAGGAGCCAAATATCTCTCCACAGTCTGTCAAGTGAGGGTTAGAAAAAGATGATATTCCAACAAAGGATCACAGCGCTGCGTACCGACCACCTGTAATGACTAGGTGACAGTGAAGGGGCCCGACGTCGAAAACAATGACTTGATCAAGTGGGAATAGAGATGTGATGAGAGATGAATGTCGGCCTGCTAGAAAGAGAGAAATGTAAACTGATTTTGTTCTTTGGTCTGTCATTCGATATGTTTTCCTCGTCATATACAAATACTAACATGTTACCGCCCTGTAACTTTATATCTGTTTTGCTGGTGTTCATTTTATGTTTGGAATGTGTTACTTCAGTAACTCCACCAGCACAGCTGGAAGTGGTGCTCAAAATAAGAGTGTGAGAGGTCAAGCGTGGATGTCGGAAGTGTGTGTGTTTGAGGTGAAAGGCGCGCTACACGGTGGTCAAAGGTCAGTGGCTCTATTCTCTGTTGTTCCTCTGGGATTTTTTTTTTGGTTTTAACGACACACAAAACTCTCACGAATTGCTCTTTACCCCCTCATGACTCTTTAAAACACGAAGTACGAGCTTTTACCGTTCAGTGCTTTGAAGTAGCACCACATCTCAAACTATCCCAGCAAATAATCTGACTCAGAGGCTTAATTTCTCTCAAAAAGTCCTCCTTAAGCCTTTCAAAATACCCTTAAGCCCTTAACTCTGCCTCAAATAACCTTAACCTTCCATACACTCTGTCTAATTAGCTCTAAAACAGAATCTACACTGTCAAAAATCCCTTTTAGCTTCTCCTTAAAAGTGCCCGGAGCCTCAAAATATTCCCTCAAAATACCTTCAAACTTTCAACAATTCATTGCAACTCTACACTCCACCTTAAAAAAACCCTGAACCTTTAACAAACCCCTCAAAACACCTTAAAACTTAAACCCTAACCCTTCCCAAATCCTAAAGCGACCTGCAGCTGTAACAAATCATTTTATAGCTTGTTGTATTCCACCGGAGCTCGCGGTGTAAACAGATATATAGGATGTATAAGGAGCCTCAGGTTCAAGGTGTGTGTGTATGTGTGTGTGTGTGTGTGTGTGTGTGTTTGTGAGTGAGTGTGTGTGTATGTTTAATCCTGGGTCTATATAAAGCAGGCTGTTATCAATCAGTACACAGGAAATTTAAACAAGCCTCCTTCATTACTGCGCTGATTGACCCTCCGTTCACCCCATGCAGTGACGTTGTGTTTGTGTGTGTGTGCAATCAGACCATTCTGATCCATTTCCGAGTGTACACAAAACAGATTACTAACTGATGATGGCCCACCGGGTCCGGGTTTGTCTCTATAGCTCAACGATCGCAGTGTCTGCACATTTAGCCGATTCCTTGCGGCCTACAAGCTCCTAAAGACGGCAAACTTCCTTCCCAGCTTCCCCCAGCTCGACCTCCGTATTCACAAAACTGTAAAGTCTTCTTTGTTTTATGTCTTTGATGTGAGTGTGGTCGGTATGAGTCAGCATCCTCTGCCCCTGATGTCTTCATGACAGGCTGTTTGTCCACATGCTCGTACATTTTTAACGGAATTAACCCAAACACACAATAAAAATCTGGTGGCCGTTACAAACAGGAGATGTGTTATTTTGCTGCACAAACACACACACACACACACACACACACACAGTTACCATGTCTTCTGAAAGGCCAGATGGTTCAGTGAAGGATGACTGGAAAGACGGGTGGGTGAAGGAGGGCAGCATCGGGGGAAGGTGTGGCATATGGAACAAAAAAAATCCACCAAACATTGTGGTTTGTGCCAACAGAGAGCATCCGGTGTATCATTTGTATTATGTCACATCTATTCAGACTTACACAAACAGTTTGAATCCAGGCTGAGTAAAATTCATCCTGCAGCTGCTGGAGACGATGTGAAGCTCAGCTAAATGAAGGGTGGAGTAAAGCGAGTGGACACATTCCTCCTACAGCACTGACTTTACTGCCACAGCCTTTCTTGGTCTGGTGTGACCAGTAGCTTGAGGTGGCTAATGTTAGCACAACTTTGTTGCGCAACTAACAGTACTGAGTGAGATCTCTGACCGCATGAGCTGATGTGTGATTGTTTTTTTAAAAAAACTATCAAAATATTTTTTTATTCTACGCTATAACCTGGCAGCTACTACCCAAAACCTAGCCTTGCTAACAGGAAGTAGGGTGTTGGTAGAAGCCTGTCGCTGGATGACTAGATCTTTCCTTTACGTTAACTGCGTGTTGCAGTTGTCAAAGTCCCCATCGTTACATGAAATGACAACAAACTCCAAACTAGCTACCCATAGCAAGTTAAACATTGCTAACGGTACAAAGCTAAACAATCTAGCAGCAGCTACCTTTTTTAAAACATTTTAATGTAAGTACTTGCAAATATCCTAACACAACTTCCCCACCAACATCTATTTTTGTATCTGCGTGTTGCAGTCCAGGTCGCTACATGAAAAAACAACCTCTGAGCTAGCAACCTACACACTTAAAATAGCAGGTTAAATGCTGCGGTACAATTGTGAAGAAACTAGCAGCGGCTACTTTTCTTTTAAGGAGATTTAGCCATTTTAACGCAAGTGCTCGCAAATACTCACAAAAAGTCCTCCTCCCAATGCTATTTTGCAAAACCACCACTGTAGCATTCCTGCCCAAGACGATTGATTGTGATTGGTTTGAAGAAATACAAACAAGCTTTTCCCTGAGGCTAGACCCAAGCCGGGCCTTTCTCAAGCGCTGTGGATAGGTCTGGATATGTGTGACTACCCACAGCCTGACCGCTGACAGTTCAAGTGCAAGATTGGGGTGTGTTGTGCTACGTTATGCTAATGTAGCCTGGAGCTACACAATCAGTCTACAATCAGAGATGAAGAGCAGACTACCGAGGTCTGGTTTGTTTGTTTCTTCAAACTGACTCAAGTGACATCACGAGGACATTTATCAGACTAAGCACAGACCGTTAACATTTCAGTTAATATGTGTTTACATTGTGTATTTCACTAAATATATTTGTAGGAGAAAAAAGGGGTGGGTGTCAATCGGGGGGGCCCACAGCTCATTTTTTGCCCTGGGGCCTAGTAGTCAGTTAATCCGGCCCTGGCTGCACAAGATTCTTCACAATTACACGCACAAGTTTTATACTGGATCAAAATGGCCTGACCACCAAGACAGAGAAAAATAATGAAGTAATTGAATCCTTGCATGTAGGCCAAATGGATGCAAGCTACAGCTGTAAGCATGCACTGCAACACAATAGAGATATTTAACACTAAATAGAGATAACTCCACCTGTTTCAAAAGCTAATCAACTATCTGTTCTGGAATAAAGAGCTCCTTTCTTGATAGTAAAGTGAGAAAAATCCTCAGCAGAATCCAGTCACTGCTGATCTTTTTACAGTGCAGCAAGGAAGCAACGGTACTCGCCACGCACAAGGAGTCACATCAGTGCTATATAAAAGCCATATGCTCCAACAATGTGGTGGGTGATCCCGGGGATGGAATGAAGTGAAATGACTTCATCTCTTTCCACTGAGTCCAAGAGGAAGACGGAGAGGGTGGAGGAGGTGGGATGGAGAGAGAGAGAGAGAGAGAGCCTGGAGAGGAGAGGATGTTTCATCATCCTGTGCGAGGCAACGGCTGCTTCAGCTTACTGTCACATGGTATTTATAGTGTAGACGCTTGCTGGAAGTCATCTGGTGTGTGTGTGTGTGTGTGTGTTTGGAGTTTCATAAGAAACTCGCACAACTTCACACACACATAAATACCAAACTTTACACACACACACAGACACACACGTCCGTTAGCCGCCATGCTGGCTGATGGTTCTGTTTGGCATGCAGGTAGGAAACTGAACACGGAGGCTTATTCAGCTTGTAACCAACCAAAGTGCATCTGTGTGTTTGTATGTGTGTGTGTGTGTGTGTGTGTGTGTGTGTGTGTGAGTGAGCGGGCAAACGCCACACACCATTGGCTCCTAAGTGGTCAGAGCGGGCTCCATCCAGCCAACCAGTATTTAGCCAAATCCCAGCTGCGTTTCCTGTCTGGGAACCAGTCTCAAGAGTTCATACATGCAACTGAATATTTTTAACATTCGTAATTACTCAGGTTCAACTTTCACTTTTAATACGATCACTCACATCAGGTATGCTATGAGTTATTATACTGCCAACCTACATGACAAAATGTAATCCATCTGCTGTGTTGTGTATTATATTATAATTTCTTTGTTTATGTCATTAAGGTCCTAGTATTTTGTCTTTTTTTTTAAATTTCTGACATGTTATTTTCATTATTGGTGTCATGGTGATGCAGTGGTTTAGCACTGTGACCTCACAGCAAGAAGGTTTTAGGTTCGAGCCCCACAGCCAGCTGGGGAGTACTCCAGCTTCCTCCCCAAGTCCAAACACGTGCAGGTTAACTGGTGACTCTAAACTGCATATAGGTGTTATAGCACTTGACAGAAATGACAGAATGAATATTTTCATTGTATTTGACAGTGAATTAATTAGCAGTCAGGGGAAAGAGGCTGTGATGTATTTGCAACATGATTCTTTCATTGAGTTTGAGGGTTTTTCAAGGTTTTTTTTTTTTGAGTTTCTAACAGCTGTTCTCACTTGAACTTGGTGAGTCAGCAAACAGTGTAACAATAAACAATTACAACCATTCTTCTTCCATTAGACCTTTTTTTTAAACAAATAATCTGAAGAAAAAATATTCATTCATTCATGCATATACATCATAGTGATTGGTTCAATTCTCACAAATTATTGGGGTTGCATAATTAATTTTTTGGAGGGACTTATTATATAATCAGTTTACAGTAAAATACATTTATGCAATGCAACACTAAGATTTGCTGAATGGCAACCACTGTGGTCACAAGTCACAATACAGGGTGAGGGTAAATGCTCACACAAGCAGGAAAAGGTCAGTCAGTGAACTGACTCAACAATATCTATTGAATATTTGCCGTCTAATGTTGACTAGCTAATATTAGCTAGTACTTATATAGCACCTTTCTAGTCTTCTGACCACTCAAGGTGCTTTTACACTACATATCTCATTCACCCATTCACACACATTCATACACTGATGGCATTGGGTGCCATGCACGGTGCCAACTGCTCATCAGTTTTGGGGAAGTAACCATTCATACGCATTCATATGGGTTCAGTATGTTGCCCAAGGACACTTCGACGTGCAGTCTGGGAGAGACGGGGATCTAACCGCAGATCATCTGATTACAGGACGACCCTCCCGAACCACAGCCACCCTAGCACCACCATATGCAAATGCACATTTAATCGCTTAGCAATGTTAAAAACAAGCCAGGGCCAATCATTTTCACGTTTGCCAGCAGCAGGACGAGAGGAGGCCAATGTCAGTCAGTCTGTCCACTTTGTTCTGGAAAACTATCTGCTAGGGTTAGGTTTAGGATCATTGACTTTTGTATAAAGTCTAACTCTTCACATGAATTATGTAAATTTAGCCAGCCAGCTGATTTTCACCTGCAGTCACTTGAATAGATGCACTAATGTGATGGACAGATTGCTATTCATTGTCCTTGATGATGAACCCTTTCCATTCTAAACAGAGTTAGCTTACCTTTTGCGCCAAGGTCTCTCATAATATAACACACAGACTGAAATTAAGTGTGCAGAACACATTCGTGCTCCTAAGAAATAACCCTCATGACCTCTCTTCTAGCACCACCTTCAAGACAAACTTCTTCATACTATATTTGTTGCTCCACTAGCCTCTAAGAATATCAAAATTGTGGTTTTCAAATCAACTAGAGTAAAAACTACACTCATAAACAACATTACAATGGCAGCATGTTGCCTCACAGCAAGAAGAAATTGGGATTGAACTTCAGCTTCCAGATATTCTTGTTCTCACACCAAACACCAGAAGATATACAAACTGCAGGCACGGCACTGCCATGGTTGAATTTTCTCCCACAGGTTAATGAAAGTATGACTTTAAAAATATCAAGAAAGGAAGTCAATCCTGAGATCCTGATTCAGTGCGACCACACTAACATTTTCCAGGGATTTAGCTTCTTCTCTTTCTGTACACGCTATCGCTCTCCTTTTTCTCTCTTCCAAGAAATACTGAGAAAACAAACACCAGTTTGAAGCTGAAATCTAATCTCAAACACTTCTTTCCAGTGTTGTATAAGTCATGTAAATAACTACACAGCTACCGCGCACTACTAAAACATCAAAGAGAGCTGAAAGAAAAGCCCACAAAAGAGACGGGACCATGTAAGGACAAACCAGAAGTCCACATGATTCATGTTAGGAAAACCAACATGTTCAGCTATGAAACACTATCTGATCAATAGCTTGAACTCTTATGCTTCTTCTTATTACTAAAAACCTTGCTAAGCCTCTCTTGGTTCTAAATTACAGAACAAAAACAAGCTATATAAAGGGATTGATTAAAGAGTTATCCCAGTAACGTGAAACATGCCTTCGTCTCACACAAGGCTTGGATGATCTATACGAACATACATTCTTTGGGTGGAACCATTTCAGATGGTTGGATTGGTCTCAAGCCCCTGAATGGTATTACCTATGAGCATCTCTCAGGAATGAAGTGGGCTAGATTGGGCAAGTGATTCAGTACCCCAAAATGTCCCACCTAAGTGATCACCCAGTGATCCTTGTTGTTGAGCCATGTAACATCACAGCTGTCATGACAAAAGATAGAATGATTACTGCCATCACAACCTTCCAGAGCAATAATTGGATCACTGGTATGGAATAAAGAAACATGTCCACCTCACCTATGGTCATCAGCTTTGGACCAAAGGACCACTGACCGAAACATCCTTTGGAGAGCGACTGGGCTCTAGTTGTGACCACAGCACTTTTTTTTACTACATCACTGTGATTTGAATCGTTTAATCTGTTATGCAGTAACTGCTTGTACCTTCAAGGTATTCAAGATAGTGTCTACTTGGAATGATAACATTTCAGCCTGAGCAACCTGCACAGTATTCCTAACATCCCTTTCAGCAAAAGAGAATAATTCCAGGCAGAAAGCAGACATATGTGAGATCACAACAATCATGAGACAGAATTGTCTGCTGGATAACAAGGAAAGAATAACTTTTTACTTTTAACTTCACCCCAAGTTTTTCACAGACCAATATGTCAAGTGCTATGATCAGAAATGGGCCCTTAGACCCCTTTGGGTCAGGTGTATTGTTGGTTTAGAAAATTACAGAAATGGCTGGACACAGCCTGCCTAATCCTAATCCTAATCCATGGGGGCAGGGGGTTCCAAAGATATTTTACCATCCGACAAGCAGTTCTGATAAAGTAGAGTGGCAATCTCAGAGCTAGGGTAAGAAGGAGATCAGACACTGGCAAGGAGCTCACACTAGAACTACTGTTTCTTTGCAACGCAAGGAGGTAGTTGAAGTAGTTCAGGCATCACCTGTTGGACACCTCCCTGTGGAAGCAATCAGGCACGACCAACTGAGAAGAGATCCCAGGACAGGGTTCATAACACACTACAGGGATTACATATCCTGTTTGGCCTAGGGCATGCCTTGGGGTTCCCCAAGCGAAGAAACAAGAAACACAGTTAGTATAGCTTGTTTAGTCTGCTGCCACCACTACCCAGATCACTATAAGCTGTGGAAAATTGATGAATGGCATTTCAGATCGACATAAACAAGTAACCAGTCTGTCTCTTTGACACACCGCTCTTGAAGTAGGAGTCGAATATGTTGGAAAAACAGAACCTCTGTTTTTTTATGATTGATTCCATTGCTGTTGTGCTTCCAAAATTTCCAAAATTATCATGGAGGACATAACAGCTCACAGAGCAAGTATTTATGGACAAACACAGAGCCAGATTCCTTGTAGAATCAAGGGAGAGGAAGAGTGTAAGATAATCAGATGACAAGTGAGATCTGTGTTCATTACGAGCCAGTCTGGCAGCTCACTTTCAGTAGGTGACTTCCATTTGTGGTAACGCCATTTGAGGAGCCAGCACTAAGAAAACAAGCCACAAAATTGAAATGATTTTGTTATTTTCCTCCCTGGCGAGAATTTGAGGTGAAGACACGCCGCCAAGGGAAACACATATTTTTGAAGACACAAATTGTGCAGTAAATCCAAAGAGCTAGGCTCAGATTTACAGCCTAATGAGAGGCAAAAAGGGGAGTATTAGAGAGAGAATGATGAGGTAATGAGAAAATGGTGATGAGTTTCATATGTCTGTCTAACTAATACATGCAGTACACGCAAGACAGAAGGAGAAGGACACAGTGCATGACAAACACCATGCAGCAGCTTTTAAAAACCACATAATCACAAGGATGCTACATGGAAGTCTAAACACTGTGAGGACTGGTTCTGTAACTGGCAGTAGAAGACCATGGTTAGATGAGATAATTTCACTTTTTTGACTTCCAAATTGTTGCATTATCTATGTTATTTATCTTAGATCGTGCTCATATATCCAGTTTTGCTACAAAAATAAGCTTGTTACCCAGAAGGCAATGATGTCATGTTACAGAGGCAAAAGTTCTGACTTAGTCAGATTTTACTGGCCAAGGACACGAGGAATTTAACTTTCTCAGTAGCTCCTAATATACTTACTCATTGAGTTTGCTGGGTTTGGTGCCATCTACGTTCCAACCCTCACCTATGGTCATCAGCGTTGGGTAGTGACCGAAAGAATGAGATCACGGATACAAGTGGCCGAAATGAGCTTCCTCCTCTGGGTGGCCGGGCTCAGCCTTCAAGATAGGGTAAAGAGTTCGGCCCCCCCCGGGCACCTTTCTTTGGAGGTGTTCTCCAACTGGGAGATCCCAGGGCAGACCCAGAACCCACTGGAGGGACTATATAGCCCCCAGGAGCAGCTGGAATGCGTTGATGGGTGAAAAGGATGTCTGAAGAGCCCTGCTAAACCTGCTGCCACCTCGACCCGACCCTGGATAAGCAGAAGAAAATGGATGGATGGATGGATGGATGGATGGTGCCATCACGCCTGCTCAGACTCCAAAATCTGTTCTCATTGACTGCATCTGGGAACTGCACAGAAGTGCACAAGAATTTTTGTTCATCAAAAAAATGTGTAAAGAAACGAGATACAAGATGTTCATGAGCCATAGAGAACTTTGGACAGAACAAGGGTAGCTGTTTCCCCTTTATGCTAAGCTAGGCTAACCACATCCTGACTCTCGCTTCTTACTTTACACACACACAAGATTGATATTGATCTTCTCATCACACTTTGAGTCAGGAATTGAAAGAGTATCCCCAATAATGTTGAACTAGACCTTGACACATGTGTGTGTGTGTGTGTGTGTGTGTGTGTGCAGAGGGAGTGTGACCCACACACTGACTGTGTGTCCTGTGTGATGGAGAAGAGTGAAGCCTTGTTCAGGCTCAGCTCTGCTTTCCATTCACCCTCTTGTTACAGATGTGGAGCTGCTATTTACTCAGGGATTCCACTGCATAGATGGTTCAGTGTGGGGGACACACCCACACACACACACACACACCCGTCCACGCACACACATACACTCCTATATATAACCATTATAAATCTACCAACAAACACACTCAAGCATACGTTCACACACACGCAGACACACGCTCCAAGGCAAGGTGGAAATAGCATATCTCCACAGCTGTGTCCAGCACACATTTTTTCCACTGCTTATTTTTTTATTTATTTTTAAGGGTGTGTTGCTCTCATTATCAGTGTAAATATGGTGCTCGCAGCCCAGAATAGCTGACATTTGCATCGAGAGAGAGAGAGAGAGGAGGCATAAAGTGGGTTAGAATAATAACAGAATGGAAACTTTGCGTGAAATTGACTTTCAGCCTTGTAGTTAGCACGCGGGCCTTGTATAAATAATGACTGGAGAGGAGGGCCTGCCAACTAAAGACACACACACACACACACGCATTCACCTACAGTGCCTAAAAGAAACACACACACACACACACACACACACACACACACACACACACACTTGGAAAGAAAGGCCAGGCCTTGCTTTTTAACATGAATTCAATTTGCCAAAAAGCCACACATGGCTAATATGTAGTGCTGCAGAAGGCTGGAGGGAGAAGTGGAATACCTACACCCAGAGAAAGAAAGAAAGAAAGAAAGAAAGAAAGAAAGAAAGAAAGGTTTTCAAGGTCAGGTTTTCCTCCAACCTCATCCTCTACATCTTGTGTACAGACACAAACTGTTCACATTGTGACGAATTTAGTTCAATAGTTTGTCTCTAACGAATTGCATCACATCACTTTCTCCCAGTGAAAGTATTCATGAGTCTAATCGTGATCAGGGCCAAAAAAACATTGGCTCACGACCAAGTGGCAACATCTTAGGTCAAACCATTTGTCCATTTTTAGATTAGCCAGGAGGCGCAAGAGGCAGGACAGCCAAGACGCTCTTCAGAAAACTACAGGTGACATCACGCCTACACTGTCCATTCTTTTTACTGTCAGTGGTCGTGACTACAGTTGATATGATAGGACTACTAACCACTATTATGCAGAACATTAATTAATTACAGAAAATTAGACCAGTTAGATCAATTAATGTGTCAATTATTGTCTTTTATAGTTTACCCTATAAATAGTCAAACAATCTTTTTGTCAACAGTCTGAAACTCAAAGATGACTATATAATTTACATAATATGCAACATAGAAAAGCAGCAAATACTCAAGAACTTATAAATATATACAGTAAATCAATCATTTCAACACTAAACTAGCTGTTAATATAATAATTCTGTCTGATATCGGCTCAAAAATCAACCCCTACATCTCTCTGTTTAGATCTATCTTTGTCCATAGCTCTAAAGTAGCTAAATACAGCACATGATAGCTCAATAAATAGATTTCTATTTTGCTGGATAACAGTCATACTAACCCAGCGGCTCATCGGCCTCCATGTTTCCTAACTGACTCATGAAGTAAAGCACTGTGAGAGTTCAGGATCAGTCAGTTGAGAACAGGGAATGGACTCATTCATCCAGGTGACGGCTGGTGAAATTTAATGAGTGACTCTGCACAGCAGGAAGTGACATTATAAATCTGTCACTAGCCATTTCCTGTCACGGGTCAACTGTGGCCCATTAGGCTCAAACACTTCCATGATTTTCCTTCCTCCTCTTCCTTACTCTTTTATTGTCTTTTCTATCGTATAAAGTGATATTTAATACCTTTAAATGTCACATTCAAATGCAGAAATGACGGGAAGAAGTGAAGATATAAAGAGAAAGAGACGTTACAGTATGAGCTGGGTATGACACACACACACACACACACACACACGCCTGGACAATACATTAAAAGAGTGTGTGTGCAAGTCAAAAAAGAAGTGAAGGATGAGATAAAAGGAGAGAAATCAGAAGAAAGGGAAGCCTGAGGTGCTGAAAACCTGGAGCTACACACCTGCTTCACACACACACAGAAAAATCCAGACAAGCTGTTTGTACATTCCTGCTGCCTGCAGGCGTCTTTTTTTTTTGCTAAATGAAGTCTGTGTCCATATGAATCTCTGGCATTTCATTCGTATAAAGAAGTGAGCTGGAAGACTTTTTGACCACAGCATGAATCTGCATCATCACATTCCATCCAATCAGTGCAGCCTCAGCCTCGAGAAAGACTTGGTCTGTCTTGTTCCACTTGCGTTCTGGTGTGAAGGAATGCAGAAGCGATAGGTATGGGCTGGGATTTGTGTGTGCGTGTGTGTGTGTGAGTGCATATTTTCTTTACCCGGGGCGTGTGTGTGTTGTTTTGTCTCTATGGATTTTATTAGAGTTATTCTGCTCTCTCCATGGGGTACTGCTGTTTTTTTTTTCAGTGTCTTCACCCTGCAGGCTTTTTAATAAACAGCTTTTATCTGTGATCAGACTACAGCAACAAGGCAGACACTGACCCTCCATACAGGAAATGGAGCAGTGTGTTTCAGAGGGTTTAGAGTTATTATGAATGAATGAAAATAGAAAAAAATAATTAAAACCTTTTTTTTTTAATTTGTACATTAGAATAATGTGTTGTCATGTATGTTTTTGATGTAAATATTGTAATTTAAAGTCCGTGTAAAGTAAGAATAAATATGTGTTCTGAGTTTGTCAGACTAAAGAAGAAAGCGTTATTAACCACCCAGCCAAATTTGAATGATTAGAAATATCGACAAGTTTATGAAATTAGGTTTGAAAATCGGGTAAAAATGAATTCTCAGCTCCAGGACTGTCGGGGTGTGTCCTCTGGAGGCACTGAAGCTACGCCCACTCATGGGAGCAGTCAAGCAGCCATTTTGAAGCAACTGAAACGTATCAGATGAGTTCAGAAAATGACACTTTGAAACACTCTGAGCGAGATGAATTCATCTCTATCTCTCTGCTAGGGTTGCAGGGGTATGCTCAGGGTGGCCTCAGCGTGTCATCGAGCCACCCTTTAAGGACCGCCCACAAAATCCTGGACTGAAAACTGGTGAAAAATGTATTTTTAAAGAAATCTCAGAATTGCCTTTACACTGACTTTAAAGATGCACTAATGAATAGTTTTATATCACTATTGTATCACATAAATTCGTCATGGTGACAAACCCTCAGAGAATAAGCTCTAAACAGCAGACAGACAAAGTTAGTTGGTGAACATAGTGGAGCATTCAGCAGATATTTGTCTTGGTTTGGTGGAGACCAAAACTATTGGACTAACATTCATCAGGTAGAAACAAACTCCAAATGTTTCTCCTTTAACAACTAACATTGTAGTCATAGAAACGTTGTAAGATGATAATATGTCAGATTTTGTGTTTTCAGCTTGCTCCTAAGAGGCCACATGAATCAATCAATGCCTATTTAAATCAGCACCGGCTGAAATTAATATTGAATAAGGACCCAGTATTGAAAATTGTCAAATATCTAATTCTAGACCAACTCTTTGAGCAGTTTGGCTTACTTCCTAAAATGTTAACACTCCCAAAACTGAGGAATGATATTGCCTGATAGGAATTTTCAAACCCCAGTTTTGTTTATATGGCTTCCAGAGCACATTTAAGTCTATCAGGATGGAGGTGTGCAAACTCTTTTTGTCTTGTAGGACTTCTTTGTCTTTGGTTGAACAAGATGTTTTTTCTTCAGCCCTTACACCTCATGTAGGATGTGCATGTAAAGCTTATGAAATATGTACAGAAGTTGACATCATCATGTACACACATTTATACATAGGTACAATGTAACTTTTTAGATCAAAGACATGTTTTTTTAGGCTGTTAACGCGCCATAGACCATCAATACTAGGTAAATGCTCTTTCAAACTCCACACCTCAAGTTTGCAACAAAAGTTTCCTGCTTGAACTTTGTTGTTTCCAAGCAGAAATCATCGGTTTGGGTTGGTTAGGTTTAGGCATGAGGAATGAGCTTGGTTAGGGTGGGAATCTGGGAATACTCTTCTTCTACTGTTTCTAAACCAACAGCCAAAAAGCTGCTTTATTTCACTCTGTCCATCTAAAAGAAGTCAAATAATCTGCACTCACTCACAACAGGAACTTCTGATCAGCTCCAGAAGTCAACATCAGCTTCATTCCAGTAAAAAAGGAAGCTTCAGACTGTGCGTGGTGTTGGGTGAAGAGAAACAGGTGTTGCTCTGGGTGTTGCGAGGCATTCAGGGACCTTGTAGTGTGGATGTTTACAAGTCCAGGCCAGTGTCCTGACCTACATTGGTGCATTAATGTACTGCAGGCTCACGTGAGGAGATAGAAGAGGTGACACGAGGTCCAGATGATGCCTCTCTTTCTTATGACTTCATGTTATGTTCATTTTTTTGTTTCACGGTTTGGGAGGCAACATCTGTTTGTGGGTGCATATGTGTGTGTGTGTGTGTGCGTGTGTGTGTGTGGATGTATTGTGTATATGAAACCTATTTTGTGAGGACGACTGCGAGGGAGATGGTGAAAGAATTGTGGGACCCAACAGTTTGAAACAATGATCAATGGCCTGTGCACAAAGTCGCGTGTGTGTGTGTGTGTGTGTGTGTGTGCAATACCCACAGTGAACACCCAAGTAGAAGAACAGCTGTGTATGAGGCATAGCAGGAAAAATGTGATGACACAATGTAAATCTAACACCTTCAACATCTATTTGCCTTTTGAATTTTGACGTGTAATGGAGCGACACATCACGAATGAGCTACACTTTGTCCTCCATATGGACTCAACAGACACAAATCTATGTCATATTATACAGTATATATATACCACTGAGATGAAGCTACCTCATTTCATTGCCTGGAGAGACTTGGCTCGGGTGTAAGAGGACAGCTGTGGGTGTTACCGAGGTTATCAAGCGGACGCCTCCCTTTAATAACTTTTATTACAGCAGAGGCACAGCACCTCCACGAGGTTTAAAATTTAATGGTCAGGTCCAAGACACACCTAAAGACGTGTTATTAAAGACACTACTGGGATAGAAAGATATAACGTACTTCGAAGCCGATATCGGTATTTGACAGTTGAAAAATATCGGCCATTGTTGTTGGATTACTTCAAACATATTTTTTGGCATTTCTCTACAGCAATTTCTTGCTAATCACTGTCCAATGTGTCTCATATATGAACTTGTAGTGTAGTCTTTTAATCAAGAAAGTTCGGATGGTTACTGAGTTATTCATATCATTAAGGCCTTTTCATTAAGTACACTTGTATAATCCAATGTCCAGCTCTGCCATAAATTCTACTTTTATGAAGCTTAGAATGTTTCAGTTTTTGTTGACACTGTCATAGAGGTCATAATTCTATGTTGATTATTAAAGTCTTGGTGGGTGCTGTTGTACAGGAGTGCATTTTATTGAAAGGTGTTTCTAATATTGTGGCCCTCTCATGTATGTAAATTGCATGTGTATATCAAAACACCGCTCTGAAAAATGATAAGCTTAAAAAAGTAGACTTCATGGCAGAGTTGTTGTATTGGATCACATTGGATTGTACAAGTTTATCTAATGAAGTGGCCGGTTGGTGTATAATGTGAGTATTGTTGTATAATGGCAGTATTTTAGCCAAACAGCATTACTTTTGCATGTTAAGTGATGGACTTATGTGGACGTATGAACCTACTGACCTCGGTAAGGTGACCTTCCATAAAAAAGGAAGGAAAACTCTGCAGCACTTGAAAGGAGTGACTCTGTGGATCAAGATCCAAATAATTTGGTGACTCAGCGGGTCAGTCGGGGTGACAGGGTGGACTTGTGGTCACAGAGGCGGCCTTCGAAACAGATGCTGGCTGATTCAATATGATTATTAATAAAGAACATGTGAGCTTATAGGAGTTGTAGTCTGGGTTCATGGCATCATCGTCTGTGTTTCCTAGACAGACATCATTCTCAGCTGAGGTCACACAAGATCTAATCCACATACTGATGTTCCATTAGACTCCTTCTGAGTCCAAAGCTTCTACTGTGTGAAACATCCTCTCAATAAACCATCTTTGACTTAGCTTAGCATCTGTGAACCATTTAGCAAACTGCAGCTAGCTTTTAACAGGAGCTGGGTGCCTCATTCAGATGAACGGCGCCCTTACAACTCGCATTACACTGCTCCCTTAAGGTAAGTGAGGTTGAAACTCCATCCGCTTCTCTTTAAATGCATCTACGTTGGACCGAACCCAAGCCACACCACTTTTCTCCGTTTACTTTTCCTCGGATGTGGCTGAGGCGATAACGATACGTCGCCCTTTCATCCCTCTATCTCAATCTCCTCATCCCTCGCTTGCAATCGCTACCATGTGGGGGGACGCTCTGCTGTAAGGTTTGTGGTGTGTGTGGAGTAGGATTTTGGATAGTTCTGCCTTTTTTCATCACTTGTATCTATTTCTGAAGAGCACAAAAAGAAGAGAAAACATGGAGACTAACCAGCAGCCCTTTGCTGGTAGTCATACTGTAAGGCCTAGTACCCTATCATGTATCTTAAAGACTTTCCATCGACAACGTCGTCAACATTTCAAATCTCACCGGAAGCGCCGTGGTCCTTTTCAGAAGTGTCCCCAAAGAAAGTCTCCACCAATGACAGTAGAAAGATGGACAGTGTATGTGTGACATCTAGGGTTGCAAAATATCAGAAAATTTTCAAAGTTGAAAACATTCATGGGAATTTATGGGAATAAACTGGGAATTTACTAAATTGAAGGTTGGCCCTTAACAGGAAACTTAAATATAGTTGGTGAAAATATATTTTAGCATAATCTTGACGAGAACAATCAGATTTCATGCAGGTACACTTGAATATCTGCTGTTCCTCAATCACATGCACATAGCACACTGCTTACTGCAGGGCTATTGAGGCCACGCCTACCTGCACAGGTGATTTCTGTACCTGGACCACACTTTAGAGCCCAGAGCACACAGAGACTATTGAAGACACACATTTGAGCTCGTGGACTACATACCCAAATTGCTCCCGAAGGCTGTGCCATCGGTGTGTGAATGTGTATGAATGGTTAGCTCCTCAAACTGATGAGCAGTTGGCACCTTGCATGTCAGCCAATGCCATCAGAGTATGAATGTGTGTGAATGGGTGAATGAGATACGTAAAAGCTCCACTGTGTTCAACAGCTAGTTGCTAACTTGCCTGCTGTAGCTGGAAAGAAAGTTGAGGAGTGAGCAAACACCAAAACAATGAGCTGAGAGAGGCCTGCAAGGTTGCATTTGTTGTTAGTATAAAAATATTGATTGGTGCCGCTTTAAATTTGGCTACTTCAGAATTGTGACCACGGTACGGAGTGTGACATTTGATGGTACAAACTGACTTGTCAGGGTTGTCTGATGGACAGACCACGCTAAGCATGACGCTGTATTTTTGCACTTTAAAAGGCACTTAAAGACGTAATCCGTGGTTTAGGTGAGACAGTGAAGAGAGGACAGACGGAGGGAGAGTGAGTGGAAATAATGGGAGCCCGTAGGGATGTGTGATGGACATATTTTATGGAGTGGATGAGAAAGACAGAAGAAGAGTGAGACAAAGGCTCTCCTGTGTATCAACCTCGCTGAACTGAACTTCAAGAACTGACTACACACACACACACACACACACACACACACACCAACAAGCAGCTCACACTTCCTCAGACAGTGACTCACAACACCAGGGGTTCATCTGTTAAATTCCTTGACATCTTCTGCCTTTACACACACACACACACACACACACACACACACAGAGTGAAAACCTCCCCCCTCCATTATACTAATGCTTTTCTTTTACCGTACCTGCCCTGCAGCACAGTCTGGATGGTATATGACATCTTAATGGAGAAGAACTCTCCCAAACCTCCACTCACTCACTACACACTAACACACACACACACACACACACACACACACACCTCTCGTACACTTGAACCAATGTTGACTCAGACATTCTTCAACACCTGAAGCTAAGCCTATTTATCTTCACACAGTGAAAGGCTAACGCTCACTTTAATTTGAAACATATTTCATCCCTTAAAAGAGTCTCTGGATGAATATTTGGATTCCATAAGACAGATCGAAAAAATAATACACAGATATCTTTGTTTCTTCTGTATGCAGTCATAAACCTGACTAAATCCCTCCATAATCCCGGGCTGGAGCCTAACTGAAGCTGTAATGTGAAGTTAGAAAGATCCAGATTTTTTAATGAGTGAGCTGTTTTCACCTGTTATTAATGGAACTCAACAATGATTACATTTATAGACAGTTGATGGACCAAATGATTTCAACAATGAGCACTTATCACCAACAATGACCTGAAAATCAACCCAAGAAAAGACAAAGATCTTCCTTATTTGATCATTTTTTGATCACTGAGTCGTTTAATCTACAAATGTTCCCATAGCTGATGTCTTCAAATAGTTTTGACCATCCAAAACTATTGTTAACTTGCTCTTTGTAAACCTACGGGTGATGTCACTAGGGTTGCAAAGAGGCGGAAAGTTTCCAGTAAATTTCCAGACACTTTCCATGGGAAGTTAAGCTGGGCAATTTGGGAAATATTCAAAATCAGAAACTCCATTGGAATTATGAAAATCCCCCAAAATTCAGAGAAGAACAGCAAATTCTGACATTTGTGAAGCAACTGTTTAACTGACCGCTTGTGTAACCGATGTGATGGTCAGCGGCTGGCTGTTGGAGGATACTGTATGTGATGACCTGGACTACTGCATAACTCTGAAACCTAATGTCAACATAACCCCACCAGGCACGTCTCCTTCACATTGCACAGGGTGTTTTATTTTGAAAATCGACTGAATTCTTTCAGCCAGCTAGATCTGCTTTGTGCTGCTGCAGCGCTTCTGGTGGGGTTTGAAACATTGACTAGAACGTCGCATCAGAGCCTGGTGGAACTGAGCTATAAGATGCACATGATGACATTTTACAAGCAAGACTTGATAACTAATTGATGAATGGCTAAACTATATCAGCACTACCCAAACACTGGCTGATTCTCTCTTTAACCTTCTGCACACTGCATGGACGGACATCTGATCTCTGTACAAGAACACAGAGTCGCTGAGCGCCGGCTTGTAACCGTAGAACAGAGTTTCTTATCTCTCTGAAACCTTGTGGTGTTTCTGTCCTGTTGGAGCCGTGCAGGATCACAGCGAGGGGCAAGTGCCAACACACTCCAAGAGAAAAAAAAAATCAGCCTAGCAGATGATTGAATTACAAAGGCTTACTCTGTGTGTGTTGGTCTCACTCTTCTCATCTTGTTACGTGCTTTTCACTCCCTCGTCTCTCAGCTTTTAGGATCCCGTTCTATCATGTTTTTGTTGCCTGAGGGGTAAATAGGGGCTGGAGGTAAGTGTAGAGCCTGGGGATGTGTGTGTGTGTGTGTGTGTGTGTGTGTAAGTACTTACATGTCAGTTGACACAGGTAGCTTTGATACTTTGAAGACTGCATATGTACATAGATGTGTGTGTTTGGGTTCTTTAAAGGTATTTTAAAAATGTTAAACATGTGTGTGTTTGCAGCGGAGATGCAGAGTTAGCAACACACACACACACACACACACACACACACACACACACACACACACACACACACACACACACATCCTGATCCCTTTCCGCAACCATAACACAGCTCAGAGAGCCCTCATGTTGAAGTGTCAGTGAGATGTTAGTGGACGGAAACGTCACAGCTCCGCTGACAACCTGTTGTTTCGGTTTAACCGCACACTTCCACTCTGGACGACTTCCTTCCTCCCGTGTGTCAAGATCCAGCACGAACATATTCAATCCAGAAACCACTTCAAGGTCCAGTATTATCCAATTCATTTCAACTGGTGACAGACCACTCACTGCTGTCATGATGTGTGATTTTCACATATCTCTGTGCACCAGTCACAATCAGATGACAGTTTGGGGATGAATCTTCTTGACCTTGGAACGGTAGCTGTGTTCTAGTTGGAGTAACAAACATATCCATCCCGCCAATGCCGTTTATCATCGACACAGAGGCTGCAGTAGCAGTTTGTAGAAGCGGTTATTGTACTGAGAAACCGCACTGAGCATGTCTCCGTCACATCACGGCCACGACACTGTTTTCTTCCATTCTGACTGCAACCTCAAACCCCACCAGGAGCGTTTCAGACGCTCAGATTTGGACATTTTTTCTGGTTTATGTGCTTCTAAAATATGTAAATATGCTATGTAGTTATTGTTTCCCTTTTGCACAGGGTGTTTTATTTTGAAAATCATTCTCGATGCCGTGTCTAAGCTGCTGTGTGCAGATTGATGGGAGCTGCTTGCGGCGTCCCTCAAAAACAGCCAAGCAAGAGACCCTCTTCAGGGACCCTTCTGAAACGGGTCGTGGCACTGTTGGTCGGGTTTGAAACATTGACTAGAACAGGGACATTAAACTGTGTTGTACTTCATTTAACTTTAGCCTTTTAGTTGTGAAGATTACCTTAGTATCATAAACTTTTGTTTGCGTCAGAGTTTCTATTTTCTGCCATAATCCAAAAGCCAATGAAAGAATCCCGTTGGCTTTTTGTCGAGGTACCAGAGTGATGCTAACTTCCAGGTTGGCCTACAAAACCGTCATCCCTGCAGCTAGTCTAACACTCAGGATCTCACAATACTTGTCAGCATTGTTGTTGTAGCTATTTTTCATGTGTAAAGCTAGCAAGCATGCAGGAAGATGATGTCTCCAGTGTTAGTGTGGACTACAAATCACTGATTTGTGGACAGTTTCTCGATGTGATCCAGGTTATGGGATTGACACAGTCAGTCACATCTAATAAAAGCAGCACAAAAGTACAAGTACAAATGTATGATCCAAGCTTTTAAACATCAGAAATCTCTCAACCATTCATGCAGAAATACGCAGAAAACTAATTACTGAGTGTTCTGATTGATCAGTGATATGATTTAATAATCATACGCAGCACCACCTATTAAAACCGACCAGCCAAAACAGACTCTCCTCACATTGAAAAATCGCCATCAGTTATTGAACTGTCACTGCTTGTCAGGTAAATAGACGTTTCAGTTTGAGGACACAAAGACTCTGTGAGAGCAGGCGGAGTGTGAGGTGAAGAAAAGGGAATGATGGTTTGCTGAACTTGTATTGACAGAGGTCGAGCCATCCAAACACATTAGTCGTCGTGAGCTGCAGATGCCGAACCGTGTCCTGACTTGAAGTTCAGCACCTCGGCTTCGTCACACAGGCATTGCAATCATGCATTTCTGTCTGTGTCTCCTCACAAGCACCGACAGGCAGAAAGAGCAAGGCAGGCAGGCAGACAAGTCTTCTGCTAAATCACTTCTGAGCTGTCCTCAGAGCAAAACACCCTGTTTAACTTATTACGGAGCCATAACGTGTCATTATCAAGCCCACTGTCCTATAGGGGCCATTATCAGGACATGATTTACGCCATTTTGTAACCTAAATGTGGGAGACCAGACTGAGACACGCCACTCATAACAACTATTTCCATCAACACACACACACATTTCTCTGGTGCCATACTGGAGTCGGGGTTGGACAATCATCTTTATTTATGGTTTGTACTATCGTCACAGAGCCTGATTTATTGTGCAAATTCAGTGTATTTGCATGTTTGTGCACATAAAAACAGCAATGAAACTGTAAGTGTATGTGTCAATGTAAAACACACGCCGCAAGGTAAGCAGGGCTAATACAGTACACACAATGGGCTGCGGCTAACGATTATCTTCATTATTGATTAATGTGTTGATCATTTTCAGTTTTCAGTTTTAGGTCCATAAAATGAAAAATGTTTCCAAAAGTTCACGGTGACCCAAAGATATTCTGTTTACTGTCATAGAGGAGTAAAAAGAACAGAAAATATTCACATCTGAGAAGAATTTGACTCAAAACGATTAATTATCAAAATAGTTGGCAATTAATGACTGCAGATCAAACACACACATGCGAGGAAAGGTTAGTGCACACGCAAAAAACACAGTGAAAGTGTACTCACACACACCACCACCAAATATTTCATCTTTTTTTTTTTTTTTCTAATTTATGATTTCTGACTATGAGAGTCCTGACCTGCAGGCAAACACCTGGACCTGAGACAGCAGAGAGATGTGTGTGTGTGTGTGTGTGTGTGTGTGTGTGTGTGTGAGACAGAGAGAGAGAGAGAGAGAGAGAGGGAGGACAGTAGGCTGGGAATGTTGGCTTAAAGTAAAGCAAAGAGGGATACAGACACTGTATGAAGGAGGGGAGGGAGGAAAATAAGGAGACAAAAGGAAAGCTGAGGAGTTAAGAGGAGGAGCGGGGGAACGAGGGAAGACAAAGACAGAGGAGGAGAGCGAGGGGGAGCCGACAAAGGGAGGAGATGAACAGAAGGGAGGACAAAGGGAAGGTGAGGGGAGAGGAGAACCAAAGAGACACAGCAGCTCAATATAAATGCTGAGTCATAGCCATTATTTACCGTAACATCTTTACCGTAACTCCTCAGGGGTACAACTTATGACGGAGAATATCAAAGATGGTTATGATTATTCCTGCAGGCAGCAGTTTCATACTGGTAACAGGGGGGGTATAACTGAACAGGGGGTCTGAGTATTAAATTTAAGTTCTCACTGTAACCATGGCATCTCAACACACACACACACACACACACACACACACACACACACACACACACACTGGACCCAGATGTCCAATAGTGATGTCACCAGCAGGACCAACAGTATTGACAGGGCTGGAAAAATGGAGCCAGCTGCTCAGAAGACTCAAAGCCTGAGTGTGGAAATGTAAATAAATACACGCTGGAGTGCTGATATGTCTAATTGAACATGTTTATGTCATGATGCCTTTTTCTTGTGAAATATTTAATAGATTTATGATGGAGCCCAACAAACAAAAATCTCATCTGTCCACCCAAGTTTCTGTCTGTTGCTCTCAAATTAACGGAACATGACATCTTTGGTCACGTGTGTAGGGTTTAGTGACATCTAGAGGTGTAGTTGTGGATTGCAACCGTCTCCACTTGCCCTTCCAGCCGTCTCCAAGTGTAAAACTATGGTGGCTGCAAAATGAGTAAAAAACATGGGACGCCATAGAGCTGGTGAACATATGAATATAAACAGATGTGTTGACGTGATATAAAAACTTTGATCATCAGTCTGTTCTGTTGTTGACTGTGGAGCTGCGTTCACACAGCTTTCTCTAACTGAGACCGTCCTGCAGATCATCATGGAAGTTACCGTTACTGATTAATCATCCATTTTTGCCATACATGCTATGTTTCTATATGAGTGGACAGGAGGGTGAGCGACCATACTCAGCGTGATGAACAATTGATTTTACTTCTGTGACAGGTGGACAATATTCATTTATTATTTCAATTCTGACGTTAATAAAAATATCTCAGATGCGTGTTTTGTAGTCCATCTTCTGAACTTTGTAGTTTTACCACAGATCACGTCAATAACATCCGCCCTTCCATGATGACGTAGTCTAGTGTAAGTGCAGTCGTATTCTCTGAACACCGCGGTTCCTAACTCCTTATGAATTCTGTCTTTCCTTGACCTCATGACATTTTCAATCGAGGTCAAGGAAAAGTGCTTGAGAAAGACAAGAGCAACTTAAATGTTAATAGACTTTGCATTACTCATAATAAGTCATGTTTAAAAATGAACATGATCTTAAGATTTGTATTGGCTTTATGCAAGTTTAACGTGTTCCATACAATTTATTCTTTGTTATCCGACTTCAGATGTGAAAGAACATTGCCATTTAAAAAAAAAAAAAAAATAATTGTGACAATGAAAAATAAGTCACAGTGCATTTGTATGTAACTTTTATTGTTCATTTCTCCATTTTTAAAATGTTAGTATTAGCATCTTCACATTGTCAAATCTGGCCCTCTTTAAAAGAAGTTTGGACAGCCCTGCTCTACCGGTATGAAAAGCTCATTATAAAAGAAACAAAAACACTTTATACTCCATTTCTGCCATATTGTGCAAACAGAGCCCCCTAAGTCTGACACACTGGACCTTTAATGGAAGTCAAAATGAAATCACTGTTGGATGGCTTTAGGGTTATGGATGGCATATAAATACACCAGAACTTTGATGTGTTATTTAAGGCTGCTACAGATGCCGCATTTTATGGTAATAATAATAAACATTATATTAACATTGTGAAACTGTTGCAGTTTGGTTAGGTTTAGTTGTAAAAAGCGGTGGTCAGTCAGAAAGGCGCTACATAAAGGTCCATTTTCTTTACCTCATTTTCTTTCTCTATGACATTCACAAACTAAATGACACACACTCCCACAAATATAACTGTAGACAGTGGCATGAATTGACATGTGAAAAGCAAAACGTGTTGCGATAACACACAAACTGACTTTACACATTGCTGTTTATATGCCGTTTGGTGACACCAGGCTGCAGGAGGTTGTTGTGGTTACTCCGTTCTGGTAGCCACATGCTCGCAGTTTTTGTATTTAGGTGTGTAAATACCACTGACAGTATAAAGAATGGACGTTGTATCTGTGATGTCACCTGCAGGTTTCTGAAGAGATGTTTTGAAGCTCAGTGTGGTGGCTCTGACCCGCGCCATGTTAGCTGTACTGCCTCTTCCACCCACCGGCCAATCTAAAAAGCTGCAAAGACGTCGATCTGCAGACCTGAGGCGGGCTGAACGAAGCCTGGTTGCTCAAACAAACCATCTGTAATAGCACTAACCTGTCAATCTAGCAGCCACACTCTTAATTCTCCATAACTTTAAGCCTTAATATAATTGGAACAGGTGAGTTGTATAAAGATTCACTCTCAGTACAGTTGTCATGAACGGGGAAATTAGCTATAGAGACCAAAACTGTTTTTTGTACCAGGCTGTAAACATGTTTGTTTCTGCTGTGAAGTTGGACATTTTAACATGGGGACTTATGGAGACTGACTCACTTCTGGAGCCAACCTCAGGTGGCCATTTGAGGAACTGCAGCTTGTGGCACTTCCGCGTAAGCTTCACTCCACAGCTACAGAGGTTGCCACTTGGTAAATACTAAATGAATCCTTATATCAATGCTGTTCATCACGACTGTCTTTGTCCCCTCAACACTGACATTTTGAGATTTATTCATCTCGTAATTTTCTCCATAACACCCTCCACATGCTGTAGCTTGACCTATTCACGCCTCTAAAACAAATATTATCACTAAAAATGACTTTTTGGTTGAACTGCACACACCTTAATGACATAGATAAACTGTAACTGTTCATGCTGCTAATGAATACCAAGCCAAAAAGATCTGAACAACTGTAACAGAGCTTGTTGTCTCCTGCTGCTGACGATATCACAGTAACCTCTATGGGTATCAACATGTTTATTATTGTTTATGTTGTGCAAACTCTGAAGGGCTTAAATACAATATTCCAGCATTGATCTACACAACAACTGATCCCATTTCACTCCTGTAGAGGACGGGAAAAAAACATCATGAAATACTACTAATAAACAGTCCACTGAAACTGGAGTCCAACCCGCTCTTTGTTTACTGTGTGGCTCTGTGTTCCACTCTGCTTGCTGTCTGAAGGTTACATTGTTGGCTCACAGCACCGTCCTTTCTACAAGCCAGCAGGATGTATACAATTTGTCCGCCTGCCATTGTCCATTGTCACGTAGAGAATGTAATGTGGTGAACGCTGGCCTGGACTTCCAAGCAAACCAAGGAAATACCAAGCCTCAGGCACACAAACACACACACACACACGCACACACATTAACAATAAAAAATAAAAAACAAAAGACTATGAGTATAAAGAGTTCTTGGAATTTCAACTGAGGACAGGTCAGCTAAGGTAAGAAAAGTGCAGGCAATGGTACATGAACAGAGCAAACAGTAGTACAGTACAGCAATACTACAACCTTCAGACTGTAGGGCTGGGTATCAAGCATGAATATAGAAAACTAGAAAAATATAGAAAAGTATTGTTATTATTTTTGTAATATTATCTGTTTTTCTGATAGTTCCGCATTGCCAAACAACAATGTCAAACTCATGCGTCTACACTGCTGGAAACCTGCAACAAGAAGTCGTAGACTGATAGTCGAGAGGAAACGTGGCTTCATTTCACAAAGAAAAATGACTACAGCGTCAGCCGTTATGTCTGTAAAATGTTCATTTCAAATCCACCAGCAATATGCTGAAACATCTTTCTACTCAACTGTGCCATAGATTGGAGGAATGTCATGTATGTATGAGACCGCTTCCCACCCAGCTGATATTTTCTTTGCTACAGCTCGCCTTTTTTCCACTCAGAGAATTGTTCAGAAATCAACAAGGGAACCAAGAATCAGTCTGATAAGCTGAATGAATAATGGTATTGGTGTTAATAAGATCTTATCAATTTAAATCCACTCCACCTTCACACTTCCCCACAATGCTGCATGGATTGTCTGTTTCAGAAAGTTCCACCGGTTCTTGACACTACCCTGCCCGATGCTGTTAGACAACTTTGACCAACACTTTGTGTGAAACATACCAAGACCTTTACTCTTCACTGATACTTCCTGATTTAATATCAGAACACTTCATATCAGCCCAGCGCCTACAGGAAGTCCTGTGTGTTCATTCACAATGATTCCATTAGCCCAGAGACAGATAATGATGCTAAAGTCACTTCCAGTACCGCGATGCTTTGATCCTCTCAACAGTTCCAGCCTAATTACTCTGAAGCTCATGCTGTCCGTCCTGTTGCTCTATTGTATTTGATTAATTGGATTTGTCCCACACCATTGAGCTGCTGGAACGCCCACCCCCCATCTACAGTCTGTTGCATGAAATCAGGGTGGGGGACGTGGGGTCTGGCCTGTGGCTCCGCTTCAAATATCTGGCAACCCTTAACAAAGTGTCTTATCATCCTTAAAATGAAGATGTCTAAAATCATTACACTGATAAATAGATTTATGTGTTACTCTATTGGAGCCTGATAAATCACTTCTGACAACGCCTTTGATTTTATTTCAAACCGCCTTATTATTATGAAATATATTATGAAACTGAAATGAACCCTGAAGAAATGAATCATGTCTATCAAACTGCTTCCTTTACCCTTTTTCCCTCTCAATAAAGACCTTGGAAGCTCCCGTCTGGAGGTCACATCACGGGGAGTTGACAGAGCTCCAGGCTCCCAGCTGGTCTACCCCATCCTCCACCTCCCTCCTCTTCCTCCTCCTCCTTCCTCCTGCTGCTGCTGATGCTGGGAGCAGCCTGCAGCCTCCAGCCCGGGGCATCGCACACACCCTCAGTCTGCCAATTAATCACACCCCCCTCTCCCTTCCTCCTTTCCTCCTTTCCTCTCCTTACCACATGGTCCTTTGTACCCCGCCTAGTCCCATTTACAACACTGACTTATCTGTATACTGCAATACGTCATGATAATACAATTTTTAGTCAGCTGCATATATGAAGGCTTTATATATGTCATAAATTCTCATAAAAAGAACCAGGTATTATTATTATAGCATATGAAGGATGCTATGGAGGAACTACAGCAGGCTAGAAACAGGCTAAAATGATTATATTAGTACATTATATCACAATGACAACAACAAATACTAATAAAGACACTTTAAAAGTCACAATAAATAATATAAAGACCCTGTGACGACCTTTAATAAATATTATAGGGCTTTTAATGAGGCTAATAAAAATACCAAAGTATGCTAAGTCGGCTTTAAACCGCCGTACGTCTCAAGAAAGAAGCTAAATGTTAATACGTAACAAGTTACATAGACTGATACGCCTTTTTTTTTTTTTTTTTTTTTATTTCGACATGAAATAAAAGCCAACACACACACACACACACACACACACACACACGCACACTACACACACACAAACACGCCAAGTGACAACAAACCAAGCTAACAGCGAACAAGTGGTGAATGAAAGTCGACCCGCACAGAGAGTTAGAAAGCAGAGAGCGGCTCACCTTTGTCGTCTTTCTCCTTCTCCATCTTTAAATAAACACTTCTTCTCTGAACCGGTGACAATAGAGGCACAGGGCGGATGCTCACGTCCAACCCCACCCCCAGCGGTGACTGACAGCACGGTGGGCCAGTTGTATGTAGGCTTCGGTACGAGAGGCGGGTCTTGTGTGTGGGACAGTTGAGCTCGGTGATGACAGGAGAAAATGTCGTGTTTGTCAGGAGGTGAAGTACAGGCTCAGGCTGCTAAACACAAAGGCTGTTTTTCTATAGGCTAATGAAGAGATGATAAATAATACAGTCAAATGATATATATAAAAAATATCCAGCAAGATACACTGGACCAATCACAAGTAAAAAGTATCATTTGGAGAATTCAGAGTATTATATTTATTATTAACATGGAAGAAGAACTGTAATGTTCATGTTGTCATGTAACAAGATCATTTCAATTCAATATAACACTAACTTATAACAGAAGTTATCTCATTACACTTCCCATACAGAGCAGGTCTAGACCGTATTCTTTACAGACTCAACACTTCCCACCACAAGCAAGCCCTTGTTGACAATGGCAAGGAAAAACTTCCTCTTAACAGGCAGAAACCTTGAGCAGAACTAGGCTCATGGTGGACAGACATCTGCCATGACTGGTAGAGTTTGAATTTTCACTGAAATCTATATGTTCTGTTAGAGAATTCTGGTGCGCTCTATAATGGAAAACACTTCAAAAGCATATGTTCTTATTTCACAGAAATAACATGGTATCCTTATATTTTTAAGATTTTAAATGTGTAAAAGTAGATCCTTATAAGTGAGTGAAATTTTATTTTCAGTTTAATGGGCTAAACAAGCAATTTTGCACTGCACTTCCATAAAATCAGGACACTTGCGAGACAGATTTTAAAAAGAATGGTCGATATTGTGACTTTTAGTAGCTACAATATACTACCAATGAGTCACAGTCAAAATGTTTTTAAATAAACATAATGCCATCAGTATTTTTTCCCCCAACTATACAGGGAAACCTACTCAACTTACTTACAAAGCTGCAAAATATTTATGTCCTATAACAACATGTCATTTATTTTACTCTACACTATCCCCTGGTAGCTACTATAGCTGGTAAATGACTTATGACTTGAAGCTCAAGACAGGACGTACAATCTTTCCTTAACCTCAATCAAAGTGTTAGGAGCCTCAAACTACATGATGCTCATTGTCTATGAATTTATTCTCATTATGGTGGAAACCCCTGGAGCTCCCCTTAGGTATACAGTGCATCCAGATTTAACTGGATAAAACATTCAATATTAATGGAAATGTTGTTAAAGGGATTAGAGGGGAGGATATGACACATAAGAGTCAACATGAATTCAACATTTATTACATCAGATATTTCTTTGCAAATTTGCAAACAAAGCCAAACAGGAAACAAGTCAGACAATTAGTTTCATCCTTAATAAACTATCATCCATTAGACCTCTGATTTGTTTTTAAATACAGAGAAATGAGACACTGGACATTCATTCTTCTGCACTCTGTGTCTATGGCGGCTTGAATGCAAGAACTTCCCTCTGTCCTTGGAGAAAGATACAAGAAGCAAACAATGGGGATAAATATTGTTCCTCAACATGAAGCTTACACCACAGGATCTAAACAATGTGTGAAACTCATCTGTGTTGTTTTCTCAGAGTCTGTTTGACCAAAAAGATGAAAGGTCTCACTGCTTGTGTAATCCAGTCTGGGTGAGTTTCCCTCCACTCCCTACCCTGGCGTAGCATCACTTTGATTACATTCACACTGTAGGCTTCATGCTCAATTTGAGGTTTCTGCTCATAGACGCACTTGTTGGATGACTGTTCATATCTTTCTTGGAAGTAGCTCATACCCGATATCTAATACCCCCACAGGAGATGATGCAAACGAGAAAGATCTGTCATCCTTTAAAGTTTCATCACAAGTGGATCTTTGCAACACTCACATCCGGTTAACCAGAGTCATCTTTAACATGGAGGATGCATCATCACTTCTCACATCATGCTTGATATAGAATAGATCCAATCCATGATCTATCTATAGTAGATAGCTAATTTTGAAATGAGTAGTGGGAAACGTGTGATTTGCTGGTGATGGGGGGACTAGTACTAAGACTAGACAGTCAAACAATCACACATGTTGTGAAAAGCCAATAGTTTTAGTTACACTGGAGGTGCAACAAAAGCTATACTGTAATTCATATATAACAAATTACAATATGAAATAAATGTGATGATGTGAGAGAGGGTCACAGAGGTGAACCTACAGAGAACTATCAGCAGACAGACAGAGACAGAAACTATAGATAAAGAACCAGATATCTCCTTCAACAGTTGGTGGAGACCAAAGGTAGAGCTAAAAGTAGAGCGAATTTTGGACTTAGATTCATCAGTTGGACACCAACACAACTCGCCATACGTGTTCACATCTTGTATTTGCTGCCTCCAAGTTGTGCTACCGTTCCAAAGAAGTTAGATGAACGTGGGTCTTTGTTTACAACCCGGTTGTCTGACTGCTTGCATTTCTTCACTCGTCTCACTTCTTTTTAGCTATGTCACCATGTTCTCGGGTTTCTGCAATATACTTACGTGAGTGTAAAGTCATCATAACAGCAGACATATCAGAGCTATGAAAATAAAGCCTAAATAATTAGCCATAGTTTTCTGCAAACCAGTTAAAAAAGGACCAGTGTGTCAGACTTAGGGTTCAGACAGATTTGTAGAATATGGCAGACATTTAATATATGTTTTGATTAGTATATAATACTGTAAATAGGTGTAAAATACCTTTTACATCTAGTCTGTCATGTTAAACCATGTTTCTACAGCTGACCAGGGCAAACAAAACACTGGCTCTAGATTGGGCGTTTCGTGGCCAGCTTAGTTTCTCCTTTAGGAACAGGAGGGCAAGTGGAGGGGGCCACAACCGCACCACTAGATGCCACTAAATGCTCCACACTGATCCTTTAAATCAAATCTGAAATCATGTGGTGTGAAAGGAGCATCTTCTGGAATTTCTCTCAGGTTTTGATTGAATTTAAGAATATCTCCTGACACTAAAAAATCTTTCAAAATTGACATTTTGACCCTTTCTGTTGCAGTGTAAAGATGGCCAAGCTGGTCTTGGTTGACGTTAGATTTCGGAAAACTCTAATTTGGGCAATTTCTCATGGTAGAAGCTGCCCTTTACGACACAGGCTTATGCTAATAAGTTTGTACAGCTGTATAAATTTGACACTGACTCATCCTGGCAGGCGTTTCTATTCATCCTCTTTTCTTCAGTGTTTCTTCTCCAGCTTTAGTCGAGCTTTTCCAGCTTTTTCACAATTGGAACATGATTGAGAAGCTCATTCTTCCTTGCATCTTATAAAAACATCCACACACGTATTACATACACCATTTAGATAGATTTAGATAGATTTTTGACATTCATTTAACAAACTCAAGCAATCAAATCCATAGTGACTCTGTAGTTTGGATAAAGCACTTTAATAGCAGATGAATATTAGAAAGAGGACATGACGCTTTATGACAACAGTTAGTGTGTTACTTACAGGAGCAAAAAAAATCGATTTGACACTCAGATTAAACTCAAAATTTGATATGTTTCTCTTCAAAAGCTCTCTTCTCGGTGATGCTACTCATTCAACACTACACCCTTAAGATTTCAAAATAAAATCCCTTCCTTAATATCGCAATTAAATAAATATCTAACACAAGCTAATGTAAGCAGCTGACCCAGGCATCTCATTTGACACAATTTAACCAGAAAATAATCAATCACTCAAACCACATAGATGATAATTGTTTTCATACATTTCTAATCTGAGGTCAGTGGACAAACCCCATTTTCCCACCCTCATGCATGCCTGAAGAGTTATACACCATGGCTTGAATACAGACAAATATATCTGGTATATGTTCAGTATATGTTCACATACATCTTACAGTATGTTAGTTGGCGAGTTGAGCGGTTTGCGGTCCAGAAATCATCAAGCAAAGCTGACGGACCTCAGCTTAAATGTGGAGCTTTTACTGTACGCAACGATGCTTTCAAACAACAAACATATAAAGAGTTAAATCTCTATCTGAGAAGATATAACACAGTTAGAGTATTGAGTTTTAAATCAAGCAAGACCCCACATGTTATGCTTAAGTGCTGCTGCAGGTCTGTGAAGCTTAACAAAGTCAGCATGGGCTTTTTTTTTTTTCTGGTAACAAAATCATGATTTCTCTCAGCTGCGTCTCATGACTGGTTTAATGATCCTTTCCAGAAGTCAAAAATAGCTTATAAAAATAATTTCTTTTGTTTTGTTTGTTTTATTCTCATGTGAGTGCGTGTCACTCTGGCAATGCTGCATGTTTGACACCTTTGCACACCCTGAAACCTTCTGCACTGTATGTTTTTTGCAAAGCCCCTCCTCAGGCCTCCTCCTTTTTTTTTTTTTTAACCCCAACCCTCTATCTGTGATTCACTGCCATATTGTGGCCCCTATCCAGCCCTGGCTCTCCTATCTGCACTGATTTACGAGATGCTTGTGTAAGATATGGGACCGCATTCAAACATATCAGGGCACGCATATCAAAACTACCCAGCCATTCTTTCCCAACAACTCTGATTGAAAAGAACATGAAGGAAAATCAAAAACAAACGTGTATGATAAGGTGCTTTTTGAGTAAAAGATCAGTGAGGAGTCGTCTGTTATTTCTGTCTTTGGCCTTGACATGCTTGAACAGTGACCGTGTACAAGTCTGCAGTCTCTTCGCTGCTAAAGTAATGGCAAAGGTGTAAAAATGAACTGGCTTGGTGATGTAACAGTCACTTAGTGCAGGGAAGGAAACTGAAAAAGATGGAGAGACAGCAAGAGAGAAAAGGCAGAGCAGCAAACGGATGTTATGTCGAGACAAGTGAGACGATAAACCCTCGCAAAGTGAAAACAACCTAGCTGCTGATGAAAAACTTGCGATAGAAACAGGGAGATAAGTCAAGATTGACAGAGTAGAAGAAGGCGCACATAAAACAGTCAGAACCACAGAAACCTGGAGGAAGGCCTGCACAAGAATTAGAAAAAGCTGTTATTTCTGCCAGGGTGTCTGAAAGCGTCGAGATGGGGCGGGAGGGGGTAGGATGCAGAAACCACATGGGAGGCGAGGAGCATCAACACAGGCCATGCAAACTCAGCTCCTCATCCCCTTCTGTAAGGTTGTCAGTCAAACATTCGGGCCACATCGCATACAAAAAGCTATAGATGCTGCCTCAACATCATGAAAATGTTCCCGCACGGGGCGCCACTCCGCGGCATCACAGGCAGATGGCATGGCGTTTTACAGGTGGAAAGTAAGGGTATCATGGCGGTGCATATATAGATATTTCAGATGGGTTGGTTTTCTTTTCCGCTTCCTCCCAGATAGGATGGATGCTTGTTGAGATGTTGCTTCACCTTTTCTGTCTAGAAAAGGCGTGCTGCCTTCTTCATGTCGTTCTTCTTCCAGAGGGCCAGACGGTCGAACTGCTCCAGGGTCATGCCGAAAACCCGGTGGAAGTCCTCAGGAGAAAGGTGTCTCTGGAAAAGCAAAACAGAAGCAAGAAAAGTATACTTACCTAAAGCAAAAGACCAACATTGTACATGAAGTAGGTCATAATTTTAGTCAGCAATAATCATTATCAGAGCTTTAAACGACCTACAGATGGAACATGGGGCGTCTCAGTAAGGTGTTGCTCCACCCCAAGCCTCCACAGCTTCAATACTTTATAGATTCGCATAGATCCTGTCAACTCCACTGGAACAGCATTGCTCCAGAAGATAATCCGTCATTTTGTGTTCTGTTGTGTTCTTATTCCACCAACATTCAACAATGGTGTCCTTTCACCATGAAGGTTTCTTCTCTCTAAACTCAACTAAGAAGCAGTTTCCTCAACTTATATATGGTACTTCTGGTGGCTTTGTTATACTAGACCCTGATCATAAAAATGCTCACATTGGTCATTTTTCTTTTGTGACAACCTAGAACTTATAAGAAAAAGTCAATGAAATGATTGGCCATAACAAATCACCTACAGCAAAATCCCCTGAGTACACTGAATTGAGCAATTTATGAGTTTTGTTGCTTGTAAATTCAACTTTCAAATTCAGCAACAGGTGGTGCTGATGTCCTGGTAAAGTACTTGCACATCGGCTAACCTTGGTAGCAAAGAGGTTCGGTCATGGTAAAATGGATAAAAAGAAAATTTGAGTTGTGGTTATATTAAACTGGATGGTGCAACACAGCTATTGTGATAAGTTCTTCAGATTTGGACTTTGGACTTGGTTCTGTCTGATTCTGAAAACAACAGCACGGAACATGGGGCGTCTCAGTAAGGTGTTGCTCCACCCCAAGCCTCCACAGCTTCAATACTCTATAGATTCGCATAGATCCTGCTCTTTTTTATTCTTAAAAACATACTGTGTATATATATTTATATTGTTATAGTTTTTAATTTTTCTTTAATAGTTTATATTTAGATAATGCTTGTCACAAACAACCCAAACAATTCCTTGTATGGGGAAATGTACTTGGCAATAAAGCTTTTCTGATTCTGTCAGATCAAATCCTTTCCGGAAATTTTTAAAAATACAGCCATGACATTACACCCATGTCGTGCGCCAACACAGGCCTGCCCGTCACACTGAGGGGTACAAAGCGGCGAACTCTACACATTGGCCTAGCACTAGCATTTTCGTTTCTCTGAGTTTCACTCTACTGAACTACATGTTCTACTGAGACAGGAACAGAAAAACAAGTGGTTCTTTGGCCCAGTTAATCAAAACTTTTACCTGAACCAATGAGATTATTGTTGCTTCCAGGCCAGCTGGACTTTTCTCACCCACTTGTTCTGTACGGGGAAATCAGTAGCAGCGTCATACTTTCAGATTGGACTTGCACAAAAGACATTCGTCCAATCCTAAGATCATGTTTGTGTTCACCACATAAGCAGGCGTTACATTGCCTTCTGTGTTGAGGTTTAACACACCAAATTCAATTCTGTGCCTCAGAAGTTCATCCAAACTAAACCGTTATCCAAAACCCAGCTTGGCTCATGTTGCAAACACTCAGTAACTCCTCTGTAAATGTCAAAAATATACCATGGAACAAAAACATGCATGGTATTGATTTAGACCCAGAACAAAAGCATACGCCATTGTAAAACTTTGGCTGCACTGTGCACAGCAGTTGTGATTCTCTGTGATAGCAGTAATAGTAAATTAGAGGCAGGCTATTGTTGTTTGATAGCCAATCACCTGATTTCCATACCAACCACCAATGGGAGGAATGTGCTTTTCTCCCTGAGGCAAAAACATCCAGATACATTTGATTCTTCACGCCACGTGAATAAATATGGCCTCAAACCCAATCAGGGATGTCACAGAATGAACTCTCAGCATGCATCTACAACATGCTAGAGAGAGTTTGGAGCAGATTGAACAACTAGTGTTTCCTTTCCACTAGGTAAACTGTTCCACCTGATCAGGAATCTTGATGAAAACTCGCCCTGTTGCATTTCCACTACAGAAACATGTTTCTAGATCTGGTTCCTGGGTCGTAAATTTGGGCTACCCAGCAAGTTACCGCACTTAAGTCATTCTGATGCCGCAAGAACTATTGGAGAAGACTCTGCAGTGCCCATGATGTACCACTGCATTCAGTAGTCCTGCACTTCTAGTGGCTACTATTTATATTGGGACTTGGGATAGGAACCCAAAATTCCCTACTTGATCTAAAAGAGCGAGATAAATACAGAACACAAATACTTATTGATTTAGTTCCTAAGTTAAGTTGCTTGGACTACGTAGTTGAGATCAAAAGTTCATTGTCAAAAGGCCGATTGTGAAACTTTGACAAACTTACAGTTTCAGGATTATGATTTTCATGAAACTTGGTGGAAGGGTGTAGCATGGGCCAAAGAAGAACCCATGAAATTTTTTACGAATCCTGGGCAGGTACATTTTTCACTTTGATCAATTTTGCGTGATAGTCAATTGTAATACAGATATATCTTAAGCAACACTGGTCATGGTGGTGAGATAAGCAAATGCTATCACAGGTGAAACATGACCATACACTTTGGACAACACACTACCTCACACTGAGGACAGACCATTCCTCCAGTCCTTATGCTAAGGTAAGGCTAACTACTCCTGACTGTTCCTGACTATGAGCTATTCCTTTATGCCTCTGCACCATGCACAAAAACTTTCTGGCTGATGGTTCGGAGCACCTCCACATACAGAAGCCACCAGTAATGGGTCAGAAATATCCTATTTGGTTAAACCTCAGTGTCCCTCATGGCTCTGACTTTGAGTTTTGATATGGGTTTAGCCGTTGATTAGTTTGGGTAAACCGACACCACTTTGGGGTCAAGGATCAGGAACAGTGGTGAGTAAAACAGAGGTTGGAATATTTCTCTCTGACACACACATTCACACTAATGACAATATGACTCCAGTCTAGCGATCCCAACCGCAAAGGGGATCTCTTGCGTCAGTAACACCTCAACATCCCGACGGTCTGACTCCTCTTGGGACAATATTCCCATAATCCAAAGGCTCACAGGCAGTTCTCGTATTAGGGTTACTGAAGGTTTAAATATTTTAAATGGGGTATTTTCTTTTTTAAATAGGTCCATGAAACTCTTCTGAGGAGAGGACCATCAGTGCTGCACCACAAGACAAACCACAATTTGAAGTTTTTAAATGGAACATTTATTTGAGACTACTTTACTGAATAAATATTTCCTGTTTTCAACGGAAGAAACTTAATGAAAGTTCTGAATCTGTAAATGGGTAGTGTAAGAATAACAGCTGGAGGAAATTACTTATTACGGAACATTAAGTGCAATTGTGCTTAATTGTTTTATTATAAGACATGCATGTGGGTTAAACTTGCCATGACCCAGTGCAAGAGCAGGTAATGTGATACAACATCAGAAAGTAAAACCAATACCACTGCCAATTATATTCACATTCAGTCAAATCCCACAATTTATTGGCTTTATTTAGCATGTCACAGCGTGAACTCAAAGAGTGTTCTCGCACCACCCGGCCAAAAGCAATATACCCATGTGTCATTGTTGAATGTGTCATTCCAAAACCATGGGCACTAGACTGCTGCTATAACAGCCTCCACTCTTCTGGTTTCAGGCTTTCCGCCAGATTTTGTAACCTGGCTTCAGGGATCTGCTCCCATTCAGCCACGAGAGCATTAGTAGGGTCGGGAACTCACTGAGTCAGGCTCTATCACCCAAACATGTTGGATGGAAGTGAGGTCAGTGGTCTGTGTAGTCTAGTCAAGGACCAATCATAGGCCATTAGTGTATGCTGTAACATTAAGATTTCCTAAATGACGAGAAGACTTCAAGATGCTTCAAACAAACGTCATATAAGGTGTTGTCTGTTCAAGAATGGTTCCAAATGGGTACATTTTGTGGTGTCTGAAGCATACTGAGGCCTTTAGAGGCTGAGCCCAAATTATGATAAACAGCTCTAGTCAAAAGAACATCCCTGTCCACATACTTTTGTCCATACAGTGTATCTGTTTCTTTAAAAAACAACCCAACCTGCAGTCATTTAACCTTCCTTACAAAAATTGGAGATGGCACCTCTCTAAGCTTTGGCTGATACTTTTATCCCACCTGGCTTCGCTGCCTGGCTGCTTTACCCAAACTGCATAATTCTGATTTTAGAGTCAAACCACAGTTTAACAGTTTCTCAGGCTTTTTAATGACCTGTGGATAGAAGGGGGTGAAATGACGACTAACAGGAGGAAGAAGATTAGAGCTCACCTCCAGTCTGGTGCGATCTACGTCTCTGGGAAGCTTCACTTTCACTCTATGCGTCACTGCCAGAATTTCATAGGGGTAGATCTGGCACACACAAAGTAAGCATTGTGAGAGATTTATTAGGGAACACAATTATAATCCAGTGTCCAAACAAAGCTGCCAAGAATATTATTTGTAAAACATTAACAAATGAGGGAAATCTTACCTTGTATTCTGTGAGAGAGGAATAGAGAAAGAAAAACGAAAAAGGAATTAATCTGGTGGAACAATGAGTTTTTATTTGAATAGCAGACCCATTATGAAAACTACCATAATAGAACCTGAAAATAAATTACACCCTGTGGACTCAAATCTCTTCAGAAATATTGGGTTTCAAAGGCGTCAAAAGCATTATAAACGGTTGCTCTGCACACAAGAATACACAGTTATGAGGTTGGCATCCTGTCAACTCAGTCTTTGCCTAAGATACAGCCAGGACTGTACACACACTTGTAAACACACACCAATAATTCTGCAGCTGGAAAAATGACATCACCTCTTTATGTTGTTACCTCCAGTAACTGATCTGGAGCCAGAGCTGCAGGGCTCTGCATGATTGGTCACAATGTGATCAGGGATTGTAAACTGACCTTAGATCTGTACTTAAAGAAATGATGACACAGACCTTTTTACATTTTATAGTTTTACTTGAAAACCTTGAAGCTGATAGTCTGGAGGGAAAAGCTCTGTTTTGGATGGAGCCTGTGACCTACCGCAACGGTTCTAGTTGTGAGGTTATTTGGGGAGTTTTAGATTCTGGGAGTAAAATCACGCTCACTGCACAGACATTAGGTCACTGATAATGGAGCTTCCTAAGTGATGATACATGATATTCTCCTTGATGAATCATGTGCAAAATATATGGTGTTAAAAATATCTGGCCAAATGTACGCCAAAAAAAGTTTTTCCCCAATTGCAATAATTAGGATTTGCTGTCTTTTGCCCTGAGAAAGCTACGATAGAGGCTCAAGAATCGAGGCCTGGGGTACTCCACATTCAGATATCATCTTGAGTAATGTACCACAGTAGATAATCCTATCCAGTCTTCTAATCTGTTGAGAAGAATTTCATGGTTAGAGGTATTAAAGGCTGCCCTACAGGACTGGTTTGTGTTCAGACTAATTTAATACCTTCATTGGATGCTCTGTTCCTTGATGTGGTCTGAATTCAGATTTAATTTCATTCAAAAGGCTATTTACAATCAAGACGTTGTTGAGTTGAATGAATACAGGTGTCTGAATTTCCCCAAATAAAAGGTAGATTAGAGATTCTAATAATGATAAATCCTGATCATATAAGAAGAAAATTTTTAAATTTAGTGGGAAAAATGCTTCTAAAACCAACCAGCCAACCTCCCAACTCTGTCTATGAAGTTAAACAGCAAGCTTTTAACTTTTAAGGATGTTCACAACATTGCAAAACTTGAAGCTTTATTATTGATTAATCTGTAGATTATTTTCTTGATTGTGCAGTAATTTTTTGGTTATATATATATATATATAATATGTTAAACTTTAATGTAGGAACTCAGCCTCAGACATTGCTTAATTTCACATCTACTGTCGTAGGAGGAGATTAACAGTGTTCATTCACTTTCACTCTCACCTCTCATGCCTCCCCAGCTCTGGGAGTCTGGGTCCACTTCATCCTCCACCATCTCAGCAGCCTATGTGCACACACATATAAACAGTTAGTCCTGATCCATGCTGCCAAGAACATTGCTGGTCTTTATCAAAGCCAGGGTTCATCTAAAAGCCTTTTAGTCACTGCTTTTGCCCTTGATTTGCTCACATTCTTTCACGGTGACAAATAGGAAGTGAGCGTGACAGATTCTTTTGAGGTGAGCTTACATCATTTAGTTTTGGAGAAAGTAGAAAGTGACTAAAAGGAGAGGAAGGAATTGTTTGAAAGTGTAGTCTGTAGACTAATAGAGATAATCTGGCTAGAGGCCAACGATTCAAAACAATCTAATCCAATCCAATATTATATATATATATATATATATATATATATGCTATGACTTATGTCAAATACCTGCATACACTTATGAATTCCCATCATTCTTAGCTCTACTTTTTATTCTGAGCTATTAGCAAATATGAAGATGTGTCTGTAGACTTATAATGTATTACTGTCACAATTAAGTGCAATTTAATTTCAGTTCGATACTATATGGAGATTGAGCACTATGTCATTCTGCATATGAGCTTGCACAAAAATATACTGTATGTTACAAGTATAATGTTACATAGCTCCAAATCTAATAGAAAAAAATCTACCTTCGTTCTTCTGCCAACACACTAAATCCACCATGTCAACAACCCTAACCAGTAATGTCAGCAAGTGAAAAATAGTTCACTACACTTTGCGGCATGAATCCGTCATGGCTCCTGAGCTTTCATTTCCTCCTCTGCTCTGTTTTGTCTGCCTGTCCTCTATCCATCAACAAACACAGAGGGAGAGCAGCAATATCACATCAGCGGATGATAGACTAAATACCCCCAACGTCCTCATAATAAACTGGAGCCCTGCCTTGTGTGGTACTGACTGACCCCTGTGTAATCTGAGACCACAACTGTGAAAGAAAAACTTGAGGAGGTAGAATTTAAAAAAGAAAGAAAACTTCTTAAGACTATTAGTTATTAAGACTAAATGGTCTTAAATGTTACTCTGAGGCTTCCTGTGTTGATTAGTACAGGGTGTGTGGGGGGAGTTTGATAAAACTGGTGTGAACACATGGAGATAGGGGCCTCTTTGACTACTGTAGCACAGTGGGAGATAGAGGTTGGATAAGAAACAGCACTACCCATTTGCCTAAAATACAACTACCACCACATCTTCTCAGAAACTCAGTCAGCTCTTTCTTTCAAGGTCCTCTAATCTGTGGGGTGTGCTTGGTTTCATCCCCTTGCTATGGTGGCACACCCCATTTCCCTTAACAAGTCACTCAGTAACTGAGTCAAATCAATGTTCTCAGTACGACAGCCAAGGCAAATCGAGCGCACCCCCTGCCGTGGCTCGAGCCCTGCAGGCTTAAGGCCCAGGGTTTATTGTGCCAGACTTGAATTGGACAGAAACAAAGGGCTCTGAAGCTGGTTATTATTTAATTTAGGTTAAAGTATAGTGTCATGTTGGCTTGGTGGAAAAACCCTGGAGCCAGATGGGGCAGGCAAGGGTTTAGATTATGAGGTAGGTAGTTGGGTTATAGGAATTCTATGGTTTATTACTACTTCAGTTTATTCTTGTAGTTTGAGACATTGGTTCTGTTGGTAATGAAAACACTTTGACAGATTCATTTCTGAGAACAGCAGTAAGAAGGCCAGAGAGCTTGGAAACAAACCTCCAGCTTAGTCAAATGAAATTGGAAGAGATCACAAAGACGAAAGCTAAAATGATTACCCAAACTGTCCATGAACAGCCATCACACTTTCTAGTTCTTGTGTCAGCTTTGGCCTACCATTGTAGTTTTGAGCATTTGAGAATGGATTTCCTCTGCTATGAAGAATTATTAGCAACATTATGGGTATATAAGTACTGTATATTTTCTGGCAAACTGCTGGATTGTTTATAACCTTTTTGATTGTTCGACAATCCCGTAAGAATCCATCTTGCCAGACTTCAAGCAATAAAGCGAAGAGTTTGGCTATGTCATACTGTTTGTTGATATGATTTGATCACGTTTTCCCATATCATAATAGGTGATAGAGAGATGGTTCGTCCAATCGCCTGCCAAGTATCTTTTTAAAGTACCTGCCCTTGTAACCCTGTGTAACAAATCATCTGTTGCAAAGGTAAGTGTCTTGTCCTGTTCAATTTTTAACAAGATATCGGAAAATAAAACTGAAGTTGTGATGTTTATGCTCCTTGTAAAGATAGTCCATTTGCCCCAACACAACTTATACTCACATTTCTCTGAACTATTTTGAAATGTCAGGGAAATGCTTCTAGCTCTGATAAAAGCAAGCTCTTTGGCTGATCTCGAACTTACAGCAGGACTGTTTCGGTTGTTTAAACCAAGCCAGCATTTGCTCACCTTGTAGATGCCGTTCCGTCCATATCCGGGTAAGGAAGCAGACTTATTGTAGGGAAAATCTGCAAAGAGAAAAATATCTATCTATATATTGTTTTTCTTATTTTACACTTTAAACACTATTCAAACTCCAAATTGTTGTATTCATGTCACTCACACCAGGTTTGTGTGTTTCGATTACTCACTAGGCTGGGAGGTGTCCGTGGGCAGACTGCAGGTGGACTTGCGAGGATCCAGGTCTTCTGGACCCATGTGTCCATCTATTTCACTCTTTAAGATCATCCAACTGGTCCTCTAGAGAGATAAAGAGGGAGAAAGAGAAAGAAAGAGACAGAGCGGAAAGATGGAAAGAAGTGATGGATGATGGAAAAGTATGAGTTAGTGAATTAGTAAATGGATGTACAGTATTTGCAAAGTTTAAGAAAATGACTTGAAAAGAGGCAGATATGGACACACACATATACACAGAGTGAGAGACCCACCTTGCTATCCTCCCCATCCTGCCAGGATGTTCTAGAAGCTGTAAAACAGTCAGATGTTACAGGATGTCACAGTTAATGTGCTGGATCATCTGCCTCTCAGCTCCACTGCAATGCACTATTAACTCTACAGTAAATCACCTCCCGAAACCATGACATCATCAGCTGCAGACGGCATCTACAGGAAACTCTGCATGCACTGTGTAACTGTGCAGTAAAACAGGATGGATAGCAACCACTAACATTTGTGTCAACACTGTATTAACAGGGATGCACTGACATTTTGGGAGTCTGACCCATCGTTCACCAGAGCAAGATATCTTATTAACTGCAGTCCTGATTGTGATGAAATCTGGTATGGGTATCCACAGGCCTATGAGGACTGCAAATTATTTGAACCCCACGGCCTTGGTCAAAATATGACACTTTTTTTTATAACAAATTGAATTTCCATGAAATTTGCTCTGAATAGTCATGGTCCCCATCGGATAGCATTTTTTTGTGACCTGCTGTCCTTTAGTCCACAATTGGACCCAAATTTCAGTACTCAAAATATGTCAACATCAAATTAAAAGATTTCTATAAAAATTGACTGCGTGTATTCATGCTTCCCAGAGGATGAACCCCATTCATTTTCGCCTCTCCAATGCGATTCCATTTGTTCCATCTGATTTTCTGGGGTGTAATATGCCCAATAGACTTCTACTGTACTGAAAACAGAATACTTTGTGCACATTTAATGACGCAATTAATAACTTGTCCCATGGAATCAATTAATCCCATGCACATACTTATTCAAGCTCTTGACTTTGTTTGATTGCTCTGTAAGGGATGTCAAAGGTACATGTTAATGGACAAAAGAATAACCATGGGTCTCTGTCCATGATCAAAACATAACTGTATTAAATTCAAGAGCCTCATTATGATTGTCCATGGTCTGACACTTCAATAAAACTGCAGTTACTCACAGTAGCAGTTGAAATGATATTATAGATTGCAGAAGATACTTGGTCAGTTAGCGAGTTAGCAACAGGTTAAAAGCTATGTTTTGGCATTGAGGTGCCTAAAAACAATGAATTCATGTCTTCATATGAATACTGTTACTTAACTCTCATTAAGTTTGTCCTTCTCCCTTCAGCACAATTTTTTCATTCATTTAGTTGTGATACTACTCTGGATATTGATTGAGCAACGCTGGCTAGCTACCAGTTAGCTGTACATTTACCACAGTGTAACGTAATACAATGCAGAATCAACTGTGTTTTCAGGTTGTCAGTCCAAGAAAACTAATCTAAATCAGCTGCTTGGATTGCAGTTTTGTCCATGGATTTACTTTAGCCTGTTTGGATGTTGAAAAAAATGTGTTACCTTTGCCATCACTTCAACACAATGTATGTAACTATTGTTCAATGTTGTGTGATTTTTTCAATTTGCATTAGTATGTATGCTGGACAGACAGTTAGCTAGAAAACTTTGGTGATAACTCTCTAATTACGTATCTTTAATTTGACCAATGGGCCAAATACCCACAAATGTACGTGCAGTCCATTCAAACATAATGCCACTTTACGCAGCTCTGAGATTTTTTCTTCTTTTTGGCAGACAGCACACACCTTGTCAATGACCTCATATGTGCTAGGATGCGTACAATCAAGATGCTGACAGCCATTTAATAAATGGAGGACGATGCCATATGCAGCTGATTTATTTGTCATCTTTAACAAAGAGCAGTATTTCCTTGTCCGATAGAGGTGATGAAAGCTCCTTGGACTCCTATGTCAGTGTGTTCCAAGTGACCCAGTCATGTGCACATGTGCAATAGTGAGGAGTGTACACCATAAATTAGACACACAAACAGTAGTGAGGGGAGACTGAAACAGTGATACACTAATGTCACCATACAAAGTGAATCATGTACCAAACTACTCACAGCGAACACACAGTCACAACATCACCACTGAAACCAACGAATGAGCTGGTGAGATGAGTGCAGACATGCATGGACGGAGTGAGCAAATTAACACCCAAGTGACCAAACTCCAAAAATCAGTCCCATGAAGAAATGAATAATCAGTGTGTCAAAATCAGATATTGAAATATGAGGCAATGTTTTTTAGAGATAAAACCCAATTATGCAGACTTTGTTTCTCAAGATAAATAACAACAGCTGTAGTCTGTTTACTCTTTCTTAAGCTCTAGTTTAAATCTCCAATTTAATTAATCAATTGAACTGCACTGCCCTGTAAAGGTTCAAACATCCAATCATTTTTGTGCATCCAAGTGTTTCAGACGCTGTTCAACAGTCAATGAGGCGACTACAACACTCGTTTAAGGTGTATCTGTATCCTGATGACCAAATTGTTAGGTGCATACTACATAACTGCAACGTCCACCGTTTTTTATTTATTTATTCCAGGGATGGACAACTGAACTCAGGGCAGTGTTTACAGTCTGCTTTCTTTCAATAAAACCTGTGGGTTACAAAGTTCAAATGTTATTTTTCTGGTTTATCTCATAATAACATTGCTCACCATCCAAATGTTCAACCTTGAGAGATTCTGCACTTGTCTAAGTTGTTTCTATACCAAATGGGTGCAGTACTCTTACACCAGCCCTATGCATGTAGATCCGTGAAGTCTACTAGACGAGTGCAGGCCTTTAGAAAAAATAAAAAGAAGGGAGGAAAACTGGGATAAACTGATGGAGGAGATGACTGACAGGCAACATGCAACACATCGTGCAGAGACCAGACCAGAGAAACCAGAGGAGGAAGTGTTAACGAGGAAGTAGACTGTACCATGCTGTCTGTAGATGGGGGGTTTTCTATAGATATTATCTTTGACCATAGTCTCTGAAGATGGGAACAGACGCAGAGTAAAGAAAATGGAAGAAGCCAACATAGGAGGGAGAGAAAGAAAGAGAGAGAATGGAGAAAAAGAAGCATGAGTTAGCAGTTATTGAGAGATGAAGAATTTTTTTGAAGAAGCAAAAAGGGGGAGGGGGGGGGGCGCAGTAGAGCTTGATTCAACACAAGACATTTGTCATTTTTATTATGGCACATCAGAAACATCGGCATTTTTTGATCGAATTCATGCAACATATCCAAAATATATCAATGTATATTGGTCTTTGTTGAATGGGAGGTTATTTGTCGCACAACAATTCAGTGACACTCAAAGAATAATATCAGAAACCACACATGGTCCCCAGGCATCAAACAGCCTACTTGTAATATCATTCTTTAGAGATTTTCAAATTAAATCAAAGAGGGAAACTAAATTAATAATATAAACATTACAACAATGGGGAAAAAGTTGAAAGTTAATTGAAGTCTTGTTGCATTAACTGTACGGCAAGATGAAGTGCCTCTGGAGGATAATGGGGACAGTGTGTTTTACCCTAAGGCTGATCTAATCCATCTTAGTGTCAGCGGACCCAGACAGACCTCTGACAGAGATGCTTAGTAACAACTGTCACACATTAAGCCACAGCAGAAACATGACTCACAATAAAACAACACATCTGGGGTTTTTTTCCCTGCCTTGTTTCAGTGCCTGCCAGCATCTGAAACAATATCCATATAAAAGCAATAAGGACGATGACTACGAAAGCCATTAAGTGGATAATCGTTGGCTGTTTTTTCCACTTAACTTGCTTCCAACACGGGAGGGTTCTTTTTTTTTTCCTCTCTGCATGACTGACAGTGTAATTGTCAATGGGAACAATATGTTGGATCAAATGTATTTCCCTGTGAGAGACTGAAAGCAATGAAGGATATACTGTTTAGCGTCAACTCCTGTCCAAATATAGTGTAAATATAATTCTAAGTGATGCCATCTCATGTCAGATCATGGCTGTGTCAAGAAAGAAGTACTTTGAAATTAGCACACAGTAGGGACACCAGGAATCCATGAGACAAATGCAAGACTGTCAGCTGTCACACAAGTATAATGTAAAGACACTGGGCCTCATGCAAGAACCACTCAGATCCAGTCTTTGGTGGTACGAATGAGTGATTTAAGGGAACTCGTGGCACTGACAATTTTTTTCATACTTAGACCTTCTCCATTTAAATTCACAGTAGTTCAGACCTGTCATTCAGGTCAAGTACAGAACATCTGTCTTTGTGAAAAGTTGAAAAACACTTGTTTGAGTTAAAATGTGTCTTTTTGCACAGAGTGCATCAGTGTGGACAGTTATAGTAATGTTTTGTCATTTTTTTCAGGACCCTTAATACAACTTTAGACACAGCTATATTTGGTATGTTTTCATCTGTTGATTTCCAACAGCAGGACTTGAAGCTCCACAATGTGAAGTTCTACTTTTGACTGTAAGGTAACATTTTTGTGAATAAAACTTAGCCTTACACAGTATTTCGGGGATGGTTGTTAATGATGAAATCCCACAAACACACATCTACGTACTCATGTACATGTGACATTCATCACGTTGAAAAAAGCTACGCTTTTCTTCACGACAAGTTTTTGCTGTTTTGCTGTTTGCTGATTGCTTGCTAAATCAGACTTCTCGTACGAGGTGCCAACCAAAAAAAGCAAAAGTTCAGGATAGGAATAAGAAAATGTTGCCATGTACCTCCAAAGGAAGTGGTCCAATAAACTGGAAAATAAAAGTATCATTTGATCTAGTTTACTTGTTAAACAGGAAATGTTAGCTGAATACCAAATAAAAATCTTCCATTTCTTAACCTCTATTGGTTGCCGTTTTAACCTTGTTGTAGGGATCACTGCTGGGTAGGCTAGAGATGCAACACACAAACTTCACGTCAGTAAAACAGCACTGTTCAGCTTGGTGTTTAGATATTTGGTGGTTAAATTAACATAAACCTCAGGATTACATCATTTAAAAACACTCAAATTTTAGATTCTAATAGTAAATGTAACAGCTGGCACCAATTATTTTGGAGAACTTCTAATTCGTTATGATCTCATAGTTTACCTTGTAAATCACCTCTGTGTCACTAATGACCTACTCTCTAGAGCAGATAATAAATAGAGGAAATAGGTGAGAAAAAAATAAAGGTTGAGTTGCGAGCCAAGCGGTGCGACTATGGCCTACCTGGTATGTGGAAATGCCGGGGAGCAGCCATGTATGTAGAAGTAGAGGAGGGGGATTTGCCATCAGAATAGGTGGATAAGCTGGGGGTGCTCCGTCCACTTTCACTACCTCCAGTTGGGGACGGAGTAGGGTGGGCATTGGATATGAAAGGCAAAGGGGAAAGGGTTTGGGAGAAAACAAAGGGCATTGGGGGAGCAAAAAGGCAGCGTTATGGTAAGCATATCAATATATATCAAATGTGAAGGTGTGATTATTACAATGATGCAGGTGACTTGATAACCCAGCCTTCTCTTGAACAAATTCAGAGTTTTTGGTGAGATTCCTACCTTGGCTATTGACCTGTTAAATGATGAGACACAAAAATATGAGTAATTTTAAATGCTACCGCTTTAGTATATTAATGTTACACTATGTTGTCCCTCAACCCAAAAGCTGTCCCAGCAATGCCCTCCAGGTCCTCCTGAAGATCCTCAAGCACAAAGGTGAGATTAGGGATGTAAAATCTCTGCAGAGTATCCTCCTAGGTCTCCAGCCAACCTGTCACATCTGGAACATTTTCACTGTAAGGCATGATAGGTTCATGAACCACCTCACTACCTCTCACTGCTGAGCAGTAGCACTTAAAAAGCTGGCTACTATTACACACATTGAGATTACAATCACAAAGTCAAGTCTGAATTTCTTCTGCTGATGCCTCCAACTTGCAGTCAATGACACAATCTCTTTTACCGTCACTATGAGACCGAATGATACACCCTATCTCCCTTTACTTGGGGCAACTGCTACCTGCTTCACCTGGATTGAGCAGTCCACCTTTTCAGGTGCCAAGCATGGTCTGAGACTTGAAGATGCCGGCTGTGGGACACTTAAGTGGTCGATATAAATGGAATCTGTGCAGCAAGGGATTCAGTCCAGACATTAAAGGATCAAAACGCCATGTCCACCCCACTTTCACCTGTGGTAACGTGACATCTCTTGCTTAAAACCCAAAAGGTGTGAAGGATCAAGATGGTCCTCTTTCATAGTCATACTGAAAACCAAAATCAAGTTAGCTTTTGCCCTCCTGCTCAATTGGAGGTCTCTGTGCTGCTTGAGTATTACCGTTTTACCATATAGGTGTACTACCCCAGTTCAGACCATGTCAGAGCTTACGATCTGTGGAAGCCAACATCAGTTTTAAACTCATCCATCAGCAAAAAAGGCACCAAAGTATACTTCCCTGGAAAAATACTTCCTGCAGCTACTTCAGATTTTGTGCATAAGGTGACTTGGCTATGCCTCATAGTAACAAGGTCCTGGACGGACCAGATAGGGTCTTTCTATGTGGAGTATGGTTAATTGTCGCCAGGTTTGAATGTGAGTGTGACTGATTGTGCCCAGGATGTACCTGCCTCTTTCCCAAAGTTAACTAGGAGAGGGTCCAGTCCCTTGTAACTCTTCACAGGATAAGTGGAACTTTTACAAAGTAGTTTTTACAAACTACTTTACATTGTATTTAACTTGCTAAAATGTCTAAAGCCACTGAAATGACTTATTTAGAACTTGCAGAGTTCTTGAAACCCGGCCCATTTTCACACCTCCGCAGACTACGGGATTCCTGGTTTTGGAAAGTCGCCCGAAATATTCGGAAACAACTATTAAAGAGAAGCTGCTATTGTTCTGAACAGCTCTTCATTTGAAGTGTAAAACAGGCTCTATTCAACAATTACCTCCCATTTAGCTTTAGAGCTAAATGCTAAGCAAACACGTGTGGCACTGGGTCTGTTCATGGTCTGTTCTCATCACTTAACAGATTACCCAACAAAATCACAGAATTTCTGATGATAGTTTAAATCTATGTATAGATGCCAATATAATAGCAATGTAGGGGACTTGTTACCCTGTCAGTTATATTATGTTTTTCTAGTTTTTATGTGAGTTTTGTTGTAATTATGGGAGTGTAACATACATTTTAATTTTGCTGACTCCATGCATGTGTGTTTTCTATCTATGATCACAACCAGGATCCACCCCGTTGTATTACGCCACAGGCAGGCTGGGTGATGGAGTCACTGACACCCTTAAGGCCAAAAGTAATAAACACTCTACATCCAGAGCTTTGAGGAAGAAACAGAGAGAGATTGGGAGTGTGCATGAGAGAGAGTGTTAGCTGATTGAACACATACTATTCTCCCTCAGACAGCGAGGAACCATCGGCAGCGATCTGGATGCAAGTGGATGAGATCACTGACTCACACAGCAGTGCTGTAAGTGCTAGTCTAAGTGATCTCCTACACGTACACACAATCAGGCACACATGCCCATAAATACACGCACAAACTCACCAGGGTACTGTTAGTGCAGGTCTAAATGTAGGGCAGGTCCTCCATACAAACATCTGGAGTTAAAGTAAGATGTGTTGGAGGCTTGGAAAGTTTAGGGAGGTGATGCTTTATAGCGGATTACACATTCAACAAAAGGTGGAGGCCATTCACTAATCAAAAACCAATAACACAATAACAAGATATGGGGGATAGTTTTGGGATCATTAACAAGGAATCAGGCAGAAAAAAAAAGAAAAGCATGCCTCATTCATCCTTGCAAAGGCCTTTACAATTCAACCTCAATTTCCACCATTAGACAACAGCATCTAAGTAGCCTGAGTGTTGTTTAAGTCTCACTGGTACAGAAACTTATCTCAGAAAACCTGATAGCTCATTAAAGCATGAGCCTGTTGCATGAAAACAAATAGCCCTCTTTCACGGCATGTTAGGAACCGCTAGGGCCTGAACAAGGTTAGCGGCGCACTGCGTTACATGCCACTGCAACTGGCAACCAGACCCCAAATTACAGCTCGGCCCGCTCGGGCTATTTCATTCCTCCGTTCCCCCCTCCTCTCTTTCATCTTCCCCATTGGAGAATTCCCCACTCAGCCTCTCCACCCTGTCATGGAAAAACCGCTGAAACCCTGGACCGCGTGTTCGTGATTTTCTGTGCAAATGTTTGAGTGGAAGCTCATGCTGTTGCCCTCTCTACATCCTCCTTTTAATCAGCCATGGTCCAAATAAGCATATGTTTAAAAAATGTGTTCCTACTGTCAGGATTCTGTTTGCTAACTTTGTAGAATACAATGGTCCTACACTAATGTTAGCTTGTCACGTTAGCAGCAATCACTTAAGGCGATCGGAATCACTTAAGGCTACTCGAATTAATGACGACTCTAAGTGGGTTCATTGCACTTGTTAATCTTAAGTTTTTCAAACTGTCTCTTTCTTAACTAATAACTGTAACTAAAATGTTAAAATAATCAAATAATCCAATGAAGAGCCAGACACACAAATCACAAATCAGAGGGTCTTATGGTTCTATAAAAACCATTACAAACATATATTTGATTCAACTGATCATCTTTGTGTTCTCATTTCTTTACCTGCCATGCTAATTTGTAAAAGCTCCTTAACCTGCATAACCCTAAAGACAATATTAAAAGAAAATTGTATTTGTTATAACTTTAAATATATCTGTATGTCTCTGACCACTGGTTTTATAGGTTTTATATATATATAATAAATCGGAAGTGCGTACAACTACAGTAGGTGAAATTTGAACCAGAAAGTTGGACTGTAAGCTGTGGGGGATTTTTACAATCAACAATTTTGGTAATAATTTTACTGTCAGTGATGTGTGTATGTTTTTTGTCTGACGACTCATTCATCTATCTTGGTAATTGCCTTAGTATGTACAATGTGTCATGATGCTGAGTCTCCAATCGAACATGACTAATCCCTATATCTTATCTCTTTGGTTTGCAGTTAAAGCATTTGGGATTTGTCAGGTCAAAGAGAGTTGTTTCCAAGGAATGCATTTGCTGATAATGTACTTACTTGTGTCTCTGTACAAACAACAGACTTGACTGGTGATTCTTGTCACCCTGCCTGCGAACCTCAATGTGTCTGTTTATCAGTCATCAAAACACTAATCCTGCACTCTCCCCCAGATTCACATTGAGGACAAAAGCAGGTTAATGCTAAAGTCTAGCACATGACAATGAACAAGCGATCATTCAGGAAAAACAACAGGGTAGATTAGAGGTCAAAGGCAGGCAAACGATTCAACAATCTGAACAGACAAGCACAAAAATGAAATCATCCGTATCTGCCCTCTAAAAGATAATGCTAAATGTATCAGGGTGACACTCAGGTCAAGTAAAACCATGCACAACAACAACCACGTCCACAGACACAAGTGAACAGGGCAAGCAAAATGAGGAAACTGAGTGGTCCTACAAATATACCTTGATGCACCCCATGAAACCCAACAAGACCACGATACCGGACAACAACATCACAAAACCTGCTGACCATTCCACTAGGGGAGGGGAGACACATAGAAGAGAAAGACTACCAGTGTTTTACCGTCAGGAGGAGGTAAACTGAGATGCAGGGATGTCCTAGGTTTAGGGTCGGGTAGGGGGTCCTGTTTGAACCCTGAAGGGTGAGGGAAATCAGGGGTTGGGGAAAAAATGAAGCAAAGGGGGATGATTGGATAAGCCTTTCTGCATGGTTCCATTGTGCAAGGGGAATGTGCACGGTACTGGTTTGTGATGTTGATTTCAGGGACGTGTGGTATCGTGCATGACATTAGCAGTTTCATGGCTCTTTTTCAAGAATTAATGAAAATAAATCAAATAGTCATTACAAACCAAATGCTGCACATACAAGGTCAGATCTTCTGTTTCCCATTATGACTCATGGGTCTATGGTGAACTAAAAGATCCAGAGTGTGAGGTTCCAACACATGGTTAATTTGGTGCTTAACCACAACCCATGCCAAGTGAAGTCAATCCAATAGTTGTATCACAGCACTCCATTCTTTAGGACCTTCGGTCAAATACAGAGTGGACCAGTACCTTGCTGCTGTGCGAAAACCTGTCTACCTACACATTTTAAAGAGTTTCATTGTTTTAAACCCAAATCCAAAGGTTGTATGCTTCTGTTCTGGTTGGGGCACACCTTGGAAACTTTCAATCCCCTTCCAAACATTAGCTTTATGGAAGTTCCTGAAGAAACAATCCATTTTTGTTTCTGTCTATGGTTCAACAACAGCAGTGACTTCAGGATGTCCATTGTCTGTATTAGACCAGATCTCAGCGTGCTTTGATACCTCTGAAGTAAGGGATGTAGTTGTGCTGCTGCAGCATGGCCAGAGTGGTGGGATTTAGGTGATAAGACAAGCTTGCATTGCCACCTGCTGGTGTGGGCGAGTACTTGCCACTACCACCAACACCACCACTCCCTTCAGCTCCACCAGAATGGTACATGGGGAGGGAAGATGAGTCCCTGGCCCAGGTGGAGGGGTACTTAATGGCACCCATGAGGTTTGGAGGCAAAGGGAGAGAACTGGAGTCACGGGCCTGGCTGCTGGATCTACTGCCAAGGTTTATCTCTGGGCCTGAGTATCCAATCAGATCATAGGAAACATGTTGAGTCAATGGATGAAATGGTGAAGGTATTAGGTTTCATTATAGTCAAGTATTTTTGCGATTTGGCATGTAAAAATAGGGAATAATACAAATCCTGGGGAAATTTGTGATCCTCTTACATAAGGTTGACAGCACACAGTCAAGCCTTAAATAATGATCCACCATCAGAATATGGAATATTCAATGGAATACAATGGAAAAAAGGCCAAAGGATGATACAAAGTCCTGAGATGGAGTGACGTTGAAGTTATTATTCTTAATCAGGGCCTCTATTTATCAAGTGTCTCAGAGTGGGAAATCAGCCGATCAGAGTGTTACAAATGTGTAACTACTTTTAGGCCTAGGGTAAAAAAGCTGTTCATCAACTTCCTTGACTTCAGGGATTACCCCTGTCTGTGTTTATATTTAAGTCCAGAGGTGTCCAAACCTGAGTTTCCAGAACACGGTGTTCAGACAGAGGCATTTTTTTAGGTAGAAAGAATTTTTGTGAAGCCTTGGTTACAATGAATAAAATATAGCTTTGACAAAATTCTTTTTGTGCTGTCTGTGCAGAAGTTTAGTTCTTTCTGCAGAGAATGCAGCTTTGGAACAGCGATTTGGGTCTATCGCAACCAATAATTTCAGTAGCGATCAATAAATCTCTGATCGCTCTGCTCTTAACGGTGCCCAAAATAATGCTTGTTTTATTTTCCCACCACTCAGCATGACGTTATGGAAAAACAAGCAAACCACAGTTTTATTGATTTATTTGCCAAAGGACACCCTCTGGAGCTACAAAAGGCTTTAAACATCTGCTTTCACAGATACAGTAGTACTCCCTAAGAACTGCAAACAGACTTTGATATGTAAAATCGATGGACTTCCCGTTTACATAACATTTGTTTTTATTTTAAGCCAAGCAAGTAGCTTAGCAATGTTTACTTAACAGCTTACTATGCAAATAATGAATGGGGAATATGAGATTTAAGATAGGCACTTAGATTGTGGTATGTTTACATAATTAGATAACTTCCCCAAAGTATTTGCCTACATATAAAGTAGTGCTTATTGATTAACAAACCACAATTGTCAGGACACCATAAAAAGACTACTTTGTGACTTGTGTCACACTATCTGCTCAGTGTAGCAAGCTTAAAACAAGTCAAGTGTTCATAGTCATAGGTTGCTACACCACCTTCTGAGATGCTTGATAAATGCAGGCCCAAAACAAGAAATCATTTCCAATTTAAGCAGTGCTTGAACGTAACGTATCATAGAAGAATGAATGGCTGTTGTCTGGGGGAAAGTTTATCAGGAAGTAAAAATAGCAGACGTTTGAATAGCTTGACAGTCATGCAGTTTTCAGATCATCCAATGGCTTTTGACAGTGTAATGTAAGGGTTGCAGAATTGAATCAAGCCGTAGAGGAGCATGTAATTGAATTTGTGGTTCTGGGTATGGTCACCAGCAGGAAATCTTCTCAAAATGCAGCAAGTGATGAATCATTTGTGATGTTTGGAGCAGATGTTTTCTCCTAAATACAGTAAGCAAGCATTTTCCACCCCCACCATCTTGTTCCCTATCATTCACTACGGATAATTAATGTAAGAGAAAAGGTTACGACGAAAGTCATTTTTTCCACATAACAATAGATAATGTGCCGTGTGTCAGATGCGTCTGAGGCTGATACCTGGTCGGCTGTAATTCTGGGGGGAACGGGATGGTGTGTAACGTCCGTAGCCGCCCAGGGAGCTGTTGGAGCTGGGGCTGGAGGGCCTCCGCTGACGGGGTGACTTCTCCCCATCACCCTGGACGCACAAACACATAACGTTAAAAAGTCAGCACATTCTGTTGAGAAACAAACATTACCTCACTCCATAATCACAGCATGGACATGACTCCATCTCTGGTATGTTCTTAATGAGACGGATCAATCATGTTGCACAAGATCTGGGAAAATATACGGCTGACGTCAAGATAACACAGATGTCAGGGGTAAGTATTCATAGTGTATTCATGAGAACAAATTACTCTTCACTCGTTTCATTTGATAGTCGTACAACGTCAAAGTGTTTCATTTTTAAAAATGGTGCATAAAAATGGCACAAAGTGTGAAAACTATTCACACTGACCTAAATTTGAATATTCTTTGACCAGAACCAGGCTAACTGTGGTCCCTATTTAAGGGGTCAGTCCACCCAAATTACAAAACACCTTTCACCTTCTCGCTGGTTTTGTTCATCCAGGGTTCAAAATGGCCAAAATTCAAAGTTTTGGCACCTATCTCCAATAGAGGAAGACTCCAAGATGGTTCCTGTTACTCTGTATTGTCTACAGTCAACAGTTTTCAAAGAAACTACTGTATTTTTTAGAATTAAACACTAAAATCTTGCAGATTTGGAAATGAAAATGGTGATCGCTCTATCGATCTTTAGTCTTTTCATAGTTTTGGCCTCATTAGCTGAGATGTTTATTTGCGGTTGGTGATGATTCAGATGTTTGAAACCAACCCTGATGTTCTTAAAAAGAAATACGACAGAGCCAGGCAGGCTGTAGACAAACAAAGTAATTTAGATGATACGGCTAAACTTTTGCTTGTTTATAACCTGTCTGAACGTTTCCTGCCCATCGGCCTTCATTGTAGTGATATTGCCATAGCTCAGCAATTTGCTTTGGTCAGTACAATGTTGTCATAACTCATAGAAATGGTGGCAAAAATGATGAACTTATTCCTCTAATTGTCCTTAAACATTTACACCAAACACAAGTCTTCCCAATTATAGTAATACAACTCCTTTGTGACCCCGCCCAATCAAACACACACACACACACACACACACACACACACACACACACACACACACACACACACACAGGAAAGCACAGATGAAGGGTGTGACATCCACAGTGACACACAGTGTATTGTATTACCTCAGTAGGAGTAGGAGAAAGCAGCTGGGGGGACTGCAAATGAAGAGGGGGAGAAAGCCAATGATTAGGACAAACTCATATGTGAGGTTATATGAGTTAACCATCCAACCATGAGAGTGATCATTCAATGTCAGTGAGTCATGGCGTCCACCGCGAGGACGTCCCTGACGGATGGATGGATGGATGAGCTGAATGAAGTGGATGAGCATATCGTTCAATTTACATGCTCTGGGCTATGAGGCTGTGACCGCAAAGGAACGGGTGTGTTCGTGAGAGAGAGAAGCAAGCACGGCGCTGATGAATGACTGATTTCACTGTTAGAGAGAGGAGCGATGATGGAGGGATAGCAAAATGAAAGAAAAAGGGTAAGGGAGGGACTGGAAGTGAAGTTTACTCAGATCAGGTTTTCATCTGATGAAACCTGAGAGATAAATCAGCTCTTTTCAAATCAAATCATCTTTTTAGGACTCAAATCACTCTGCAAAATGCCTTGTTTTTCTCATATAATCACATTAGAACATACTTTATGTTGTATGCATTCAAATTAGATATATTCATCAAATTAAATCAACTAATTATTGTATTTACCTCATGCAGATGTATTGGTATCATTGGTATGTAAAAATTGCAAAGATATTTTTGAGGACATAAGGTTACCCACTATAAGCATTTATAAACACTTACTAATGCCTTAATTAATGGTTAATTAACTATTACTAATGCTTAATAGAACAGTTATAGGCCATTAATAATTCTAATAATAATACTTCAACTTAACTCTGCAATATTGTGGTATTAATACTCCATTTATAGCTTCATATATTTACATTTCAATTCATATTTTTGATTACAGGATCATTCATAGATTAATTTCTCAGATTTATTTAAACTGTTTGTGGAATTCTGCACATATTTTTACATATTTCTTCTGTTGTTTATTATTTTTGTTATGCATTGTAGTACATATTGCATTATCATATGCTCAAGCTATGCTCATAGCTCACGACCCAATTTTCCTCCAGGGATCAATAAAATTAAATCTGATTCTGATTAATAGGAAATACTGTTGGGTTGCCAGGTTGTGAAAAATCTCTGGCTGAAGTCATTCATAAAAATTCATGACTTATTTGAGTTATTTACTCTCAATTCTCAGTTATTATCATACATTATAGGTTTTCATAAAATATAATAAATAATAATAATATGAAAGTCTTGAGTAAATGTTTCTGGTTAATTTCCACCACTGTATAAGAAGAGCTGTGAGGCTGATCTACCTCTCCGTAGTGCCTCTCCTCAGACGGGTAGCTGACGTATGGAGAGTAAGACAGCATGTCAGGCCTGTCTATGTTGTAGATGGCCTTGGTCTTTGGAAGGGCTGCCAGGTCCTTGTAGTCCAGCATCTCCTCTCCTAGTTTGGCCTTTAAACACAGAGACAAGTACTTCATATGCTGAGCTAAGATGTCTAAAACTATTACCACAGCTCACACTTTGGAGAATGCTGTGGGGAAAAAGCTGAACTGTGTGCTGCTGCTGCCCCCTAGTGGTGGGGAGAGGTGGTGCAGTCTTACATAGATGACTCTGCTGGGAGAGCCCGAGGCGCTGGAGGCTGGAACTGAAGTGATGCTCTCAGATGAAGTCCTGGTCACCTGAAACACACACACACACACACACACACACATACGCAATTATTATAAATATAAATATATATGTGTATATACTCATAGTTTAATAATTTAAACAATGCTTTGTGAGAGAGATATTTGGTTCAAACTTGAAATACAAATGTGCCGAGCTCTTTTCCTTTAAGTAACCATCTCTCTTCAGTGTTGCATGTACAGTTGTTAAATAATTAGTTATTATTTTCTTTAATAATAAATTATTTGATACATTACATTGATTACAATGACAGGAATGAGAGAAAATCAACAAATAAGCCAGAACCAGCTTTTTACATAACTGAAACAATTAACACATCAGCATTGGTGTGTGTCATAGTGTCTTTTGGTACTCTCCTGTGAGATGCACTTTTCTACTTCTACTGTACACATGTTGGCTTTAACATTAACCCTCAAATAAATCTAAAATAATCGATATCTGAAGATAAACTAAACCATGACATTACTTTAATGTTTCTAATCAATACCTTCATTTAACAAAGTCAAAAACAAAGTTATTTAAAGGTCCAGTGTGTAGAATTTAGTTGCATCTAGTGGTGTGATTCCTGCATTGCAAATCTTGAGGCAGTATTTAGTTTGTCTGTTCTGGGTTACTGTAGAAACATGGTGTTTCAACATGGCGGCCTCCATGAAAGAGGACCCGCTCTCACTGTAGACATAAATAATATATAATAATATATAAGTAACAAAAATATAAAGATTCTTATTTTCAGGTGATTATACATGCATGAAAACAAAGTTGTGAATATTATATTCCATGTCTGCCTTATTCTGAAAATAAAGGCATCAAATCTTACACACTGGACCTTTAACAAAACAAACAAACAAACAAAAAAAAAAATTCAATATTTTGAGAGATATGTTTATTTGCTTTCTTTTGGAGAGGTAAGTATGAGGCTAGCCAGGCTAGCTGTTTCCCCCTGCTTCCAGTCTTTGTGCTAAGCTAGGCTAATCGCATCCCGACTCCAGCTCCGTACTTAACACACAGAGTTGAGATTTATTTCAAATTTCTCATCTCACTCTGGGAAAGAAAGCAATTGGAATGTACATGAGAATATATTCAAATATTTCTTGAAGCTCTACCGTAAATATACATTATTGAATATAAACATTGTTGGTATATTTTGCAGTACATCTTAACTTCATCAAGTTCAAACAGCAGTGGTGCTATTAGTGAAGCTGTGCTGGGAGATCAGTACCAATCTCAGTTTTTGTTAAAGCACACAAGTTGAAGACAGAGAATGGACTTCATATTCAAATCAATATTGGTCTAAATACTAATTATTACAGTTCTCATCTTTTCAGTTATATTTCTCTGTCTTTCAAGTTGTGTGAGTGTTACTCTACAGATACATAATATATCCTACAGATGCAGGTACTGACACACATCAGTCATCTCTACTTGCTTGTTAAAGAGTCCCTGCACATGCACGGACTGATAACCAGCATCATCAGTCACTGACCAATCAAAGGACTTTACAGTAGGTGGCCTGTGGGTGTGGGCTGCTGCTCAACCTGAAGCAAATATAGTAGTATGGTGTCAACAGTTATGATCAACCCATGCAGCAAATGGTTGTGGTAAGGGCGGCGGGTAGTTGAGGTTGAGTTGGGTTTTGGATGGGTGCAGGACGTACAGGAGCACCCACCTCTTGCTCAGGGACTTCATTGAGCTGTATCCGGACCTGCTTCTGGGAAGGAGACGGGGTTATGATGAAGAATGAGGATGGGAGTTGGTGGAAGGGCAGATAATGAATGTAAAGCTGTAGGACTGCTGATGTAATGGTAAAACAATGTCCAATGGTATTCCGTCCTGAAATACCCCGCTTCATTGTGATTGGTCAGACACATCCTTATTATAACTGATGAAATGAAACAGTAACGAATGTTGATCTTTAGACAAATAGTAGACATTAAACTTTTTTCTGGAGATAGAAAACAAGAAACCCAAAGGAGTCCGGGAAGTTGAAACTTTAAAAGATTTCAGCACTTATCAGGGAGGTCAAACACAAAATCTGAAAGTAAACTCAACTATTTTCATAATCCTTCACTTTCAACCAATCCATCCATGTAACAATGTCCTAAGAACAGGACTCTGTGATCTGATGTGGAAACTATTTTGGTTCTATTTGGAGATTGGTGACATGAATAAATATCCTCAAGCACCTTATCTCTTTTGACAAGCATACTGATGTGGCAGTCTTTTCCACCCACCTTACTCTTCTCCTCCAGCTTGGCTGCTTGTCTGCATGGAGGATGCCAGATAGAAGATCCTAAAAGACACAAAGGCAAAGACAAGAACTGTCAGAGATTTTTTCCAGCATGTCATCATGTACTTTGTCCTTAGCAATTCTTTGTGTTTAGTGCTAATTAGAAAATGCTAGCATGCTGATACACAAAATTCAGATGCCGATAAACCTGGTAAACATCAACGTGTTAACATTATACTTGTCAACACTGTGAGCATATTAGCATGCTAACATTAGCATTTAGCTTGAACGGCACCGTGCAGCCAAAAAGACTGGCATGGCATGGCTGTAGACACTTAGCTGGGTACGAATGATGCTACAAACTGGTTCTTTAGTACATTGTGGGTACATTTAACTATTCTTCTTTGTACTTGTTGGTAGTGTTTGTTTAATACTTCACTGCTATATATTAGCTTCAGTTTTTGTCACCTTTATATGATTGGCTCTGAAAACAAATTCATATTCTGGCACTAACAAGTACTGTAAAACAAAAGAAAACAAAGCAATGGATAAAAATCTATTTCTACTACTAAATCTATTCACCCTAAAGTGTAGCACTTGAGCTGAGGCCAATCAATCACTCATGGCAAAGCACCAGTTGCTACTTTGTGTCAGTGCCATGGCAGCAGTAAATAACATCTCTGAGTGTGGCGGTGTGACAGAGGCATGATTCATTCACCAGGCTGTTAACCCAGTTCATTAGGGGCAATGCATTGGGTATATGGTGATATATTTCTGTCGGTGTGTGAGAGGAAATAATTATGTCACCACTACATTTTTAGCTCTGGATCTTCTTCTCATCTAACAGTTGTCGGCCATGTGTTTCAGTATTAAATTCTTTCATGTCAGGCATGAAGAGCTACAGTACCTACCCTGACATTTGGAGCTTCACTAAAAGATCTTCAAGATTTTGAAGGTATAGTGTATAAGAAGCTGCTTTTACCTTGCAGGTACATCTCTTCTCCCTCTGCGAACATCTGCTCACAGCGGGCACAGCGGGCACATGTGGGGTGGTAGTGCTTCTCTCCAGCCTGTTGAGCATTAAATAAGAATGGGTTAACGTTGAAGAAGAGCCCAGATATCCTGACATTTAGTCCCTAGTATGAATCAAGTTCCAAAAACACTGCGTCCTACACTTCCCATAACTCGATAGCATCCTTTTCGTTGCCAGGGTAATGCCCACATTTTGCACACCACCGGTTCATGCGTGGGTTTCCTGATATAAATGTCTAGTTTCAGATAACCCTGATGACATCATCTGTGGATATTTTGTCAGACCACCAAACCTCTGACTTATTATCAAGTTATTAGTCAAACAAATTTGACCCAGCATCTTGAGTTGCCATCGCACTTACAGCCCCAACAGCAAAATGATGCAAAGACATTAATGTTTGTGCCTGTATACAAGAACAAGCTAAGTCTGTGCATGCCTGAAGACACAGTTCATTAGAAAATTCATAATCAGCTTATAAAGAGATGCAGCATTAATTAGCAGTCCCAGGAGTGTCGCTGAGCTAATTGTTATTCAGACTCAAATTAGCATTACTTGATTAAAGTGCCAGCAGCTTAACGACTACAAAGTAAAGGTTGGGTTTTATCATTTAGCCACAAGGTGGCGCACTTGTGTTGAGCAAGGAGCACTGCAGTTACATCAAGTGTGGAGAAACAGAGAGATAACGCAAGTATGAAAATACTCCAATCAACTTTAATTATAGACTTAGATACTTTTGACTGATCATTATTCATCAATAAACTTTAGTTTTTTTTTATCACAGCTGAAGAATCAGGAGTGAAAACATCCTTCAAAAATTTCCCAATAAACCTAAACAATGAGTCTGCAGTGGCTCACCATTTATCATGACCTGTGTGTGTGAGTGTGTGTGTGTGTGTGTAGCATGGAGCTGCTATTATGTGGCTTGACATTTACAAGCCAATGGGGGTGATGTCCTCTCCAGCGCTTGAACCCACAAGGCAGTGTGAGGGGAGAGGGGGGGTCATCATTTTGAGTATGGATGTGTCTGTGAAATTGCTTTGAAGTCATAGTGTGGATTGTTTATGGGCTTGTGAAACCACAGGGCCATGGGGATATAGATCTTCAGTGGCCTGCATGGTTCCTCGTAACCGAAAACCGATCAGGGACCTGAGTTGGGCCCCGGTTCAAAACGCTGCTGCCGTGTTGGTGTTCTCTCTCTTCTATCGGGAACTGTTGGGATCTGACGGCTTCAGCTTTTGAAGATTGAAGATCTACAACTGGGAGCAACCATCAATGCAGTTAGGTAGATTTATTGCCCAGTTTAAGGATACCTCAGTAGTATTTTTTGTAGATGAGTTGGGTTATTTTTTTGTTGTTTCAAAATTTTGGTCCAAGTTTCCTAAAAATCACCTCCTTTTTAACAAGTCATTCAGTCTGTTGGGTAATCCAAATACCATTCCACTTGCACCGTGGTGATTTACTCAACACAAGTGCTTTATTCTGTCTTGTATTGTGTTGTGACAACAGAAAACATCATTGGGATCAAGTAGAATTATCTCACTCTTGGCAGATTTTCGTGTTTTAAAAGACGTAGGATTTATGGACTCAATAATAAACTAAATGAAACAAGATGGAGACATTTTTTTTCTCTCCTTGCAAAACAGTCATCCGATGTCTGCTGATCTGTGCCTTCCCAAAGGCATCCCATCTTGCTTGAACAGCGGCCTGATTACGCACAAGTCCCCTCTGAGGTCCCTCTACTTTGCTGCGTCATCTCAGTATGGAACGATACCAGAAAACAGGACGTCAACACCCTATTTCTTGGATAACACCCTGCTTTAATGCTTATCTGAACCAAATGGACAGCAGATGCAGAGAGAGCAAGCAACCTGAGACATGAAGAATTGACCAGAAATGAGCAGGGAGACTCCAAGTCCAGGTATTACTGGGAGATAAAAGTTAGGTCAGGTGCTTGGAAACTGGCCGCATGTTGTGGACGGCATGCCAAAAGCTCATATTTGAACTGAACTGAAAGAGATAAACAGACAGAGACCTAAAGAAAAGAGGAAGTTGACTTAGAAACATTGAGGCCCAGAGATAAAAAGGACGGAACTGGATTGAAATTCAAACATGGAAAGTATGAGAAAGCAGGAAAGGAGATAGCACGGCAATCAAATCCCTTCTTTGTCAGAATCCAAAGCTGCATGAGGGGAAAATTACCATATTCAATGTCCTGTAGGACTGATAAGTCAAGGAAGAGGAGGGGCTGAGGATGGTTTGCAAGGGGGAATGAACTTGACAGCTGATGATTAGATGTTTTACTTAGGAATGGGGCCGTAGCTGGTCAGCCAGGGGCTGTGGTTTGTGGCTGAGACTCCTGTAGAGTTTTAGGTTTTTGAAACAGCTGCGGTAAAGAGCTGGGAGAAAGCTGTCCAGCCTCTTTATTTACACAATTACATACAGACCATCTGCTTTCTCGAAATGATCCTCTCTCTAATGCCTCGTCCATCCCTTCATCTCGCAATTGCAGAAACCAGTCAGGCGAGGAAGGTGATCCATTTAGAAAATTGGAATAGATTTTGGTGAGCCGGGCATGGCTACAGCACAAACACACACACACAAAGAAAAAATCAGTGATGTGTGTCATTGGTAAGACAATAGTGAACCTGTTCTGAATTGGAGCTTAGTCTCAGGAGCCGGACCACACCTCAACTACGCCACTTTCGACAGTCCTATAAATACCCTCCTAACCCTTTGGTTCCCTTCGCTCTTGTATTCCGCACACCCCATTTCTTTCACCTACTTCCCCTCTCTTTCCTACTCTCCATAGGGTTCTGAGGGGAGTCCGTCATACCCGGGTGCTACAGCGGATTCCCTACCGAAGCTTCCCCACACTGCAGCATCAGACCGAAGAAGTACACAAGATCTCGCTTCACTCTCAATCCTTCATTTTGTCAATAAATCATTTCAACGTATCTTCTTGATGTGGTCCATGCTAGTGAATCCTTCCTCGAAACTATTCAGGGTCTTGTAATCTGTTGTCCACAAGAAAAGTGACAGAAAAGTTACCCAGCTAGACAATTCTGCCATTGGAAAGGTGCTATTAATGCCTATAAGACCATCTGATCAACAATACCAAAACCTTCAGGTCCCTCTGGGACTAAATTCAAGAATAGAAGCCATTAACTTCCTTCAGCTGGCTGTTAACTGCGCTGGTTTGCAGCCACCAACAGACTTCCCCACAAATAGAGAATTCCCGAGATCACAAGAGTTTCCTAAATTAATCGTGACTCTTAGAGAAGTATTTCAGACGTCGGGAGATCTGCACTGCGTTTTTGATTAAAGCATACCAAGGCTTTCTCTCACATTGATGCTGATGACTCTGGAACAAACACAAGAACTAAGAAGTCAGCATGAGAAGTGACAGCAATGAGATGACCGATTAGAGAAAGCAAACACATGATCAGTGGCAGAGTCACTTTGCACTGGCGTGAGCCATTGTTTTCTTTTGGAGATAGCAAAGAGACCTCACGGCAGCAGTCTTACAGTTCAATGAATTTTGACTGAAAACTTGTGGAACCAATGTGTTTATAGCTGTTTCTAACCTAAGATAGCATGACCAGTGATGGAAGATTCCCCCAAACCTTTCTTAATTTTTTGGTTCTTACTCATCTTTTTCTCCTGAGGATAATAATTTCCAGTGTATTCTTTTATGTTGAACTGAAATACATAATCTACAGTCTTTGCTAGGCGTTGCTGACCTCTACTACACTTTGCACTGTGCTCTGCGCTCCACCTTTTGGTGGGCAAACCTCATACCGCTGATAGCCTAACAGCAAATCCACTAACACTATTTGACTGACAGATGATTTCTGGGAACAGCAATACGAACACCACAGCTGCTAACAACAAAGATGAAACGAACAAAGTTTAAGTTCAACCCTCCTCCCACTGCTGCCATCTCCAGTTATTGACCCGATACGTCCCCGCAGAGCAGACTCTTTGATCTCAAGCAAATGCCGTGACATTTCGAATGCTCAGTCGCTCCTTTACTGTTTCAAAGAGCAAGCACGGCACAGGTAGAGTGGCTGGAGACAGCTTCTACACAGATACACTCAGACAACTTGCATTTGATTTAAAACAACAACAAAGGATAGCAAAGAGCTGGACCTCTCTCAGAGGAATAACACTATAGAGAGTTGGATGTTTTTATTAGTTTGCATGTAATATAATCTTTCATATCTTTTTAAGGATGAGGTAATGTGCTAAAGTAGAACAGAAGTAAGAAGTAAGGTAAAACTTGCCTCAAGTAACACAACTCCACCACTCTGTACTCAGTACACACACTTCATAGGTACAGGTGCTTTTAGTCCTGCTCGACTCACCCGACGGCCAAACACAATACTGTAGGAAATGGAAGTGGTTGATGTCATTTACACACACACACACACACACACACAAGCTCTCATCTCATTTCTTATGTTTCCGCCGCTCTCCAGACACTGGAACCTGATAGGTGTTTATGAGAGGAGAGAATGCGAGAGAGCATCATGCGATGAAAGAAAAGAGAGAATGCGAGTGAGAGGGATTGTTGTTTGTCCCTATAATGCCGCTCTGTTGTTCGGAGGTCACGGCAGGAGCTCCCAAGACCCTCTGTCTAAAAGCTTTCTTCCTCTTCCGCCTCCTCTTCCTCTCCTCTCTCTCAGTCCGAGGAGAGTATCCTGTGTCCCATCCCTCCATCGCTGAAGAACAACAGACCATTTCACTAAAACCGGATTCCTCTGCACTGATTTCCACCTGCATGCCTCGTCAATGGACGCTTTCCTCATCCAGTCCTGTCAATCTCCCTCCACCGTCTTCTGTTCAACTTGCAGGTCGTGTTGCAAACACCTGACTGTTTTATTTTAGCAATCTCATCACTGCCTGGCATGATAATAATGCCAGAGATACATAACAGGCCTTCTAACAAACAGCTGGAATACATTCGACCATGCAAATAACGCAGAGAGTGAGAAACGATTGGAGTTGCATATTTCTGTAATCACACTTGATGGCTTCTCATTTCAGCAGGATTCCAGCCAACGATTGCTTCAGTTACTCCAATCTATCATCGCAGCTAAGGATGACATGATATTAACGTCAGACAACGGCTACACAACATATCCACAGTGAGTTAACTCCTATTAAATCATGAACATAGATGAATTATAAAGCACTAATTTCTTTTCCTCAATCCTTTTTCATCCAGTTAGGTGATTTAGAGTTCTTCTGGAGCCTCTGCTGCAGAACAGACCGACTTTTAACCTCAAACCTCCTGATCCAGCTACCCGCAGACCCAGGAGGTATACTTTTTTTTTTGTCATATCTCACAGGTGTTTTATTCTATCAGTCGAAATATTCCTCCATTTCTCAGTCAGTGTGTTCCTAAAGACTTCATATCACCGTTTCCATTTTAATTAGTGCTTTTTAAAAATACTAATGCATTGTGGTCCTCGGGGATCCCAGTCTAAAGCGACCAGTTCTGCCTGTTCAGTTTTAAAAGATGGAACTATTTATTGAGTTCATGTTTGCCACCTGCATTCTGTCAGATGCAGATTTCCTGATGAGCTCTGTCTATTTTAAAACAACTCTCACCTTATTTATAGCCTTTATCTTGCTCTTAAATATTTACATACACTGCTCACATAAAGTTCGGGATATCTGACTTTCCGGTTAAATTTATGGAAAATGTAAAAAAAAAAAAAAAAAAGTGATATTATATCATGAAAGTAGGGCATTTAGATAGAAGCGTGCACTGGTCATTTCTTCATGTCAAACTATTTATTGAAACAAAAGCTAACAAAAGTGGTGTGTATACCACAACAAAAAACTGTCAGTGTCTCAGTAACTTGTCATGTATCCTTGAACATCGATTACAGCTCGACTACACGTTTCATGCTGTTCACGAGTCGACTTATTCCAACCTGCTGATGACACTCTGTGACACTCAGCGCTCAGTGGTAACTTCCCTCTGAGTACTTCCTGTTTGAAGCCTCACACTGACCAGGTACTGTTGATGGATTGTTAGGTGTCGTCTTGGTGTCATGATGTCAAAATGTGAACAGCATGATGAAGAGGACTGTTTAAAAATTGTCGATTCATGGATCAGACACTTGTCACCTTGTTAGAGAACAGCATGTTATGTAATAAGTACTGAAACATTGAACAGTTGGACATGTGCATTCAGAAGTTTAGAGAAGGTCAAATGAAGTTCGCCTCTAAAGGTTAGAGTGCATTTTAGGAGCACTCAAATTTCATCCAAAAGCTGAATATCCCAAACATTTTGTGAGTAGTAGATTTATACACTGTGTGATTATTTTGCATATCTTCTCATTTAATGACTTTCTGCTGTCACATAACTCATTTTCCATCCTCAGCATCACCATTTCTTATCTTAACACTCATCTGCTGTCTCTGACGTCTCCCACATGTGCTGTTTATCATCTGTTTGTCAGTCTGGAACTCATTGTGTCATTGTTGACTTTCTCCGTTAAATAAATAGTTAATAAACCATGAGCCACGCCGTGTGTTTTTAGCATCAGGCCTGTAGTATCACAGCAGCATGGGCTGGCACGATGTAACGGAAAGACCGGTAGCGGAGTGTGTAAAGCGTGTGGTAACAACGCTGCAAAGGTCGGGGCTAATTAAAAATAACCACTGCCATCCATCTTAGCGACTGATATCATGACCCTCATCACAGTTTAACAGAACGTATGCCAAATATGTTTCATGAAGGCAGCGAGAGGTGCGTTACATCATTCAGCATGACAGCATCAAAAATTAAAGCAAGTATGCAGTCAGGAAACAATCAATATGTTTGTTTGATCATCTCAGGTCCTGTATAATATCCCTGTAATGACTTTGCATATATCTAACAGCGTGTTGTTGTGCCTTTGAACAAGGCAGTGAACGCCTCTTTCCTAGCCTTGTCACCGCTCTGGTAAAATGTGTCTGATTTTTTCTAAAATTTCTAGAAATTCCAGAACAAATGGGTGAAAATGCGTTAAAAAGAAGTGAAACAACCTCACCCCCAAATCAGAATTTTGCTCCCATTTCACGGTGCGTCATGCAATGGTTCCATTGACTGACTTTCCCACATGACTTGTTACAAAGTGAAGCTCTCTCTTCTCTGTTCTCTATATATACTGTTCACACAAACCAAATCAGGTCATACACGCGCACACACATGCAGACAAACAACTCACACCTGATGATATGACAGCGACAACCTGGGGATGACGAGTCTAACACCTCATATCTAATTAGACGTTTGAAAAATGTAACACGCCGCACATGATGACTTTTTAAAAAGGGACGAGGGAGCTGAGTGTGCCGTCTATCCTGTAGCTGCTGGTGTTTTCTAGAACAGGAGGCTGCACGGCTTTGTTTTACTACCTGAGAGTGAGTGACAATGGACGTTAACCTGCCTGAGGGGGAGAGGAGGACGGGGAGGGAGGTCAAAGGCATTATCCTGCAAAAAAAACAGCGAGAGATTGTGCTGAAGAGAGCGGATACTGGTCGGTTGGTTATTCCCTGTGGACCCACACGCAGCAGGCTACAGAGGGACTAATGCAGCAGTGCTAACCCTGTTAGCCTCTAAAAGCTGCACTGTGCACTATTCCTTTTCATGCTGGGACGTTCTGCTATTGATGGTGATAAAGCAAAAAAAAAAAACCTCTATGGTTACACATGAAAAGGAGCTGGTCCCAGATCTGTACATGCACAGGTAGCTATTCTAGAAGCATTTGTATCTGCATTAGCAGTGTATAAGATGTGATGAAATTTTAATGATCGCTTTGGGGAAATGGGGTCAGCACCGAAGTCTGCTAAGTGGAAATATGAGAATAAGATATATGAGGTACAATAAAATAACAGGATGCATTAAGTTAAAATCCTCGCAGTAGAAGGACAACATGGTAAACAATGTCATTTAAAGGGGCATGCCTATGATTTAATGCTGCATGTTAATAAAATTAGGGCTCACAGGAGACAGTACGGACAAAATCAAAGCAGCAAAGGCTGAGATATCCTGAATTTTAATCCCTTGTAGAGGTAATGCCCCCAAAATTGCTGGATCCTACACATCCCATAATGCAACCCAATTTCTTTTCAGCTTTATGAGCCCAGTATGTAACACAGGCTGTGTTTTATAAATTATAAATTTGTATTCTTCATATTAAACTTAAACTTTTGAATCCTTATCAGCAAAACAACAAACATTTTCTAATTCAACAGGAAGTTTTATTTCCATGCAATCCTTGGAAGTTTTCTCTGCTGTGTTTGCTGGAACTGAATGTGACTTTTACTTCCAGAACAAGAGAAAATCTGTTATCTCAGACTTGACAAATATCTTGCAGAGCAGCAAAAGACGTAGGCTGTATGGTTCAAGTTCATTTGAGTGAATTATATGTCTCCTCTCTTTCATTCAAATTTCATTCTTTTAAAAAAGTCACAGATTCATGTCTATCTATCTCTGTCTTTACCCATCAGTTCATCCATTCATGAATCTGTCATTATTGTATCCGTTTCTCTTCCTGTACCTGACCCTGAGTGAGTATTTCCTCTACAAATAAGCCGTCAATGCCGTTATGTTACCTCCAGGACTTTTCCAGTGATGTACTTCTTGCAGCTCTCACACTGGATGCCAAACATGGCGTGGTAGTCCATCTCGCAGAAGGGGATTCCATCCCTGATAGGACAACACAGGACAAGTCAGCAGATCTGAGACAGCACGGAGGAGCAGATACACTTCACATCACGCAGGAGACAGCTCAGAGCCTCTGAATCCTCCGTGTGCAACATGTCTGAGCTGACAGGGCTCAGCAGGCGATTAAAGAAGGTGCAGGGTGGAGCTCCTGCTGCAGACATCCAACTAAGATGATCAAGTTTATAGTTTGATCATTTGTAAACATTTTACATCAAATACAAAAAACTGCTGGTTAGAGCTAAAATGTAATATTTCTGCCAGCATATCATTGCAATACAAGTCTAAGGATGGTATTACAATGCTTTTAGCCAACAATTCTGTTAAAATATTGACCAAATGAGTGCTAACTTGAACCTGTCTGAGATATTTGTATTTCAGCTCAGTATCACTGTATGAAGGACAGGAATATGAAGCTGTGACAGAGAACAACATTCTCTAAATCTCTAATTTTCTATAAAATTCATTCATTATTTATGTACTGTACAGGTAGCACTTTTCAAAACAGTATTGCACACACAGAAAATGCAATATAGATTATTAAATGGAAGGATTAAAACAGACGTGAAGTGAAACATTAGAAGTATTGTATAGATTTATCATAATAAACTGACACAACCCTAGCCTACGGGCCCAAAGAACATATGAATAAATTGTTATATTACTCCTTATTGATATTGTGCATAAGACTGACATGACACCTGTCATGAGTCTTTATGAATGATGTTGTCATTACTGTCAGTTATGTCACTTTTAATGCAAAGATGACATTGTTTGAGATGTTGTAAGATGTTGACTTTAATCATAAACATGCCTTACGAGGCCTAATTATGGAACTCATCCCATCATGGAATTCATCTCTATATGTTAGCATTACATTAAGCTACGTGGTTAGTGTTGATATTGGCTGTCATGAGACCATTGCATCTGTGTCATGAATATTTCCCTTGACCTCGTGTAGAGTGGCACATTTTGGACTTGTCATGAAGATGTCATTAAATGTTATAAGGCCAGTTTGACAACGGAGTAGAGTACCGAGGTTATTTATAGATTTCTTTATAGCTTTACTTGCTGCTGGGCTACTGCATGACAGGTGTCGTGTCATGTCCATGATGGTATCATGTCAGTCTTATGAACACCCCTTGAAATAAAGTGTTACCGTACTATGTTCACAATTTTTAGATTTAGTTATAAGCTCTCTGTGCATAATGTTTCTGTATTAACTTTAATGAATGTAGGTCACAGTAAAGAAACAAACAGGAAATGGAGCATTGTGATGACAGTATATGGTGTGCATCTTAATCACTAGGCCACCGGGTGTCCCTGTGGATTTCATTTTTTATCAGAAGTGTTTGACATTAGTGGGCAGAGAGAGAGACTCAACTTAAGCAAAGATGGAATTTCAGCAATAAAGATGTCATGTTTTGATTCATTAAGTGATCAGAAGTTTTGTGACATCCAACACTGACCACCACTTGCCATCGAGGGAAGGGAGTTAATGAAGGAATGTAGCCAGACTGACTTACTTGCTGATGTACTCGGCATTGAGCACCTTGTTGCAGACTTTACATTTGAAGCAGCCCAGGTGCCAGTGTTTGTCCAGTGCTACAAGAGACTGTTCATTTTTAAACTCCTTCCCACAGCCACAGCAGTCTGCAAAGAAGACAACGAGACAAAGGGAGGTGACTTGATACATGATGGAAAATAATACTGAAGTCGACTTTCTGGAGTGGAAGAGTCCCCTCAACAGTGCTTTGGTTTCATTAAGCAAAATGATGAATTTGGCATTTTGGTTTTCTCAGAGTCGAATGACTTAACACAATTTAAGAAAGTGACAATTTAAAGGATGGAACAGAAAATTGTAATAACGAGCAGTGTAACAAATCATAGTCTGCAGGGTGCGGGTGGTGTGATTTATGCTTTAGGGAGGCAAGTCACAGAGAGACAGACATAAACAAAGCACTGACTGTGGACAGCCTGTATGGGTGCAGGGCTGTTGGCAGGGAGAGGCTGGGTACACTTTTGGCAGATACACTCCTTCCCATTAAATGTCACTCGGTCGCCGGCCGGGAACGGCTGTCTGCAAACAAACAGAAAACAGACAGAACATCAGATACAGGAATGGACTGATACAGGATGTGCATCCCAAAGTTTACAAATCTATTCTAATCCTCTGAAACAAGATTTAGATCATCCCTGGAGAGAACTGTTTATGGTGGCCCAGAAGCTTCTTAAGGCAGGGTGAGTAAATAAAATCCTACCACACCTGAAAGAGATCTGACACATGAAGTAAAGAAGTAATAATATATTTATGAGTAAACATAGCCAGGAAGCAGAAATTTACTGGACTTTTTTAGTAAAAGAAACAGACTGTTCCAAAACAGTTGCAACATGTTGAGCCATAGCCAGGAATTCAGAATATCCCCAAAACATATCCCAAACAGCACCCCACCCACCAAAGAAAGTTTTATAGCCACCAAATAAATTATGTAATATCATGTACTTTTTTGTTTTTATCATTTTATTTTTATGCAATATTGCTGCATTTATTAATATCTTGTTTTGTTCAAATTATATTAATTGCATTATAATAAAATTCATAATCAACTCAATCTTAGATTTTTTAACATACTTTAGTTTTTCCTGCATATTTTTGAGGATTTTTGCATATTTTGGGGGATTTTTCTGGGGTTTATGCCTAACCCAGGACACTGCAGTAAGGACTCAGCTTTAGTGCACAGGGTGTAAACTCCTAGTAAAACTACTTTCAATTTATTTAATCTGTGGTGTACAAGCAAAAAGCAGATTGCAAATAAACAATCTTTATGAGATGGCACAAAACAATAAATAACAATGTCATCTGCATAAAAGTGGATATTTGTATCGTGTACAACATTCCAACTAAACCTCATACTAAATAGCAAAAAGACATGGCCCCAGAACTGAACCTTGATCACATTCAAAGATTTACGCTTCAGCCTGCATGCATATTGTTCTGCCAGTAAATAGTGTGTCCAACTTTATGTCTACAGTTTTGGTTTGGTGCTTTTGTGTTTTGTCATGACAATGCCCTCATGCACCCCCAGCCCAGCTCTATATATATTTTCCAGGTTTCGTGGGGAAGAACGTGACTGCCCCACAAAGAGCCCTGATCCTAACTGCATCCAACAGCTTTTAAATGAACTGCGAGCCAAGCGTTATCAACCAACATCAGTGTTGGATCACACAAATGCTCTTGTAGCTGAAAAGAAGTAAATCCCTGCAGCCAGGTTTCAACATCTGGTGGAAAGGCTGTCCAGAGACGGCTGTTATAGCAGCAGATTATTGCCCATGGTTTTGGAATGAGGCATTCAACTACCTCACATGGCTGTAATGTTCAGGTGTGACCAAGTCATCATCAAGTCATACATTAAAAATTGAAACAGAACAGGAAGTGCATCTTAAGGCACACTGACAGTGGCTTCAACATTCACACATGCAAGTTGCTGCTAGGGAAATATCAAACTAATTCATTAATTCATTGTATTGGTATTCACCAGCCAAAATCCCTTTAGAGACAAATGCCATTACTGTTAAGAGGGACATTACAAACACAATAAAACAACGTTAATGTCTCCTGGCTGCTTGTATGTGCTGCTCCAGCACAGCTGCTGTCACTGACTCAAGTATAGAAGGAATGATGATTCCCTGGCAGAGCAGGGCTCTGAATGGCTGCCACATATTGCTTCCTACAGCTCCGTAATGTGATATTAGAGCTGCTGTCGCACTGTCACAGCCAGCTACTGAGAGATAAATACAACCAGGTAGACTGGGTGACGCTGAGATGATAGGTTATTCATGTATAAACAGTCACAAAGTATTTCTTTTAAAGGTTGCTATATTTAGTCTATTTTAAAGAGTCACTTCCGTTGTATTGTCTATTATGTACTGGGAACCTATGCTTTTAAAAGTGCTGCATATAATTTGATTTTTTGTACAGCCATTCATTGTGACCGGCAGAAGAATCCTAATGACTTTTGTTATCTCCTGACTTTTCCTCTAGCCACGATGAAGTACACTTTTGTCAACAACTATTGGATGGATGTGACATGAATTCGGTTCAGACATTCATGTCCACCTTAGGGTGAATTGTAATGCATAAATAAAAGTAAACTTTGGTGATTCCTTAACTTTTAATGTAGCACTACATCAAGATTTTAGTGTTCAGTACACAATGCCTGCAAAACCATTGACATTCCGTCAGTTGTACTTTGTGTTTAGTGCTAACTATCAAATGTTAGCATGCTAACATGATAAAGTAAGATAGCAGAGAACATGCTAGGAAACATTAGGTACTTAACATGCATGACATATTTGGTTATGCTAGGCACCAAAATGAATGGGTGATGATAATGCAAAGGACGAAAGAGCCAAAAACAAGTTCACGTTCAAGCTCAGAGGAGGTTTGGGTGGCTTTTCTTTCTCTTTTCCACCATTTTGAAATATCCTATGCACCTACCATATGTGCAACCAATCACATATTGCAATCATTAAACGTGTTCTCGCCCTGGAGCATGACCTCAACCATTGGCTCTAAGATAGCGAACATGGTAAACATTACCTGCGACCAGATTCACCTTCTGCTCTTCAATGGCCAAATATACAGTTATTTGCATGTTGATGCTGCGCGTGGCAGAATACATTAAACAAACAAGATTTTATTGTGCTCTTTTCACTCTTCACCGTCAGGGTTGCTAATTCTGCACTGAACAAATGTGTGTTGCCTCTGTTTAATTCTATTTAAGTATTTAATTGAAACTGACTTATTGAGATGGATTTCTCTACATGTGGTCTGACCCTCTGTGATTATGGTCTGTGTAGAGTGTTAAAGGCAGATTAATTGCAGATTATTGTTGCAGGTGAAATGTGAAGTAGCACCCAGACAGCGATAGTGAAAAACAGAGCTAGATTACAGTGAACTAACTCAATTATTGATGATTAATACGCTGTGACCACGGGGCACAGACACAGCTGAGTCTCATCTCAAGCAGCATTTGCTCTCTTTCCCTCAGCCCTGTTTTTATATTGTGCACAATAAGAGTGTGTGTTTTGTTACCACAAAAGCGATATTTGTTATTAGAGGAGCGCAGAAGTTTGATGATCACATAACAAACCTCAAATGCCACATTGGAACATTCTGATCTCAGGTTCAGCATGGGGATCACCGAGGTATGATAGCACGAACACACACACAGAAAACCCACCCAGAGTTCAAAAGACACTTAACACTAGCTGTGGGAATGGGCTAAGTGGCCGCACTGACTGACCACGCACTTAGCATTCCTGCCCGGGAGAGGCTCCCATTACCTTTATAGGCCTGAGAAACAACAGTGGTCACACACACACACATGCACACATTACACAGTCAGTAAGCATATACATGGCTAGAAACAGGTGAAGATGCCTATGACTCGCGGTGACACGTGTCTCTTCGTGAGCCATCCTATATTTATACATGTGTGTGTATTATAGTTTTATGTACTTGAAAATGACACCTACACCAGAACGGCCTTGCTGTTGATGATGGGTGTAAAAGAAACACACACTGCTGGTGTGAAATCTGCCTCTGAAAAGATGTTTTTGTATTTGATTTTGAGCTCTTTTAGTCATGGGTAAGTACAAGGAGGGGTCACTCAACCAGCTGATGAAGATCCGTTTTTCATTACAGCAGCCCTATTCAATTCTGACACAGTGTTTGGCTGCCTCTGTGGTAAATTACATATGACCTAATGTAGCATTCAAATGTATTCAAGACCTTGTACGACCTTCATGATGTTTTTTGAGACCTCTAAGGAACCAGCGGTTGGGGTTAAAAGTCATATTATATTCGGGGTAGGGTTATCGTCGAAAGAAAGGATCTAACATACAGGCATCCATATGATCATTTACCTCTTCTTACTTCTTCATCATTTCGAGTGTAACAAATGCTAAAAAAGCTTCCACATTATGTAGAGGTATGGATGTTTAAATACTACTAAGTGCATGTCTGTCAACTCCACTCCAACTCAGCTTGAAGAAAGAGAAGTTCAAATCCTGCCTACTTCCTTATCACACTCGACCAATCACTGTGTGAAGTGACATACAATATACGTATATGTATACAAAATACACACAGCCCCTCGGACACAGCCCCAGAAATTCCAAAATGAATTGAAAAGCTGCTAGACAAACCAACAACACAGCTTAATGCATGCTGAGGCCTTTACGATGCAACGGAATGCCGGAACAAACTTCCAAGAAGATAAGACTCCAGGACAAAAAAACCTTTATGTTGTTCACTGCCTTTGACTAAACCTTAAGCACTTAACCATGATCCACCTTAGTTAGGGTTGGGGCGTACACTCTACCAGTTGAGCCACCAAGTAAGTGTAGGGGTGTAAGGGAAAGATTTTCCTTATCCATCTTGTAAATTATGAACTGCTGCAACAAGTGAATTTCCCCAGTGTGGGATCAGTAACGTTTATTGTATCGTATCGTGTCATATCGTATCATATCATATCGTATCGTATCGTAAAATCGTAAATATGCTTTCCAGCCATGTTTCTTCCATTGTGGATGGTATGAAGTCTTTCTGTCATCAGATTCAAGGCTAAGAGATGTCACAACTCACAAACCTAAAGTCAAAGAATGCTTGCAATTCTTGCAAGGGAATAACTGAAGAAGCAGCCAGATCATACGTGAACTAATTATGGTTTCGGGCATTACTTCCCACATTCTCTTTCTTACTTGCAAGAGGCGCAGACGAAGCAACGGGGATGGTAGGTCTTGCCCAGGGCGGACACCACCTCCCCCTCGATGAAGTCCTGGCAGCTGAAGCAGCGAGTCCCGTACATTCGCTGGTAGTCCAGAGTACAGATGTATTCACCCTGCCGCACGAAGAAGCCTCCCTGGGCCAGTTCGCAACCACATACTGCGATAAGGAAGGAATGAAGAGAAGGGGGGGGGGCACAAAGGTATGGGAAAGAGAGAGGGAAAGGGAAAGGATGGACAGAAGAGTGGAAAAAAAACAAGGTTAGGTAAAAACAGACAAGTGAACACTCCAAAGAAAAACCTTTGAAAATACTAATGCTTCCCCTACAACATTCACATATTCAAGCTAAATTCAAATCAGTAGCCATTATGCAAACTGTGACAACACTTGGCTAGGTGACCACAGGAGTTATATGTCTTATTTTGTTTTGGTTTTTGTACCACAAGCAGAATGGCTACAGGGATTGCAAGGACTGTCCACCACTTTGGTTCAAACTTAAATATCTCAACAACAGCTGCATAGATTGCAGTGATGATGAGTCTAGCGCCACAATGAGGTTGAAACTTTTATGTAAAATATCTAAAAAATTATGTAATATATTTATATTTGGTTGTTGGAATGCTAGCATTAGCATTTAGCGCAATGCACCAATGTACTTGTGTATTGTATACTATTCTATACTGTACTTTACTATGCTCTGCTCTGCTATGCTATACTATGCTATGCTATACTATGCTTTGCAATACTACTATAATATATTATGCTATGCTTTGCTATGCTATGCTACTATAATATATTCAATTCAATTTTATTTATATAGCACTATTTCATAACAAAAGTTATATACTATGCTATGCTATGCTATGCTATACTACTATAATATACTATGCTATGCTATGCTATACTCTACTGTACTATACTACTACTATACAACACTATAACTATACAATTAAAGACTCATACAAAAAAAGAAACATACACACACACACACACACACACAGATCTATTTATAGACCTTCATTTGTAAAGTAGTAAAGTGTAGAAAAGGTACTGCAGTGAGATGAGCCAGTCTGACACGTCTGATTGTATTCCTCCACCTGCTTTAAGAGCCAATAACATCTTGCCGTCAGAATGGGTGTGTTATTAACATGTGTGAGTGTGAGTGTGTGTTTAAAGACTGCACTTTGTCTATTTGCTTGCTCTTAACAATACACGACAGGAACTCCAAATCGCCATCTCCCCTCATGCGCAAACAGTGCTTACACACAGTAACCTCGGTTACATGACATCACTGACCGGCCACACCCTCAGGGGAAACCTCGCTCTATTTTTCCACTCCTTTTCGCAAAAACAATACCCCTCCTTTCTTTCCCCCCATTCTTTCTTTCTGGAAAGAACGACAGGAAAGATAAATGAGAAATGTTTGTGCTGGTTGGTGTCATGCCCCGGGACGGCTCAGTGAACCTGAACACGCACACTGTCTCAAAGTTGCAGGGATGTGTAAGGGCATGAGGTAATACACATTGGTGGCTATTAGGGTGAGATCACACAGTATGCTTTTCAGGACACACACGCACGCACGCACACATGCATCCTTGTAGGAATGTACGAAGGTATGAGGTGACGCACGTACAAAATGTGGATGAAATCACAACACAGCACAACACATACTGTGAGAACTCACACTCACTCTACAGAGTAGGCTCAGACACACCCAGGCTGGTTTCCCATCAGCTCTCATTAAGGTCTCAGTGTAAACTGATGTCCACGATGCTGGACATGACAGGTCGAGGAGTTAAACACAAAGTTTCAACCAGCAGGCCAAATTTATGCCCAATCAAACCAGTTAGATGCCAATAGAGCATTCCCAACTTTGCTCTACATGTAGCACATATACCGAACCACATCCAAGCTAGCAGCACTGTGAAGCTCTACTACTGCAGAGCAATGCTTTGAGCTAAATGCTAATGCTAGATTGTCAACAAACTGCTCCGACCACTCCCAAAAAGAAAAACACTGTTACTTTTATAAACGTCTATGTCAATGTTTCCACACTGTTTTCCTGCTTTTCCTGTCTTGTGCAACTTCCTTTCAGGTTCCCTTCACTCCATTCCACTCTCCTCTCTCTGTTTGTGGTGGTCAAATGTTGTCTTAAGGAACTCTAAGCTCAAAGTACATGCTCACGTTTTGGTTTTAGCCCCTGTATTTCCAGGCTAAAATGTTCATGGTATAAAAAAATCCCTTCATTTTGCTACTTTGAGTATCCTGCAGGCCTCTATGAGCTGGGAGTAACAGCCTTGGCTGCAGCTGCTGCTGCTGTTTGTAGGTACACTACAAACACTAACTTCCCGTTGTTTTCAGAGCATGTACCAGTTCACTTCATACAGTATGCTTGTATTATCATTAGACAGGACCAGTTCAAATAAACACCAATATATGATGGTTTTGATACTTTAAAGGAAGCACAAATCTTGAAGTTGGGACTAATTTCAGGGGGGACCCTTCCTTTTCTCTAGTGGTAGAAATTTCTCCATGTGATGTGACTGCTCAGTGCCGACAGGGATTTGAGGAATTTAAAAGTGACTCAGAACAACCACTGACTTGCTAAAATAGCAAGGTTTACTATGTTTGTCTGACTTCCTATACACTAAATATACACTTCAAAAGTACTAGTTGCGTAACAGTCCAACTCTCCCACCATTTTATCTCCTCGTAAAACCTTTGACCAACATGTTGGACAACCTTTGTCGAGTATTCGCACCATTTCACGTTTTCTTTATCAAGCCCTCACGGGGGTTACAGCTTTCTAATAAAACAGTCACAACAATATGAGCAGGAATGTTTTCTCAGGAAGTGGAAGACATACTTTCCAGCGGCTGCTACCGGCTCCCTTACATCCGGTTCAGATGTCTGGCAACCTGTCTGGAATGAGATAACTCTCTGGGCTGGTGTAGTAAACACCAGCAGTGTGGAAAGATGGATGGATGGATGGATGGATGGATGGAACACAATGGAAGTAAAATGGATGGAAGTGCGCCTATAAAAAGGTCATTGTCTGATATAAAAGTCAAAATGAAAATGAAAGGTTAAATTCAGGATGTTTTGGAGTTTTAAAGAACTCTTTACAGCACCATAACTTTCCAACAATTAACCATTTGAGTGTAGTTCATTAGAACTTTTTTAAAACCCTCCTTGTAATGATGGTGAGTAAAATAGCCACGAAGAAGACATTTCTGGCAATCTCTTTTGATAACACTGTGGCCGGACTAGAACAATTTTAGAATTTTTTTTTAGGTTTAAACAGATGTGTAATTCAGCTGGCCTACACAGCACAGTCACTGTCTTGAGACTTGGAGTTAAATGCTGTGAGGCTTAACTTTCTTGGGACTGCCTGAATACTGGAATTGAGACAAAAGCAGTGTTAAGTTCTGATTTGATAAAATCGTAAAACAATAATAAAAAAAAATATATGACAGTGACAGACTTTGACTTGTGTCAAATGTCTCGAGACTTGTCTTGAAAGTCATAACACTTCATTTGAGACTTGTCTTGAATTACTTTGAGTTTACATGGACTTGTCTCCAGTGGTTTGAGACTTTGAAATTAGCTCTGACTTGAGACTTCACTTGAACTTTGAAGTTTCCAACAGACATGATACTAGATTTGGACTTATCTTGAAAGACTTGAAATTTCACTTGAGACTTGTCTTGAATGACTTGGGAATCAAATTGAGACAGGCCCTGATAGATTTGATTGACTCAAATGATTTTTTAATTTTGATATTTTTGACTTGGTCTTGCGTGAAACATGTAATTTGACCTGAGACTTGCTCTCACAGACACAAGATTTGACTTGAACTTGTCTTGAATGACTTGAGATGGTTCTCAATGTTGATGTTTGGACTTGATTTATGACTTAAGACTTGTTTTAGATAACTTGAGACTTGACTCGATTCTTGCTCTGAATGACCTGAGACTTACTCTCACAGACACAAGACTTCAACTGGTCTTGAATGACTTGAGATGTTTCTCAATGTTGTTGTTTATACTTTTGTATGACTTGACCTGGACTTGTTACAGATCACTTGAGACCCGACTCGGACTTGCCCAGAAAGAATTAAAAACAGCTCCGCTACACAGAAAGAGAAATGGAGATCTGGAAGAGATGGAGACAGAAATCCTCACTCAGAGGCCAGATTGTGACTTCCCATCAGCTCGCCTTTCAATCCCTGTATATTTATACCTACGCTGCCAGTTGGCACATAGACTCCTCTTCTTACTGTATTATAACTTAGTTCCTTAAGCAGCTCAGCAGCCGAGCCCATATGAGCCTCAAGTTGGAACCCTATTCATCATTTATAGAGCTAACACAACCAGAAAGCATTACATCCTTTTTAAAGTGATAGCAAACCCAACCATATATGATTCTTCCCATCTGCACTACAGCAGCAGGCTGCATATACTGCAGAGGAAGGCAAAGTTACTGGCAAACTAGCCTCTAATGCAGATCAAAAAGTGTGCGTCTGAGTGCATTACATAAGTGAGCGGGAGACAGAAGATGCTCTTTCAGTTTTTGCCCGTCATCACTAATGGAGGCCGTCAAATCTTTCTTCCTCTCATCCCTTTCTTGTTGCTCTCATCTCTCCTATCCGTCATCCTCTATAATCCCTCGTTCACGTGGGACGTGTTAAAAGGCAGAGAGAGGTATGAAGAAATGAAGCAGAGCCGGATGCGGAAGTCAGTAAATTGGGTTTAATCGAGTGAGGACTGAGGAGTTCGCTTTGGTTTGCTCTGACAGAAATAGTTCAAAAACAGACTGCAGGCAGAGCAAATGATAAATGACACGCTCCAGTTCCAAAAGAGAGCATCGAATGTTTCCTCTGTTTTTGGCTTTAATGGAAAGTTTTGGTGCCTAAAAGGCTTTCAATCCTCACCAGGATACAAGTCGAAGAGTAAAAGTAACAATACAGCAAAGAAATGGTAAATGTAACAGTTTCTGCACTACAAAAGTATCAGGATCAGCCTTGAACCCTACTCAAAAATTCTACTGAATGTTATGTTCAAGCAGCAATTTCCAATCTCCATGACAACAGAGGGTGTGTGTGTGTTCTCTGTGCACTTGGGCCGTCGGTGGATGAGATCATGATGCAGCTAATTAGTCGGTTTGTCCTGAGAACTCCACTGAGGAGAACAGAATGTGTCGGGCTACACGCCTGCAGCAAGATAAAACTTCCATCAATCACAAGAGGTTTGACTATTTGAACTGTAGGTGTGTGACGATAGGAAGTGTGTGTGTGAGTTTGGGTGGGTGGTGGTAGTGGGTGGTGGCACTATGACTTTCTGTAATAACACATCCCAGTTGCACGGACATGATGTGAACTTCAGAACGAGGAAAAAAATAGGTGTCACTTCAACTCAACTCTAATTTTACATAATTACAAGAGCTTCTCAGGTTCCAATGTGAAATAGGAATAAATGTTACACTGCAGTACTAGCTTGGTTACAACATTTCCCAAGGCTGAAAGGCAGATTACTTCACAGGAAACTGATTACTTCCATCTCTGAAGGCTTATCTCATGCACTGTGAAGCCACTTACATAATGCAAATGTACGCAGAGGCCCTCGAAGGAATTCAGTGTGCTGTCGAATGTGCTTCCTCCGCACTGGAAGATCTCAGAGCAAAGTCTGTTTTTTGTTTTCCTTCGATTCAGAGTGTAGAATTGGTGAGGAAGTCGCACACTTGAATGGGTGGATGTGGGACAAATTTGCCCTGTCGTGATTTGTAAATAAAATATGTTGCGTCTGTTTCACTTGTGTACAAAGTCGAGGGAGAACACAGTCATGGATTCAGTGGTTTGGACATGATGCAAGTAAGCAAGCAAGTAAGAGTCTGGTACCAAACATAAATAGAGAAACTGACACGTACAGAAAGCTACTATTGAACGTTTGGTTAGATTTCTAACCTTTTTTTTTTTTATCTTTGATTAGATTAATTTCTGATTTAAAGCTGCACTAATCAATATATAACTATTATTTTATATGAAAATAGTCAAATGAGTCATTTGTGGAGTTGGGGGACTTGTCACCCACCTCTGCAGGTTTTAGCATCTTTTGTAACTTTCGTCCAATTTTGGTTTTACAGCTGCAATTTTTACTGTTTTGGTTCAGTCTCACGGCTCTCATCACCCTTCAACAAAAGGCACTGTACACTATCAGCAGAGCACCAAATGGCAGACAAAGTTTGTAGCTAGCTTGTAAAGAAAGTGGAGCATTTAGCAGCTAAAGAACCACGTATTTTCTCAGGAGTTGGTGGAGACCAAAACATAGCTAAAAGAGTGTGAATATTCGACTTAAAGACTTAAAGTCTAATGTTGCTCTGTGCCTGTTGCTGTTGATATGTACACAGGCAAAAGTTTGCTAACACGTTAGCTATATGTTACAGCTGTCAAATTTTTTGACTTGTTGTGAGGTTCTGGCTCCAATTTCCCAAAAAATAAAATAAAATAAAATAAAATTACAGTTTTAAATAAAAATGTAACCAGTTTTAATTTTAGGCCATTGTATTTCAGCTGTTTATTTTCTTTTAGCAAGAGTTTGCTTGAATTAGGACACTGAACCTTTTTTTAAATCTAAAACTGGGTTATAGTAAGTGATTAGTGATTATTGTACCAGAAACATGATAACAGATCTATCTGATACACAGAAGTGCTCATTTATATGTGTGAGTTTGTCTACACACTGACTAGCCCTGCACTGAGGAGGAAAATATAAGATAGGGTACCCTGCAAATGAATTAAATTTGCATGTCATCTAAGATAGATGTAATTTGGCCTAATCCAATCAGCAGCCCAGAGCTCGCTTTAGAGAATTAAAGGCACATCTGTGAGAGAGCCTGTCCAGTGTGTGTGTGTGTGTGTGTGTGTGTGTGTGTGAGTGTGTGCGTGTGTGTGTGTGTGTGTGTGTGTGCAAAAGACAAAAAAAAATGTATCTTTCCAGCACACTACACCTCCAGAGACATTATTTACAGACATAACATGGTGTCATATAAAATATAGATGTGTTATGTCCATTCATGAGTGTGACCTTGACTCTACCTCATGTTTCACAATGACTTCCAGTGTGCATGTGTGTGTGTGTGAGCGTGAGCTGGGTTAAATATACATGCGCTATGTGCTTTCTGCTATGAATGTGGGACCTTGACTGCACCTCATGTTTTACAATGACTCACCATCAATGTGTGTGTGTGTGTTTGTGTGTGGTGGGATAGGGGGTGTGGATAGGGTGTTGTCATTAACTTGTCCATTCCGTGACCTTGAGTATACAGTCTTCAGACTGCTGGCATCGATCTGACCAGCTTATGGGACTGTACTTGAAAGAGAAAAAAAAATTTAAATTCAAGGTCGATACTTCTGACAGGTCAAACGGGCTCACAGTGGTCCAGACTCCCTCTACACTGGCTTTAATTGCAAGCAGGCATCTAATGAGACAATAGGCGGGGGAGGTCTGTCTATTGTCAAAATCATTGGCCTACGCTATATCTCATATCACACTGGTGTGTTGACTTCCTTTGAGATCAACTGAGGATTGATCGAGGAGAAAGAAGTGAATCTTATGAGGATTTCTGTTGTTTATTTCTGTGTTCATACTCATTACAAACTAGACTGAGACAGGACTTAGGACAGGTCGGTAACAGATTATTTAACTTACCTTATCTAATCTTATTCAGAGGTAAACCTGAAAAGCGTGCACCCTAACCCTAACCCAAAATGTTGCTAATCCTTTGGAAAAGTGGGGAACAACAAGGAGGACATGAAATGACATATATCAAACAAAAATAAAATAATATGAAGATTGGAAGGGTTCTAATAAGTCATAATTTGATGGGTGTTTCCATTGGACCATTGGGTGAATCATTTTCGAGTTATGTATTTGTCTCTTCAACCATTTTCTGTCAACATAGAAGCAACAGTAGCAGTTGCTAGGGGCAACTTTTCACACAGATTGAAAAAACATGACAATTTAACAATTGTAAGTTATGTAAGTTGATTTAGAACAACCCGTACAGCTGCTTCAATCAGACAATTCCATGAACCTAATATAATAAAATATAATCATCCCCATGCAGTATCATTTGCGCAATGTGACATCTATGTAAAGATTGCCTTTCAGGCTCCTTGTGTGCATGCTTTCCCTTCCCCACATACACGTGTGTGAGGTCAGCACTCCTGGCCATATGCCGAACACTTCCCCCTTGGCTGTGTTCTGGTCAGCCTGCTTCCAAGAAGGAGACAAATCCAATAGCCAACACCCTACTGAGAACATCACAACCATCTGCTATTATAACACCACTGATCCGACCATCAGGACTTCAACATGTGGCCAGCAGCGTCTATTTACCAAACTGACTTCCAGGAAGAAACGCACTCAGGCTGGGTCTTTGTACGAAAAACAATGCAATCCATAAATCTGTCAAAACCTCAAAGGAAGACTGACTGTATGAAATGGCGTCAAAGCTGTAATTTCACTACACACAATAAACATTGTTTCCTTAAGTTTACTGACTCCATGTCTAATTTCTTTTTGAGTTCTACAATTACCATCTTCTTCAGGTAAATTGTCTACATTCCTCTGGAGGCAACCTACAATATTCTTTGACAGCTTGACAGTTCAATTTAAACCTTGAAAGCAGTAGATGACAAAACAATCTCAAGGTAAAGGTCCCCTAAGGGGACAGCTTTCTGCAGCTTTCAACCATATGACATGGTCTTGATCAGTAGATGCAGTTTGATCATTATGAGCACTTTTCATCCATGTTGGCATAAAAGTTGAGCTTGACACTCTGAGCTAACCCTGTCTGATGAAAACCCAGCACCTCTACTACGAAGTACCTATTGGATGACTTTCTGACATCCTAAGTTACCCAACGTTCAGTGCTATTGCAGGAAGTAGTGTGCTCTTTATGTAGAGAGGTGGACAGTAAGGATGTGAAGGTTGGGGTGGTGGACAGGGATGTAACACGTATGACTTTCAGTCAGGAGATCAGAGATTGTGTTCTGTCTATATAAATGCAAGCAATCCAGGGTTTTGCAGAATCATCAAATATCGACGTCCCTATCTGGCAACAAGGAAGTCCGTGTGAACTAGAGAGTAAGTGGACCTTGATTTGACTTTGCTTCGTCAATGGTATTCTAATATGGCTTTTGTTCAAAGATAATCTCACTTGACCTGCGACGTCAGTTGACTTTGGGAATTCATCAGTAAGGCTGTTTTAGAGCTAAAATGTCACACTGTATATGACATATAATGATGTTGTATATTGCACAGTGAAACATGAAACAAAGACAATGAAAGATAAAAGTCAACATCTTGCATCTTAAATATGCAGAGGAACTACGTCGAAAAACCTAATTTAATCACACAACAGTCACAATGTTTTCCAATATTTGACAAACCTGCTAAAATACAGGTGAAATACTTTGAAAGAAATACATTCCTTAACCGTTACAAGAAAACTGACAGAATTCCAGACCTTTTAACCACATGTCACTGTCTTCATTTAGCAAGGGATGATAAGGTGTCAAAGTGTGAAATAAATGTAAACCTTCAGGCACTTAAAACAACACTTGTGTGGCTGAAATGGGATGGAGATAATAACCTTGAACCTCTTTGCCATTAAATATGAATGGCTGCCCGTGGGCTACTACTAATACTGGCCTTGATTTCCTCCAAATCAATGCAATGACGGATTTTGGCCCAGAGTTCTAAGACAGGTTTAGTTGCTTCCAGAGTTCTCTTGCCCAAAGTCCTCATCGTTTCACTAAGACAGTGTTCCCCAAAGCACTTGGAAGAGATTCCATTAAACACTTTGTCTTTCTGTCTGAGGGGGCCCAGATAAAGATCACATAATGACACCTAAATGAGCTCCGTTCGTTGAATCTACCCACTTTTTGTGATATCAGGAATCAGGAATTTGGAGGAGTCAAATTTAGATCCTAGGTAACATTCATTGTCTCAAGGCAGAGATGAACTGTATCTTTAAGCAGAAAGCTTGGATATATTTATTGTTTTTCCCAAATGACGTACATTGTGGCAAAAAGAATCGCCCCAGCTTGGCAGACTACACCTACTTCATGAATAAAACCATTTTCAGCTTTATGGAGAGGCCAAGTGGAGTGCAATAAAAGATACCACCGATGTGTGTGAGGGTGTGTTCTTGTTGTGAATGTGGTGGAGCGAGGGAGAGTGTGTCTGATATAAATGAAAATATACTTTACATTCATCATTATTCATGCAAGCTAGGGCGTGACCATATATTTTCACATTTCAGTACTCCCTGCTGTATTCAAATGCTATTTGAATGATGTCAGGGCCCTCCATGAAAGCAAAAACAGATTAGGGTTAAACGCCTGTCTAAGTTGTTTTGCCAGGTCATTTCGTCTGCAGCTTTCTGCTATTGATGGTGTCTCAGTGTCAGCTTTAAGGCATCTGAGAAGCAGACATAACAGGATATATAGATACAGGCACAGTTGGTACCTAAATAAAACACACTTCCTAAAGCACACAGCCTGCTTCTGTTGACAGCAACAAGGAAAACAGCAGTTAGTCCTCATCAAATGCTTTGAAGCTTAAAGCTGCAATGCAGGATTATTATCAAGTACATCACATGTTGGCTGTGGTGTAAAAGTTAAATATAAATCCAATACACTATTAAAAAATTTAAAAAAAAACTGTTAAAAAAATTGGAAAATGTTCAGTACAATTCAGTGACAACTGAGAAAACTCCTGTTGAAGATCTTGTGATATGACTGAAAGTTCCAGAACAGCTACTAAATGGACCTGGTGCTGAGATTCTTCAAAATATTGAAATATTTAAATTCATGAAGTGTTGTAAGTAATAATTTAATAATTCTTTATAATTTGCCCGATCAGCAAATTTCTCTGGCTAGCTCATTACTTACAGAATTGATTAAATTCTTGTAATTAGCATTAATTAACATATGAACCCTTTATAAATAGTGTTCTATTAGAAAGTGGTGTCAATAGGGGAAATAAATATGTGTACTTATAGGGTGTTGTACTGTATTTAGACTATTTGAATCAAAATATGGGGTCTTTGGGGCCCCTGCTGGTCTGGCATCATAGGGCAACTGCCCTGGGGCTACTTCTTGTATCCCAAAGAGCCCATTTTTTATGATTTTAATGGCCTGCGATAATCTGATGACTTGCTGGTATACCAATGAAGAATACCTGTAATATCAACTGAAATGATGAGGGCCTTCAAGACACATTTTGTAGGCAAGTGTCGCTGTCTTGGGGGCATGTACAGAAACGTATCCAAACAAATGTTGAACAAACTTATGTTGCTTTTACACCAGGGTAGTCCGGGGGACTCGGTTCGATTGGGCGGGGAATGCCGAAAAACTTCACACCTTCATTTGGTTTGGTTCACTTTCACACCGCACACATTGAAAGCGGACCAATCCGCCTGGATAATGTCATGCAGTTACAACAGCTGCACTGACTAGGAAGAAAAAAAGCACCATGAAGAAGAAAACCCAGTTCAATGATTGGCTTTCTGATATTTTGTTCTCTGGATAGTCCGTTTGCTTCCCCACTTTAAGCGAACCGCACCAGGGTTCACTTGCAAGCGGACCGAGACCCACGTTTTCAGGCTAACCAGAGTTCGCTTGTTTGGTCCGCACCAGAGTTCAGATGAGCTTTCACACCTGCCCAAACGATCCATTTAAATCTAAAGGATTCGAGTTCAATCTAAAGACGCTCAAGCTACCATTTTTGAGTGTTGGGTCTTGCAAAGTTACCTTTACATGGTGCATATACCTAGATACATTGTGTTTAATCAAATTACCATAAGCAGTGAGTCAATGCAGCCCCGGGGCCCTCAAGCAGGTTCATCCAGTCATGTTTAAACTCATTTAAGTGTAGATGTTTCTAAAATCACCAAGGCTGTGTTTACTATTAGCAGCCCAAGAGTTACCTTGATATCTGGCCAACGCTAAAGAGGCTAACATTAGCACACATTAATCCAGTCCTCCGGTTTGCTTGGTGTTAATTACACATTGCTAGCTGAGCGTTGACGGTTCCTCACTTCAGATCTGGCGCCGTTAGCCTCCTGGCTAACACCCAAGGCGGTTGTAATTGGCACTAATACAATATAGTCAGAGGTCATGGGCTCGATTCTCTTGCAGGTTAATCTTGACGTCTTTCTGATAGAGTGTAGTTGGTCTGAGGTGAGCTAGACCTTCACAGAGTGTGTGCATATTGTCTGCAAATCCAAGACTAAAAGAGGAAGATGGTTCACTGCATTTATTATCAACTGATATCCATGCGCTAAAAGAAAACACAAACTTCTAAGCGTGCACTATACTGTGTTGAACTTGGCTGCTGACCTGGAGTCAGATGTCCTTTTATCTTTTTGATGTTCAAGTCTGAACTGCAGAAATAGCAATCTGAGCCACATTCAGCCTTCTATAGTTTATTTTCTTTCCATCCCTAACTTTCAGATTCCTGTTAGTCCACATCTGGACGTTTTAATAGCAAACTGTCCACCACAACCTCACACCCAACCCTCGGAATGCTGGGATAATCAGTCTTTTGAGAACCCAAATTAGTTCGAAATTCAATTAATGCGATGATGCATTGGATTTATGGATAGGAGGACTAGCCAAGCGTTTTCTGTGTGAGAGAGCAGCGTCCTTACGTAACTCTTCTGTCTGTTGCGTCTACATGGTCTCCTGAATGCCTGACATTAAATTAACCAGCCCCACGCTCCTAATTAAGCTTTTTAGACAGCAAGCCAAATAACTTCATCCAGTGAAGAAGTGCCTTTAATCATGACCTCCAATTACTGCCAAATAATGACTTTCAAGTATTAACATCTGATGAATTTGTATGACTTATTTGTATGTGTGACCCGAGGCATGTAATCATCACAATTTGCTCATTTCAAACATAAAAGCTTGTCATGAAAAGAAAAACAAACTCAATTAGTAAGGCATAAGAGGCTCACTCATTAACAACACACTGTGGTTAAAGTCGTTTCCTACTCATCAGACCTCTTCAATAAGAAGTAGCCAATTAATAAAAAGAAGTGAAAGTTGTGTTATTGTGTTAATGTGTGTGTTATCATAGATAAAGTGTGTTAACTGTAAGCAGCAATAGTGTAAGGCAGTTGCAGTGTCAGATGAATGTTTATGGGATTTGCTGCTTGTGAGGCAGGTACGGTGTACTTTTGCATTTATCACGTCACTCAAATGTTGCTGTAACTATATATATTTAGCAACCCTGCTCTTAGGGAAGAAGCACTGCAGTTGACAAAGTGCTTACGTGGTGGTCAAAGCATCAACATATTTGAGAGCAGGTGTTTATTCTTGAGCCAAACAGAAGTTTGACAAAGAAAGAAACAAGAAACCGCCTCTATGATTTTACTTCTCAGTCGTCCAATCATATTGCGTAAGTAAAACTCCCTAAAACAGAGGTACAGTACATGGCTACTTATTTACGTTCCATCACTGAGGATGGCTAACAAGATATGAGCACTACTGATTAGGTTTGGGGAGCTTGGAGTTGAAAGGAGCTAGCTGAGGTGGTTCCAGCATCTGATTAGGATGCCCCCCTGGGCGCCTTTCTTTGGAGGTGTTCCGAGCATGCCCAACTAGGACGAGACCCCAAGGCAGACCCAGAACCCGCTGGAGGGACTATTTAGCCCATTTAGCCTGGGAACGCCTCGGGATCGCCCAGGAGGAGCTGGAATGTGTTGCTGGGGAGAAGGATGTCTGGGACGCCCTGCTAAACCTGCTGCTACCACAACCTAACCCCAGATAAGCAGAAGAAAATGGATGGATGGATGATTAGGGTTGTCAAAAGTATCAATATTTTAATGAAACCACATTTATGATTAAACATTCAATAGCATATAAAGTACCAAACTGATCTACAAGTTTAAAATACTGGTATCCTGACAATGTTATTCCTTATATTATTTAAACTGTTTTCTAGTAGCTGCAAACATCAGATAGTTAAATAAGTAACATCTTTTTACTCTTTTCTCCAAGAGTTGAAGGAGCTATAGCTATAACTTTCGTCTAATTACCCCGTCAAATTTCTTTTCAGTGATGTCACCACATTCCCAGATCTTCACTATTAACTTCATGAGCGCACAATGTTGTTATTATGGCTAGGAACGATGGCCAAAACTTTGAAAATGCAGTCCAAGATCATGCTCAAATAGGCCGATCATTAACTGCATTTGACTTATGTCAACATCGCTAATGCATCGTGGCTTTGCACACACCCTGCTCCCTCATCCCTTGTGCATAGAGTTAAAGATGGGGGGCGAGGAGGTGGTGGCTGTAGAATGTTCAGACAGGCAGTCTGCTGGTCAGTGTAAGAAAGGCGATAAAGTCCAGGAAGCTGCCGACATTGTAGCGACCCTGCTGGTAACCCGGCAACCGAGTGTGTGTTGACAACAACAGCGGCCTGACACAAGACTTGTGCTGAGTCTGGGCTGGGAGGGGCTCAAACACACACTCCTATAAAGTGCAGTCACATATGAAAAGAAGAAAAAATCCCACACCCACCCACAACCGCACACACATATAGAACACACTCACATTTCAAGTATCTGACACTTTGCAGCCACCCACCCAGAAATACACACACACACACACACACACACACACACAAACATGCAAACAACCAAAATACACACACACACAATGTAACCCACACCTATCTCTGTAATTGATTAGACTCAACTGTCCAATTAGTCATTCGCTCTTAATGCTCAATAATCACAAATGACTTTACAATAATGTAGATTAATGATTAGTATTTACTCATAGTTGAATTCCCTTTAAATTCAATTAGAATATCAATAATATAAAGGCCTGATCATACCAGAAAGTGTCACAGTGAAGGCGATTCATGCATGCTCGCAACATAGGTAGTGCTAAAGTTTGATGAAGTAGTGACAACTCCCAGCTGGTGAGATACTGTACTGTGCATGCTAACCAGCCGGGTATATGATAGCACTAGTCAGTCACGATAGCTCTCCAAGCTAGTTGGCCAGCTAATTGTCAGCTGAGTGGTTAACAAGTTTGGTAACTCAAATGTTAACCGGCGATAAGCTGACGCAGTTTATTTGAGATCTGTTTATACCATCAAACCAAGTTACAAGCTACAGTATAACAGCTTTTCCTGCATTGGACTCGCTCCAGCTCTCTGTCCTCTCAAAGGTTAGCACATTAGTCAATGGTGCAAATTAACCAAAAGACATTAACTGTATAAAGATGAAGGATATGACTCCCACTTCCTCCCACTGTACCAAAATAAAGCTAAAATATCCTGGACACGGATGCTGCCATCTTGTGCTAGTGACGTCATTTGGAGCCACAGCCTACGCAGTAATGATCCACGTCGGAGCCCACTGACTCAATAGTGAGCAGGGCTCAGCTGTCTATCATGAGGTGAAAGCCTCTTTTTATAGCATCAAATGAGAAATTTGAACATCCTACACATCCTTAGAAAATTGTGATTTCCTTCAGAGTGTGTGTTTATGTTGCTCAGATGTCCTGTCTTTATGATCGATGAGGTTGTGAGAGTTGTGGGAAATTGGGTGACAGTGCAGAGGTGAGAGTTGATAGCTTGTCGTTACATACCTTTACACACAAAGCACTTGATGTGGAAGTGTTTGTTCTGGACCCGGAGCGCCTCTCCTTTGCAGGGCTTCCCACAGTTCTGACAGGGGATAGGTCCTCCTCCTCCTCCTTGCTTTTGCTTCTGCTTCGGCTGCTCCAGAGGGCTGTGGACAGCCTGCTGCTGAAACACTGGAGACAGACAGGGAGAAGACCATTTTACATCTTATTGTAGTATTGATAGAAGGTAGACATAAGCAGCCAAACTGACATTTTAATTTGTTGAATTTTGTGATAGATCTTGCAGGTATTCACCAGACAGTATAGTCAACTTTTGATGTTATATTTAAATTTAAGTCTTTGACCCATTTCCTCAGTTCCACCTCCATCTTCATCTGCACCCTTCATTTTTAAGGTCTATCCATAACATCATATGAATATCTAATAGAACAGCAGAGGTAAATGATGCATTATTATTAAGTTTATTTATCATTTTCACATAGAGTATACAGGAACAAAAAGCCATCACTTAGAATGTCACATCAGACTTTTTATTACTCTTTTTCTTTGGTTCACTCACATGCCCAAACTTCCTTCACTTAATTGGACACTGCAGTGTCTTACATTCATTCCCTGGAGACTATAACCACTGTCTAACCCTCAGCCACACTCCCAACCAACATAAGCCTTAAACCCACTTAACTGTAAATTTGAATGATTTATGTTGTGGGGACCAGCTTTTTGTCCCCATAAGGCGAGTGAGTCCCCACAATGTAACTGAGTAGACAGGTTTATGTCCCCACAAGGTGAGGATAGATGTCATACACAAACATTAGAAAGCCTAGAAAGTCTAAATAAACACTGATGTTGGATGAACGTCATAACGTTGACCAGCTCCCAGTCACTTCCCAAGCAGTTACTCTCCTTTGTTCCACATGGGAAGGAGGGTTTGTGCCAAGAAAAATTACGTCAACACCAGCAATGAAAAACAACGGAGCACAGCAACACACCTGAAGTGTCTAATGCAAGGAGTCAAACACAGTGTGAGAGCCTAACATCTCCATTCTAACAGTATTATCAGTACATCTTGCCCTTTTCCCCTTTCATCATAACCCTGGCAAAACATGCTCACATACTGATCAGCCTTTTTACTGACTGGGGCATCAGCTGAATAAAAGGCCCTTTGTGTTCACAGGAAACATTCGTGTCATCAGACCGGTTTCATTGGGCCTCCATGGTTACTGGTAATTGGGCTTGGAAAGAGTTCATCAAATGAATTGATTTAGGGAAAGAGACAGGGAGAGAAGAAAATGTAGGGGTAATAGCTGTGAGCCAAAGAGTACTGCTTTCTGGAAACTCACCAAGAACTTTTTCTGGTGGAGTTATACTTGTTTCAGGTTTGCCCAATTCACTGGGTGTTTATTGGGTGTTTTATTGGCCCAATATTTTGACTTCAATTAAGTTAAAGCTACAATGTAACACACACTTTTGACACTTTTCTCACTATAAAGTTTAGACTGAAGAGTAAATCAAAGTAAATCACTTTGTTTTTGGACAGACTGGCCACTTCAACCCTTTCAGTTGGATTTGAAACCCTCATTGTGGCTGAAGACTCAAGATGGATTTAACAAGATGTACGAGTACGAGTCAAAGCTACAAAATAAATATAAATGAAAGTTACCTTAAACTTGGACACTACACTTTGCCTAAAGCCATGTCAAATAATTTACATCTTAATGCTGAAAAAGTGGGCCCATTGGAAGGAGATAAGGTAATTGGGTAGCACATTACAAGGTGCAGTTGGTTTATGGATGAAACATACACACAAACAAAGCATAGAAAGAAGCACTTGACCATCTGTGACCTGCTTGCCTTGAGGATACATGACAGGAGAGTAAAAACAGCCACCAGTCTTTCCAGACCTACGGGAGCAACACATTCTTTAACAAGTTTTACAAGGACCTCTCACCCGCCGTGGGGAACCAAACCATTTTCAGCTTTGTAGGGTGTGTGTATGTGTCTGTGTGCCCAAGACAAACAAAGCCTCACAAACCTCCTTAGATCTCTTTAGGATGATAACCCTCCATCATTTTATTTAGTTTGGCCTAAATCTAATTTCTAAATCAGATTTTTATTCAGATTGAAAGGGAAAAATGTACCTTTGTGATCCCGAATGTTCTTGAGGGCAGCAAATATAATCAAAATATAGAGAAAAAGGAAATTCTTCATGAAGTTTTCTTTGGATCATTCTAAAATCCACAGAGATGCTTTCATTTAGTCCATATGTCTAGATTACAATCTGATCTCTGACCTGAAAATGTGCTGACTTCCAAACTGAAGAAGAGGGATTTTGGACACTGTTGCCTAGATTCTACTGTTGGTAGGAGGTGCGGCTTTATTGAAGCTACCCGTGTTGAGTGTACATGTGGGCATGCTAACCAATAAAGAGAAGAATTTAGGAGGGGAAAGTCTTGAGTCCTCGTAAAAAAAAAGGTCTGAGACCAAGTTGATTGCAACCATCTGGAAAAGACAACAGTCCAAAAAGCAAGAAAGAGTTGGGAGGAGGGTAGGCAGCGGGGATTGGTAGTCACAGGGGAGCCGGGAGGGGTTCTGCCTCCTGATCTGACCCAGCATGCATTGCTGCACCCTTGCACCTGTTGGGGGGGATCCAGTGTCTTTACTTCCTCTACAAACAGCAAATAGAGGAGGAGGGCGGAGATGAAGAGGAGACAGGAGATGATCTTTTGGGCCAGATGTAGAATGCAGCAAGTTGTTCCAGACATTCAGGCTGCCAGTAACTAAGACAGTTGTGGTCATCTGTGATAGGTCCAATCATCTGTCAGTGGGAGAGTGGTGAGCAGTTTATGGCTGTTTATATTTGATACAGTTAGCTGACAAAATGAATAATGAGTAGTCAGCTCAATCCTTGTTAAATTGCTGCTCTTTCATGTCATTAAGGTTCTTGGCAGAGCAGTGGGCTTTATCTTTGTCCTTCAGGCGTTTAAAAATTCCAAGTAATCAGGGTAGCAATCTATCTTTTTGCCTCTTCGGAGTTGGAGGGCAGACCCACCAGGAGAGAACGATACCAATTTCCCTGCTGTGACCCCAACAAGTCCGGTGTTTCTTCTAGCTGGGTGGTGCCCACTTGTTTTCCTGCTTCAGGCTGCATAGTAGCTTGTTTTCTATGCAACACTGGTATAAATCTTTCCGAATGCATTTGAATCACCTGGCCATACAGTGTAGTGCAACAAGTCATCAGCAGTAGAATCATTAAAAGTGTGAGTGGATCCGAAAGTGTACTTCATGTATCAATGGAATATTTTGAACCAGCTAATCTTTGTCTCTGCAAGCAACTCGTGGTTGAGAGGTCAAAAGTTCAGACCTGAATGACCTAACATTTTTGTGCCCATAAAGATTGAAGACAGTTTTCTGGAAAAAATGAGGCAAGAGAGACTAAACTGAGGAAGCAGGAAGTGGAAATAATTCAGCTGAATATAGGTGACATAAGGCAGTAATGAGTTTCCCTTCCATGATGGAGGACAGAGAGTGACTTTGTCGTGCAGAGCAGCATGCAGCATGTCGTTCCCCCTCCCAGCCCCCCCTACCCCCGCCAGTGTCCTGTCTTCTCCAGGCCCAGTTGTCCATATCATCAATCAGCCTTTCTGGTGTCTGTTCTCTGGCTAACGGCCACTACTGATGCCGTTGTCCCAAAGGTCGCAGCCAGGCAGGCAGCTATCTGAGCAATGCATCACTACATATCTGTGCTGCATACAGTCACACCACTGGAAGCCTCTGGGAACACACACTGACCATTGATGGAGGTTTGCAGCTTACCACCTGCACACGTGTACCATACAGCTGCCCAAACATAGGCATGTGGTTACAAAGTATAGACATACAGCATCTCTGTCTGATGCATTACGAAGGAAAACTCATACATTTATTTACTTAATTACTTCTTATTCAGGTCTCTGACAAAAAATGAGATGGTACACATTTAGTGTTTTGGTCAAGGACACTTAAAATGAGTACATGTTGCTGCTGAGATTGAAATTGAGAACTTCCAATACAAAATTCATATCACACTGAAAACAGTGAGAGAAACAAATAGCAACTAAATCGACTTGATGCGTCAACAAAAAAAGGCTTTTAAGGTACATACAAATATAATAAGGAACTATGGGACACTACACAGTGGAACACACAGGAGGTTTTTATCTCAAATGGCTTTTCAAGAGGCCATGCTCCTGCACCTCCTAAAAATAGAGTGTTCCCTCAACTCACGGGGATCCCATGGTGCAACATTCCTGGTGTGAACCATCTGCAGAGGCGGCAGGGGTGGGCAGGGGATCAAAATGCTCACATTACCACAGCAGGACTACTTTGTGGTGGCCGAGCTGTTGACCTTGGGGACTTTCACTTTCTTATGAGTAAACACATGAACATACTCCAAAACATGTAGATTGCACGTTCTACTTATTTTCATGGAAAAGCCAGAATATACCGGTCATGAGTGTTCTCCATGAGTTCTTTGGTTTGGGTAATCAATAAAGTACTCTATCTATCTATAGGGTGGGTAACACAGTATTACCTACTGGTAAATATGAATATAGAACTTTATGAATTATAATATAAATTATAAAAACCGTTAAAATATATAATACCATACAAGTTATGACACAACTATTTATGAGTTGTGAAAGATAACTGATTTCTCATTTGTGTTGCAATGAATTGGAACTCTACTGAGGGAGCTTCAGTATGATTGGAATAGTCCTGGAATAATTTGAGGCCAGAATAATAAATTTGGCATAGATTATCATAGAGATCAAATCATTTTCAAAGATTATGCCCTCAATAAATTTCATAGATTACAACTCCTATAGCCTCAACCAAAGTGGTGCCTGCAATCAATGACCCCTCCAAAATATACCTTTCCAGACAAAAGTGCATGAATGGCAGATTTCAGCCTAGGAACACAACATCGAGAGAATGTGCAACATTTTAAAGACCTATTAAAGTACATTTAAGACTTAAAAGACTTTTATTGGCTGCATTCACATCCTCTTAAGGTCTTACACCCCAATAATATGACTAACAACATGTGAAGACTTTTTAAGAGCCTGCTGACACCTGGCCTTACCTTTGTGTAGCCATTACTTCACTGCCTAAGAGTTTCCTGTCTCATTCCAACAGAAAACTCACTCCATTATCTCACCCAGCCGAGATTGCCAAGAAAAAGACATGAACAGAGCCTATAGACCAGGATCACTCAATATAAGTTCTGCAGTACAAACAGGGAAAAGGAGCAGAGAAGTCTCTACTAGTTAAAATAACTTAGCTATGACTATACATACACACAGACTAAACATTATGAATTATGATATCTCTTCTCCTCTTCAAGCTCTGACATCCACCTGTGCGGCCGGTCACGGATGCAACCTGACCAGAACAGCATGTGACCTCTGACCCGAAGATCAAGCACGACAGAAAGCTGACCTCTGACCTCCCTGGCAGATGACACCAGTGCACTCTTGTTGGCTCAGTCCTTATAAAGACAAGGGCATGTCATATAAACAGAGAGGTGTAGTTAATGAACCAAGTTAACTCATTTCCTGAATGATGCCGCTACCAAAACTACCACTACTCATACTAGTAAGACTATTTATAATACCATTGACCAGAACATTATTAAATGAGTCAGAATTTTCAATAGTGACCCAAAGCAAATCAATAAACAGCAACTAGTGTGCTTTCTAATGAATATGGTCTTTGTGTGGAAACATATGATTCCTGAAATTCCTGTGACAGATGACTCAGTGAATATTTCTTCCACGTGGATGACAAACACTGCCTACAGATATGATCCCACGTGGTACTGCAGCTGGCTCTACTGGAACATTTCCATGTAGTTGCCTCAAGTCAAAACACAGGACTAATCAGCATAAATGCCATAATATACTTGATTTCAGCAAGCTATTGGGAAAAGGTTGGAATTGGATCTGCATCTCTGACATGCTGTTTACATACTTTGGTCCAGGCCCCTTAATTTGAATTATGGCAACTCTCAATGCAACAACATAAAGCAACATTATATCCAATATTGTGCCTCCAGCTTTGTGGTCTGGGGAAGGCCGTTTCCTGTTTCAACATGACAATGCCTGTGTGCACAAAGTGAAGTCTCAGTTTGCTGTGGAAGAACTTGGCTGGACTGCATAGATCCCCGATTCCTTTACCCTCATCCAAGACCTGGGGCATGAACTGGAAGGCAGACTCAAGCCAGGCCTAATGCCCTTGTGGTTGAATGGGAGCAAGTCCCTGAGCCATACTTGTAATTTACGTTTTTAATAGTAGTTTGGGCCACATAGCAAAAAGACAATGATCTTAATGGAGCTGCCACCAAAATGTCAATGATTTGAGTCATCAGTCGAGAAGATCCTGAGTCGACTCGCATTTTGTCACTGTACACAGAGAACTGCAGGAGTATCAGCATGGCAGGCTGTGAACTTTATAAACCGAGTCTCAAAATGACCACAAACCACATGATCAACTGTGATGGAAATGGACAGCAGTATGACACCGGACAGCGCGACTCCAGTCTTTGATGCACTCTGCTCCGTCTGTCTGTGAAGTTGGCTACACCAGTTTTGAGCCAGACAGTGGTACAACGTCCTCTACTGTCTCTGACTGTGGGGAAATCTGATGTTTTCACATCACACGTGATGAAGAAAGGCGAGAATCTTACAGGTTATGACTGTGGCTGACATAGTCACTGGCACAGCACTGAACTGAAAAGAAAAGGAATGACTGGTTGAATCTTCGTATTGAACTGTCAAATCCAATTCGACTGACAAAATTCTGAGTCAGGTACAGTCCACTGATGTTGTCCTTGCCCTTAAACTCAAATACATTCCATAAGAAAACCTCTCTTCTAGCCTCTCTAATGAAGCTGCAACCAGCAAATATTCATCTCGATATCTCTATGAACTCCACATGCACATCCAGTGCCAGCATTCAGCACAGATGCAGAAAATAGTGTGACCTTTATGTAACAAAGAAGAAGGCAACAGTGTGGAAATCACGTCTTACATTCATAGACTGACAATTAACATTTGCATAACAATAATACAATAACAATAATAACCATAACAATGATCTTTCCCAGATCTTGACCAAACCATACCAACTGTCATCCACAGTTGCTGTAGAAAGCTATTAAATATGTTGCCACTGGAGGCAAAATGTCAATAATCAAAATTGTTGTTAATTGACAGTACTTTCTTCTTATTTGATTATGTCAGCTGAGCACTATGTAGGATTTGACACATCCTGTAGTTTTTAATTGCAGACAAAGTATCAGAAGAGAGAAAGACACAGAAACAAGGACAAGAGGACAAAGAAGTAATTCAGACCGAGCCTGGGGACTGAAGTCATTTTTGGACAAAGATGGAGACAATGAGATGGCAAAACATCAAAGCAAGAAAAAGAACAGAGAAAGTCGAGATGATACTCTGATCATTAGCCTGTCTAGGTGAAAGTGCTGTATAATAGCTGGGATCAGGTGACTGTAGTACAGACAGTGTGACCCATCAGAAAATCTAATAGCTGTGTCTGCGTGTGTGCATACACATGAATATAAAGGATGCTTTTGCTAATTTAATGGCTGATTGGAAAGGAACACAAAGTCCAGAGTCCAGGAGGGAGTGAAAGAGTAAAAAGACAATGAGGGATTGGAGCTACGTGTGCTTGCCGGCCATTCATTTCAAACCCAAAGAGAAACGCCATGACTCATGAATAGAACCCCTCTGTAGGAAGCATTTTGTCAGCTGTTTCTGCAGAGCTGGTGCAAAAACACTGGCATATGCCAAGCTGGTTTAGCACCTAAGGGAGAGAGGCTGGTATAACAGCAGTTGGATTCAAACACACAGGCCATTATCAACATCCACAGAACATTACTTTCCCTCAAGTGCACAAAGACACATTATAACAGTCACTAAGTGAGAACAGAGTGACCCCAATTACTCCGACTGTGGTATAATTCACCTACTACCTGAGAATTTAATTCAATATAAATGCATTAGACTAAAAAATACTAGGTTTTAATGGTGCGCTGATTAATATTTATAACTTTTAAATGGGTCAAATGACTATAAGTAATATTAAAAGGGGGTACTCTTAGTGATGGATTAACACCAGACTCTGCAGTCCCCATTAGTTCCCCACTGTAGCGTCTTTCAGCTTATTGTTTTGGTTTTACAGCCTGCAGCTTTAATGTTTTTCGGTCTCTCATCGCTCTTAACAACCTTTTCAGTGGCAGCAGGCCGGTGTTTTCACCAAGAAAAAAAACGCTCTGATAAATGAACTGCATTCGTCTACCGGCCTCTCACAGAGCTTTATAACACATGCCAACATTCACCCATTCACACACACACACACACATTCAGACACTCATGGAAGAGGCTAGGGGATCAATGTCTTGCACAAGGACACTTCGATACTCTCTCTCTCTCTCTGGAGGAGCCGGGGATTGAAACAGGAACCTTCCAGTTACTGTGACCACTTTACCTCCTCGGCCATGCCTCCTTTCAAACATGCTGCCCTTGCTGGTGAACATTTAGCAGCATTTAGACAGATACTTTTCAGGAGTTGGTGGAGACCTTGGCGAGCACCAAACTGTCTGCAGTTTGCTAACAACAAGCTTGTGAAGAAAGTGGAAATTTAAGCTGGTGGAGACTAAAACAGGTCAAATAAGAGTGACTACTGGGTTTACATTCATCAGCCTCTGTGTCTGCGGGATGTTTAAAAAGGAAACTGTTAAACCTGCTAAATCCCTGTCACTGTTCTGTTTACAGCCTGTTGCTCTGCCCACAAGTGTCCAATTAAACAGAAAGTAAATTTTGCCTGCCCCTCAGCTGACATTTACACATTTACACATTTTAATGACCTGTGTAACGTCCTTCATCTAATATCTGTTTCACTTTTAGAGATACTGTAAAACTCTTTGGAGTTGATCTTAGAACCAAGTTTGGACAAATGTATCCACGTACATGATGCTGAAAGGTAAAATCTATGCGTTGCTAAGCAGAGTTTCCCATGCAATACATTTCTGTTTGGTGGAAAAGTTTCTGCCTTGCAACACGTGTTCGCTATTTTCCATGTCGCGTTCATCTGTGCCATCATCAGAGCTTCATTGTTGTCCAAAAACACATCAAAGAGCCACAGTGTTGCACTGTGTGACATGTTCCTTCATTACAATGAACACACACACACACAAGTTTATTTAGACTCAATGCCAGTACACAGTCCTGCTGCCCCAAATACTCACCAGAGCAACAAATCCGCCACTGAAAATAATCCCCAACATATTCTATTCACTCTTTGAGGATCATTTGGTAAAAACTACGGCGAGCAGCTGTTTTAGGAAATTACTGAACCATTTTAAACAATGAAACTATATATCTGTGACTTCTTATGGAAGATTTATGTCTGTCTGGTAGGAAGCAGTGGGTTTAGGGGTTGTGTGCCAGAGACCATTATGAGAAAGAACAGCACATTCTGGGCCTAAACCTGGGATTTATTGACAGTGGCAAAAATATAGAATAATACCAGCTCCATCCTCTCACATTAACATGATGGGCTGAGAGTCTGTGAGGACTCTTTTTGAGGTATCTATCAACATAAAATAACGTTTTCAAGCTGCCACTGCGTGCCATTTCATGCATTCCATAGCTGTATGATTAATGGAGGAAATTAAATATCATTAAAATACATTTCTTTTCTAGATTCTTAACTATATAAAATGTCAACAGGGCTAGTAAACTGACGGACACACAGAAGGTTTGTTTACTGGCAGGTCTAGAATAGTGACGGGCGTCGCTGCGACTGCTGACATCCAGCCAGCCATTACATCACACACCCAGGATACACTGTCCTTGGCTAAGACACAGCCTAAAGTGTGTGTGTGTGTGTGTGTGTGCATGACTGTATGCATGTGTCTATATACTCCATGTCAAGACTTCATACCTGTAACCATATATTCATGCATACACTATATTTTTATATAGTGCTGTTGGTCATTAGTTTTAATTCAATTACCGTAGAACAAGGTTAAATGCTGGATTACTTCTGTTCATTATGTGTGTTTGTGTCTGGAAGCACGTGGCCAGTGTGTGTGTGTGTGTGTGTGTGTGTGTGTATGTGCGTGCCTGTGGGTATGTGGCCTGAATGTCCTCACCACCAAACTTACAAGCTTCGTCACATTGTGATGCCGGCGCATACACACACATCCCCGCTTTATACAGAACACAGTTATGGGGCCACATTTAGACCAACACACAGATTTAAAGGTCCAGTGTGACAGATTAAGGAGGCTCTTTTTACAGAATATGGCGGAAATTACATATAATATTTATAACTATGTTTTCATTAATGTATAATCACCTGAAAATAACTCAAAATTACCTTAGAATGAGTGTTTTATATCTACAGATGCCGCAGGTCACGCGTCACAAGTTTTGCAACCAGTTTTTCCCTCATGCTAGGAAGTAGACGGTGAGGCAAGGGGGTGGCAATCAGCAACTACACTACCAGGTGCTACTAAATCCTCCTCACTGGTACTCTTAGTGATGGAAATAAAAAATTAAGTGTTGTTCTATATCTACTACAACATTTGATACAAACATTTGAACCCGGCATGATATTCGCAAAGCTTAACAATTTCCTAGCTTGCATACTGGTGACTAAAACTGCTATTGTCTGAACTAGCCATTTGGAGTGCTAGTTGGCTAGCCTAGTTCTGTCAAGCTAGTGACATTTAACCTGCAAAGGTGTAAAGGCTTGTTTGTTCACGGGCACTAAAAAACGATATATTAAATAAAGAACGAACATTACATTTAAGGTGATTTTTTATTGAACATTTGAAATTTGAGTACATTTGCTGTTCACTGTGACTGTAAATACACAATCTTATAAATATAATATAACCAATGTATCTCATTCTCTACAACAACGCTTATTCACTCATGGCAAACTATAAGTCAGCACTGGAAAATTATGGGATCATTTGTGGAATCATTAAGTCCCAATATATACAGACCCTAAAAGGTCACTACGTCCGTATTATTTCATACCAAAGACACACTATAAATCACTATAGGAATATCATAGTGATTTCTTCTTTGTAACTGGCCCTTTGTAAGCAGCCCAAGTGGCTGAGCTCCCAATGTTAGAGATGCAGGCAGGGGACCAAGACAACACTGTTGTTGCCAGGGATGTTGCAGGCAGGCAGCATATCAACCTGCAGCATAAGCATTCAGCCTGCTACCACAGGCTTGTTGTTGTCTTTCACATTCACACACCGTATTCCAACAGAAAGTGCTATACGCTTCTCTCTGAGGTTACATAATAGGAGGCCTGTTTAGCTGTAGGTACACACATGTGCTGTAAACACAAACACACACATATGACCTGGAACTTTTGAATGACATTATTATCTGTAACGGTGGTTAAAGATGAACTCTTCTTAAGATAGCAAGTCTTAGCTGTCCTCTTTCTCTAGCAGGTGAACACACCATGCATAGCTAATTAAAGGTTATTAAAGGTCATTATTACCTTTCTCCTCCGGCATTGTCACTCAGCTGCTTTCACCTGATATATTGTTATTGTCCTTCAGTGATAGTAATTATAATCAAGATCCCAAAAATCTGTTCAGAGTCCTCTGACGGTGTTGTGACACATCCTCCACACGCTCTGGTGTAATAATAGGTGGGAGCACAGAGTGAGCGTTCACTATCTCTGGAATGATCTGTAGGTCATATGACTCCCTATGTCTCTCTCTCTCTCTCTCTCTCTCTCTCTCCCACCTCTCTGAGTTATTGCAGCTATCTGTTATAAATAGAAGTATGTGCAGCTCAAAGAGAATGACACCTCCTCCTGGTAATCTGTCACTGGGTGTGTCCCCAGTCTCCCCAATCCACACCAAACTCAACTTTGACAGCTCAGTGATAATCAAACTGGGAAAATGTTGCTTCTTATTTTTCTAATTTTACATTTTAAAGCTGCAATCGTCAGTATTTTCAATATCAGGGGATCGGATTAGTATGAGTTAAAGTTACATCATTAATATCAGGAGAGAAAGGACTAACTATTGTAGCTAAATGATAATGTAAACATGTAAAAGGTTGTCTCGTAGTGACCAACCCACAAAATTATCACCAATTCTGCAGTTCCCCTTTAGCTATACTTACCGTTTTAGCTTCTTTTAGCTCGTTGTTTTGGTTTTCCAACCCACAAAAGCCGCTCTCATTAAATCCACTGTAAGTTACCTGATACTAAACTGCAGAAAAATAAGCTAAAGCTAAAAGAGCCTTATGAGGTGGTGTTGGTGGAGGCCAAAACAGAGCTAAACGGAGCCTGGATACTTGACTTATACTCCAAATGCATGCTAATGTCACCTAAATGTGTCTTAGTAAGGTAAGTAAGGTGCTAATAGGTCACATTTTTTTTTGTTTTTAGCTTGTTGCGGAGCCTGTTTGCCTGTGAGTGACCAAAAGACATAAATGCACCTTCAGAATTGGGAAAAGAGAACATTGCATGTTATTTCTCCTGGGTATGATCTCATAGGATAATGGATGTACAACATAAAAAGCGGTAAAGGCTAGCACAAATCTGTTCTTTAATGCGTGTATGTGATGACTTCAGCCTGCACTGGTACACTGAAGAACACGCTGAACTATATTTTCTCAAACCACCCTTACTGACTACCCACAATTACTTCTAGCAGACAGAGTAATGGTGCTGACAGTGGCTGTGGATGCATACTGTATGCCTGTGTAGCTCTGCAGACAGTGGGTATACATAGATCCAGCTCAGATTTTGTGAGCACTGTCTCGCTTTGAAGGTCACTTCTGAAAAGTAAGGTAAGATAATGAGAGCCAGTGTGGAATATGAATAATGATGTGCTACTAAGTTCGCATTCAGAGATAGGTTTTTTTTTCACTCCTCTGCTGACACCAAAGGTTACTAAATGTAAATGTGTCACGGTGTGTTTGACATCACCATCTGTCTCAGTGTTTTTTGTTTGGGGATAGATGTAGGCTGTGGACTACATATCCCTACTACTACTTACAATTTTGCAATACTGCTGATTTTGAGGATAAGTTGAGAACACCCAAAACTTTAACATCAAGTGGCAACCTCCATGGCTGTGAAGTGAAGCCAACACGAAAGTGCCAAACACTGCAGTTCCTCAAACAGCCACTTGAGGCTGGCCACAGAACATGTCAATCTCCATAAGTTCCTATGTTGAAATGTCCAACTTCACAGCATAAATAAACATGTTTACAGCCTGGTACAAAAAACAGTTTTGGTCTCTATAGCTAATTTCCCTGTTCATGACAACTGTACTGAGGGTGAATTTTAATAGAACTCAATTACTAAATTATGCATAATTACATCACCGCTTTGATTGACAGGTGGGTCATCACAGTTGGCTCGTTTGAGTAAACAGGCTTGACTCAGCCTGACTCAGCTTTACCCACGCTTCACATCTTTTCCCATTTTTGGATTAGCCAGTGCTGGCAGAGGCAGGACTGCCAGGACTGCAACAGCCAGAGCCACCACTCTGAGATTCACAACGGCTCTTCAGAAACCTCTGGGTGATGTTCATGTTTTATGAAGTCTGCGGTTAGCATTCATTAGCTAAAAATGACCAACAAATTTAATTGAAGTTTAAAGATTTACAAACAAATTATAGACTAAACAGAAGTGCTGTCAACAAAAAGTCTTGCAAACAATATTTACAGTATGTGAGTACTAAAGAACAGTACTGAACATACAGAACATGACAGTATTTAGTCATATCTGCAAATTGGGTAATGTATGTAGTTCGACTGTGTAGATATCTGATTAATGTTCAAGGTGACATCATATTGAGCTACTGTGTGTTTGTTGGTATTTGGAGACTGGCTTTAACTCTCGCTATTGATCTGAACTGATATTTAATCAATATTCAGGCACTGACGACACTTTAGAGCTTCATAGCCATGTGTAATCAAATCAGCTGTACACTAACCGAAGTAAGGGCCGATATACTGTGCACTTTGTAGTTACCATCACAAATCAGAGGATAACTCAGAAGCAGTATGGTTTTAGTTTTCAAGCAGAGGCGAACGATGATGGACCTCTGACACTTGGGCATGTTTCATGACAAATTTGCAGCTCTCAAATTAAATCCACATCCAAAGTGTACAGCGAACAGTTGCGTGATGTGACTAAACACTGTATGTACAGTGTAGTGAAACAATGGAGTCATTCTTCATTCAGCTGGTGAAGGGTCACCGTAGGGTAATGGTAATGATGTTGGACCTTCTCCATCGTCTGGGCCCCGCTAAAACAATGGCCACTTCCACAACAGTGAAGTAAGCGGGCAGATTCATTAGGCGTTGCACCAAGCATTCAGAACATGACTGAACCAAATGACCTAAAGGGCAATACTCTGCCATGATGATATAATAAGTGATCACTCCTATGGTGGATCAGCCTAAATACTACTCAGTTTTATTAGCCATGCTATCGCAAAGTTCTAGGGATTACACCATTGGACAGATAGTCATGGTCCCCAGAGAGTGTATCCTATTGACTTTAGCACCAAGTTTCCATTTAATACATAAAATATTTCAATATATACCCAATGGATTTTTACTACATTTAGTACAGACATTCATGGTTCTCAGATGATGAATCCTACTGAGTTTGGCGATCTCTTACCTTTTCATCTATAGCATCACCATCAGGTTAATGTTTTTGGTTTGGAATGATAAGTCTTAGCAATACGTGGATAACATGAAATTTCATAGAGGCATTCATGGTTCTCAAGAGGATGAATACTACTGACAGGTGATCCCCTGTTCATTTAGCACCACCAGCGGGATAAAGTTTTCACTTTTTTACTTAACTTAATGGAATATCTAAACATCTACTTGGATGTGTTAAGTATAAAAATAAGAATTTGAAAACATTCATGGTTCCAGAGGATGTACCCTAATGATTTTAACGATCTTCTGACTTTCCTTCTACTGCCACCACAATATTTGTTTTAGTTCTTTTTAGCAATGCTTTGGTTGCTTTTTCTGAGTTTCTGAGTTGAGTTTTTAGCTCCAACAGCAGATCAGTGTTCATCAAGTTGTCACTTATCTTCTCTACATCTACAAAATGGTTTTGTAAATCATTAATTTCATTCAAATGAGGAATCCTCTCATTTTATTTGTCCAATAGGTTGGATTATACTTAGAACTTAGTACTTAGAAAACTACTGAAATTCCCATCAGTCTCAGCCATACATTGTGTGTAGTGCTAATTAGCAAATGTTGACATGCTAACAAGGTCACATTGTAAACATGTTTAACATTTTCCTAACATCAGCATCATCAACATTGTCTTTGTGAGCATGTTATGGTGGCATTAGCATTTAGCTCAAAGCATAACTGTGACTGCATACAGCTTTGCAGTGTTGCTAAAATGGCTTCAGTGCTACTTCCCTCCTGACAACAATATATCAGCTTTTTGAGGTTTCAGACTGGCCTAGAAACAAAAGATGTCACTTGAACTCTGTTAGATGGAGGACAGGCCCAGCATGAGTTGCATTCAAAGTCACGACCATGGCAGGTGAATGGTTTCCAGTCTGTCAGTCCAGACCAGCAGGAGCCATTAGAGGGGGTTATTAAAAAACGACCAAAAATAACACACAGGATGTACCAGAGAAGTGTACTCAAGCTGAGCTGATTGTCAGCGAGCAGAGACGCCTGCCAGGGGGACTGAGCAGCGAGCATGGCCTCATTTCATCTCTGACACTGTCCTCTTCTTTCTTAAACTTCCTCAGTTCCTCTATGCTTTCTTTCTTTCTTTGTCTTTTGAAGCTGTGACGGATCATCACTGAGACATAAACCAAAGGAAGTGCTCAGTAAATGGTTGGAAGCTTCAGAGGAACAGCGTGCATGGTGGACTTTGCCATGTGACTCAGCAGCAGGCACCACTCGTGTGTGTGTGTGTGTGTGTGTGTGTGTGTGTGTGTGTGTGTGTGTGTGTGTGTGTGTGTGTGTGTGTGTGTGTGTGAGGAAAGAAAGACACAGGATCTGCATTGCAAATAATCCAACACCAGAGTTGCCAAGTGGCATCAACAACAAATCTAAGAGTGGGACCAAAACAGAGTGCTGGCGCTTCCTGCCAAGTCAAAATAATGTAGCAACAATACAATTTACAGCCGCATGACGACATTTACGAGAATCAAAATGCCAAATATGATAATAAAAATGCCACTTTGGCCTTTGTTACAGGAATCTTTGCAGACTTTTTGGCGCATTTTGAATAAATACCATTCCTCTGTGAAAAATACTGACTGAAAAACAATGACTCGGCTGCCTTTACCCCTCCGACTGCGATCAATGACAATCTGGGTTTAGCTTCGCAATAATCTGGCAACGGCTTTCTGCAATGTTCTCCAGAGGAGCAAGTCTTACATGGCACTGAAGTGACTGATGAAAAGACAACAGCATCTGCCAGAGAATAAATACAATAACAGCGCAAAAAAAGACACAGCTCAGCTTGTGGCTTCTTTTCGAGATGAAGCACTGAAAGGCAGGTAGACAGATATCTGCAGGGGGCTTAAATTCAGCATAAAAACATCTTCACAGTCACAGAAGAAACAAGATTCTCGCTCCTTTCCTCTTTCTTCTTAACCATCCTTTCCTTCTTTGAGGGGTATTTTGCAGAGGTTTGGGCACATTTGTGCACACTGCAGCATTCTGTTGTCAGCCCAATCTGTCATCCTGCACACGCTTTATTCACCTCCTATAGAGGGATGGGGAAGAAGAGAGACATGGGGAGGCAGAATGGCTGAACGGACGCTTTGGGTGATTTATTATCTTCATGTAGCGTCTTGACCTTTCTCCCGTATTTCCATTTTGGGTGCAGGGATTCAAAACAACAACCAATTCTTTTCTGGACACACCAGAAATCAAGTGACATAGTGTAAAGAGTGAGAAAGTCTGCATATGGAAGAGGTTTGGATGGATGGATGGACCAAATGCCCTATAGTTTGTATTGTGTGTAACTTAACCAAAACCATGATCTTTCTCCAAACCTAACCAATGTCAATCAACGTAACTAAACTGCAACAGGTTAAACTCTACCTTAAGTCTAACTGGACATTGCAGATTAACGTTGTTGTTAACTTGACCACAGAGGTCTGCATTTGCAAAACTAGAGGGTTACCTACAGAATCTTACCAAGCTGACCAAGCTGCTGTATAAGACGAGTTGGGACTGAGAACGTGTCGGCACTTCAGACTCAGTAATCCTCTCTATCATCTACATCGTGGTGTTTTTGGCAGTTCCCAGAGGTGCGATTGCATTGCCCTCACACTACGGACTGGAGTAGAGGTGGAATCATACATTAGTTATTTGATTTGAATTGTTCTGTTCAGTTTGCTTCAAAGTTTTATCAGCTGATAGTACACAACAAAAAGATAAGACAAAATAAAGAATCAATAAAACCTACTGATTCTGCAGTGTTCAGATTTGCACTTAGGAGTAAGGATGACAAAGATTTGCATCTAGCACAGAAAAGGTTAGAAGGTTAACGCCTCAAACAACAAGTGTGAAACAAGTAGGGAAGGCACTTAAATAATGAAGACGTCATTGCAGTTCATTAAAACTTTGGTTACTGTAATATTTTTCACATTAAAGTAATTATTGAGATCTGGAAACAGCGACATCTGAAAAGACAGGAAACACAAGTGTTCAGAGACAGGTTGGACACAAGCCAACAGTTTATTCAGATGATCTAAACCACTTTATTTGGAAGTAAAACAAAAAGGGAACTAACACACCTGAACTAACCACTAACTATGGTAAGTTCTAAGTAAGTACTATAAGTAAGTACTATCTCTGCCACATAAGAGAAATAAAGACAGACATTGTCAGGGCAGAAGAAGCTTGTTACTGGCTAAACAGTAGGCTAAGCTAAAGAAGCCTACAACCAGAATCTGGAGTATAATTCAGAGCCTAGATCTGGGAAGCTAGGTGGAGTAGGTCTGTACACTGTTATGGATGTTTATAACATAGAGTTTATGTAGTTTTACCTTCACCTTTGTTTTCTCGTCCAAATAAGTTCAGCTAACCTGAGGATTTGTTTCAAACCTGTCTGGTCATGTGACTTCTCATGTTTCTTACCACGTCAGACTTCTTTTTAGCAATATCACCAAACTGCCAGACACCAGCAATTAGCTTGAGTTACTTGGTGAGTACAATGGTATGATTGTAGTTAGGAATGATGACCAAAACTGTGAGAAAAGAAGACTTCCTCTTTAACAGCAAGCAGACCGAATACAACATGAAGATATAGGAGGAAGCAGAGGGCTATAACACTGTTCTAATGATATACCTCCTCAGGACTCTTTGACCTTGACCTAATCTATATCACTCACCACTCCCAGCATTTTCCTGCAGTCATTGACAATCATGTCACACATGCACAAGGGTCCTAGACTTAATCAATTACATCCTGCAATGTTCTGAGTCTAAGAGAAAACCACTGGCTTATTATATAGCTAATATATATATAGCTTAATGCATGACAAGCCTGCAGCACTAAAATGAACCAGACTATCGTAAAGAGCTTCACTTCAAAGGCTCAGATGACCATATCACTACTGGGAATACTGGTGGGGTGGATAATGGATAAAGGAATGCCCACCAAAAAACCCACTGAGGGATCACAGAGGCTGGGGATGTGGGTCTTTCTCTCTCTGTCTTAGTCTGTGTGAGCATATGTGTGTGTGTGTGTGTGTGTGTGTGTGTGTGTACGCCTCTGCAATGCACCATCGACCCCAATCCCAAGTCCAGCGTCTGTTCATAAAGCTGAGATAAAAGGAGAACATTAACCTACAGGCAGGTGGTGTGTGTGCAAATGCAAAACATTAAAAAGCAGCTTAGTTTTAGAAACCCAAAAGGAGTCTTTAAAGTGAATAAAATACAAAGTAACCGAAATGGGCTCATCTTTCACTGCTCTACTTCGAATGTACAGCAGTAATACAGGTCATATTCACATTGTGGTGAAGCTAGAATACACTGGTTTGTCACTATCCGGGATAACTCAAATTCAAACTCTGGCCCAATCAGTGCGACTCACCTTTGAAATTATGGATATGATGCAACTGATCAACTGATATAACCAGAGGTACACGAGGATTTCCGATTTTTTAAATTCCTTGTCTACAGCAGGCTCACAAAAATGCTAAATTCAACACTTCCATCCAAATGAATTTGGAACACTGACATTCAACAATGATGAAAAGGACTAAACTTCAGCCTTGGAACATAACCTTACCCAACAGTAAGTCATGCTGTTCATTCGATTTGTCTCAACAGGGCTGGTAAAAAACAGATATTATTGCTGTTCATGTAATATGTTTTGAGCAAACTTTAACAGACACCATTCCTAATGAAGCCTAGACCTTTGCAGGCTACACAGCTCAACACAATGACTCAAGTTCATGGAATACATTTCATTTATTCCGAAAAGGTACAATGAGTCAGTGCATTACAGAAGCTGGAGGAGCAGAGGCTAGCTGGAGGTTAACATCAGTGCCCACGCATTTCAAACTCCACATCTCCAGTGTGTAATGCATGACTGCTTTGATTTTGAGCATCCAAAAGAGCCACGAATGACATCACGCAACTGTTTTCACAGGCTGAGTAATGCTTCACATGACAAACACACTGACAAAAAAAAACTTTAAAGAGCAACTCCTGTGACAGCTGGACATGACGCAACTCAACCAACTTCATGTGGGTTATGCTAGTAGTAATGTAGCCTGGAACCACTAGCTCACAGCAATGACAGATGAGGAGCTTCTGCAGATGTCTAGAAAACTCACCACTAACTCAACACCCCCAGATTTTATTCATTTTCAAACTTGTAGTCTTCAACTCCGGCTGACACCGAGTGAGTTTATTCCTGGTTTTGTCAGTACAGTGTGACATCACTGTGGCCTCAACGCAATTGGAACTGTCAACCAGCTGTCGGAGAGTGTTGTGTCTCGTCAAGTGTGTTAATTGTAGTCATGTTCATGTTCAGTGTTTTATGTTTCAAGCACTTCCTGTTTTATTTTGTACTCACTTTTTCCCTCTCATTTCAGACCCTGACTTCCTCCTTTGTGTGATTTTCCCGCCGTTGTAATTGTTTGCCCCGCCCCTGATTGGTTTCACCTGTGTTCAATCACCTCATGTATAAATAGTCCTTGTCTCACTTTGTCTTTGTCAGTTCGTCTTGTACCGTTCCTAGAAGTGTATGTCAAGTGTGGCCGCTCAGTGTTCAGGTATTCTCATGTTATTATTTTGATCCTCCTTGAGAGCGCTGTTTGTTTTTTGGATAAATAAATACCTTTTTGATTACATCGTCATCAGTCCCAGAGTCGTGCATTTCAGTCCACCAGAACTGTGTCTGAGGTCGTGACAGAGAGCATGAAACACTGCTTGTCAGTCTGGTTTTAAGTTACCCTTTAAGGGTTCCAGAGGAGAGTTTCAGTGTCCTATGATGTTGCTGAGCTGCTCCACAAGTTTTATGTTCAAAAGGTATTCAAAATATATGATCCAAAAAAAAAACCTGAGCAGCTGAATTTCTTTGTCTGAACATGTTCAGTGTTTTTGTGCATCGATCTGTTAACCGAATGAATTGAAGCATTGGAGCAATGCTAAATGGAGGTCATGAAATTGAGCTCTGGACGTTTGCTACCTCCATTTCCAAGATTACAATCTCTGTACCCAGGGTGGTTCACTAGCCCGTATGTGGGTGTGTGATGGATGTGTGTGTTCAAGTGAGGCGAGGAGGCAGAAAGTCGGTGCAGCTGTATATCAGCGTTATTTAGTTTACACCCCCGTCCTGAAATGAAATATACAGTGCAGCCGATACCGCAAATTAAAAACCCTGCAGTGGGTTGAAGGCTGCTGTTTTGTGGTGTCAGAATGCGTTTTTACGCATGTAAACATGAGGGAACACCCTCACGATTATATGAGGAGAGATCCCACACACACACACACACACTGACAACTCCAGCTTCTAATTGGAGGGAGGAGGAAGATAAATGAGACTGTAACCAACGGCAACCAGTGAAGGACGGATGGATGGACGAGTGCCAGAAATTGAGGAGTCACAAAACTGAAAGCAGCTCATTAAAGCACCCGTTGTATGACCTGGAATGACTCTGTCCCTCTCCTCCATCCACTCTTTCTTGACCTCTTTCTCCATCTTCCTCTCTCTCCTTTTCATTCCCTCAATGACATCCTTCATCTCTTTCTCCTGTCCTTCTCACTGATTCAAACTTAAATAACTGTCAGTGGCACAACATCCATTTTCACCACCATGATCCACGAGCTTACTAAGAATGTTTGTCTTTCTGTTTTAACTCAGTGAAAGAGCTTGGTGGTTGCAGAAGTAGGTATTAAAGTCTCCAAGTCTCCATAATGCACAGACAATAACCTAATAAATATTATCTAATAAATAATAAATATAATGGCATGTCCCTAGGCCAGGTTAAAATTACCTGTACTGTTTCCTGTCTCACATCCAGTTTAATGTTTCCACGACACTAACTGCATCAGTGCAACAGAGTCACGTGACATTCTGATACTCTGCAGATATTTGCTGTATGAATGTGTATGTGAAACATCTTCAGGAAGTGGTGACTTTTTTTAAAGGAGGTGTTTAACAGTGATCACAATAACGGCAAAGTAGAGCGACTTGATTAATTAGTTACTGGCCAAAGCCTATCAGGAAAGGAAGGCGATGATGCCTTTGGAGTTTATCAGCTTTTAATGTGAAACATCTGTACAGGAAGTGTTGAGCTTTGCTGTCATTAACTTAACACCAACCAACCAAAAACAACCTGCAACGTTGGACAAACTGCAATCATTAGTGAGTGAGAACAGTGTTTCTGTTCACACAGTATGACATGACATATATACGTATAATAATGCTGTGAAATTCAACCAAACAACAGATAAACATGGGCAGAATCAACAGCAAATAATATATTAGTGAAATGTGGAGTTAGAGGTTCAAACAGTTTTTCACCAGTTTTCAGTCCAGGATTTTGTGGGCGGTCCTTAAAGGGTGGCTCGATGACACGCTGAGGCCAACCTGAGCATACCCCTGCACCCCTAGCAGAGAGATAGAGATGAATTCATCTCGCTCAGAGTGTTTCAAAGTTAGTCATGTCATTTTCAAAAACAAAAAAACAGGGTTAATGTCTCTGGAATGTGGGGAGAGAGAGACAGGGAATGACATGCGGGAAAGAGCCACAGGTCGGATTTGAACTCTGGGCTTCCGCAGCAAGGACTGAGCCTTTGTACATGGGGCGGCTGCTCTACCAACTGAGCTAAACACCGCCCTGAGCTCCTGTAATTATTTTGATCATTCATATCTATAATAATATCTGCTCTTTTGATTAGTTTCAATTTTGCATATAAACCCTGCAGTTGTACACACTGTCTATAATAATAATATCTAATATATATAATATGCCAGCCAAAATCAACATAGTGTATTCTGCTCAACTCCAAATGATGACTGTCATCAGCAAAATGTGTAAAATAGAAAATCAGATTTCAATCTGCAGGCAAAATAATGAACCACATGCAATGTGGTTAAATTAATTAATCCTAATTTAATTTCCTGGTCATTGGTTGTTATAAGGATATGATTTAAACACAAGTCATATGAAAGATCTGGGTGTTTACGTGGGGATCTAGTTGGAAATATGGCCTTGGTGTGTGTGTGTGTGTGTGTGTGTGTGTGTGGACAAAAAACACACTCACACAACCCTACAGTAACTCTTACAAAACTGCTTTACATTTCTACTTAAATGTAACTTCTGGTCCTAAACTAGAGTCTTTCCATCCTTGTGTGGTCCTCATGAGTACAGACACACGTGTAACACACAGTGACAGTGGAGCTGCAGACTGAGAAGCAGTAGCGTGTGCACTAAAGCTGATATTCAGGATTAGAGATCAGTGTAACATGAAGCAAATCTCTGTCTTCACAACATTTCTCCTCCAGTATTAAACAGAGAATTAACACACACACAAAAAAAATCTTGTGTGACCCAAATTTAGGATCCTACTTTCAAACTTCTTAATAACAAAAAGGCACACATTGTGATTTGGGTGTTTTAATCTGGTTAATTGCTTCATTCACTGGGGACCTGTGCAGGACTGGGGAGATTAAGGAAAGGAAAGGAAATAGGAGGAGAGAAGAAAAGAAGGAGGAAAGTAAGAGAATAGGAGAAATAAGTAAGAAAGCTAAGGAGGGAAATCATTAAGGAAGAAAGGATGACGAAAGATGAGCTGGACAGAGTGCACATGAGAAGAGAGGAGGGGAGGAAGTTGTCACCTTTCTTCAACGGTGCTAAAGAAACAAAAGAAAAGAAGGTGTGGAAGTGTGAGAGGAACAAAATGTGTGTTTAGCACTTTATAACAGAGATATTCTAACTTGAATCAGTACACAGCAGTGTGTGAAACATCAGCCGCAGACAACAATCCAGTCTCCAGGAACGATCAATCACAGTACAGGAACACACACACACACACACACACACACACACACTCAGGAGAAAGGGAATTGATGAATAATTCACTGAAGCTCATTGATCTCTGAGTCTCCCCCTCCTCCTCCTCCTCCACACATAGCAGTAATCTGATCCTGGTTTTAAGTGCAGAGTTAGCTCTCAAGGTAGCTGCAAACATTCCCATGATGCATTTGCAAAAAAAAAACAAAAAAACAAAAACAAAGGACAACAGGTCCTGTTTCCTCTTATAGGGTCCCTTCAAATAGCTCCAGTGGACAGATGTTCGTCACATTAAAGGAGTTGAGTTATTGCAGACACATCTGCATCATAAGGAACACAGCCCTAATGTAAAGTATTTCTAAAGAATAGAACTAAAGTTTGCACCACGGTCACCACAGATGATGTGTTCATTGTTGACTAATATAATCATGTATCATTTCCTGAATGTGGTTCTTGAATCTTGGTGGTATGGTGACTACTTGTGTGGGCAGTTGAGTATATGTTTACAATCTATCTATAATCCTCATTGTCCATACTGTAATTTTACACTTGTGTATTCTTTACACACAACTTCAATCACATGTCTGTCCATCCTGGATGAGGGACCCCTCCACCTGAGGTTTTTTCCTTATCCGAATCGAGTGTCTAAGTACAGAGGGTGTTGTATACAGCACAGATTTAAAAGGTGAACTCCACTGTCTGGTGAGCTAACCACTGACCAGCCAGCAACATGGTACTGCTTGTCAGTCAAGCTGACCTGCTAACCACATAATATAATAACATAATACGTCACACAGTTTATTTAAGATATTGTACCATGAACCACTTCCTGTCTCACTATCCGCAAACCATGCCTGTTTCGTGGAGCAGTTTATAGTAGTTATATAAAAGGGAGTGGTGCAACACCGCTAATAGACTATGATAGCTTTCTCGGTTTAGGACTCTCTAGTTTCTCAAAGGTCAGTACTGCAAGTTTGCTATTAACATCACAGTTATGAGAAAATCAAACTAACAAAAGATTATTGTCCAATATATTCTATCTGATATTTAAACTCTAAAAAATTGTCTCAAAAATCCAGTATCACCTTCAAAAAAAACCATGAAGGCACTTAGAAAGGAGTGCCTTGTTCATGGTGAAGTCCCTGATGGAGATTCTAACCTTTTCAAGCTTTCCTTGTTTAATAGTTTAGTTTAATTGTTTTAAATAAAGAAACAAAAAGATGATTACCAATGTTAAATGAGTCCAAAATTCACATTCTGATCTAGTACAATATCTAAATCTAATAGAAAACATGGAGACACACAATCATTTTCTATGCCCAATGATGAATGACAATAACTGTACATTCACCTTACCACAATTTTGACCTTTCCAGAACAACCACTAGGTTTCTCCAGTTAGAGATTGGAAGCAATTCAAGAAGTTCAAATTCAGATGTCTCAAAGTCAAGTCAGGGTAAAATGAACAGTGATATCGACATTGTGGATTGGCATGGCACTTGCAGTGATCCATTCATTATGGGCTCCTGTGATGAAGAGTGAACTGAGCCGGACAACTCGGATGGCCAAGTTCTAACCTGCTATGATGGTCATAAACAGGGTCTAGTGACTGAAAGATTCACATCATGGATACGATGACTGTCACAGGTTGTCTGGGCTCAGCGAGAGGGATAAGGTATTGAGTTTGGAAAGAAAGAGCGGCTTCTCCGTCGCTCCTTTGCATTGAAAGGAGCCAGTTGAGGTGGTCTATCATTTGATCTTCCAAATGATAGACCAGGATGGCCCGGGACGCCTCCCTGTGGAGGTATTCTGAGTATGTCCATAAGAAAGAACAGCCAAGGACAGACCAAGAACTCCCTGGATGGATTACATATCCAATCCGGCATGGAGACATTTCCCAAGGATTGCACAAGAATCATCAGAGCATATCACTGGAGACAAGAACATTTTCCAAAACCTGGATAAGCAGTTTAGAATAGATTTAGCATAGTTGGATGATATATTAGGAATCATTGCTGCTGAGAGTGCAGACTTGCAGATATACAGTGAAAGATTGCGGGGACCTTTAGTATCTGTTAGATCAAACACTAACTTTGCATCCTCAGATTGTCAGCCTGGTTCATGAAGCTCTGCATGGTGAGAATAGATCTCATTTGATCTATTGGTGAAGGGAACATCTTTAAGTTATTTATAATGGTGTCGAATTAGGAGCTCAGTGAACTGAATAAGTCATTTGTTTGTGTGCCTGTGCATAAATGAGTGTATATCATGCTCTGCTGTGCGTCATGAATTCTGTATGAAGACTTTGATAATTTCTAGGTCATTTCTTTAGAAAATGACAAAAGGCAAACTCAATCCAATGACACCGCATTTAAATCTACCAATGAAAACCCCAAATCCTTCAGTGGAAGCAACAAAGAAGTGACCAATTAAAGACCTGAATAAATGTGTGAAGAAACATAACTTATGCAGGTAGTTTCATTGCTCAACTAAAACACCTACAAGAGATTTTAGAGCAACTTGTTTGGAGCAACAGCTTCATCAAAACACCAAATGAGGGAATATTTTTTGGAAGAATGGTGTTCATTCTTTCACTGTGAAATCTATGCCAAGGAGCATGTTTGGTGGCTCAGTACCCAGCCTGAGTTCCTAGGAATTACGTTCATATTGGATAAATTGGTAGCACACGGTTTGGTTTAGTTCAATGCCAACTTTAAATGAAAAAGTGTGTCCTTTGGAAAGTAAGGGTGGGGAGGTCTGGGTGGTGGATAGACATGTAGCACATTTGTCTTTCATGCAGGAGACCAGAGTTTGTGTTCTGGCTGTGTCAAACTCTCAGTTGGTCGATCCACCACCATGGTCCAAAATTAGATATCTCAACAACTATTTGTTGGATTGGCATAAAACTGTATTTCCCTCTAGCTCCACCAACAGGTTGAAGTTTTCTCAAATATCTCTATCTAGATACATTGACACAAAATTCTGTAGAAACATTCACGTTGCCCTTATGACCAAATACCTGCAAAACAAGTGACATACCCATCAGTCAAAGCTGTACTGTACTGTGTCCATTGCAAGCTAGCAATGTTAGGATGCTAACATGCTAAACTAAGAAAGTAAACACGGAAAAAAATGAACTTATAGGAAACATTTGCTTAATTTGGATGTCCAATCAGTGTTGATGGTAAATGTAGTCAATTGATGGAGGAACTATAGGCTATTTCAGCTTGAAACTTCATGATAACGATACACAGAAAAAAAAGAACTGGTCAAACTGCAGGAATTCATTTGCTTAGCAACATTGTGTAACTTTGATTAGCACGCAGCAGCTAACTTAGCTTGCTCAGTGGGCGTGGGTGAAAGAAGCTTGCCACAATGCCTCTTGGTACATGTAGGAATTGCACATGTAGGTAGAACAACTCTGCTTTCTCGGTCAATATGACACACACTGCTTGACTACATTTACCATCAGCAAGTTTGCTCTTTAAATACAGCCTCACAGAACAACTAGTGTAGCTGTAGACTCTTGAGTCTTGTTTAAACAGTTTTCCATAACCATTTGTTTTAGTTGCCTGACCATAACATATCTAAACCATAGTTTATTTGCTTTCTTTCTCTACTTATCTGTCCCTGACCATAACCATACTATAATTGTCATATGTAGATAGTATACAAATAAATCTTTTTGTTAGCATTTGGTGTGTTTGACAGGGATGCAACACCCTACTAAGACACTTCCTGTTGGCTTTTCCCCAAATTTCCACAGAAAGGCAGGAGAAAACAGTAAAATGGACAGAAAAAATCTTCATCTCTGTCGCTGTTTCAGGATAAAATACATGACACAATAAATAACTCTTTCTGTTCGTGCACAGCTAACTCAGCTGCTACACTCGCACAGCCCTGACTTTGCATTTGTGTGTGCTTTAGTTGTAACCCCCCTTCGCCTGTTTTACATTTCATCCTGTGAAGAATCACATGAACAGTTCCTTTCTAATGCCAGCTGATTTAACTATGTGGCTTCAGTTATTTAATCAACATGCTATGGCTGCTTGAACGCAGCCTGTCAAATAACTCTGCGTCCTGTATCGTCGAGCTCTCTTGAAAATGCATAGTTGACCTTGATAGCTGCTGTCACATCTTAATGTCACACACTCAGCAAGTTGAACACAGAAGACTCAATTAGCGGGAAGCTCCAGGCTAGAGGTGTGAGGTATGCAGGGAGGAATAAATAAAGTATGACTCAATGGATATGACAGATCTTTGGACAGAAGCAGTGTGCAGGAGGAAAGCCTAAAAGTGCTCATTTCTTTTTGAATGAAATATTTTACATTTACATCAGCACTAAGTCACTTGTAATACATATAAAGCACCACTTTTCACTTTTGTTTGAGCTAGCATGGCAGTTTCCCTGCTTCCAGTTTTTAAGTTGCAAGGCTAAACACACCAATAACTTGCTCGACACTCTGAATCTGTTAAATAGCAAATAATGATGTAGTAGTAGTAGTAATAATTATAATTATTATTATTATAATAATAGTAATAATAATAATGTCAGAGTCTTTAAAAACCTTTGTGCATCATGGTATAAATGCAGATAATACACCATAAGAATAAAAGCATGCCTAAATTGTCTATGTTGTACTTGTATTGTACAACATTACATGATAACAGTACTGCATTAGCTTCAATTCCAAAATATCAGCTATGCTCATCGAAGCCGCAATGTGAGCACATAATTCAGCCCATGGAGTCACGTAGGACAAACAACAACATGCCATTCCTGCCTTCATCAAAGGCCCATGTAAAACAGCAGGCTGCAGGGAAATGTCACGAGCCCACACCACATTGTAGGCTTAATTACTACTGTGTGTGTGTGTGTGTGTGTGTGTGTGTGTATAGCCACAGTGTAGGGGCTTAGCACCAGTGAGGTCAGCCAGTATTTATCCCAATAAGAAGAGCTGTGGTGTCAGCCTGACTGCTGCCTCGAACTGCCCACCGGTTCAGTCCACTGTTATTTCATTCAGCCACCACTGCAGCAGTATGAGCATGATTTATAACATTTAAAACATAAAATATAATCATTTACTCAGTTTACACACTAGGTCTTTTCCACAAACGACATTTGACAGAGTAAGAAAAGTAAAAAAATAAAACAGTACTGGCTTAACTTCATATTCTTGGACAGAACCGAGTCATCATTAATGTTATTAGTAACAACTGTGCTTTTCCTACTATGTCTGCTGTGAATGATTTTAATTAAAGCTTTTATTAAGATAGAAATTTCAGGAAGGCTTCACTCGGCTGTTAAAAATACGAATTAGCGCAATTAGCGCCCTCTGCACAAGACACATCAGATAAACTCGCTAAAGATGTCGCCAAAATCAAACAAACTGATCTTCCAATTAATGTCATGTTTCAAACTGACCAACCACAGGATGGTTCTCTTCTACCAAAGCAATATTCAGAGTTGTCTTGTGAGTTTTGTTTTTGTTAAGGCGTGGCAGGACTCAGTCCAAAGCTAATTTTAGCCTTGTTTTATCTATGCAAATGAATGCAGGCGAATGAAGTATAAATATCTGATACCTGTTGACAGATAATGTTGTATTTGTATCTTTACTATAATGATGTCTAATTCTAGCATCTTTTTTTAGCAAAGTGTTAAAATATAAAATACATCCAATTATTTTCTTGACCTGAAAAACACACAGGGCAGGTGGATGTACCTTCCCTGCAGTCTTCCTCTCTGACCTGGATATTTGGCAGCTGGACAGAATGAACTTGGCTGAAATGCTTCTGAAGTGTGTGTTTATTCGACCCAAACAGCCATACAGCACCACCTGTATGGACATAAGCCAACAACCTTCATGCCAACAGCAAGTCTGTGCAGTGAACTGACAGCTGAAAACTCAACTTCCTGTTATTTTTCTGTATTTCTGTCCATACACTGATCATTCAGTCACTAAAGTCAAAACACTCAACTCATACCAACATGTCTTCACCTCAATTAGCAGGCCACAGGGCAAAGGGAAGGCAAACCTTGGCTTCGGGTCACATCTTGTTGCCATCATTAGCAGATGAAGAGTCCAGAAAATGGACTGCTTGTGCTGAGAATCGTTTGTCAAACCCAATCATACTAATTAATCACAATTAAGGGTCCAGTATGTAGCATTAGCATTAGCATGTTTTCATTAGTGTATAATCACCTGAAAATAAGAATCGTTGTTTTCATTGTCTTAAAATGAGTCCTTTACATCTACAGTGAGAGCGGGTCCTCTTCCACGGAGTCCGCCATGTTGAACCGCCATTTTTCTACAGTAGCCCAGAACAGACAAACCAAACACTGATCTAGTTTGGGCCTTTTGCTTTTTATGTGAATTTCACCGCCATAGTTTTTCCTACATGCTTGGAAGGAGAGGGTGAGGCGTGGGAGAGTATTCATTTGGTTGCAATTAGCAACTTCACTGCTAGGTGCTACTAAATCCTACACACTGGACCTTTTAATTAATATTGAAAACATTATGTATACAGTATGTAGGATCTAATGACAGACCATGGCAAAAATTGATTAGTAGTCAGTAGTTTATAATCAGCTGAAAATTAGAATTGCTGTCTTTGATACCTTAGAATGAATCTTTCTGTCGATGGAGGGAGAGGCTCTTCTTTCATGTTGACTCACCATGTTTTCACAGTGGCCCTGAAAGGACAAACCAAACACTGTCCCTATGTTGGGTCTTTCGTGTTTTTTTGTGTTTCTCGCAGGTTTTGCGACCACTGTAGTTTCTCCTATGTTTAGAAGTGGAGGGTGAGACGAGGAGTATTCAGTTGGTTGCAATCTGCAACCTCACCACTGGGTGCCACTAAATCCTACACACTGGTGTTTAATTTATTCAAAAGCAGTTGTTGACCTAAAGGTTTTCTTGTTGTCTTATGTCTCATATCATTGTAAATTTAATGATTTTCATTTTATATGATAAAGATTACACGATTTACAGATTCTTATATTGTTTTATTAAAATAATCTTTCAGTACACTACTTATACAATTATAATAATAATCTATTGCTGATAATGTTACACTCCTGTGGGAAGACATAGAAGAGTAGTGTAGTATTCATGAATTCTGTACAGTAATACATACATAGAGCAACTAAACTGACAACCTATACCAGATGGAGCACATACATTAAAATATCAGTTCTGACACACACACACACCCTCAAATATGATCTATGCTAACACATTCATGCAAACACACCAGTACTTTTCCTTTCTCCTCTCACTCCATCTTACCTCCGACACTTTGTCAAGCACAAACTGCACGTGTGTAAACACACATATCATCATTCCTGACAGAGAACACACATGGCGAAGCAGGCACACACACACACACACACACACGCACACACCCTGGAGGCTCATGCCTTTCGGTGCAAAACTCCTGCACGCTGCAGCTACACATGACTTGTGACACACATTATTTAGAGCCAGCCTTACTGCAACGCTGTCACAACTGCCTGCCAAAGGATAATCATATATGTGTGTTTGTGGGTGGGGGAAATTGCTCACTAGCTAGTAGTTAACCAGGAGGTCCTAAACCGGTACTGATGTTAGTGATTCTCTTGGTCATTTTAAAACGTTCTACAGTTCTACTGAAAACATTGAGCTTTGGGTCTCGGGTTGGGTTGGGTTCTATACTCATTATCAAGATTGATTAGTCAAGAAAAAGCATTTAATCATGGAGCATTCAATCCCCATTTTAGAAGCAGATAGGTGTTTTCTGAAGGTGATGAGGTCCACTTAGACCAATGTGTTACTGCTGACGATAGAGCAGTGTGATGTGTGTTGACATCATCTTTCTTCGTGAATCACTTGGAAATGCAAAAAGCCACGGGGCTGCACAACAACTCGATCTGAAGTATGTTGTATTGATCCCGGCTGTCTTCCTCCTAAAGAACAAGTCGCGAGGAAGAGTCAGCAGGTTCATGCTGTTAGGTCCAGCTGTAGACACACATGCAGAAAACAGCCTGGGAAACAGTATTGATCAGACCTCTCCACATGTGACCTGTAGCAGAATTAACAGGCAAGTCTACGATCACCCATCCCTATTAGTCACTGATCATTATCCCCTGTGGTGAAGGGGCTCAGTGCTGTCAACATGTCTCAGCTGAGGAGATACCTCAACACAAACACTGTTAATAGTCTGATCTCGCTGTACAGATAAATAAAAGATAAAGTGTGATTACTTTTATGTGGAATTGAAAGAATGCAGACCAGCCTGCACGTTGATTATACCGCTGAAATTGTCTCTCAGGGCGTGTTCATGCCAAGCCTGTTCTGAGAGGTTTATTTAAACCTGAGTGCACCACTCCTGTGGTTGGATGAGGTAAACAATGTCAAACACAGGTGGCATGGAACAATCAGGCCGAGCTGCCTATAAATGCGGAGAGCATGATCTGAACCGAGGGCTGAGATATTATCCAAGAATCTCACAGGGTCGAGCAGGATTTCGATAGCCAGGACAAATTACATTGGGTTGTTAGAATCGAGATGGATCCAACAAAGTAAACCCAGACTTAAAATTAAAATGGATCAAGAACCTATAATATAAACTAGAAGCCTCAGATTTGAAAGATTCCGGTAGTATAGCAGTGGGTCGGGATGTAACGATCTATCGATCTGAAGCCATACATTGATGATCAATGATCCAACATGATCAATGCAAAGGGAAAACATTGAACCGCATCATCGTCTTTAAGAAACGTTATCTAAAGGTACAGTGGGTAACATTTAGACTGATCTATTGGTAGAAATGTGCCACTATAAATCGTGTTTTCGTTACCGTAGAAGAGTCCTTTATATATCTACAAAGGGCGCAGGGCCTCTTACATGGGGTCCGCCATGTTGAACCACCATTGATCACCGCGTTAGGTCTACAGTGGTCCAGAATAGAGGAAGCAAACACTGGCTCTAGAGATGTCCTTTCCAATTTTTTGTGAGCTCTACGGTCACCGTAGTTTCTCCTATACATATAGAAGAGGAGGGTGAGGGGTAATGAGTCGGCTGCAATCTGCAGCCCCTACTGTTAGATGTCTAGATGTAGAAATCCTACACACTGGACCTTTTAAAAGTTCAATGTTTATCCATTTGTCACACAAGTGCTCTTGTTAATACAAGGATATGCAGTGGTAAATGCCAAATTTGAGAGATTTCAAGGATTATAAGTGTGGGACAAGATTTGGAATTTGGTCAGAGGATCAGAAAGTTAATTCCCTTCCTCTAAACTGAACCTAATACAAGGAAACAATTCCAAAACACATTCCCTGACCTAACGCGGTGATCAATCGCCAAAGTTACTTAAACGTCCGTGTAACTTCTGTTTACAGGACCTGCATCACTTGTAACTGAACCCAATTACAGCGAAAAGAGCTTTTGAAGTAAAGAAACCACCAGTAAACCACCACTGTGTCGGACAATCCATCTATACAGGCTGATGCCCACACCGCTTTAAAATTAAACTCACGGCAGGCAGCTATATTCAAATCACACACACACACACAAACACACACCTGATACTGTTTATCAGGAGCAACTTGTCCCCACATGTGGAGACCAGCTGTCATCACTCACAGGTACAGATCTGAAATGAATTTTCCGCTCATGTCCGCTCGCACATTCAGCCAACATTCTTTGAATGTTTACAGGCCATTTTTTTTTAAAAACATCACAGAGGAGAGAGAGGTAACCTCCCAGACAAACCATGTTTGTTTGTTTGTCTCTTTGGCTTGCAGTTTACAGCTGTGTGTTAATGAATTTCTCCTGTCTCGACTCCCAGACGAACCGCAGCACTCTCATTAACAGCTCCGGCAGTGCTGCAGGACATCGACGGGTCTCCTCGTTAAGACCAACGTCAATCCAAGCTTCCTGTTTTGAGAGGCCGGATTGATTTGTGGGATCCAGTCTCTGTCCTCAGTGATATCTTGTTTTTGGTTTGGACAAGATTAAATGCAAAAGTCAAGTCCTGGAATTTCTTAATTTGTAAATCAGATGGGCGATTTCTTATTCCCTAAACTGTCTGCTCCGTCATCTTCACTCACATGCTATTCCAAGATGTGTAACCCCACTGTAGTCTTGTATACAAGGAAAAAGGGGCTAGCTGAGTCCATTATCATTGTGGTATAGGGGTTTGTTTGTATGTCTTTCAACCAATCACAGCAGTGATGTACTTGCAAAAGAGTACTGGAGGGGAGGGGGCTTGTTCTGGTGGACCATTTGCACATGGGGAGGTGAGCCCTGGCATTCAAATGGCTAAATCTCTGCAAAAGAAAAGGTAATAGGTGCTAGCATGTTTATGTTTGTACTGTTAGTGGCCATTTTCAGCATATAGATTGCTAGCGTGGATGCCGTTGTTGTTTTAGGTAGGAGGAGAACGCTATGCTATGCTACACCATAGTATTTTAGTTACAGTATTTTAATAATATATTTGTGGCAGCTAGTAAACAAGTGCAACCAGATGCAAACAAACCTAGCTCTTATGCTATGTTTAATTAGCTGAATACAGTTAGCATCTGATTTGAATTTGATGTAACTGCGAGCAGTGGTGGCTACAGAGCCATTTTGTTTGTTGGCCACATCTGATCTATTAGCAGAATATGGAAGACATTAGTTTATGAATCATTGTGGGGTTTTTTAGAATAAGTGCTTTATATCTACAAAGGAAGCAGGTCCTCTCACATGGGGTCCGCCATGTTTCCATCAAACACTGGCTCTAGAGAGGTCCTTTCACAGTTTTTGTTCGCTCTACAGCCACCGTAGTTTCTCCTATACACGTGTCATGGGAGAGTGAGGGGTATTCAGTTGGTTGCAAACCCACTGCTAGATGCCACCAAATCCTACACACTGGACCTTGAAAAGTTGAATGTTTATCCATTTGTCACACAATTGCTCTCATTAATACACGTTTATGCAGTGGTAGATGCCAGATTTGAGTGTTTTTAAGCATGTTAAGTATAAATACTGTATTTAAAACGTGTATGTTGATGAGATTTCAAGAGTTAGAGTTTCCCGTTCAAATTCTGACTCAAAGCGAAGAACTTTTACATTTTCGCCTTGTATAAATCTATATTTCTCTCCTCAGGGTCCTTTAAAAAGTGGAACTCTACAACATTGTTGTATGTTGGTTCCAGCGTTGCATGTGTTTATTTGCATAGGTAAAACCAAACAGTGCAGTGCTGTTTCCGCCAGTCTTGACAGTACACACACACAGGCTTCAAATAAAGACCAGCCTCCTGTTAACATTACATTTGTCCCATCCTCCTCAGAGACAAAGCCAGGTGTGACAGCAGCCCACCAGGAGTCAGGCCTGCTGTACACAAACAGCCATGCCTCTTTAAAGGCAGTGAGTGACTGCAGAGCAACATGATGGGAAAGAAGGGACCAAAGCCCAACTGTGGGCGTCTCTACATCCTGTCTAATTAGCCCGCATGACATTCATTTTCGTAACATCAGACAACCTCAGTGTTGGCAGCATCACATATGTGGGAGCACCCTGATGATGCTGCACACCTTCATCAGCAGATACAGGATGGCAACATAAATATTTAAATGTAGACACATTTTACAGGGGGTGTTATTGTTATAGAAGTGTGTGAATGAGGACTCTGTACTGATCAACACAGATCCACAGGAAGCCCTATATGAATATTAAAAGTATGTTATTGAACCCAGTGCACAAGCAAACACAAGGACATCCCACAATAAACAGGCTCTTACCAGTGCTGCTCATGGTACCAGTCAGACGTCTTCTCCAGTCAGATGATGCACATTAAATAAGCCACTATCCACATTGACAGTACATGGATGATGCCAGCAGCCGCAGAGCGCACGAGCCTCGGTGTCACCCGGCGGGATGAATGCAGGGAAATGTTCTCACGGGGGGGTGTAGTGTTGGAGCACAGAGCCCGGGTGTGTGTGTGTGTCTGTGTGAGGCCGCAGAGATCTCAACACAAACAGCCGCAACCGAGAGGACAATGTCCTGCGTGTACACTGCAGGGCTGCGCCGCCTCACTATACGCAAGACAGACAGTGCAGGTTGGGTGTGGGCGCACGGTGGAGATACGCGACGAGGGTCAAGCCAGATGGAGGAGTGGCGAGGGTTTCCGGTGTGACATTTCAAAATAAAAGCCTTTGTGAAAGTTGAGCGTCTATATTGGGTGTTAGAGGAGTGGATGTCATGTAATGTTTGAGTGAGTCAATCAGAAAAGGACATTATAAATTACAATTAGAACACCAAGTTATATTGAAATGTAACCTGTCCATGGTACGTGAGGTAAAAATATAAAAAAAAGATGCATATATCTTTGGAATACTGTATTTGAATTTGATTTTTGTGTCAATTAAATTGAACATTACATTAAACATCAAATAAAGTTCAATAATAATAAATGATTAGAGCACAGCACGTCACAGAAAGCAAACTTTAAAAAAGATGTGGCCTGGTTAATGTACCTCGTCGTGTATTGTTTAAGGCTCGATGTTTGTTCACTTCATGGATTTTAATTTACTTTTAATTTTTTATTGTTACAGTTTTTAGTTCTTGCTGAATTGTTCATCCGTTTCTATACACTGGTTCTCAAACATTATTTTCTTATTGGCTTTTATTTATAATATTTTATCATTGTATGGACACATCTATCTATTTTTGCTAAATTCTATTCATCGATGCATGAACGGTGAGGGGTATATGTATATAAATAAATAGTTTCACTTCATGCTCAAAGACTTTAAATTGTGATTAAACATAATTTTATTTTGGAAAGTCTAAAATATGTGCACTAAATAAATATATGGAATATACATTACAGTGAGAAGTCATCACTGCTTAGCCTAAAATGGAGGTTAACTAGTTACAGAATTTCAATACAGAAATCTTTCATGACAACTGGACAGCTCCATCAGCTGAAGACTTGCACTTTGATAGAAAGCTCCATAAAAGCTGCCGAGTCATGATTTAATTTGTCAAATGAATTGAATTTGTTCATGTTGTAATTCATTCAACAACAAACTGGACTGGACTGATAACACCCAGGCTCTTTACAAGAAGGGCCAGAGTCGCCTCCACCTGCTGAGGAGACTGAGGTCCTTTGGAGTGTGCAGGGCTCTCCTCAGGACTTTTTATGACTCTTTTATGCTGTGGTCTGCTGGAGAGGGGGCAGCACAGACAGGGACAGGAGCAGGCTCAATGGACTGATTAGAAGAGCAAGCTCTGTCCTGGACTGTCCTCTGGACTCCATAGAGGAGGTGGGTGAGAGGAGGATGTTAGCTAAGCTGACATCCATCATAGACAACACCTCCCACCCCCTACATGACACTGTGGGGTCCCTGAGCAGCTCCTTCAGCAGCAGACTGCTACACCCACGGTGCAAGAAGGAGAGGTTCCACAAGTCCTTCATCCCTGCTGTGGTCAGGCTGTACAACACCTGCACCACCTGATCATGTCGTAGTTTTTCATGCTGTAGTTTTCTCTGTTCCAATTACCACCACTACTCATCACAGCTTTTATATTTATTTCATTTTTTTTATCTGTATTTATATTTCCTTTCCGATTACTTACCATGTGCAATATTATTTATATCATGTCACTTACCTTGATACCATGCCACTTAACTTTGCAATATTATATTATTATTATCATTCCACTACTTTTGAAATTTTCTACCTTAGTACTCGTTTTGCACATCTCTACACTTGTCTGTTGATTGCTCGTTTGTTTGTTTTTTGTCTGTTGTATAGGCTGAATGACTTTCTGCTGCTGTAACAAGTGAATTTCTTTTTATTTTATTTAATTGTCCAACAAATTAGCAACTAAGCAATAATGCATATGAACTGATGTACAGTAAACTGAAGATTTTGTTTCCTGGTTTGTAATCCAGGCTTTACAACATCATTTTAGAAAATTATGCTTTCATGATCTCATTTACATAACTGCAAAAATTAATATACAATCACAGATATAAAAAAGAAGAAAATTAATTAAAGCCAAACATTTAGACAGAGATTTAAAGTCAGCGCCAGAGTTCAATGAGGGAGGTGTGTTTTGTTCTGTACACACACCATGTTTACAGGCACGCCCCAACTCTATCGCAACATTCATGCTTTTACTTTGAAGGACACAACATGACGCTTGCTGTCTCATGTTAGGTAACAGAGGGCGTCCTGTCTGTGCTCCGCTTCAGCATCCAGCAGACTGTTCCCGAGCTGAGCTGAACATCTCCGGGATGATAGCGCCACTGCGCTTGTAAGCGTTACCATACGTGGGAATTGTAGTTTTTTAATAAAGAAAGCATCAATGATAATGGGCGGTGTGAGGCTGAGTTTGGACTACAATCCCGTTCAGTGTAAACAAACTGCACTGCGAGAGAGAGAGACAGAAGAGTGTTTGAGCTTCTGTCCTCTTTGTGTTTGGAACGCATGAATGAAATGATTACTGCAAATAACATGTGAACACGTTTCAACCAAAAATAATACACAAAAATACAGAACAGAGCTACATGAGGCAGTTTACCAACTAGAGATATTTTCTGTTTGTTATATGAGGATATTTTATTTAAGATCTGACATAAATCCACGCAGTTTGTTTCTTTTTTTTATTATTATTTTCTGAAATGTTTCAACAAATAAAGACATAATCCAGCACCAAAAGTTACATTGTTACGGATTTAACATATATAAGTCATAACAGTCATAACAAAATGAGATAATATTTAACAAATTCCTATTGTATATCTGCACATTTATAGCATTCTGTGAATATAGTGTGAACTCTCACTCTATTTTTCCTTGTAAGTGCAAACCCACTTGGCGATAAATCTGATTCTGATTCTGACTGTACTTGTAGAAATGTTTACAGAAATAAATAATGAAAAAATAATTTAGAAAATACAATATTTTGTATGTAAAATCTTATCTCAAGTTCCATTATTATTTCTTATTAGTTATGATATGTTCACGGTCCCTCTCTGTCTTTGTATAAATGTAGACCTCTTCTATTAAAACAGCATTTATGCGTGTGTGTTTATCCATTTAAATGAATAAAACACAAAGAGTTATAAATGTATTCAACTTTAGTTACGACGTCATTACCCCTAAATACAAAATAATTCCTAATTTGGTTAAAAATGAAGTCCTAAATATCAAATGAATCGTTAAATAAATTCTAAACATATCGGAGCTCTGTTTTGGTTTGTGGTCAACGAGCTTTTACTGCGACACCATCCCCGTGACGTCAAATCTGCGCGACTGGAAGCAAACAGCATGGTATCCAGTTGTCAGGCTGAACTCTCGTGTTAAGAAGTCACAGTCAGAGTTCACAGTTTTTCACCTTAACAACATGGACACGAGCGAGGCGAACGACGATACTTTGGGAATAGAGGTTATTCTTCCAGACGGCGGCAAACCGGCGCCATGTTGTCCGCACGGTAAGAGTAAATGCGTAACACCAAACTGCGTTAGGAAAACCTCTATTTCTGACTGTTTATTCGGTTTATTTAGTTATACTTGCTTGAACTTCGAACATTATGACATTACAAGAATGTGTAATATGTTTTTAAAAATTCGGCTTATAAATAGAATACAAAACAGCTCATATAACAGTAAAATGTGAACTAAATTAGTTAGACGGGCAGCAGTAGCTCAGTCCATAGAGACTTGGCTTGGGAACCGGAATCCAGTATGGAACAAAGTATGGTGGTGGACTGGTAGCTGGAGAGGTGCCAGTTTACCTCCTGGGCACTGCCGAGTTGCCCTTGAGCAAGGCACCGGCGCTGCTCTGGGTGGCTGCCCATCACTCCACCATCTCTCTCTCTCCACATTTGCATGTGAACCATGTGTACATAAACGTGTGTGCGTATCTCTTCTTCTTCTAGATATTTTGAAAGAGCTATGTACCTTATTTGGTTATGTTGCAACTAAATACACTGCCACTTTAGTGGTGAATGTTTGTGTGAGCATGGAGGGATATAAATGACTTTTTTTTTTACCTAAAGCATGTCCTTTGTTTGTGTCCTGACAGGTCCAACCTTGCTCTTCGAGAAAGTTGGCAAAGGAGGTGAGAAAGGCCGGAGGTTTTACGCCTGCTCCGCCTGCAGGGACAGAAAAGACTGCAAGTTTTTCCAGTGGGAGGATGAGAAGGTAAGCTGTGTGGATCATCACGTAGAACAGAACACGTCTGATCCGCTGATGTTTCATTTGAATTTGCTCTGAAGGTGTCGGAGGCCAGAGTTTTGGCCAGAGAGGCAGAGAACCAGTCAAAGAGACCTCCGTTCACACAGCAGGAGTACTGTAAGAGGTGAGGAGACAGCTGCACTCCTGTCCTCTGACTTTTTGTAATGTCAGACTGACACTTTCTGAAAGGTCTGTAATCTGCCCCTTAGGTTCAGAAAGTTCGCCTCCCTCCCTCTGGATGAGAAGAAGTTCTGTCAGGATTGTCAGATTCTGCTCCTTCCAGCGGAGCGCGAGGCTCACTCCTCTCACAGATCCACGGCCGTCACAGCGGCTCAGCTGAGGAGGCCCAGCGCGCTGCTCCGTCCTCTGGACAACAAGAAGAGCAACGCCCAGTACCTGTTCACCGACCGCAGCTCCCACTTCCTGCTGGACACCCTGGCTGGTCTGGGATACAAGAAGGTGCTGTGTGTGGGCACGCCCAGGTGAGGGGACATGTGTGAGACATTGTGGTGGGTCAGCTCATGGAATCATGGTGGTCTAGTGGACAAAGGTGCACACCTTTATAACTTCAACATTCCTGGTTTGATTCCAGAAAACTATTTAATGAAGGAACGAAGGAATGAAAGACAAAAACCTCAAATGCAAACTGGGTTTTCTAGAAGTAATGTCCCAATTAGTCTGAATAATCAATATTTGACTGTTTTAAAGGAACTACTTTCGACTGAGAAAATAGTGTTGTATGCAATGTAATTATAATGGGAGTAATGTCCTGTTTAATAAAGAAGATTTCATGAACGTGATAATTGGCATAAGTGCTGGTATTTTCATGACACATTAGAAAGTGAAAAGAGTTCAAACAGATGCATTATGGGTATGTAATGCATTGATTAAAAACTCATAAATGTAGTGACCAAGTTGGACCGTTTGTCTGTCGTTACTCATGACAGTTTAGGTTCAGCCTTGGTAAATGAGACCGCTGTGGGTGTCATGATGCAGGATGACATAACCATAACTGCCCAATCAATGAGTGACCAGTCGGGCACATGCACGGTAGTAGTGTTGGGAAGTTCGAGTCTTTTAACTGACTCGGATTTCTTACTCTCGGACGGTAAAATTAACAAATTTTTTTTTGAGTCATTTCGTTCATGGCCCGATGTAAACGTGACAAATGAACAAAAGAATGATCCGTATGAACGTACTGCTGTGTGTACTGCTCATCACACAGCCTGAGCGGCCATGCAGCTGCCTTGTGGCGAGAGAACGTACTGCATCAAAATGAATGAACTCACTGAGACGACTCATTACTCCTGAGTCATATAAAAGATTAGTTCATATTGAACGATACGTTCACGACCGACACACCACTACATGGTAGGGCTTTCCTCTGCAGTAGCAGACATAACAGCAGCAGCTTCAATATATCTGCAGTCTACGAGGAGAAAACAAAGACTGAATTAGTTTTTTTAGAGCGACACAATGTTGGGTAAAATTGAAAACTAGGTGGTGTTAAGATCATGGTTTGGATTAAAATAAGTTGAAGTGACTGTTGGTTTCACGCAGGACCTGAGCTGGCAGAATGCCCTCAAAGCAAACAGAAACATGGTGTATAAATCTTGTGTTAGTTTCACATATCAAGGGTTACAATCTTGACACTGCTGTCCCAATGACTTCCTGTTTGTCAGCTCTTGGTGTGTTCATAAAATAGTGTATGTAACATGAAAGGGACTAAAACACAACAATATGATATATGTTTTTTTATTGATCTGAACCAACTGAACTGAAGTACAGGTTCCAAAGCGATCTATGAAAACGTGAGAAGGGCCTTTTAAGAGGCTCTAAAGCTGAAGACAGACAAAATGGTGCTGACTGTTGACCGTCACAAAAAGATGAAATGACTGAGGTTTATTATATCTGTAGATTTTAATGATGAATAAATGTTGCTGTTTGTGTCAGACTGCAGGAGCTGATCAAGCTGCGGAACCTGGAGCAAAACCATGAGCCGATGAAGAGTCTGCTGCTGGACATTGACTTCAGGTAAGTCTGAGTCATTTGTGTACTATGAAGTATTCTACTGTACAGCTGCTCTCAGTTAATGGTGTATGTACACATCGACTCTCACGGAGTGTTGAGATGACAGAGCTCCATGTGGTTTGGCCACATCTGGTTCTTCAGCGGTTTCAGGAAGCGTACGGCGGGGTACAGCGACTCAGTGAACTGGTGATAAGCCCTGTCGAACACCGGCGTCATGGCAGCAGAGAACCTCTGCAGGATGACCATGGTGTCCGCGTTGTAAAACATCAGCTGGCCCTTGTCATAGTTCACCCACACTCCGATCTTCCTCGGCACCGTTTGCCCGACGCCCTGGCACTCTACGTTCCGGTCGTTGTGCCAAGCGGAAAGACGGCCGTTGCGGAGCTCCACGCACCACGAGTTCCTGTTTCGGCCCAGTTTGGCGCCCTTGTCCCGGCCTTTCCTCTCCAGGCTGGCGTACGCCACGCCCACGGCCCACGCTGAGCTGCAGCGCACGTCCACTTCCCAGTAACTCTGAGCTGCTGCAATGGGAGAGCAGCCCAGAGCGCAGCACACCTTGTCGAACTGGAGAGGATGCTCCGGAGCCGAAGAGGCAGTGCCAGAGAAGGACATGCCCCGCCCCTCTGAGGTCACTGCGATCTGGCTATGGCAGGTCTGCTTGTCAATCACCATGGGGGATGAATCTGGAATCAAACAGGATATTTGATATATTCTTGCATTAGAGATGACAGCTGGGGTCGTGTGGTGATCTAACGTACCTAACAGCAGAGTCTTCCTCTGCAGCTGAGCCCTCAGCTGTTTGGAGATGGAGGCTAAAGTTTTCAGGAGCCTTTGGAATCTCTCTTCATTCAGTCGGATCTCCTTCTCTGAGGCGTCCGGCTTCTTAGGACTGCAGGAGAGATCACAGATTATAACAACAGAGAGGCGTGGAGTGGAGCTGTACACTAGAGGGAGCTCAAAGTGTTTTACCTCACGTTCTCAGACTGGCCCTTGAGACGAGAGACAAACAGAAATAACCATTAAAACACCAGCAGATCTTTTTAACGACATATTTATAAAGAGTGTTGGGTCAGACCTTCCCGTCTTCCTCTGCTGCAGCGGTCTTGCTCAGCGCTCTCTGGGTGCTGCTGATGTTCTTAGTGACCTGCTCCTGGTGTTCAGTCCACTTCTTCAGAACCTGGTCCAGTCTGGTCCTGGTCTTTCTCAGGTCCAGCTCCAGAGAGTCCAGGACGGCCTGCTCGTCCTGGTTCAGGACGCGCCGCATGTTCTCGAAGCGCTCCCGTACCTGCTGCTTCATCACCTCCGTGCTCCTCTTCAGGGAGGAACATGGACAACATGAGGGGCCGCATGAAGACACAGCAGAGGATTTGCTAAAGCTGTGTGCAGTCCTGCTTTTTGGCGTCTGATCGAGTGTGTGTGTTTGTGTGTGTGGTAAATGTGTTCTCGTACTTACAGAGAGGTCTGCCTTGCGTTTCTTCAGTGACTGGATGTGAGCCTCAGTCCTGGATCTCTCCGCCTGCAGCTCCTCCACACGTCTGGTTAGCTGCTCCTGCAGAGTTATAACCAGATACAAATATTTGTATAAAAATAGATTTTAAACTCTGATAACCTCGCTGTGACTTATCAGTGTATCGACAAGATGATTCAGTTTTACTACTACCAGACAATTATAGATTTTTTTGGCTTATGAAACATCCAAAAACAGTGAAGACGTCAATCACAGTTGCCTTGAACCAGAGTTAACTTGTCTTTTCTGTCCGTCCAACAGTCCAAAACCCCAAAATATTTATTTAATAATTTAATATATATTTATTTGACCTATTTGGACGATAAATGCCTTTAAAAACTTTATCAGTTATCAAAATTCTTGATGGCATCAATCAGAATTTACACATTGATCACATGCAGCACATAAAGCATCGAGTCTTTCAAAGCTGTAAAAATAACCCTGCTCCGTCACTCTCGTGTTTACCTGCGAGGGCTGTCCGGCATCAGCGATCTTCCTCTGTAGCTTTGGAGAAAGTGGGAAAGGCTGAACAGGCTTGTCAGTGCTGGATTCCAGCGGCGTGAAGCTCAGTCTGTCCTGCAGTATGCTGTGTGAGCCTGCAGAGGGCAGCACCGGATTACTCTGTGCTGACAGAGTCGCTGCTGAATGTCCATTCCCAGCAGACGAAGCCTCTTTTTCAGCCATTTCTGACGACTGAACAGAACAAACGCATATGAAACCTCGACCTGAGATGTTTTTGAACTGTTCACAGCTGTTCAGCTGTGGAGCGACCAGTTCTTCAGGCTTATGAAAACTTGTCTGTTCTGAATCAATGCCAAGCTTTTTGCAAAACCCTGTCCAGTACCTGCTCTCATTTTCTCTCCACATTTAAAAACCCATGAAAACACTGAAGAACAAAGTCTCACAGTGGTGTATGTTTAGCATTCAAAAGAAGCACATGTTGCATAATACATAATAAAAGTTTTCTTCAGTCACAGTTTTATGTTGTGGAATCAACCTTTAGACTTCTACATGCTCGCACAGAACTATATTCATAATAAAGATTCAAATCTGGACTAAAGTGACTCTCTTTAGCTTCATAAATCAGGTTTTTCAGCCGTTCTTACCTGCAGTCTCTTTGCACTGCGTCTCTGCCGCTTGTTCCTGTAAAGAATGTGCAGAGGGTGTGTCCCCATGTTACAAGCTTGAGCCTGCAGCGTGCACACACTCAGACCTTATCGTTACCTGGATACACACCTCAGGATCTGCGGCGTGTTTGCTAACTTTGTCTACTCACAGTTGATAAGTTCAAACTTGCTCTTGTTGTCGAGTTGGGATTAGAAAAAAGAAACAGAACCATCTGTCAGTGTGTTGAAAGTTGAATAACCTGATTTCTTTTGTCACAATGTTTCAGATACGCTCAGTTCTACAGCCGGGATGAATTCTGTCACTACAACATGTTCAACCATCACTTTTTTGATGGGGAGGTAAGAGTTAAAACACTTTGTGTGTTTCATGTGTCAGGTTTCCATTCAGCACAATAAAACTTTTGTCTCTTGTCAGGCTTCCAGCGCCGTCCTGCAGGCCTTCCTCACAGAGGCCGATGGAGAGAAGGTGGTAATGGTGGCTGACCCTCCGTTCGGCGGTCTGGTGAAGCCTCTGGCCAATAGTTTCTCTCTGATTTCACAGACATGGAGGAAGCTGCAGAGTTCTGGTCCGTGTCACGGTGGAGTTTGAGGGTTTTTTCTACTAAAAGGCAACTTAGAAACAGTAAAACCAGTACAGCAATAACAATACTACTGTAATAAGAGCTGGTAGGGGCTCTCTAACAGGCTGTAAACACAACATTGACATTATCGGAGTATAAAGTTGATGTTGCAGTAATGTGTTAGCAAACAGTTGCTGTTTTACACATCCAGCAGACACAGAGCAAGCTTAGCATTAATTTAGAGTCGTGTTTGTGTCCACCTGATGATCGTAAGTCCAGTGTTTACTCTCTTTTATCTCTGTTTTTGGTCTCCACCAACTCCTGAGAAAACTAGCTGTCTCTTCAGCTGCTAAATGTTTCACTATTTTCACCGGCTAGTTGCCAGTTTTGCGATTTGGGAATCAAAACAGTAAAAATGTAGACCATAAAAAAACCAAAACAAGCTAAAAGAGGCTAAAATGCTCTGTAGAGACGCGTTGGGTAATAATCCTCTGTTTCATCACAGTCATTTGAATCACTGTCTAGTTAATGTTCATTGGTGCAGCTTAAACCACTCATGCAAACAAAGTACTAAATATATTTTTATGAATCTGCCACTTCCTGTCCAGTGTTCGAAGCTAACATTGACATGTTTTTGTGTGCAGACGACAGTAACTTGGACATGCCCATGATGTGGATCTTCCCATATTTCTTTGAGCCTCGTATCCTAGAGTGTTTCCCATCATTCACCATGCTGGACTACCAGGTATACCCACAGTGCATCACTTTAGATATACTGATTAATACAGACATAATCAGCTTTAGAGATTAGCTGTGAGGAGAAGCTGTTTGGGATGTTGTTGTATATCTGGAGGAACTTGTTGTGAAGTGATTACGGAAACATCCATCAATGGTGTCATTAGTTACACCTGAGCGTTTCCTACGATGACAGATCAAACTGTCTGAGGTGATAAAGGTTTGAATCTGATCCACCTGGATCATCGTGCCAGGTCTAAATTCACTGTTAAGAGAACAGTTTAACTTAAAAACCTTTGTGGTTAAAAAAAACATGCAGTCCAGCAGTGATTGTCTGTCACTGGACTATAAAGTCGCCACAGTTCATGCTGCTTCTTTCTCTTTGTGGACTCTAAATGACACATTAAAGTCAATATTTGGTTTGTTTTCAACCAGGTGGACTATGACAACCATCCTCTGTACAAACACGGGAAGACGGGCAGGAAGCAGTCTCCCGTCAGACTCTTCACTAATATCACACCCCGAGATGTCGTTCTGCCCAAAGAGGAGGGCTACAGGTATCAACACACTTTACTCTGTCAGCTCTGTCTGACACATCCGATGATCTAATCCTATCACTGATATCAGAATGGACTGATAAATAACAACACACCAGCACGGAAATATCGAAGATATGTTTGAGGTGATTTCTGTACCTGGACCACACTTTAGAACCCAGAGCACACAGAGACCATTGAAGACACACATTTGAGCTCGTGGACCACATAATATTGTTCAATCAAATAATTCAAACTTGATAAAGTTCTACTTTTTTACTGTACTTTTTTAAAAAAAATGTTTTCTGCTTATGACAAAACAAAATGTTTAGATTTATGTTTGGATATGATACAGTTGGTTTAAATTATCCCTAATTTCCAGTTAATTCCCATTAAATCACATATATTTCCATAATTCCCACGGGATCTCTGACTAGCTTAACTTCCCATGGAAAGTTTTGAAGAAAGTTTCTGGAAATTTCCTTCCCCTTTGCAACCAGAGTTCAGATCATCAAAAAGCATTTAAAAACTAAGTGTAAAACAGAGTCGTTGTTACATAGAGTGTCCACTAGAGGGCAGTGATTGTAAAGCTTCATTCCTTGATCACACTTCTAAAATTAAAATGGTGTTAGCACTTTGTATCATTGTTCCTTACTGCGTCATACAACATCATTAGTTTCACTTAAAATACCAAAATGATATCTTTTTGATAACTTTACTTTTTAATTGTGATTAAATAATCTATTGAGGACACATTTCAGGAGGAACTCAAACTATTGTAGTTCGATATTATCTGTAAGAACCATGCAGTGACCATGTCTCTTCTTGCTGTTAGGCTTTGCTCTGTATGTCAGAGATTCGTCTGGTCCCTCAACAGGCACTGTACCAAATGCAACGTCTGCCCATCCAAGGTATAAAACAACTGTATGCATTATTTTAATAACTCTCACAAAGGCGCACATTACAACTTCTGTTTTCTCTCTGTGTCTTCAGGACGGCCGAGAATGGAAACACTGCTCAGCGTGTGAGAAATGTGTCAAACCATGTACGTACATGTCTACATTACGTCGTACGACATGCAGTGATACGTCATGACCGACAGAAGTCTTTACATCCCTACTTCACCTTTTGTCTTAATGTGTTTATTGAACATGTTTCCCCCCCTCAGCGTGGAGACACTGCCAGTCCTGCAGCCGCTGTGCCCTCCCAGACCACCCGTGTGGGCAGACTGAAGGAAAGGAGGGCTGCTTCAACTGTGGCAGCCTGAAGCACAAACGCAAAGCCTGCCCCATCAAAGACACACACAGGGTCAGCAGGTGAGTTCAGAGAACCGTCGCTGTCGTGGGTTAAATCCTTTCACTCCATCACTCTATTCGACATCTGCACGTCTGAACTCATTCTTCGGCGTCTGTTGTGATCGTGCTGTCTGTTTTGCCCCTCCAGGCATCGGACCGGTGCTAAGAGTGGAGGAAAAAATGTATCTCATCGTCCCATCTTCAAGGCTAAAGGCAAGAGGAAGTCAGGAGCAGCTCGCAGAGCGAAGAAGATGGCTGCTCTATCCGTGTGACCTCCACGTTCATGCAGTATTTTGTCAGCTGTGCAATCTTAAGGGAAGAGGTTGAACCTCACTCAAAGGACTGTTCTTAACAGTGTTGGCAGTTGTAGCATAATAAAAGTAATATGAAAAGAGTGCCTCATATCATTTATTGAAATGCATAAACACCAAATGTTAATAACATTAATTTAACGTTAATGTAATGTTAATTCTGAATATGGCAGCCTCTGCAATCTGAATTTTCTCTCTAAATATTAACCTAAAAGAAAAAAAGTACAATTAAAGCCACATGAATTTACTTTGGGCCACATGGGGTCAGCAGAACGAGCTGTAAACCCAACATATTATGACCTTATATAATTGTTGCCTGTTAGCAAACAGTTACTTACAACAACATCAGCACTTACTTTAGTCAGTGTGGAAGAAATGTAAGTCAACCTCAAACTTTTTTGACAAATTTCCATGGTCATGAATCAATGACTGAAACCTGGTTACTCAAACAAGACACCGGTAACAGCACCCACTTATCAATCCAAGCAGCCACACTGTTAATTCTGCATAACTTTAAGCCTTAATATAATCTGAAATCTATAATCTATGTAAATAATCTATAAAAATGCACCCTCAGTACAGTTGTCATGAACAGGGAAATTAGCTATAGAGACCAAAACTGTTTTTTGTACCAGGCTGTAAACATGTTTATTTCTGCTGTGAAGGTGGACATTTTAACATGGGGGCTTATGGAAAGTGATTCACTTTTGCAGCCACCATCAAGTGGCCACTTGAGGAACTGCAGTATTTGGTACTTTAACACTGGAGGTTGCTACTTGGGTGGACCAAATTGGCCATATCTATCTTGAAAGCCATCGGCTATCATATGATGACGATTTAGCTTATTTTTTTTCTTGGCCCCTTGGCTACGCCTGGAGCCCAGAAACATCAGACATTGCCTCGAGAGGCTAAAGCGTCATCCGATGATAGCTGATGGAGTTTTATCACCCCAAGTTTTATGTTTTGGTTCAATCTCCTACTGCTCAGGTGAGATGTTTTCAGCAAGGAAGCTCTGCACGCAAGAACAAACAGCAGTCAGAGTGTCCGTCTGGTGAACATAGCGTAGCATTTAGCCACTCAATCTCAGGAGTAAGTGACTGTTCCTCTGACATGTGATTCAATGAGATGGTAAAACTCTGAATCTGATCTCTGAAATGGGTAATCGGGCACTTGCATTCAATGCATCTTCAATGCATGATGGGCAGACAGCGCACTATACACCTTAGTAATCCCACCTTTAAATGAATTAACAGGTGTTAATATGAAATCACTATCAGAATCTGGGGGGTGTTTTGGGAAATGGGGGTATTGTTTCCAGTATAAACCTCACACCTACAGGTTAGTTATGAAAATCTAAACTTTCTAACCTCTTGTTCTATATATTGAAACATGCTGGTCGTGAAGGTTAGGGTTAGAACCTGAATTAGTATCACTGATAACACCTGTGTTTTCAAAATGGCTGCTATAGAAAAGCAGCCATTTGTACCCAAGTTCAAATATATACATTCCCTCTCTCTTAGTTACTGTTGCTATGGCTAAATATGATTTTATATTCTTAATAACATTCTAATAGTTCCACCCCTTTTCTTTGAAGCTTTGATCTCTTTATGACACAACATTCCATTTGTTCAGACTTCTATGTAAGGAGCACACAAGCCCAGCACAAACTGTAGTCTCTCGGTACGATTTGTCTGACAGATCACGTTTAATCCTTTTTCAAAACTTGGATAACATTATTGGAATAGACATGGTCATCTTGTGTCTTGGTTATGTTGTGGGTACTTTGGGTTGGCGGAGGAGGATGAGGATCCAGAAAAGTCCGCACTGACTTTGTGACCAATCTAATAACTCAAAATAACCCCCTGCTTCACGGAAAAGTGACTTGGAGTTACCTGTGCCAACTCGCTGTCTTGATGGACTCAACAGCTTGCCTCCCATGGACAACATGAGAAATCCTCCAAGTCAAGTCGCCGTTCCTCCTGTTCAGGATGTCGTAAGTTGTGAGGAAACACAACAGGCGCAAGATATATGCAATACTGCCAAGGTACGTCCATGTTCTCTGTCACAGAGAGGTTTCAAAGCTGGTGCTTTCATGGCAATATCAGCCGTATGTTGGGTTAAGTTAATACATAAGTAGCAGAGGTCACAATATGCCAGATTGAAAATGGTTGGTGTTACATCTTGCATGTTATAATATAAGAGGGGAGTCAGATTGTGACAGATGTAAAATGTGACCTGACAAAATCTGACTCCCCTCCTTTTTTCCTCTCTGTTAACACTAGTTACAAATAAGTTAATACATAAGTAGCAGAGGTCACAATATGCCAGATTGAAAATGGTTGGTGTTACATCTTGCATTTTTAATATAAGAGGGGAGTCAGACTTTGTCAGATTACATTTTATATATGACAAAATCTGACTCCCCTCCTTTTTTCTTTCTGTTAACACTAGTTACAAATAAGTTAATACATAAGTAGCAGAGGTCACAATATGCCAACAGAGTGAAAATGGTTGGTGTTACATCTTGCATTTTTAATATAAGAGGGGAGTCAGATTGTGACAGATGTAAAATGTAATCTGACATAATCTGACTCCCCTCCTTTTTTCCTCTCTGTTAACACTAGTTACAAATAATTTATTACATAAGTAGCAGAGGTCACAATATGCCAGATTGAAAATGGTTGGTGTTACATCTTGCATATATAATATAAGAGGGGAGTCATATTTTGTCAGATTACATTTTATATATGACAAAATCTGACTCCCCTCCTTTTTTCTTTCTGTTAACACTAGTTACAAATAAGTTAATACATAAGTAGCAGAGGTCACAACATGCCAGCAGAGTGAAAATGGTTGGTGTTACATCTTGCATTTTTAATATAAGAGGGGAGTCAGATTTTGTCAGATTACATTTTACATATGACAAAATCTGACTCCCCTCCTTTTTTCCTCTCTGTTAACACTAGTTACAAATAAGTTATTACATAAGTAGCAGCGGTCACTATATGCCAGATTGAAAATGGTTGGTGTTACATCTTGCATGTTAAATATAAGAGGGGAGTCAGATTGTGACAGATGTAAAATGTAATCTGACATAATCTGACTCCCCTCCTTTTTTCCTCTCTGTTAACACTAGTTACAAATAAGTTATTACATAAGTAGCAGAGGTCACAATATGCCAGATTGAAAATGGTTGGTGTTACATCTTGCATTTATAATATAAGAGGGGAGTCAGACTTTGTCAGATTACATTTTACATATGACAAAATCTGACTCCCCTCCTTTTTTCCTCTCTGTGAACACTAGTTACAAATAAGTTATTACATAAGTAGCAGCGGTCACTATATGCCAGATTGAAAATGGTTGGTGTTACATCTTGCATTTATAATATAAGAGGGGAGTCAAATTTTGTCAGATTACATTTTATATATGACAAAATCTGACTCCCCTCCTTTTTTCCACTCTGTTAACACTAGTTACAAATAAGTTAATGCATAAGTAGCAGAGGTCACAATATGCCAGCAGAGTGAAAATGGTTGGTGTTACATCTTGCATTTATAATATAAGAGGGGAGTCAGATTTTGTCAGATTACATTTTACATATGACAAAATCTGACTCCCCTCCTTTTTTCCTCTCTGTTAACACTAATTACAAATAAGTTAATACATAAGTAGCAGAGGTCACAATATGCCAGATTGAAAATGGTTGGTGTTACATCTTGCATTTATAATATAAGAGGGGAGTCAGATTGTGACAGATGTAAAATGTAACCTGACAAAATCTGACTCCCCTCCTTTTTTCCTCTCTGTTAACACTAGTTACAAATAAGTTATTACATAAGTAGCAGAGGTCACAATATGCCAGATTGAAAATGGTTGGTGTTACATCTTGCATTTTTAACATAAGAGGGGAGTCAGATTGTGACAGATGTAATCCGAAAAAATCTGACTCCCCTCCTTTTTTCGTCTCTGTTAACACTAGTTACAAATAACTTTACACATAAGTAGCAGAGGTCACAATATGCCATCAGAGTGAAAATGGTTGGCGTTACATCTTGCATTTTTAATATTAGAGGGGAGTCAGATTGTGACAGATGTAAAATGTAACCTGACAAAATCTGACTCCCCTCCTTTTTTCCTCTCTGTTAACACTAGTTACAAATAAGTTAATACATAAGTAGCAGATGTCACAATATGCCAGCAGAGTAAAAATGGTCGGTGTTACATCTTGCATTTTTAATATAAGAGGGGAGTCAGATTGTGACAGATGTAAAATGTAATGTAATATAATTTGAACAGGTGAGTTGTATAAAAATTCACCCTCAGTACAGTTGTCATGAACAGGGAAATTAGCTATAGAGACCAAAACTGTTTTTTGTACCAGGCTGTAAACATGTTTATTTCTGCTGTGAAGGTGGACATTTTAACATGGGGGCTTATGGAAAGTGATTCACTTTTGCAGCCACCACCAAGTGGCCACTTGAGGAACTGCAGTATTTGGTACTTTAACACTGGAGGTTGCTACTTGGGTGGACCAAATTGGCCATATCTATCTTGGAAGCCATCGGCTATCATATGATGACGATTTAGCTTTTCTTTTTTTTTCTTGGCCCCCTGGCTACGCCTGGAGCCCAGAAACATCAGACATTGCCTCGAGAGGCTAAAGCGTCATCAGATGATAGCTGATGGAGTTTTATCACCCCAAGTTTTATGTTTTGGTTCAATCTCCTACTGCTCAGGTGAGATGTTTTCAGCAAGGAAGCTGATAAACTCTGCACGCAAGAACAAACAGCAGTCAGAGCGTCCGTCTGGTGAACATAGCGTAGCATTTAGCCGCTCAATCTCAGGAGTAAGTGACTGTTCCTCTGACATGTGATTCAATGAGATGGTAAAACTCTGAATCTGATCTCTGAAATGGGTAATCGGGCACTTGCATTCAATGCATCTTCAATGCATGATGGGCAGACAGCGCACTATACACCTTAGTAATCCCACCTTTAAATGAATTAACAGGTGTTAATATGAAATCACTATCAGAATCTGGGGGTGTTTTGGGAAATGGGGGTATTGTTTCCAGTATAAACCTCACACCTACAGGTTAGTTATGAAAATCTAAACTTTCTAACCTCTTGTTCTATATATTGAAACATGCTGGTCGTGAAGGTTAGGGTTAGAACCTGAATTAGTATCACTACCCAAGTTCAAATATATACATTCCCTCTCTCTTAGTTACTGTTGCTATGGCTAAATATGATTTTATATTCTTAATAACATTCTAATAGTTCCACCCCTTTTCTTTGAAGCTTTGATCTCTTTATGACACAACATTCCATTTGTTCAGACTTCTATGTAAGGAGCACACAAGCCCAGCACAAACTGTAGTCTCTCGGTACGATTTGTCTGACAGATCACGTTTAATCCTTTTTCAAAACTTGGATAACATTATCGGAATAGACATGGTCATCTTGTGTCTCGGTTATGTTGTGGGTACTTTGGTCACAAAGTCAGTGCAGACTTTTCTGGATCCTCATCCTCCTTCGCCAACCCAGTCTAATAACTCAAAATAACCCCCTGCTTCATGGAAAAGTGACTTGGAGTTACCTGTGCCAACTCGCTGTCTTGATGGACTCAACAGCTTGCCTCCCATGGACAACATGAGAAATCCTCCAAGTCAAGTCGCCGTTCCTCCTGTTCAGGATGTCGTAAGTTGTGAGGAAACACAACAGGCGTAAGATATATGCAATACTGCCAAGGTACGTCCATGTTCTCTGTCACAGAGAGGTTTCAAAGCTGGTGCTTTCATGGCAATATCAGCCGTATGTTGGGTTCAGTTAATACATAAGTAGCAGAGGTCACAATATGCCAGATTGAAAATGGTTGGTGTTACATCTTGCATTTATAATATAAGAGGGGAGTCAGATTGTGACAGATGTAAAATGTGACCCGAAAAAATCTGACTCCCCTCCTTTTTTCCTCTCTGTTAACACTAGTTACAAATAATTTATTACATAAGTAGCAGAGGTCACAATATGCCAGCAGAGTGAAAATGGTTGGTGTTACATCTTGCATGTTTAATATAAGAGGGGAGTCAGATTTTGTCAGATTACATTTTATATATGACAAAATCTGACTCCCCTCCTTTTTTCCTCTCTGTTAACACTAGTTACAAATAAGTTATTACATAAGTAGCAGAGGTCACAATATGCCAGCAGATTGAAAATGGTTGGCGTTACATCTTGCATTTTTAATATAAGAGGCGAGTCAGATTGTGACAGATGTATTATGTAATCTGACATAATCTGACTCCCCTCCTTTTTTCTTTCTGTTAACACTAGTTACAAATAAGTTAATACATAAGTAGCAGAGGTCACAATATGCCAGAGTGAAAATGGTTGGTGTTACATCTTGCATGTTAAATATAAGAGGGGAGTCAGATTGTGACAGATGTATTATGTAATCTGACATAATCTGACTCCCCTCCTTTTTTCTTTCTGTTAACACTAGTTACAAATAAGTTAATACATAAGTAGCAGAGGTCACAATATGCAGGAGTGAAAATGGTTGGTGTTACATCTTGCATGTTAATATAAGAGGGGAGTCAGATTTTGTCAGATTAGATTTTACATATGACAAAATCTGACTCCCCTCCTTTTTACTTCTGTTAATACTAGTTACCAATAACTTTACACATAAGTAGCAGAGGTCATAATATGCCAGCAGAGTGAAAATGGTTGGTGTTACATCTTGCATTTTTAATATAAGAGGGGGAGTCAGATTGTGACAGATGTAAAATGTAACCTGACAAAATCTGACTCCCCTCCTTTTTTCCTCTCTGTTAACACTAGTTACAAATAAGTTAATACATAAGTAGCAGAGGTCACAATATGCCAGCAGAGTGAAAATGGTTGGTGTTACATCTTGCATTTATAATATAAGAGGGGAGTCAGATTTTGTCAGATTACATTTTACATATGACAAAATCTGACTCCCCTCCTTTTTCCTCTCTGTTAACACTAGTTACAAATAAGTTAATACAGTAGTAGAAGAGGTCACAATATGCCAGCAGAGTGAAAATGGTCGGTGTTACATCTTGCATGTTAAATATAAGAGGGCAGTCAGATTGTGACAGATGTAAAATGTAATCTGAGATAATCTGACTCCCCTCCTTTTTTCCTCTCTATTAACACTAGTTACAAATAAGTTAATACATAAGTAGCAGAGGTCACAATATGCCAGCAGAATGAAAATGGTTGGTGTTACATATTGCATTTTTAATATAAGAGGGGAGTGAGATTGTGACAGATGTAAAATGTAATCTGACATAATCTGACTCCCCTCCTTTTTCCTCTCTGTTAACACTAGTTACAAATAAGTTAATACATAAGAAGCACAGAGGTCACAATATGCCAGATTGAAAATGGTTGGTGTTACATCTTGCATTTTTAATGGAAGACGGGAGTCAGATTTTGTCAGATTACATTTTATATATGACAAACTCTGACTCCCATCCTTTTTTCCTCTCTGTTAACACTAGTTACAAATAAGTTATTACATAAGTAGCAGAGGTCACAATATGCCAGCAGATTGAAAATTGTTGGTGTTACATCTTGCATGTTAAATATAAGAGGGGAGTCAGATTGTGACAGATGTAAAATGTAATCTGAGATAATCTAACTCCCCTCCTTTTTTCCTCTCTGTTAACACTAGTTACAAATAAGTTATTACATAAGTAGAAGAGGTCACAATATGCCAGCAGAGTGAAAATGGTTGGTGTTACATCTTGCATGTTAAATATAAGAGGGAGTCAGATTTTGTCAGATTACATTTTACATATGACAAAATCTGACTCCCCTCCTTTTTTCCTCTCTGTTAACACTAGTTACAAATAAGTTAATACATAAGTAGCAGAGGTCACAATATGCCAGCAGATTGAAAATGGTTGGTGTTACATCTTGCATGTTAAATATAAGAGGGGAGTCAGATTGTGTCAGATGTAAATTTTATATCTGAGAAAATCTGACTCCCCTCCTTTTTTCCTCTCTGTTAACACTAGTTACAAATAAGTTATTACATAAGTAGAAGAGGTCACAATATGCCAGCAGAGTGAAAATGGTCGGTGTTACATATTACATGTTAAATATAAGAGGGGAGTCAGATTTTGTCAGATTACATTTTACATATGACAAAATCTGACTCCCCTCCTTTTTTCCTCTCTGTTAACACTAGCCACAAATAAGTTAATACATAAGTAGCAGAGGTCACAATATGCCAGCAGATTGAAAATGGTTGGTGTTACATCTTGCATGTTAAATATAAGAGGGGAGTCAGATTTTGTCAGATTACATTTTATATATGACAAAATCTGACTCCCCCTCCTTTTTTCCTTTCTGTTAACACTAGTTACAAATAAGTTATTACATAAGTAGCAGAGGTCACAATATGCAAGAGAAAGTGGTTACATCTGCATGTTAAATGAAGAGGATTCAGATGGACAGATGTAAAATGTAATCTGAGATAATCTGACTCCCCTCCTTTTTCCTCTCTGTTAACACTAGTTACAAATAAGTTAATACATAAGTAGCAGAGGTCACAATATGCCAGCAGAATGAAAATGGTTGGTGTTACATATTGCATTTTTAATATAAGAGGGGAGTGAGATTGTGACAGATGTAAAATGTAATCTGACAAAATCTGACTCCCCTCCTTTTTCCTCTCTGTTAACACTAGTTACAAATAAGTTAATACATAAGCAGCACAGAGGTCACAATATGCCAGAAGTGAAAATGGTTGGTGTTACATCTTGCATTTTTAATGGAAGAGGGGAGTCAGATTTTGTCAGATTACATTTTATATATGACAAAATCTGACTCCCATCCTTTTTTCCTCTCTGTTAACACTAGTTACAAATAAGTTATTACATAAGTAGCAGAGGTCACAATATGCCAGCAGATTGAAAATGGTTGGTGTTACATCTTGCATGTTAAATATAAGAGGGGATTCAGATTGTGACAGATGTAAAATGTAATCTGAGATAATCTGACTCCCCTCCTTTTTTCCTCTCTGTTAACACTAGTTACAAATAAGTTAATACATAAGTAGCAGAGGTCACAATATGCCAGCAGAGTGAAAATGGTTGGTGTTACATCTTGCATGTTAAATATAAGAGGGGAGTCAGATTTTGTCAGATTACATTTTATATATGACAAAATCTGACTCCCCTCCTTTTTTCCTTTCTGTTAACACTAGTTACAAATAAGTTATTACATAAGTAGCAGAGGTCACAATATGCCAGATTGAAAATGGTTGGTGTTACATCTTGCATTTTTAATATAATAGGGGAGTCAGATTTTGTCAGATTACTTTTTACATATGACAAAATCTTACTCCCCTCCTATTTTCTTTCTGTTAACACTAGTTACAAATAAGTTAATACATAAGTAGCAGAGGTCACAATATGCCAGCAGGGTGAAAATGGTTGGTGTTACATCTTGCATGTTAAATATAAGAGGGGAGTCAGATTTTGTCAGATTACATTTTATATATGACAAAATCTGACTCCCCTCCTTTTTTCCTCTCTGTTAACACTAGTTACAAATAAGTTAATACATAAGTAGCAGAGGTCACAATATGCCAGCAGAGTGAAAATGGTTGGTGTTACATCTTGCATTTTTAATATAAGAGGGGAGTCAGATTGTGACAGATGTAAAATGTGACCTGACAAAATCTGACTCCCCTCCTTTTTTCCTCTCTGTTAACACTAGTTACAAATAAGTTAATACATAAGTAGCAGAGGTCACAATATGCCAGCAGAGTGAAAATGGTCGGTGTTACATCTTGCATTTATAATATAAGAGGGGAGTCAGATTGTGACAGATTACATTTTACATATGACAAAATCTGACTCCCCTCCTTTTTTCCTCTCTGTTAACACTAGTTACAAATTAGTTATTACATAAGTAGCAGAGGTCACAATATGCCAGATTGAAAATGGTCGGTGTTACATCTTGCATGTTAAATATAAGAGGGGAGTCAGATTGTGACAGATGTAAAATGTGACCTGAAAAAATCTGACTCCCCTCCTTTTTTCCTCTCTGTTAACACTAGTTACAAATTAGTTATTACATAAGTAGCAGAGGTCACAATATGCAGGAGTGAAAATGGTTGGTGTTACATCTTGCATGTTAAATATAAGAGGGGAGTCAGATTTTGTCAGATGTAAAATGTAATCTGACATAATCTGACTCCCCTCCTTTTTTCCTCTCTGTTAATACTAGTTACAAATAAGTTATTACATAAGTAGCAGAGGTCACAATATGCCAGAGTGAAAATGGTTGGTGTTACATCTTGCATTTATAATATAAGAGGGGGTCTGATTTTGCAGATTACATTTTATATAGACAAACTCTGACTCCCATCCTTTTTCCTCTCTGTTAACACTAGTTACAAATAAGTTATTACATAAGTAGCAGAGGTCACAATATGCCAGATTGAAAATGGTTGGTGTTAGATCTGCATTTATAATATAAGAGGGGAGTCAGATTGTGACAGATGTAAAATGTAATATGACATAATCTGACTCCCCTCCTTTTTTCCTCTCTGTTAACACTAGTTACAAATAAGTTATTACATAAGTAGCAGAGGTCACAATATGCCAGCAGAGTGAAAATGGTTGGTGTTACATCTTGCATTTTTAATATAAGAGGGGAGTCAGATTTTGTCAGATTACATTTTATATATGACAAAATCTGACTCCCCTCCTTTTTTCCTCTCTGTTAACACTAGTTACAAATAAGTTAATACATAAGTAGCAGAGGTCACAATATGCCAGATTGAAAATGGTCAGTGTTACATCTTTCATTTTTAATATAAGAGCGAGTCAGATTGTGACAGATATAAAATGTAACCTGACAAAATCTGACTCCCCTCCTTTTTTCCTCTCTGTTAACACTAGTTACAAATAAGTTAATACATAAGTAGCAGAGGTCACAATATGCCAGCGAGTGAAAATGGTTGGTGTTACATCTTGCATTTTTAATATAAGAGGGGAGTCAGATTTTGTCAGATTACATTTTACATATGACAAAATCTGACTCCCCTCCTTTTTCCTCTCGTTAACACTAACCACAAATAAGTTAATACATAAGTAGCAGAGGTCACAATATGCCAGCAGATTGAAAATGGTTGGTGTTACATCTTGCATGTTAAATATAAGAGGGGAGTCAGATTTTGTCAGATTACATTTTATATATGACAAAATCTGACTCCCCTCCTTTTTTCCTTTCTGTTAACACTAGTTACAAATAAGTTATTACATAAGTAGCAGAGGTCACAATATGCCAGATTGAAAATGGTTGGTGTTACATCTTGCATGTTAAATGTAAGAGGGGATTCAGATTGTGACAGATGTAAAATGTAATCTGAGATAATCTGACTCCCCTCCTTTTTCCTCTCTGTTAACACTAGTTACAAATAAGTTAATACAGTAGTAGAAGAGGTCACAATATGCCAGCAGAATGAAAATGGTTGGTGTTACATATTGCATTTTTAATATAAGAGGGAGTGAGATTGTGACAGATGTAAAATGTAATCTGACATAATCTGACTCCCCTCCTTTTTCCTCTCTGTTAACACTAGTTACAAATAAGTTAATACATAAGCAGCACAGAGGTCACAATATGCCAGATTGAAAATGGTTGGTGTTACATCTTGCATTTTTAATGGAAGAGGGGAGTCAGATTTTGTCAGATTACATTTTATATATGACAAACTCTGACTCCCATCCTTTTTTCCTCTCTGTTAACACTAGTTACAAATAAGTTATTACATAAGTAGCAGAGGTCACAATATGCCAGCAGATTGAAAATGGTTGGTGTTACATCTTGCATGTTAAATATAAGAGGGGATTCAGATTGTGACAGATGTAAAATGTAATCTGAGATAATCTGACTCCCCTCCTTTTTTCCTCTCTGTCAACACTAGTTACAAATAAGTTAATACATAAGTAGCAGAGGTCACAATATGCCAGCAGAGTGAAAATGGTTGGTGTTACATCTTGCATGTTAAATATAAGAGGGGAGTCAGATTTTGTCAGATTACATTTTATATATGACAAAATCTGACTCCCCTCCTTTTTTCCTTTCTGTTAACACTAGTTACAAATAAGTTATTACATAAGTAGCAGAGGTCACAATATGCCAGATTGAAAATGGTTGGTGTTACATCTTGCATTTTTAATATAATAGGGGAGTCAGATTTTGTCAGATTACTTTTTACATATGACAAAATCTTACTCCCCTCCTATTTTCTTTCTGTTAACACTAGTTACAAATAAGTTAATACATAAGTAGCAGAGGTCACAATATGCCAGCAGGGTGAAAATGGTTGGTGTTACATCTTGCATGTTAAATATAAGAGGGAGTCAGATTTTGTCAGATTACATTTTATATATGACAAAATCTGACTCCCCTCCTTTTTTCCTCTCTGTTAACACTAGTTACAAATAAGTTAATACATAAGTAGCAGAGGTCACAATATGCCAGCAGAGTGAAAATGGTTGGTGTTACATCTTGCATTTTTAACATAAGAGGGGAGTCAGATTGTGACAGATGTAATCCGAAAAAATCTGACTCCCCTCCTTTTTTCGTCTCTGTTAACACTAGTTACAAATGACTTTACACATAAGTAGCAGAGGTCACGATATGCCATCAGAGTGAAAATGGTTGGCGTTACATCTTGCATTTTTAATATTAGAGGGGAGTCAGATTGTGACAGATGTAAAATGTGACCCGAAAAATCTGACTCCCCTCCTTTTTTCCTCTCTGTTAACACTAGTTACAAATAAGTTAATACATAAGTAGCAGAGGTCACAATATGCCAGCAGAGTGAAAATGGTTGGCGTTGCATCTTGCATTTTTAATATAAGAGGGGAGTCAGATTGTGACAGATGTAAAATGTAATCTGACATAATCTGACTCCCCTCCTTTTTTCCTCTCTGTTAACACTAGTTACAAATAAGTTATTACATAAGTAGCAGAAGTCACAATATGCCAGCAGAGTGAAAATGGTTGGCGTTACATATTGCATTTTTAATATAAGAGGGGAGTCAGATTTTGTCAGATTACATTTTACTTATGACAAAATCTGACTCCCCTCCTTTTTTCCTCTCTGTTAACACTAGTTACAAATAAGTTAATACATAAGTAGCAGAGGTCACAATATGCCAGATTGAAAATGGTTGGCGTTACATCTTGCATTTTTAATATAAGAGGGGAGTGAGATTGTGACAGATGTAAAATGTGACCCGAAAAATCTGACTCCCCTCCTTTTTTCCTCTCTGTTAACACTAGTTAGAAATAAGTTAATACATAAGTAGCAGAGGTCACAATATGCAGGAGTGAAAATGGTTGGTGTTACATCTTGCATGTTAAATATAAGAGGGGAGTCAGATTTTGTCAGATGTAAAATGTAATCTGACATAATCTGACTCCCCTCCTTTTTTCCTCTCTGTTAATACTAGTTACAAATAAGTTATTACATAAGTAGCAGAGGTCACAATATGCCAGAGTGAAAATGGTTGGTGTTACATCTTGCATTTATAATATAAGAGGGGAGTCTGATTTTGTCAGATTACATTTTATATATGACAAACTCTGACTCCCATCCTTTTTTCCTCTCTGTTAACACTAGTTACAAATAAGTTATTACATAAGTAGCAGAGGTCACAATATGCCAGATTGAAAATGGTTGGTGTTACATCTTGCATTTATAATATAAGAGGGGAGTCAGATTGTGACAGATGTAAAATGTAATATGACATAATCTGACTCCCCTCCTTTTTTCCTCTCTGTTAACACTACTTACAAATAAGTTAATACATACATAAGTAGCAGAGGTCACAATATGTAGCATACATACATAAGTAGCAGAGGTCACAATATGCCAGCAGATTGAAAATGGTTGGTGTTACATCTTGCATTTTTAATATAAGAGGGGAGTCAGATTTTGTCAGATTACATTTTATATATGACAAAATCTGACTCCCCCTCCTTTTTCCTCTCTGTTAACACTAGTTACAAATAAGTTAATACATAAGTAGCAGAGGTCACAATATGCCAGATTGAACATGGTTGGTGTTACATCTTGCATGTTAAATATAAGAGGGGAGTCAGGTTGTGACAGATGTAAAATGTAATCTGACATAATCTGACTCCCCTCCTTTTTTCCACTCTGTTAACACTAGTTACAAATAAGTTATTACATAAGTAGCAGAGGTCACAATATGTCAGCAGAGTGAAAATGGTTGGTGTTACATCTTGCATTTTTAATATAAGAGGGGAGTCAGATTTTGTCAGATTACATTTTATATATGACAAAATCTGACTCCCCTCCTTTTTTCCTCTCTGTTAACACTAGTTACAAATAAGTTAATACATAAGTAGCAGAGGTCACAATATGCCAGATTGAAAATGGTCAGTGTTACATCTTTCATTTTTAATATAAGAGCCGAGTCAGATTGTGACAGATATAAAATGTAACCTGACAAAATCTGACTCCCCTCCTTTTTTCCTCTCCGTTAACACTAGTTACAAATAAGTTAATACATAAGTAGCAGAGGTCACAATATGCCAGCAGAGTGAAAATGGTTGGTGTTACATCTTGCATTTTTAATATAAGAGGGGAGTCAGATTTTGTCAGATTACATTTTATATATGACAAAATCTGACTCCCCTCCTTTTTTCCTCTCTGTTAACACTAGTTACAAATCAGTTATTACATAAGTAGCAGAGGTCACAATATGCCAGATTGAAAATGGTTGGTGTTACATCTTGCATGTTAAATATAAGAGGGGAGTCAGATTGTGACAGATGTATTATGTAATCTGACATAATCTGACTCCCCTCCTTTTTTCTTTCTGTTAACACTAGTTACAAATACGTTATTACATAAGTAGCAGAGGTCACAATGTGCAAGAGTGAAAATGGTTGGTGTTACATCTTGCATTTTTAATATAAGAGGGGAGTCAGATTGTGACAGATGTAAAATGTGACCCGAAAAATCTGACTCCCCTCCTTTTTTCCTCTCTGTTAACACTAGTTACAAATAAGTTAATACATAAGTAGCAGAGGTCACAATATGCCAGCAGAGTGAAAATGGTTGGCGTTACATCTTGCATTTTTAACATAAGAGGGGAGTCAGATTGTGACAGATGTAATCCGAAAAAATCTGACTCCCCTCCTTTTTTCGTCTCTGTTAACACTAGTTACAAATGACTTTACACATAAGTAGCAGAGGTCACGATATGCCATCAGAGTGAAAATGGTTGGCGTTACATCTTGCATTTTTAATATTAGAGGGGAGTCAGATTGTGACAGATGTAAAATGTGACCCGAAAAATCTGACTCCCCTCCTTTTTTCCTCTCTCTTAAAACTAGTTACAAATTACTTTGCACATAAGTAGCAGAGGTCACAATATGCCAGCAGAGTGAAAATGGTTGGCGTTGCATCTTGCATTTTTAATATAAGAGGGGAGTCAGATTGTGACAGATGTAAAATGTAATCTGACATAATCTGACTCCCCTCCTTTTTTCCTCTCTGTTAACACTAGTTACAAATAAGTTATTACATAAGTAGCAGAAGTCACAATATGCCAGCAGAGTGAAAATGGTTGGCGTTACATATTGCATTTTTAATATAAGAGGGGAGTCAGATTTTGTCAGATTACATTTTACTTATGACAAAATCTGACTCCCCTCCTTTTTTCCTCTCTGTTAACACTAGTTACAAATAAGTTAATACATAAGTAGCAGAGGTCACAATATGCCAGATTGAAAATGGTTGGCGTTACATCTTGCATTTTTAATATAAGAGGGGAGTGAGATTGTTACAGATGTAAAATGTGACCCGAAAAATCTGACTCCCCTCCTTTTTTCCTCTCTGTTAACACTAGTTAGAAATAAGTTAATACATAAGTAGCAGAGGTCACAATATGCCAGATTGAAAATGGTTGGTGTTACATCTTGCATTTTTAACATAAGAGGGGAGTCAGATTGTGACAGATGTAAAATGTAATCTGACATAATCTGACTCCCCTCCTTTTTTCCTCTCTGTTAACACTAGTTACAAATAAGTTATTACATAAGTAGCAGAGGTCACAATATGCCAGATTGAAAATGGTTGGTGTTACATCTTGCATTTATAATATAAGAGGGGAGTCAGACTTTGTCAGATTACATTTTACATATGACAAAATCTGACTCCCCTCCTTTTTTCCTCTCTGTGAACACTAGTTACAAATAAGTTATTACATAAGTAGCAGCGGTCACTATATGCCAGATTGAAAATGGTTGGTGTTACATCTTGCATTTATAATATAAGAGGGGAGTCAAATTTTGTCAGATTACATTTTATATATGACAAAATCTGACTCCCCTCATTTTTTCCTCTCTGTTAACACTAGTTACAAATAAGTTAATGCATAAGTAGCAGAGGTCACAATATGCCAGCAGAGTGAAAATGGTTGGTGTTACATCTTGCATTTATAATATAAGAGGGGAGTCAGATTTTGTCAGATTACATTTTACATATGACAAAATCTGACTCCCCTCCTTTTTTCCTCTCTGTTAACACTAATTACAAATAAGTTAATACATAAGTAGCAGAGGTCACAATATGCCAGATTGAAAATGGTTGGTGTTACATCTTGCATTTATAATATAAGAGGGGAGTCAGATTTTGTCAGGTTCCATTTTACATATGACAAAATCTGACTCCCCTCCTTTTTTTGCTCTCTGTTAACACTAGTTACAAATAACTTTACACATAAGTAGCAGAGGTCACAATATGCCATCAGAGTGAAAATGGTTGGCGTTACATCTTGCATTTTTAATATTAGAGGGGAGTCAGATTGTGACAGATGTAAAATGTAACCTGACAAAATCTGACTCCCCTCCTTTTTTCCTCTCTGTTAACACTAGTTACAAATAAGTTAATACATAAGTAGCAGATGTCACAATATGCCAGCAGAGTAAAAATGGTCGGTGTTACATCTTGCATTTTTAATATAAGAGGGGAGTCAGATTGTGACAGATGTAAAATGTAATGTAATATAATTTGAACAGGTGAGTTGTATAAAAATTCACCCTCAGTACAGTTGTCATGAACAGGGAAATTAGCTATAGAGACCAAAACTGTTTTTTGTACCAGGCTGTAAACATGTTTATTTCTGCTGTGAAGTTGGACATTTTAACATGGGGGCTTATGGAAAGTGATTCACTTTTGCAGCCACCATCAAGTGGCCGATTGAGGAACTGCAGTATTTGGTACTTTAACACTGGATGTTGCTACTTGGGTGGACCAAATTGGCCGTATCTATCTTGGAAGCCATCGGCTATCATGTGATGACGATTTAGCTTTTTTTTTTTCTTGGCCCCTTGGCTACGCCTGGAGCCCAGAAACATCAGACATTGCCTCGAGAGGCTAAAGCGTCGTCGGATGATAGCTGATGGAGTGTTATCACCCCAAGTTTTATGTTTTGGTTCAATCTCCTACTGCTCAGGTGAGATGTTTTCAGCAAGGAAGCTGATAAACTCTGCACGCAAGAACAAACAGCAGTCAGAGCGTCCGTCTGGTGAACATAGCGTAGCATTTAGCCGCTCAATCTCAGGAGTAAGTGACTGTTCCTCTGACATGTGATTCAATGAGATGGTAAAACTCTGAATCTGATCTCTGAAATGGGTAATCGGGCACTTGCATTCAATGCATCTTCAATGCATGATGGGCAGACAGCGCACTATACACCTTAGTAATCCCACCTTTAAATGAATTAACAGGTGTTAATATGAAATCACTATCAGAATCTGGGGGGTGTTTTGGGAAATGGGGGTATTGTTTCCAGTATAAACCTCACACCTACAGGTTAGTTATGAAAATCTAAACTTTCTAACCTCTTGTTCTATATATTGAAACATGCTGGTCGTGAAGGTTAGGGTTAGAACCTGAATTAGTATCACTGATAACACCTGTGTTTTCAAAATGGCTGCTATAGAAAAGCAGCCATTTGTACCCAAGTTCAAATATATACATTCCCTCTCTCTTAGTTACTGTTGCTATGGCTAAATATGATTTTATATTCTTAATAACATTCTAATAGTTCCACCCCTTTTCTTTGAAGCTTTGATCTCTTTATGACACAACATTCCATTTGTTCAGACTTCTATGTAAGGAGCACACAAGCCCAGCACAAACTGTAGTCTCTCGGTACGATTTGTCTGACAGATCACGTTTAATCCTTTTTCAAAACTTGGATAACATTATTGGAATAGACATGGTCATCTTGTGTCTCGGTTATGTTGTGGGTACTTTGGTCACAAAGTCAGTGCAGACTTTTCTGGATCCTCATCCTCCTTCGCCAACCCAGTCTAATAACTCAAAATAACCCCCTGCTTCACGGAAAAGTGACTTGGAGTTACCTGTGCCAACTCGCTGTCTTGATGGACTCAACAGCTTGCCTCCCATGGACAACATGAGAAATCCTCCAAGTCAAGTCGCCGTTCCTCCTGTTCAGGATGTCGTAAGTTGTGAGGAAACACAACAGGCGTAAGATATATGCAATACTGCCAAGGTACGTCCATGTTCTCTGTCACAGAGAGGTTTCAAAGCTGGTGCTTTCATGGCAATATCAGCCGTATGTTGGGTTCAGTTAATACATAAGTAGCAGAGGTCACAATATGCCAGATTGAAAATGGTTGGTGTTACATCTTGCATTTATAATATAAGAGGGGAGTCAGATTGTGACAGATGTAAAATGTGACCCGAAAAAATCTGACTCCCCTCCTTTTTTCCTCTCTGTTAACACTAGTTACAAATAATTTATTACATAAGTAGCAGAGGTCACAATATGCCAGCAGATTGAAAATGGTTGGCGTTACATCTTGCATGTTTAATATAAGAGGGGAGTCAGATTTTGTCAGATTACATTTTATATATGACAAAATCTGACTCCCCTCCTTTTTTCCTCTCTGTTAACACTAGTTACAAATAAGTTATTACATAGGTAGCAGAGGTCACAATATGCCAGCAGATTGAAAATGGTTGGTGTTACATCTTGCTTGTTTAATATAAGAGGGGAGTCAGATTTTGTCAGATTACATTTTATATATGACAAAATCTGACTCCCCTCCTTTTTTCCTCTCTGTTAACACTAGTTACAAATAAGTTATTACATAAGTAGCAGAGGTCACAATATGCCAGCAGATTGAAAATGGTTGGCGTTACATCTTGCATTTTTAATATAAGAGGCGAGTCAGATTGTGACAGATGTATTATGTAATCTGACATAATCTGACTCCCCTCCTTTTTTCTTTCTGTTAACACTAGTTACAAATAAGTTAATACATAAGTAGCAGAGGTCACAATATGCCAGATTGAAAATGGTTGGTGTTACATCTTGCATTTTTAATATAAGAGGGGAGTCAGATTGTGACAGATGTAAAATGTGACCCGAAAAAATCTGACTCCCCTCCTTTTTTCCTCTCTGTTAACACTAGTTACAAATAATTTATTACATAAGTAGCAGAGGTCACAATATGCCAGCAGAGTGAAAATGGTTGGTGTTACATCTTGCATGTTTAATATAAGAGGGGAGTCAGATTTTGTCAGATTACATTTTATATATGACAAAATCTGACTCCCCTCCTTTTTTCCTCTCTGTTAACACTAGTTACAAATAAGTTATTACATAAGTAGCAGAGGTCACAATATGCCAGCAGATTGAAAATGGTTGGCGTTACATCTTGCATTTTTAATATAAGAGGCGAGTCAGATTGTGACAGATGTATTATGTAATCTGACATAATCTGACTCCCCTCCTTTTTTCTTTCTGTTAACACTAGTTACAAATAAGTTAATACATAAGTAGCAGAGGTCACAATATGCCAGAGTGAAAATGGTTGGTGTTACATCTTGCATGTTAAATATAAGAGGGGAGTCAGATTGTGATAGATGTATTATGTAATCTGACATAATCTGACTCCCCTCCTTTTTTCTTTCTGTTAACACTAGTTACAAATAAGTTAATACATAAGTAGCAGAGGTCACAATATGCAGGAGTGAAAATGGTTGGTGTTACATCTTGCATGTTAATATAAGAGGGGAGTCAGATTTTGTCAGATTAGATTTTACATATGACAAAATCTGACTCCCCTCCTTTTTACTTCTGTTAATACTAGTTACCAATAACTTTACACATAAGTAGCAGAGGTCATAATATGCCAGCAGAGTGAAAATGGTTGGTGTTACATCTTGCATTTTTAATATAAGAGGGGAGTCAGATTGTGACAGATGTAAAATGTAACCTGACAAAATCTGACTCCCCTCCTTTTTTCCTCTCTGTTAACACTAGTTACAAATAAGTTAATACATAAGTAGCAGAGGTCACAATATGCCAGCAGAGTGAAAATGGTTGGTGTTACATCTTGCATTTATAATATAAGAGGGGAGTCAGATTTTGTCAGATTACATTTTACATATAACAAAATCTGACTCCCCCTCCTTTTTCCTCTCTGTTAACACTAGTTACAAATAAGTTAATACAGTAGTAGAAGAGGTCACAATATGCCAGCAGAGTGAAAATGGTCGGTGTTACATCTTGCATGTTAAATATAAGAGGGCAGTCAGATTGTGACAGATGTAAAATGTAATCTGAGATAATCTGACTCCCCTCCTTTTTTCCTCTCTATTAACACTAGTTACAAATAAGTTAATACATAAGTAGCAGAGGTCACAATATGCCAGCAGAATGAAAATGGTTGGTGTTACATATTGCATTTTTAATATAAGAGGGGAGTGAGATTGTGACAGATGTAAAATGTAATCTGACATAATCTGACTCCCCTCCTTTTTCCTCTCTGTTAACACTAGTTACAAATAAGTTAATACATAAGCAGCACAGAGGTCACAATATGCCAGATTGAAAATGGTTGGTGTTACATCTTGCATTTTTAATGGAAGAGGGGAGTCAGATTTTGTCAGATTACATTTTATATATGACAAACTCTGACTCCCATCCTTTTTTCCTCTCTGTTAACACTAGTTACAAATAAGTTATTACATAAGTAGCAGAGGTCACAATATGCCAGCAGATTGAAAATGGTTGGTGTTACATCATGCATGTTAAATATAAGAGGGGAGTCAGATTGTGACAGATGTAAAATGTAATCTGAGATAATCTAACTCCCCTCCTTTTTTCCTCTCTGTTAACACTAGTTACAAATAAGTTATTACATAAGTAGAAGAGGTCACAATATGCCAGCAGAGTGAAAATGGTCGGTGTTACATATTACATGTTAAATATAAGAGGGGAGTCAGATTTTGTCAGATTACATTTTACATATGACAAAATCTGACTCCCCTCCTTTTTTCCTCTCTGTTAACACTAGCCACAAATAAGTTAATACATAAGTAGCAGAGGTCACAATATGCCAGCAGATTGAAAATGGTTGGTGTTACATCTTGCATGTTAAATATAAGAGGGGAGTCAGATTTTGTCAGATTACATTTTATATATGACAAAATCTGACTCCCCTCCTTTTTTCCTTTCTGTTAACACTAGTTACAAATAAGTTATTACATAAGTAGAAGAGGTCACAATATGCCAGCAGAGTGAAAATGGTCGGTGTTACATATTACATGTTAAATATAAGAGGGGAGTCAGATTTTGTCAGATTACATTTTACATATGACAAAATCTGACTCCCCTCCTTTTTTCCTCTCTGTTAACACTAGCCACAAATAAGTTAATACATAAGTAGCAGAGGTCACAATATGCCAGCAGATTGAAAATGGTTGGTGTTACATCTTGCATGTTAAATATAAGAGGGGAGTCAGATTTTGTCAGATTACATTTTATATATGACAAAATCTGACTCCCCTCCTTTTTTCCTTTCTGTTAACACTAGTTACAAATAAGTTATTACATAAGTAGCAGAGGTCACAATATGCCAGATTGAAAATGGTTGGTGTTACATCTTGCATGTTAAATGTAAGAGGGGATTCAGATTGTGACAGATGTAAAATGTAATCTGAGATAATCTGACTCCCCTCCTTTTTTCCTCTCTGTTAACACTAGTTACAAATAAGTTAATACAGTAGTAGAAGAGGTCACAATATGCCAGCAGAATGAAAATGGTTGGTGTTACATATTGCATTTTTAATATAAGAGGGGAGTGAGATTGTGACAGATGTAAAATGTAATCTGACATAATCTGACTCCCCTCCTTTTTCCTCTCTGTTAACACTAGTTACAAATAAGTTAATACATAAGCAGCACAGAGGTCACAATATGCCAGATTGAAAATGGTTGGTGTTACATCTTGCATTTTTAATGGAAGAGGGGAGTCAGATTTTGTCAGATTACATTTTATATATGACAAACTCTGACTCCCATCCTTTTTCCTCTCTGTTAACACTAGTTACAAATAAGTTATTACATAAGTAGCAGAGGTCACAATATGCCAGCAGATTGAAAATGGTTGGTGTTACATCTTGCATGTTAAATATAAGAGGGGATTCAGATTGTGACAGATGTAAAATGTAATCTGAGATAATCTGACTCCCCTCCTTTTTTCCTCTCTGTTAACACTAGTTACAAATAAGTTAATACATAAGTAGCAGAGGTCACAATATGCCAGCAGAGTGAAAATGGTTGGTGTTACATCTTGCATGTTAAATATAAGAGGGGAGTCAGATTTTGTCAGATTACATTTTATATATGACAAAATCTGACTCTCCTCCTTTTTTCCTTTCTGTTAACACTAGTTACAAATAAGTTATTACATAAGTAGCAGAGGTCACAATATGCCAGATTGAAAATGGTTGGTGTTACATCTTGCATTTTTAATATAATAGGGGAGTCAGATTTTGTCAGATTACTTTTTACATATGACAAAATCTGACTCCCCTCCTTTTTCTCTCTGTTAACACTAGTTACAAATAAGTTAATACATAAGTAGCAGAGGTCACAATATGCCAACAGGGTGAAAATGGTTGGTGTTACATCTTGCATTTTAAATATAAGAGGGGAGTCAGATTTTGACAGATGTAAATTTTATATCTGACAAAATCTGACTCCCCTCCTTTTTTCCTCTCTGTTAACACTAGTTACAAATAAGTTATTACATAAGTAGCAGAGGTCACAATATGCCAGCAGAGTGAAAATGGTCGGTGTTACATCTTGCATTTATAATATAAGAGGGGAGTCAGATTGTGACAGATGTACAATTTGACATATGACAAAATCTGACTCCCCTCCTTTTTTCCTCTCTGTTAACACTAGTTACAAATAAGTTATTACATAAGTAGCAGAGGTCACAATATGCCAGCAGAGTGAAAATGGTCGGTGTTACATCTTGCATGTTATAATATAAGAGGGGAGTCAGATTGTGACAGATGTAAAATGTGACCTAGAAAAAATCTGACTCCCCTCCTTTTTTCCTCTCTGTTAACACTAGTTACAAATTAGTTATTACATAAGTAGCAGAGGTCACAATATGCCAGAGTGAAAATGGTTGGTGTTACATCTTGCATGTTAAATATAAGAGGGGAGTCAGATTTTGTCAGATGTAAAATGTAATCTGACAAAATCTGACTCCCCTCCTTTTTTCCTCTCTGTTAATACTAGTTACAAATAAGTTATTACATATGTAGCAGAGATCACAATATACCAGATTGAAAATGGTTGGTGTTACATCTTGCATTTATAATATAAGAGGGGAGTCTGATTTTGTCAGATTACATTTTATATATGACAAAATCTGACTCCCCTCCTTTTTTCCTCTCTGTTAACACTAGTTACAAATAAGTTATTACATAAGTAGAAGAGGTCACAATATGCCAGATTGAAAATGGTTGGTGTTACATCTTGCATGTTAAATATAAGAGGGGAGTCAGATTGTGACAGATGTAAAATGTAATCTGAAATAATCTGACTCCCCTCCTTTTTTCCACTCTGTTAACACTAGTTACAAATAAGTTATTACATAAGTAGCAGAGGTCACAATATGCCAGATTGAAAATGGTCAGTGTTACATCTTTCATTTTTAATATAAGAGGGGAGTCAGATTGTGACAGATATAAAATGTAACCTGACAAAATCTGACTCCCCTCCTTTTTTCCTCTCTGTTAACACTAGTTACAAATAAGTTAATACATAAGTAGCAGAGGTCACAATATGCCAGCAGAGTGAAAATGGTTGGTGTTACATCTTGCATTTTTAATATAAGAGGGGAGTCAGATTTTGTCAGATTACATTTTATATATGACAAAATCTGACTCCCCTCCTTTTTTTCCTTTCTGTTAACACTAGTTACAAATAAGTTATTACATAAGTAGCAGAGGTCACAATATGCCAGATTGAAAATGGTTGGTGTTACATCTTGCATTTATAATATAAGAGGGGAGTCAGATTTTGTCAGATTACATTTTACATATGACAAAATCTGACTCCCCTCCTTTTTTCCTCTCTGTTAACACTAGTTACAAATAAGTTATTACATAAGTAGCAGAGGTCACAATATGCCAGATTGAAAATGGTTGGTGTTACATCTTGCATTTATAATATAAGAGGGGAGTCAGATTGTGACAGATGTAAAATGTGACCTGAAAAAATCTGACTCCCCTCCTTTTTTCCTCTGTGTTAACACTGGTTACAAATTACTTTGTACAGAAGTAGCAGAGGTCACAATATGCCAGAGTGAAAATGGTTGGTGTTACATCTTGCATTTCTAATATAAGAGGGGAGTCAGATTTTCTCAGATTACATTTTACATATGACAAAATCTGACTCCCCTCCTTTTTTCCTTTCTGTTAACACTAGTTACAAATAAGTTATTACATAAGTAGCAGAGGTCACAATATGCCAGCAGAGTGAAAATGGTTGGTGTTACATCTTGCATTTTTAATATAAGAGGGGAGTCAGATTTTGTCAGATTACATTTTACATATGACAAAATCTGACTCCCCTCCTTTTTACTTCTGTTAACACTAGTTACCAATAACTTTACACATAAGTAGCAGAGGTCACAATATGCCAGATTGAAAATGGTTGGTGTTACATCTTGCATTTTTAATATAAGAGGGGAGTCAGATTGTGAGAAATGTAAAATGTAATCTGAGATAATCTGACTCCCCTCCTTTTTTCCTCTCTGTTAACACTAGTTACAAATAAGTTAATACATAAGTAGCAGAGGTCACAATATGCCAGATTGAAAATGGTTGGTGTTACATCTTGCATTTTTAATATAAGAGGGGAGTCAGATTGTGACAGATGTAAATTTTACATCTGACAAAATCTGACTCCCCTCCTTTTTTCCTCTCTGTTAACACTAGTTACAAATAAATTATTACATAAGTAGCAGAGGTCACAATATGCCAGATTGAAAATGGTTGGTGTTACATCTTGCATGTTAGATATAAGAGGGGAGTCAGATTTTGTCAGATTACATTTTACATATGACAAAATCTGACTCCCCTCCTATTTTCTTTCTGTTAACACTAGTTACAAATAAGTTAATACATAAGTAGCAGAGGTCACAATATGCCAGATTGAAAATGGTTGGTGTTACATCTTGCATTTATAATATAAGAGGGGAGTCAGATTGTGACAGATGTAAATGTAATCTGACAAAATCTGACTCCCCTCCTTTTTTCCTCTCTGTTAACACTAGTTACAAATAAGTTAATACATAAGTAGCAGAGGTCACAATATGCCAGATTGAAAATGGTTGGTGTTACATCTTGCATTTATAATATAAGAGGGGAGTCAGATTTTGTCAGATTACATTTTACATATGACAAAATCTGACTCCCCTCCTTTTTCCTCTCTGTTAACACTAGTTACAAATAAGTTAATACATAAGTAGCAGAGGTCACAATATGCCAGATTGAAAATGGTTGGTGTTACATCTTGCATTTATAATATAAGAGGGGAGTCAGATTTTGTCAGATTACATTTTACATATGACAAAATCTGACTCCCCTCCTTTTTCCTCTCTGTTAACACTAGTTACAAATAAGTTAATACATAAGTAGCAGAGGTCACAATATGCCAGATTGAAAATGGTTGGTGTTACATCTTGCATGTTAAATATAAGAGGGGAGTCAGATTGTGACAGATGTAAAATGTGACCTGAAAAAATCTGACTCCCCTCCTTTTTTCCTCTCTGTTAACACTAGTTACAAATAAGTTAATACATAAGTAGCAGAGGTCACAATATGCCAGCAGAGTGAAAATGGTTGGTGTTACATCTTGCATTTTTAATATAAGAGGGGAGTCCGATTTTGTCAGATTACATTTTACATATGACAAAATCTGACTCCCCTCCTTTTTACTTCTGTTAACACTAGTTACCAATAACTTTACACATAAGTAGCAGAGGTCACAATATGCCAGATTGAAAATGGTTGGTGTTACATCTTGCATTTTTAATATAAGAGGGGAGTCAGATTGTGAGAAATGTAAAATGTAATCTGAGATAATCTGACTCCCCTCCTTTTTTCCTCTCTGTTAACACTAGTTACAAATAAGTTAATACATAAGTAGCAGAGGTCACAATATGCCAGATTGAAAATGGTTGGTGTTACATCTTGCATTTTTAATATAAGAGGGGAGTCAGATTTTGTCAGATTACATTTTACATATGAAAAAATCTGACTCCCCTCCTATTTTCTTTCTGTTAACACTAGTTACAAATAAGTTAATACATAAGTAGCAGAGGTCACAATATGCCAGACTGAAAATGGTTGGTGTTACATCTTGCATGTTAGATATAAGAGGGGAGTCAGATTGTGACAGATGTAAAATGTGACCTGACAAAATCTGACTCCCCTCCTATTTTCTTTCTGTTAACACTAGTTACAAATAAGTTAATACATAAGTAGCAGAGGTCACAATATGCCAGATTGAAAATGGTTGGTGTTACATCTTGCATGTTAAATATAAGAGGGGAGTCAGATTGTGACAGATGTAAAATGTAATCTGACAAAATCTGACTCCCCTCCTTTTTTCTTTCTGTTAATAGTAGTTACAAATAAGTTAACACATAAGTAGCAGAGGTCACAATATGCCAGCAGATTGAAAATGGTTGGTGTTACATCTTGCATGTTAAATATAAGAGGAGAGTCAGATTTTGTCAGATTACATTTTACATATGACAAAATCTGACTCCCCTCCTTTTTTCTTTCTGTAAACACTACTTACAAATAAGTTAATACATAAGTAGCAGAGGTCACAATATGCCAGCTTGAAAATGGTTGGTGTTACATCTTGCATTTTTAATATAAGAGGGGAGTCAGATTTTGTCAGATTACATTTTACATATGACAAAATCTGACTCCCCTCCTTTTTTCCTCTCTGTTAACACTAGTTACAAATAAGTCATTACATAAGTAGCAAAGGTCACAATATGCCAGAGTGAAAATGGTTGGTGTTATATCTTGCATTTATAATATAAGAGGGGAGTCTGATTTTGTCAGATTACATTTTATATATGACAAAATCTGACTCCCCTCCTTTTTTCCTCTCTGTTAACACTAGTTACAAATAAGTTATTACATAAGTAGAAGAGGTCACAATATGCCAGATTGAAAATGGTTGGTGTTACATCTTGCATGTTAAATATAAGAGGGGAGTCAGATTGTGACAGATGTAAAATGTAATCTGAAATAATCTGACTCCCCTCCTTTTTTCCACTCTGTTAACACTAGTTACAAATAAGTTAATACATAAGTAGCAGAGGTCACAATATGCCAGCAGAGTGAAAATGGTTGGTGTTACATCTTGCATTTTTAATATAAGAGGGGAGTCAGATTTTGTCAGATTACATTTTATATATGACAAAATCTGACTCCCCTCCTTTTTTCCTCTCTGTTAACACTAGGTACAAATAAGTTATTACATAAGTAGCAGAGGTCACAATATGCCAGATTGAAAATGGTCAGTGTTACATCTTTCATTTTTAATATAAGAGGGGAGTCAGATTGTGACAGATATAAAATGTAACCTGACAAAATCTGACTCCCCTCCTTTTTTCCTCTCTGTTAACACTAGTTACAAATAAGTTAATACATAAGTAGCAGAGGTCACAATATGCCAGCAGAGTGAAAATGGTTGGTGTTACATCTTGCATTTTTAATATAAGAGGGGAGTCAGATTTTGTCAGATTACATTTTATATATGACAAAATCTGACTCCCCTCCTTTTTTCCTTTCTGTTAACACTAGTTACAAATAAGTTATTACATAAGTAGCAGAGGTCACAATATGCCAGATTGAAAATGGTTGGTGTTACATCTTGCATGTTAAATATAAGAGGGGAGTCAGATTGTGACAGATGTAAAATGTAATCTGACATAATCTGACTCCCCTCCTTTTTTCCACTCTGTTAACACTAGTTACAAATAAGTTATTACATAAGTAGCAGAGGTCACAATATGCCAGAGTGAAAATGGTTGGTGTTACATCTTGCATTTTTAATATAAGAGGGGAGTCAGATTTTCTCAGATTACATTTTATATATCACAAAATCTGACTCCCCTCCTTTTTTCCTTTCTGTTAACACTAGTTACAAATAAGTTATTACATAAGTAGCAGAGGTCACAATATGCCAGCAGAGTGAAAATGGTTGGTGTTACATCTTGCATGTTAAATATAAGAGGGGAGTCAGATTGTGACAGATGTAAAATGTAACCTGACAAAATCTGACTCCCCTCCTTTTTTCCTCTCTGTTAACACTAGTTACAAATAAGTTATTACATAAGTAGCAGAGGTCACAATATGCCAGCAGAGTGAAAATGGTTGGTGTTACATCTTGCATTTTTAATATAAGAGGGGAGTCAGATTTTCTCAGATTACATTTTACATATGACAAAATCTGACTCCCCTCCTTTTCCCCTCTCTGTTAACACTAGTTACAAATAAATTATTACATAAGTAGCAGAGGTCACAATATGCAAGATTGAAAATGGTCAGTGTTACATCTTGCATGTTAAATATAAGAGGGGAGTCAGATTGTGACAGATATAAAATGTGACCTGACAAAATCTGACTCCCCTCCTTTTTTCCTCTCTGTTAACACTAGTTACAAATAAGTTATTACATAAGTAGCAGAGGTCACAATATGCCAGCAGATTGAAAATGGTTGGTGTTACATCTTGCATGTTAAATATAAGAGGGGAGTCAGATTGTGACAGATGTAAAGTGTAACCTGACAAAATCTGACTCCCCTCCTTTTTTCCTCTCTGTTAACACTAGTTACAAATAAGTTATTACATAAGTAGCAGAGGTCACAATATGCCAGAGTGAAAATGGTTGGTGTTACATCTTGCATTTATAATATAAGAGGGGAGTCAGATTTTGTCAGATTACATTTTACATATGACAAAATCTGACTCCCCTCCTATTTTCTTTCTGTTAACACTAGTTACAAATTAGTTAATACATAAGTAGCAGAGGTCACAATATGCCAGCTTGAAAATGGTTGGTGTTACATCTTGCATTTTTAATATAAGAGGGGAGTCAGATTTTGTCAGATTACATTTTACATATGACAAAATCTGACTCCCCTCCTTTTTCCCTCTCTGTTAACACTAGTTACAAATAAGTTATTACATAAGTAGCAGAGGTCACAATATGCCAGAGTGAAAATGGTTGGTGTTACATATTGCATTTTTAATATAAGAGGGGAGTCACATTTTGTCAGATTACATTTTATATATGACAAAATCTGACTCCCCTCCTTTTTTCCTTTCTGTTAACACTAGTTACAAATAAGTTATTACATAAGTAGCAGAGGTCACAATATGCCAGATTGAAAATGGTTGGTGTTACATCTTGCATGTTAAATATAAGAGGGGAGTCAGATTGTGACAGATGTAAAATGTAATCTGACATAATCTGACTCCCCTCCTTTTTTCCTCTGTGTTAACACTGGTTACAAATTACTTTGCACATAAGTAGCAGAGGTCAGAATATGCCAGAGTGAAAATGGTTGGTGTTACATCTTGCATTTTTAATATAAGAGGGGAGTCAGATTTTCTCAGATTACATTTTACATATGACAAAATCTGACTCCCCTCCTTTTTCCTTTCTGTTAACACTAGTTACAAATAAGTTATTACATAAGTAGCAGAGGTCACAATATGCCAGCAGAGTGAAAATGGTTGGTGTTACATCTTGCATGTTAAATATAAGAGGGGAGTCAGATTGTGACAGATGTAAAATGTAATCTGACAAAATCGGACTCCCCTCCTTTTTTCCTTTCTGTTAACACTAGTTACAAATAAGTTAATACATAAGTAGCAGAGGTCACAATATGCCAGCAGAGTGAAAATGGTTGGTGTTACATCTTGCATTTTTAATATAAGAGGGGAGTCAGATTTTGTCAGATTACATTTTACATATGACAAAATCTGACTCCCCTCCTTTTTTCCTCTTTGTTAACACTAGTTACAAATAAGTTATTACATAAGTAGAAGAGGTCACAATATGCCAGATTGAAAATGGTTGGTGTTACATCTTGCATGTTAAACATAAGAGTGGAGTCAGATTGTGACAGATGTAAAATGTAACCTGACAAAATCTGACTCCCCTCCTTTTTTCCTCTCTGTTAACACTAGTTACAAATAAGTTAATACATAAGTAGCAGAGGTCACAATATGCCAGCAGAGTGAAAATGGTTGGTGTTACATCTTGCATTTTTAATATAAGAGGGGAGTCAGATTTTGTCAGATTACATTTTATATATGACAAAATCTGACTCCCCTCCTTTTTTCCTCTCTGTTAACACTAGTTACAAATAAGTTATTACATAAGTAGCAGAGGTCACAATATGCCAGATTGAAAATGGTTGGTGTTACATCTTGCATGTTAAATATAAGAGGGGAGTCAGATTGTGACAGATGTAAAATGTAATCTGACAAAATCTGACTCCCCTCCCTTTTTCTTTCTGTTAACACTAGTTACAAATAAGTTATTACATAAGTAGCAGAGGTCACAATATGCCAGATTGAAAATGGTTGGTGTTACATCTTGCATTTATAATATAAGAGGGGAGTCAGATTGTGAGAGATTACATTTTACATATGACAAAATCTGACTCCCCTCCTTTTTTCCTCTCTGTTAACACTAGTTACAAATAAGTTATTACATAAGTAGCAGAGGTCACAATATGCCAGCAGAGTGAAAATGGTCGGTGTTACATCTTGCATTTTTAATATAAGAGGGGGAGTCAGATTTTCTCAGATTACATTTTATATATGACAAAATCTGACTCCCCTCCTTTTTCCTTTCTGTTAACACTAGTTACAAATAAGTTATTACATAAGTAGCAGAGGTCACAATATGCCAGCAGAGTGAAAATGGTTGGTGTTACATCTTGCATTTTTTATATAAGAGGGGAGTCAGATTGTGACAGATGTAAAATGTAATCTGACAAAATCTGACTCCCCTCCTTTTTCCTCTCTGTTAACACTAGTTACAAATAAGTTAATACATAAGTAGCAGAGGTCACAATATGCCAGATTGAAAATGGTTGGTGTTACATCTTGCATGTTAAATATAAGAGGGGAGTCAGATTGTGACAGACGTAAAATGTAATCTGACATAATCTGACTCCCCTCCCTTTTTCTTTCTGTTAACACTAGTTACAAATAAGTTATTACATAAGTAGCAGAGGTCACAATATGCCAGCAGAGTGAAAATGGTCGGTGTTACATATTGCATTTTTAATATAAGAGGGGAGTCAGATTATGACAGACGTAAAATGTAATCTGACATAATCTGACTCCCCTCCCTTTTTCTTTCTGTTAACACTAGTTACAAATAAGTTATTACATAAGTAGCAGAGGTCACAATATGCCAGATTGAAAATGGTTGGTGTTACATCTTGCATGTTAAATATAAGAGGAGAGTCAGATTTTCTCAGATTACATTTTACATATGACAAAATCTGACTCCCCTCCTTTTTTCCTCTCTGTTAACACTAGTTACAAATAAGTTATTACATAAGTAGCAGAGGTCACAATATGCCAGCAGAGTGAAAATGGTTGGTGTTACATCTTGCATTTATAATATAAGAGGGGAGTCTGATTTTGTAAGATTACATTTTATATATGACAAAATCTGACTCCCCTCCTTTTTTCCTCTTTGTTAACACTAGTTACAAATAAGTTATTACATAAGTAGAAGAGGTCACAATATGCCAGATTGAAAATGGTTGGTGTTACATCTTGCATGTTAAATATAAGAGGGGAGTCAGATTGTGACAGATGTAAAATGTAATCTGAAATAATCTGACTCCCCCTCCTTTTTTCCACTCTGTTAACACTAGTTACAAATAAGTTATTACATAAGTAGCAGAGGTCACAATATGTTAGCAGAGTGAAAATGGTTGGTGTTACATCTTGCATGTTAAATATAAGAGGGGAGTCAGATTGTGACAGATGTAAAATGTAATCTGACATAATCTGACTCCCCTCCTTTTTTCCTCTGTGTTAACACTAGTTACAAATTACTTTGCACATAAGTAGCAGAGGTCACAATATGCCAGAGTGAAAATGGTTGGTGTTACATCTTGCATTTTTAATATAAGAGGGGAGTCAGATTTTCTCAGATTACATTTTACATATGACAAAATCTGACTCCCCTCCTTTTTTCCTTTCTGTTAACACTAGTTACAAATAAGTTATTACATAAGTAGCAGAGGTCACAATATGCCAGCAGAGTGAAAATGGTTGGTGTTACATCTTGCATGTTAAATATAAGAGGGGAGTCAGATTGTGACAGATGTAAAATGTAATCTGACAAAATCGGACTCCCCCTCCTTTTTTCCTTTCTGTTAACACTAGTTACAAATAAGTTAATACATAAGTAGCAGAGGTCACAATATGCCAGCAGAGTGAAAATGGTTGGTGTTACATCTTGCATTTTTAATATAAGAGGGGAGTCAGATTTTGTCAGATTACATTTTACATATGACAAAATCTGACTCCCCTCCTTTTTTCCTCTTTGTTAACACTAGTTACAAATAAGTTATTACATAAGTAGAAGAGGTCACAATATGCCAGATTGAAAATGGTTGGTGTTACATCTTGCATGTTAAACATAAGAGTGGAGTCAGATTGTGACAGATGTAAAATGTAACCTGACAAAATCTGACTCCCCTCCTTTTTTCCTCTCTGTTAACACTAGTTACAAATAAGTTAATACATAAGTAGCAGAGGTCACAATATGCCAGCAGAGTGAAAATGGTTGGTGTTACATCTTGCATTTTTAATATAAGAGGGGAGTCAGATTTTGTCAGATTACATTTTATATATGACAAAATCTGACTCCCCTCCTTTTTTCCTCTCTGTTAACACTAGTTACAAATAAGTTATTACATAAGTAGCAGAGGTCACAATATGCCAGATTGAAAATGGTTGGTGTTACATCTTGCATGTTAAATATAAGAGGGGAGTCAGATTGTGACAGATGTAAAATGTAATCTGACAAAATCTGACTCCCCTCCCTTTTTCTTTCTGTTAACACTAGTTACAAATAAGTTATTACATAAGTAGCAGAGGTCACAATATGCCAGATTGAAAATGGTTGGTGTTACATCTTGCATTTATAATATAAGAGGGGAGTCAGATTGTGAGAGATTACATTTTACATATGACAAAATCTGACTCCCCTCCTTTTTTCCTCTCTGTTAACACTAGTTACAAATAAGTTATTACATAAGTAGCAGAGGTCACAATATGCCAGCAGAGTGAAAATGGTTGGTGTTACATCTTGCATTTTTAATATAAGAGGGGAGTCAGATTTTCTCAGATTACATTTTATATATGACAAAATCTGACTCCCCTCCTTTTTTCCTTTCTGTTAACACTAGTTACAAATAAGTTATTACATAAGTAGCAGAGGTCACAATATGCCAGCAGAGTGAAAATGGTTGGTGTTACATCTTGCATTTTTTATATAAGAGGGGAGTCAGATTGTGACAGATGTAAAATGTAATCTGACAAAATCTGACTCCCCTCCTTTTTCCTCTCTGTTAACACTAGTTACAAATAAGTTAATACATAAGTAGCAGAGGTCACAATATGCCAGATTGAAAATGGTTGGTGTTACATCTTGCATGTTAAATATAAGAGGGGAGTCAGATTGTGACAGACGTAAAATGTAATCTGACATAATCTGACTCCCCTCCCTTTTTCTTTCTGTTAACACTAGTTACAAATAAGTTATTACATAAGTAGCAGAGGTCACAATATGCCAGCAGAGTGAAAATGGTCGGTGTTACATATTGCATTTTTAATATAAGAGGGGAGTCAGATTATGACAGACGTAAAATGTAATCTGACATAATCTGACTCCCCCTCCCTTTTTCTTTCTGTTAACACTAGTTACAAATAAGTTATTACATAAGTAGCAGAGGTCACAATATGCCAGATTGAAAATGGTTGGTGTTACATCTTGCATGTTAAATATAAGAGGAGAGTCAGATTTTCTCAGATTACATTTTACATATGACAAAATCTGACTCCCCTCCTTTTTTCCTCTCTGTTAACACTAGTTACAAATAAGTTATTACATAAGTAGCAGAGGTCACAATATGCCAGCAGAGTGAAAATGGTTGGTGTTACATCTTGCATTTATAATATAAGAGGGGAGTCTGATTTTGTAAGATTACATTTTATATATGACAAAATCTGACTCCCCTCCTTTTTTCCTCTTTGTTAACACTAGTTACAAATAAGTTATTACATAAGTAGAAGAGGTCACAATATGCCAGATTGAAAATGGTTGGTGTTACATCTTGCATGTTAAATATAAGAGGGGAGTCAGATTGTGACAGATGTAAAATGTAATCTGAAATAATCTGACTCCCCTCCTTTTTTCCACTCTGTTAACACTAGTTACAAATAAGTTATTACATAAGTAGCAGAGGTCACAATATGTTAGCAGAGTGAAAATGGTTGGTGTTACATCTTGCATGTTAAATATAAGAGGGGAGTCAGATTGTGACAGATGTAAAATGTAATCTGACATAATCTGACTCCCCTCCTTTTTTCCTCTGTGTTAACACTAGTTACAAATTACTTTGCACATAAGTAGCAGAGGTCACAATATGCCAGAGTGAAAATGGTTGGTGTTACATCTTGCATTTTTAATATAAGAGGGGAGTCAGATTTTCTCAGATTACATTTTACATATGACAAAATCTGACTCCCCTCCTTTTTTCCTTTCTGTTAACACTAGTTACAAATAAGTTATTACATAAGTAGCAGAGGTCACAATATGCCAGCAGAGTGAAAATGGTTGGTGTTACATCTTGCATGTTTAATATAAGAGGGGAGTCAGATTTTGTCAGATTGCATTTTATATATGACAAAATCTGACTCCCCTCCTTTTTTCCTCTCTGTTAACATTAGCTACGAATAAGTTATTACATGAGTAGCAGAGGTCACAATATGCCAGATTGAAAATGGCTGGTGTTACATCTTGCATGTTAAATATAAGAGGGGAGTCAGATTGTGACAGATTTAAAATGTGACCTGACAAAATCTGACTCCCCTCCTTTTTTCTTTCTGTTAACACTAGTTACAAATAAGTTAATACATAAGTAGCAGAGGTCACAATATGCCAGATTGAAAATGGTTGGTGTTACATCTTGCATGTTAAATATAAGAGGGGAGTCAGATTGTGACAGATGTAAAATGTAATCTGACAAAATCTGACTCCCCTCCTTTTTTCTTTCTGTTAACACTAGTTACAAATAAGTTAACACATAAGTAGCAGAGGTCACAATATGCCAGCAGAGTGAAAATGGTTGGTGTTACATCTTGCATTTTTAATATAAGAGGGGAGTCAGATTTTGTCAGATCACATTTTATATATGACAAAATCTGACTCCCCTCCTTTTTTCCTCTCTGTTAACACTAGTTACAAATAAGTTATTACATAAGTAGCAGAGGTCACAATATGCCAGATTGAAAATGGTTGGTGTTACATCTTGCATTTATAATATAAGAGGGGAGTCTGATTTTGTCAGATTACATTTTACATATGACAAAATCTGACTCCCCTCCTTTTTTCCTCTCTGTTAACACTAGTTACAAATAAGTTAATACATAAGTAGCAGAGGTCACAATATGCCAGATTGAAAATGGTTGGTGTTACATCTTGCATTTTTAATATAAGAGGGAGAGTCAGATTTTGTCAGATCACATTTTATATATGACAAAATCTGACTCCCCCTCCTTTTTTCCTCTCTGTTAACACTAGTTACAAATAAGTTAATACATAAGTAGCAGAGGTCACAATATGCCAGATTGAAAATGGTTGGTGTTACATCTTGCATTTATAATATAAGAGGGGAGTCTGATTTTGTCAGATTACATTTTACATATGACAAAATCTGACTCCCCTCCTTTTTCCCTCTCTGTTAACACTAGTTACAAATAAGTTATTACATAAGTAGCAGAGGTCACAATATGCCAGCAGAGTGAAAATGGTTGGTGTTACATCTTGCATTTTTAATATAAGAGGGGAGTCAGATTGTGACAGACGTAAAATGTAATCTGACATAATCTGACTCCCCTCCCTTTTTCTTTCTGTTAACACTAGTTACAAATAAGTTATTACATAAGTAGTAGAGGTCACAATATGCCAGCAGAGTGAAAATGGTTGGTGTTACATCTTGCATGTTAAATATAAGAGGGGAGTCAGATTTTGTCAGCTTACATTTTAAATATGACAAAATCTGACTCCCCTCCTTTTTTCCTCTCTGTTAACATTAGCTACGAATAAGTTATTACATAAGTAGCAGAGGTCACAATATGCCAGCAGAGTGAAAATGGTTGGTGTTACATCTAGCATTTTTAATATAAGAGTGGAGTCAGATTTTCTCAGATTACATTTTACATATGACAAAATCTGACTCCCCTCCTTTTTCCCTCTCTGTTAACACTAGTTACAAATAAGTTATTACATAAGTAGCAGAGGTCACAATATGCCAGATTGAAAATGGTTGGTGTTATATCTTGCATTTATAATATAAGAGGGGAGTCAGATTGTGACAGATGTAAAATGTGACCTGAAAAAATCTGACTCCCCTCCTTTTTTCCTCTGTGTTAACACTGGTTACAAATTACTTTGCACATAAGTAGCAGAGGTCACAATATGCCAGCAGAGTGAAAATGGTTGGTGTTACATCTTGCATTTATAATATAAGAGGGGAGTCTGATTTTGTCAGATTACATTTTACATATGACAAAATCTGACTCCCCTCCTTTTTTCCTCTCTGTTAACACTAGTTACAAATAAGTTATTACATAAGTAGCAGAGGTCACAATATGCCAGATTGAAAATGGTTGGTGTTACATCTTGCATTTTTAATATAAGAGGGGAGTCAGATTGTGACAGATGTAAAATGTAATCTGACATGATCTGACTCCCCTCCTTTTTTCCTCTCTGTTAACACTAGTTACAAATAAGTTAATACATAAGTAGCAGAGGTCACAATATGCCAGCAGAGTGAAAATGGTTGGTGTTACATCTTGCATGTTAATATAAGAGGGGAGTCAGATTTTGTCAGATTACATTTTACATATGACAAAATCTGACTCCCCCTCCTTTTTTCTTTCTGTAAACACTACTTACAAATAAGTTAATACATAAGTAGCAGAGGGCACAATATGCCAGAGTGAAAATGGTTGGTGTTACATCTTGCATTTATAATATAAGAGGGGAGTCTGATTTTGTCAGATTACATTTTATATATGACAAAATCTGACTCCCCTCCTTTTTTCCTCTCTGTTAACACTAGTTACAAATAAGTTATTACATAAGTAGAAGAGGTCACAATATGACAGATTGAAAATGGTTGGTCTTACATCTTGCATGTTAAATATAAGAGGGGAGTCAGATTGTGACAGATGTAAAATGTAATCTGAAATAATCTGACTCCCCTCCTTTTTTCCACTCTGTTAACACTAGTTACAAATAAGTTATTACATAAGTAGCAGAGGTCACAATATGCCAGATTGAAAATGGTTGGTGTTACATCTTGCATTTTTAATATAAGAGGGGAGTCAGATTTTCTCAGATTACATTTTACATATGACAAAATCTGACTCCCCTCCTTTTTCCCTCTCTGTTAACACTAGTTACAAATAAGTTATTACATAAGTAGCAGAGGTCACAATATGCCAGAGTGAAAATGGTTGGTGTTACATCTTGCATTTATGATATAAGAGGGGAGTCTGATTTTGTCAGATTACATTTTATATATGACAAATTCTGACTCCCCTCCTTTTTTCCACTCTGTTAACACTAGTTACAAATAAGTTATTACATAAGTAGCAGAGGTCACAATATGCCAGCAGAGTGAAAATGGTTGGTGTTACATCTTGCATGTTAAATATAAGAGGGGAGTCAGATTGTGACAGATGTAAAATGTAATCTGACATAATCTGACTCCCCTCCTTTTTTCCACTCTGTTAACACTAGTTACAAATAAGTTAATACATAAGTAGCAGAGGTCACAATATGCCAGATTGAAAATGGTTGGTGTTACATCTTGCATGTTAAATATAAGAGGGGAGTCAGATTGTGACAGACGTAAAATGTAATCTGACATAATCTGACTCCCCTCCCTTTTTCTTTCTGTTAACACTAGTTACAAATAAGTTATTACATAAGTAGAAGAGGTCACAATATGCCAGCAGAGTGAAAATGGTCGGTGTTACATATTGCATTTTTAATATAAGAGGGGAGTCAGATTGTGACAGACGTAAAATGTAATCTGACATAATCTGACTCCCCTCCCTTTTTCTTTCTGTTAACACTAGTTACAAATAAGTTATTACATAAGTAGCAGAGGTCACAATATGCCAGCAGAGTGAAAATGGTTGGTGTTACATCTTGCATGTTAAATATAAGAGGGGAGTCAGATTTTGTCAGATTACATTTTATATATGACAAAATCTGACTCCCCTCCTTTTTTCCTCTCTGTTAACATTAGCTACGAATAAGTTATTACATAAGTAGCAGAGGTCACAATATGCCAGATTGAAAATGGTTGGTGTTACATCTTGCATTTTTGATATAAGAGGGGAGTCAGATTGTGACAGATGTAAAATGTGACCTGACAAAATCTCACTCCCCTCCTTTTTTCTTTCTGTTAACACTAGTTACAAATAAGTTATTACATAAGTAGCAGAGGTCACAATATGCCAGATTGAAAATGGTTGGTGTTACATCTTGCATGTTAAATATAAGAGGGGAGTCAGATTGTGACAGATGTAAAATGTAATCTGACAAAATCTGACTCCCCTCCTTTTTTCTTTCTGTTAATAGTAGTTACAAATAAGTTAACACATAAGTAGCAGAGGTCACAATATGCCAGCAGATTGAAAATGGTTGGTGTTACATCTTGCATGTTAAATATAAGAGGAGAGTCAGATTTTCTCAATTACATTTTACATATGACAAAATCTGACTCCCCTCCTTTTTTCCTCTCTGTTAACACTACTTACAAATAAGTTATAACATAAGTAGCAGAGGTCACAATATGCCAGATTGAAAATGGTTGGTGTTATATCTTGCATTTATAATATAAGAGGGGAGTCAGATTGTGACAGATGTAAAATGTGACCTGAAAAAATCTGACTCCCCTCCTTTTTTCCTCTGTGTTAACACTGGTTACAAATTACTTTGCACATAAGTAGCAGAGGTCACAATATGCCAGCAGAGTGAAAATGGTTGGTGTTACATCTTGCATGTTTAATATAAGAGGGGAGTCTGATTTTGTCAGATCACATTTTATATATGACAAAATCTGACTCCCCACCTTTTTTCCTCTCTGTTAACACTAGTTACAAATAAGTTAATACATAAGTAGCAGAGGTCACAATATGCCAGCAGAGTGAAAATGGTTGGTGTTACATCTTGCATGTTAATATAAGAGGGGAGTCAGATTTTGTCAGATTACATTTTACATATGACAAAATCTGACTCCCCTCCTTTTTCTTTCTGTAAACACTACTTACAAATAAGTTAATACATAAGTAGCAGAGGTCACAATATGCCAGAGTGAAAATGGTTGGTGTTACATCTTGCATTTATAATATAAGAGGGGAGTCTGATTTTGTCAGATTACATTTTATATATGACAAAATCTGACTCCCCTCCTTTTTCCTCTCTGTTAACACTAGTTACAAATAAGTTATTACATAAGTAGAAGAGGTCACAATATGCCAGATTGAAAATGGTTGGTCTTACATCTTGCATGTTAAATATAAGAGGGGAGTCAGATTGTGACAGATGTAAAATGTAATCTGAAATAATCTGACTCCCCTCCTTTTTTCCACTCTGTTAACACTAGTTACAAATAAGTTATTACATAAGTAGCAGAGGTCACAATATGCCAGATTGAAAATGGTTGGTGTTACATCTTGCATTTTTAATATAAGAGGGGAGTCAGATTTTGTCAGATTACATTTTACATATGACAAAATCTGACTCCCCTCCTTTTTCCCTCTCTGTTAACACTAGTTACAAATAAGTTATTACATAAGTAGCAGAGGTCACAATATGCCAGCAGAGTGAAAATGGTTGGTGTTACATCTTGCATGTTAAATATAAGAGGGGAGTCAGATTGTGACAGATGTAAAATGTAATCTGACATAATCTGACTCCCCTCCTTTTTTCCACTCTGTTAACACTAGTTACAAATAAGTTATTACATAAGTAGCAGAGGTCACAATATGCCAGATTGAAAATGGTCGGTGTTACATCTTGCATTTTTAATATAAGAGGGGACTCAGATTGTGACAGATGTAAAATGTAATCTGACAAAATCTGACTCCCCTCCTTTTTCCTCTCTGTTAACACTAGTTACAAATAAGTTATTACATAAGTAGCAGAGGTCACAATATGCCAGAGTGAAAATGGTTGGTGTTACATCTTGCATTTATGATATAAGAGGGGAGTCTGATTTTGTCAGATTACATTTTATATATGACAAATTCTGACTCCCCTCCTTTTTTCCACTCTGTTAACACTAGTTACAAATAAGTTATTACATAAGTAGCAGAGGTCACAATATGCCAGCAGAGTGAAAATGGTCGGTGTTACATATTGCATTTTTAATATAAGAGGGGAGTCAGATTGTGACAGACGTAAAATGTAATCTGACATAATCTGACTCCCCTCCCTTTTTCTTTCTGTTAACACTAGTTACAAATAAGTTATTACATAAGTAGCAGAGGTCACAATATGCCAGCAGAGTGAAAATGGTTGGTGTTACATCTTGCATGTTAAATATAAGAGGGGAGTCAGATTTTGTCAGATTACATTTTATATATGACAAAATCTGACTCCCCTCCTTTTTTCCTCTCTGTTAACATTAGCTACGAATAAGTTATTACATAAGTAGCAGAGGTCACAATATGCCAGCAGATTGAAAATGGTTGGTGTTACATCTTGCATGTTAAATATAAGAGGAGAGTCAGATTTTCTCAATTACATTTTACATATGACAAAATCTGACTCCCCTCCTTTTTTCCTCTCTGTTAACATTAGCTACGAATAAGTTATTACATAAGTAGCAGAGGTCACAATATGCCAGCAGATTGAAAATGGTTGGTGTTACATCTTGCATGTTAAATATAAGAGGGGAGTCAGATTGTGACAGATGTAAAATGTAATCTGACAAAATCTGACTCCCCCTCCTTTTTTCTTTCTGTTAATAGTAGTTACAAATAAGTTAACACATAAGTAGCAGAGGTCACAATATGCCAGCAGATTGAAAATGGTTGGTGTTACATCTTGCATGTTAAATATAAGAGGAGAGTCAGATTTTCTCAGATTACATTTTACATATGACAAAATCTGACTCCCCTCCTTTTTTCCTCTCTGTTAACACTACTTACAAATAAGTTATAACATAAGTAGCAGAGGTCACAATATGCCAGATTGAAAATGGTTGGTGTTATATCTTGCATTTATAATATAAGAGGGGAGTCAGATTGTGACAGATGTAAAATGTGACCTGAAAAAATCTGACTCCCCCTCCTTTTTTCCTCTGTGTTAACACTGGTTACAAATTACTTTGCACATAAGTAGCAGAGGTCACAATATGCCAGCAGAGTGAAAATGGTTGGTGTTACATCTTGCATGTTTAATATAAGAGGGGAGTCTGATTTTGTCAGATCACATTTTATATATGACAAAATCTGACTCCCCACCTTTTTTCCTCTCTGTTAACACTAGTTACAAATAAGTTAATACATAAGTAGCAGAGGTCACAATATGCCAGATTGAAAATGGTTGGTGTTACATCTTGCATTTATAATATAAGAGGGGAGTCTGATTTTGTCAGATTACATTTTACATATGACAAAATCTGACTCCCCTCCTTTTTCCTCTCTGTTAACACTAGTTACAAATAAGTTAATACATAAGTAGCAGAGGTCACAATATGCCAGATTGAAAATGGTTGGTGTTACATCTTGCATTTTTAATATAAGAGGGGAGTCAGATTGTGACAGATGTAAAATGTAATCTGACATGATCTGACTCCCCTCCTTTTTTCCTCTCTGTTAACACTAGTTACAAATAAGTTAATACATAAGTAGCAGAGGTCACAATATGCCAGCAGAGTGAAAATGGTTGGTGTTACATCTTGCATGTTAATATAAGAGGGGAGTCAGATTTTGTCAGATTACATTTTACATATGACAAAATCTGACTCCCCTCCTTTTTTCTTTCTGTAAACACTACTTACAAATAAGTTAATACATAAGTAGCAGAGGTCACAATATGCCAGAGTGAAAATGGTTGGTGTTACATCTTGCATTTATAATATAAGAGGGGAGTCTGATTTTGTCAGATTACATTTTATATATGACAAAATCTGACTCCCCTCCTTTTTTCCTCTCTGTTAACACTAGTTACAAATAAGTTATTACATAAGTAGAAGAGGTCACAATATGCCAGATTGAAAATGGTTGGTCTTACATCTTGCATGTTAAATATAAGAGGGGAGTCAGATTGTGACAGATGTAAAATGTAATCTGAAATAATCTGACTCCCCTCCTTTTTTCCACTCTGTTAACACTAGTTACAAATAAGTTATTACATAAGTAGCAGAGGTCACAATATGCCAGATTGAAAATGGTTGGTGTTACATCTTGCATTTTTAATATAAGAGGGGAGTCAGATTTTCTCAGATTACATTTTACATATGACAAAATCTGACTCCCCTCCTTTTTCCCTCTCTGTTAACACTAGTTACAAATAAGTTATTACATAAGTAGCAGAGGTCACAATATGCCAGATTGAAAATGGTTGGTGTTACATCTTGCATTTTTAATATAAGAGGGGAGTCAGATTTTCTCAGATTACATTTTACATATGACAAAATCTGACTCCCCTCCTTTTTTCCTCTCTGTTAACACTAGTTACAAATAAGTTATTACATAAGTAGCAGAGGTCACAATATGCCAGCAGAGTGAAAATGGTTGGTGTTACATCTTGCATGTTAAATATAAGAGGGGAGTCAGATTGTGACAGATGTAAAATGTAATCTGACATAATCTGACTCCCCTCCTTTTTTCCACTCTGTTAACACTAGTTACAAATAAGTTATTACATAAGTAGCAGAGGTCACAATATGCCAGATTGAAAATGGTCGGTGTTACATCTTGCATTTTTAATATAAGAGGGGACTCAGATTGTGACAGATGTAAAATGTAATCTGACAAAATCTGACTCCCCTCCTTTTTCCTCTCTGTTAACACTAGTTACAAATAAGTTAATACATAAGTAGCAGAGGTCACAATATGCCAGATTGAAAATGGTTGGTGTTACATCTTGCATGTTAAATATAAGAGGGGAGTCAGATTGTGACAGACGTAAAATGTAATCTGACATAATCTGACTCCCCTCCCTTTTTCTTTCTGTTAACACTAGTTACAAATAAGTTATTACATAAGTAGCAGAGGTCACAATATGCCAGCAGAGTGAAAATGGTCGGTGTTACATATTGCATTTTTAATATAAGAGGGGAGTCAGATTGTGACAGACGTAAAATGTAATCTGACATAATCTGACTCCCCTCCCTTTTTCTTTCTGTTAACACTAGTTACAAATAAGTTATTACATAAGTAGCAAAGGTCACAATATGCCAGATTGAAAATGGTTGGTGTTACATCTTGCATGTTAAATATAAGAGGAGAGTCAGATTTTGTCAGATGTACATTTTACATATGACAAAATCTGACTCCCCTCCTTTTTTCCTCTCTGTTAACACTAGTTACAAATAAGTTATTACATAAGTAGCAAAGGTCACAATATGCCAGATTGAAAATGGTTGGTGTTACATCTTGCATGTTAAATATAAGAGGAGAGTCAGATTTTGTCAGATTACATTTTACATATGACAAAATCTGACTCCCCTCCTTTTTTCTTTCTGTAAACACTACTTACAAATAAGTTAATACATAAGTAGCAGAGGTCACAACATGCCAGCAGAGTGAAAACGGTTGGTGTTACATCTTGCATTTTTAATATAAGAGGGGAGTCAGATTTTCTCAGATTACATTTTACATATGACAAAATCTGACTCCCCTCCTTTTTCCTCTCTGTTAACACTAGTTACAAATAAGTTATTACATAAGTAGCAAAGGTCACAATATGCCAGAGTGAAAATGGTTGGTGTTACATCTTGCATGTTAAATATAAGAGGGGAGTCAGATTGTGACAGATGTAAAATGTAATCTGAAATAATCTGACTCCCCCTACTTTTTTCCACTCTGTTAACACTAGTTACAAATAAGTTATTACATAAGTAGCAGAGGTCACAATATGCCAGCAGAGTGAAAATGGTTGGTGTTACATCTTGCATTTTTAATATAAGAGGGGAGTCAGATTGTGACAGATATAAAATGTAACCTGACAAAATCTGACTCCCCTCCTTTTTTCCTCTCTGTTAACACTAGTTACAAATAAGTTAATACATAAGTAGCAGAGGTCACAATATGCCAGCAGATTGAAAATGGTTGGTGTTACATCTTGCATTTTTAATATAAGAGGGGAGTCAGATTTTGTCAGATTACATTTTATATATGACAAAATCTGACTCCCCTCCTTTTTTCCTCTCTGTTAACACTAGTTACAAATAAGTTATTACATAAGTAGCAGAGGTCACAATATGCCAGATTGAAAATGGTCAGTGTTACATCTTGCATTTTTAATATAAGAGGGGAGTCAGATTGTGACAGATATAAAATGTAACCTGACAAAATCTGACTCCCCTCCTTTTTTCCTCTCTGTTAACACTAGTTACAAATAAGTTAATACATAAGTAGCAGAGGTCACAATATGCCAGCAGAGTGAAAATGGTTGGTGTTACATCTTGCATTTTTAATATAAGAGGGGAGTCAGATTTTGTCAGATTACATTTTATATATGACAAAATCTGACTCCCCTCCTTTTTTCCTTTCTGTTAACACTAGTTACAAATAAGTTATTACATAAGTAGCAGAGGTCACAATATGCCAGATTGAAAATGGTTGGTGTTACATCTTGCATTTTTAATATAAGAGGGGAGTCAGATTTTGTCAGATTACATTTTATATATGACAAAATCTGACTCCCCTCCTTTTTTCCTTTCTGTTAACACTAGTTACAAATAAGTTATTACATAAGTAGCAGAGGTCACAATATGCCAGATTGAAAATGGTTGGTGTTACATCTTGCATGTTAAATATAAGAGGGGAGTCAGATTGTGACAGATGTAAAATGTAATCTGACATAATCTGACTCCCCTCCTTTTTTCCACTCTGTTAACACTAGTTACAAATAAGTTATTACATAAGTAGCAGAGGTCACAATATGCCAGATTGAAAATGATTGGTGTTACATCTTGCATTTATAATATAAGAGGGGAGTCTGATTTTGTCAGATTACATTTTACATATGACAAAATCTGACTCCCCTCCTTTTTCCTCTCTGTTAACACTAGTTACAAATAAGTTAATACATAAGTAGCAGAGGTCACAATATGCCAGATTGAAAATGGTTGGTGTTGCATCTTGCATGTTAAATATAAGAGGGGAGTCAGATTGTGACAGATGTAAAATGTAATCTGACATGATCTGACTCCCCTCCTTTTTTCCTCTCTGTTAACACTAGTTACAAATAAGTTAATACATAAGTAGCTGAGGTCACAATATGCCAGATTGAAAATGGTTGGTGTTACATCTTGCATTTATAATATAAGAGGGGAGTCAGATTGTGACAGATGTAAAATGTGACCTGAAAAAAATCTGACTCCCCTCCTTTTTTCCTCTGTGTTAACACTGGTTACAAATTACTTTGCACATAAGTAGCAGAGGTCACAATATGCCAGAGTGAAAATGGTTGGTGTTACATCTTGCATTTTTAATATAAGAGGGGAGCCAGATTTTCTGAGATTACATTTTATATATCACAAAATCTGACTCCCCTCCTTTTTTCCTTTCTGTTAACACTAGTTACAAATAAGTTATTACATAAGTAGCAGAGGTCACAATATGCCAGCAGAGTGAAAATGGTTGGTGTTACATCTTGCATGTTAAATATAAGAGGGGAGTCAGATTGTGACAGATGTAAAATGTAACCTGACAAAATCTGACTCCCCTCCTTTTTTCCTCTCTGTTAACACTAGTTACAAATAAGTTAATACATAAGTAGCAGAGGTCACAATATGCCAGAGTGAAAATGGTTGGTGTTACATCTTGCATTCATAATATAAGACGGGAGTCAAATTTTGTCAGATTACATTTTACATATGAGAAAATCTGACTCCCCTCCTTTTTACTTCTGTTAACACTAGCTACAAATAAGTTATTACATAAGTAGCAGAGGTCACAATATGCCAGCAGAGTGAAAATGGTCGGTGTTACATATTGCATTTTTAATATAAGAGGGGAGTCAGATTGTGACAGACGTAAAATGTAATCTGACATAATCTGACTCCCCTCCCTTTTTCTTTCTGTTAACACTAGTTACAAATAAGTTATTACATAAGTAGCAGAGGTCACAATATGCCAGCAGATTGAAAATGGTTGGTGTTACATCTTGCATTTTTAATATAAGAGGGGAGTCAGATTTTGTCAGATTACATTTTATATATGACAAAATCTGACTCCCCTCCTTTTTTCCTCTCTGTTAACACTAGTTACAAATAAGTTATTACATAAGTAGCAGAGGTCACAATATGCCAGATTGAAAATGGTCAGTGTTACATCTTGCATTTTTAATATAAGAGGGGAGTCAGATTTTGTCAGATTACATTTTATGTATGACAAAATCTGACTCCCCTCCTTTTTCCCTTTCTGTTAACACTAGTTACAAATAAGTTATTACATAAGTAGCAGAGGTCACAATATGCCAGATTGAAAATGGTCGGTGTTACATCTTGCATGTTAAATATAAGAGGGGAGTCAGATTGTGACAGATGTAAAATGTAATCTGACATAATCTGACTCCCCTCCTTTTTTCCACTCTGTTAACACTAGGTACAAATAAGTTATTACATAAGTAGCAGAGGTCACAATATGCCAGATTGAAAATGATTGGTGTTACATCTTGCATTTTTAATATAAGAGGGGAGCCAGATTTTCTGAGATTACATTTTATATATCACAAAATCTGACTCCCCTCCTTTTTTCCTTTCTGTTAACACTAGTTACAAATAAGTTATTACATAAGTAGCAGAGGTCACAATATGCCAGCAGAGTGAAAATGGTTGGTGTTACATCTTGCATGTTAAATATAAGAGGGGAGTCAGATTGTGACAGATGTAAAATGTAACCTGACAAAATCTGACTCCCCTCCTTTTTTCCTCTCTGTTAACACTAGTTACAAATAAGTTAATACATAAGTAGCAGAGGTCACAATATGCCAGAGTGAAAATGGTTGGTGTTACATCTTGCATTCATAATATAAGACGGGAGTCAAATTTTGTCAGATTACATTTTACATATGACAAAATCTGACTCCCCTCCTTTTTACTTCTGTTAACACTAGCTACAAATAAGTTATTACATAAGTAGCAGAGGTCACAATATGCCAGCAGAGTGAAAATGGTCGGTGTTACATATTGCATTTTTAATATAAGAGGGGAGTCAGATTGTGACAGACGTAAAATGTAATCTGACATAATCTGACTCCCCTCCCTTTTTCTTTCTGTTAACACTAGTTACAAATAAGTTATTACATAAGTAGCAGAGGTCACAATATGCCAGCAGATTGAAAATGGTTGGTGTTACATCTTGCATTTTTAATATAAGAGGGGAGTCAGATTTTGTCAGATTACATTTTATATATGACAAAATCTGACTCCCCTCCTTTTTCCTCTCTGTTAACACTAGTTACAAATAAGTTATTACATAAGTAGCAGAGGTCACAATATGCCAGATTGAAAATGGTCAGTGTTACATCTTGCATTTTTAATATAAGAGGGGAGTCAGATTTTGTCAGATTACATTTTATGTATGACAAAATCTGACTCCCCTCCTTTTTTCCTTTCTGTTAACACTAGTTACAAATAAGTTATTACATAAGTAGCAGAGGTCACAATATGCCAGATTGAAAATGGTTGGTGTTACATCTTGCATGTTAAATATAAGAGGGGAGTCAGATTGTGACAGATGTAAAATGTAACCTGACATAATCTGACTCCCCTCCTTTTTCCACTCTGTTAACACTAGGTACAAATAAGTTATTACATAAGTAGCAGAGGTCACAATATGCCAGATTGAAAATGATTGGTGTTACATCTTGCATTTATAATATAAGAGGGGAGTCTGATTTTGTCAGATTACATTTTACATATGACAAAATCTGACTCCCCTCCTTTTTTCCTCTCTGTTAACACTAGTTACAAATAAGTTAATACATAAGTAGCAGAGGTCACAATATGCCAGATTGAAAATGGTTGGTGTTACATCTTGCATGTTAAATATAAGAGGGGAGTCAGATTGTGACAGATGTAAAATGTAATCTGACATGATCTGACTCCCCTCCTTTTTTCCTTTCTGTTAACACTAGTTACAAATAAGTTAATACATAAGTAGCAGAGGTCACAATATGCCAGATTGAAAATGGTTGGTGTTACATCTTGCATGTTAAATATAAGAGGGGAGTCAGATTGTGACAGATGTAAAATGTAATCTGACATGATCTGACTCCCCTCCTTTTTTCCTCTCTGTTAACACTAGTTACAAATAAGTTAATACATAAGTAGCTGAGGTCACAATATGCCAGATTGAAAATGGTTGGTGTTACATCTTGCATTTATAATATAAGAGGGGAGTCAGATTGTGACAGATGTAAAATGTGACCTGAAAAAATCTGACTCCCCTCCTTTTTTCCTCTGTGTTAACACTGGTTACAAATTACTTTGCACATAAGTAGCAGAGATCACAATATGCCAGAGCGAAAATGGTTGGTGTTACATCTTGCATTTTTAATATAAGAGGGGAGTCAGATTTTCTCAGATTACATTTTATATATCACAAAATCTGACTCCCCTCCTTTTTTCCTCTCTGTTAACACTAGTTACAAATAAGTTAACACAGAAGTACCAGAGGTCACAATATGCCAGCAGAGTGAAAATGGTTGGTGTTACATCTTGCATTCATAATATAAGAGGGGAGTCAAATTTTGTCAGATTACATTTTACATATGAGAAAATCTGACTCCCCTCCTTTTTACTTCTGTTAACACTAGCTACAAATAAGTTATTACATAAGTAGCAGAGGTCACAATATGCCAGCAGAGTGAAAATGGTCGGTGTTACATATTGCATTTTTAATATAAGAGGGGAGTCAGATTGTGACAGACGTAAAATGTAATCTGACATAATCTGACTCCCCTCCCTTTTTCTTTCTGTTAACACTAGTTACAAATAAGTTATTACATAAGTAGCAGAGGTCACAATATGCCAGCAGAGTGAAAATGGTTGGTGTTACATCTTGCATGTTAAATATAAGAGGGGAGTCAGATTTTGTCAGATTACATTTTATATATGACAAAATCTGACTCCCCTCCTTTTTTCCTCTCTGTTAACATTAGCTACGAATAAGTTATTACATAAGTAGCAGAGGTCACAATATGCCAGATTGAAAATGGTTGGTGTTACATCTTGCATTTTTGATATAAGAGGGGAGTCAGATTGTGACAGATGTAAAATGTGACCTGACAAAATCTCACTCCCCTCCTTTTTTCTTTCTGTTAACACTAGTTACAAATAAGTTAATACATAAGTAGCAGAGGTCACAATATGCCAGATTGAAAATGGTTGGTGTTACATCTTGCATGTTAAATATAAGAGGGGAGTCAGATTGTGACAGATGTAAAATGTAATCTGACAAAATCTGACTCCCCTCCTTTTTTCTTTCTGTTAATAGTAGTTACAAATAAGTTAACACATAAGTAGCAGAGGTCACAATATGCCATCAGATTGAAAATGGTTGGTGTTACATCTTGCATGTTAAATATAAGAGGAGAGTCAGATTTTGTCAGATTACATTTTACATATGACAAAATCTGACTCCCCTCCTTTTTCTTTCTGTAAACACTACTTACAAATAAGTTAATACATAAGTAGCAGAGGTCACAACATGCCAGCAGAGTGAAAACGGTTGGTGTTACATCTTGCATTTTTAATATAAGAGGGGAGTCAGATTTTCTCAATTACATTTTACATATGACAAAATCTGACTCCCCTCCTTTTTTCCTCTCTGTTAACACAAGTTACAAATAAGTTATTACATAAGTAGCAAAGGTCACAATATGCCAGAGTGAAAATGGTTGGTGTTACATCTTGCATGTTAAATATAAGAGGGGAGTCAGATTGTGACAGATGTAAAATGTAATCTGAAATAATCTGACTCCCCTCCTTTTTTCCACTCTGTTAACACTAGTTACAAATAAGTTATTACATAAGTAGCAGAGGTCACAATATGCCAGAGTGAAAATGGTTGGTGTTACATCTTGCATTTATGATATAAGAGGGGAGTCTGATTTTGTCAGATTACATTTTATATATGACAAATTCTGACTCCCCCTCCTTTTTCCACTCTGTTAACACTAGTTACAAATAAGTTATTACATAAGTAGCAGAGGTCACAATATGCCAGATTGAAAATGGTTGGTGTTACATCTTGCATTTTTAATATAAGAGGGGAGTCAGATTTTCTCAGATTACATTTTACATATGACAAAATCTGACTCCCCTCCTTTTTCCCTCTCTGTTAACACTAGTTACAAATAAGTTATTACATAAGTAGCAGAGGTCACAATATGCCAGAGTGAAAATGGTTGGTGTTACATCTTGCATTTATGATATAAGAGGGGAGTCTGATTTTGTCAGATTACATTTTATATATGACAAATTCTGACTCCCCTCCTTTTTTCCACTCTGTTAACACTAGTTACAAATAAGTTATTACATAAGTAGCAGAGGTCACAATATGCCAGCAGAGTGAAAATGGTTGGTGTTACATCTTGCATTTTTAATATAAGAGGGGAGTCAGATTTTGTCAGATTACATTTTATATATGACAAAATCTGACTCCCCTCCTTTTTTCCTCTCTGTTAACACTAGTTACAAATAAGTTATTACATAAGTAGCAGAGGTCACAATATGCCAGATTGAAAATGGTCAGTGTTACATCTTGCATTTTTAATATAAGAGGGGAGTCAGATTGTGACAGATATAAAATGTAACCTGACAAAATCTGACTCCCCTCCTTTTTTCCTCTCTGTTAACACTAGTTACAAATAAGTTATTACATAAGTAGCAGAGGTCACAATATGCCAGATTGAAAATGGTTGGTGTTACATCTTGCATGTTAAATATAAGAGGGGAGTCAGATTGTGACAGATGTAAAATGTAATCTGACATGATCTGACTCCCCTCCTTTTTTCCTCTCTGTTAACACTAGTTACAAATAAGTTAATACATAAGTAGCTGAGGTCACAATATGCCAGATTGAAAATGGTTGGTGTTACATCTTGCATTTATAATATAAGAGGGGAGTCAGATTGTGACAGATGTAAAATGTGACCTGAAAAAATCTGACTCCCCTCCTTTTTTCCTCTGTGTTAACACTGGTTACAAATTACTTTGCACATAAGTAGCAGAGGTCACAATATGCCAGAGAGTGAAAATGGTTGGTGTTACATCTTGCATTTTTAATATAAGAGGGGAGTCAGATTTTGTCAGATTACATTTTATATATGACAAAATCTGACTCCCCTCCTTTTTTCCTTTCTGTTAACACTAGTTACAAATAAGTTATTACATAAGTAGCAGAGGTCACAATATACCAGATTGAAAATGGTTGGTGTTACATCTTGCATGTTAAATATAAGAGGGGAGTCAGATTGTGACAGATGTCAAATGTGACCTGAAAAAATCTGACTCCCCTCCTTTTTTCCTCTGTGTTAACACTGGTTACAAATTACTTTGCACATAAGTAGCAGAGGTCACAATATGCCAGAGTGAAAATGGTTGGTGTTACATCTTGCATTTTTAATATAAGAGGGGAGCCAGATTTTCTCAGATTACATTTTATATATCACAAAATCTGACTCCCCTCCTTTTTTCCTTTCTGTTAACACTAGTTACAAATAAGTTAATACATAAGTAGCAGAGGTCACAATATGCCAGCAGAGTGAAAATGGTTGGTGTTACATCTTGCATGTTAAATATAAGAGGGGAGTCAGATTGTGACAGATGTAAAATGTAACCTGACAAAATCTGACTCCCCTCCTTTTTTCCTCTCTGTTAACACTAGTTACAAATAAGTTAACACAGAAGTACCAGAGGTCACAATATGCCAGCAGAGTGAAAATGGTTGGTGTTACATCTTGCATTCATAATATAAGAGGGGAGTCAAATTTTGTCAGATTACATTTTACATATGAGAAAATCTGACTCCCCTCCTTTTTACTTCTGTTAACACTAGCTACAAATAAGTTATTACATAAGTAGCAGAGGTCACAATATACCAGATTGAAAATGGTTGGTGTTACATCTTGCATGTTAAATATAAGAGCGGAGTCAGATTGTGACAGATGTCAAATGTGACCTCACAAAATCTGACTCCCCTCCTTTTTTCCTCTCTGTTAACACTAGTTACAAATAAGTTATTACATAAGTAGCAGAGGTCACAATATGCCAGATTGAAAATGGTTGGTGTTACATCTTGCATGTTAATACAAGAGGGGAGTCAGATTTTGTCAGATTACATTTTACATATGACAAAATCTGACTCCCCTCCTTTTTTCTTTCTGTAAACACTAGTTACAAATAAGTTAATACATAAGTAGCAGAGGTCACAATATGCCAGCAGAGTGAAAATGGTTGGTGTTACATCTTGCATTTTTAATATAAGAGGGGAGTCAGATTTTCTCAGATTACATTTTACATATGACAAAATCTGACTCCCCTCCTTTTCCCCTCTCTGTTAACACTAGTTACAAATAAGTTATTACATAAGTAGCAGAGGTCACAATATGCCAGATTGAAAATGGTCAGTGTTACATCTTGCATTTTTAATATAAGAGGGGAGTCAGATTGTGACAGATATAAAATGTAACCTGACAAAATCTGACTCCCCTCCTTTTTTCCTCTCTGTTAATACTAGTTACAAATAAGTTAATACATAAGTAGCAGAGGTCACAATATGCCAGCAGAGTGAAAATGGTTGGTGTTACATCTTGCATTTTTAATATAAGAGGGGAGTCAGATTTTGTCAGATTACATTTTATATATGACAAAATCTGACTCCCCTCCTTTTTTCCTTTCTGTTAACACTAGTTACAAATAAGTTATTACATAAGTAGCAGAGGTCACAATATGCCAGATTGAAAATGGTTGGTGTTACATCTTGCATGTTAAATATAAGAGGGGAGTCAGATTGTGACAGACTAAAATGTAATCTGACAAAATCTGACTCCCCTCCCTTTTTCCTCTCTGTTAACACTAGTTACAAATAAGTTATTACATAAGTAGAAGAGGTCACAATATGCCAGCAGAGTGAAAATGGTTGGTGTTACATATTGCATTTTTAATATAAGAGGGGAGTCAGATTGTGACAGACGTAAAATGTAATCTGACATAATCTGACTCCCCTCCCTTTTTCTTTCTGTTAACACTAGTTACAAATAAGTTATTACATAAGTAGCAGAGGTCACAATATGCCAGCAGAGTGAAAATGGTCGGTGTTACATCTTGCATGTTAAATATAAGAGGGGAGTCAGATTTTGTCAGATTACATTTTATATATGACAAAATCTGACTCCCCTCCTTTTTTCCTCTCTGTTAACATTAGCTACGAATAAGTTATTACATAAGTAGCAGAGGTCACAATATGCCAGATTGAAAATGGTTGGTGTTACATCTTGCATTTTTGATATAAGAGGGGAGTCAGATTGTGACAGATGTAAAATGTAATCTGACAAAATCTGACTCCCCTCCTTTTTTCTTTCTGTTAATAGTAGTTACAAATAAGTTAACACATAAGTAGCAGAGGTCACAATATGCCAGCAGATTGAAAATGGTTGGTGTTACATCTTGCATGTTAAATATAAGAGGAGAGTCAGATTTTCTCAATTACATTTTACATATGACAAAATCTGACTCCCCTCCTTTTTTCCTCTCTGTTAACACTACTTACAAATAAGTTATAACATAAGTAGCAGAGGTCACAATATGCCAGATTGAAAATGGTTGGTGTTATATCTTGCATTTATAATATAAGAGGGGAGTCAGATTGTGACAGATGTAAAATGTGACCTGAAAAAATCTGACTCCCCTCCTTTTTTCCTCTGTGTTAACACTGGTTACAAATTACTTTGCACATAAGTAGCAGAGGTCACAATATGCCAGCAGAGTGAAAATGGTTGGTGTTACATCTTGCATGTTTAATATAAGAGGGGAGTCTGATTTTGTCAGATCACATTTTATATATGACAAAATCTGACTCCCCACCTTTTTTCCTCTCTGTTAACACTAGTTACAAATAAGTTAATACATAAGTAGCAGAGGTCACAATATGCCAGATTGAAAATGGTTGGTGTTACATCTTGCATTTATAATATAAGAGGGGAGTCTGATTTTGTCAGATTACATTTTACATATGACAAAATCTGACTCCCCTCCTTTTTTCCTCTCTGTTAACACTAGTTACAAATAAGTTAATACATAAGTAGCAGAGGTCACAATATGCCAGATTGAAAATGGTTGGTGTTACATCTTGCATTTTTAATATAAGAGGGGAGTCAGATTGTGACAGATGTAAAATGTAATCTGACATGATCTGACTCCCCTCCTTTTTTCCCTCTCTGTTAACACTAGTTACAAATAAGTTAATACATAAGTAGCAGAGGTCACAATATGCCAGCAGAGTGAAAATGGTTGGTGTTACATCTTGCATGTTAATATAAGAGGGGGAGTCAGATTTTGTCAGATTACATTTTACATATGACAAAATCTGACTCCCCTCCTTTTTCTTCCTCTGTAAACACTACTTACAAATAAGTTAATACATAAGTAGCAGAGGTCACAATATGCCAGAGTGAAAATGGTTGGTGTTACATCTTGCATTTATAATATAAGAGGGGAGTCTGATTTTGTCAGATTACATTTTATATATGACAAAATCTGACTCCCCTCCTTTTTTCCTCTCTGTTAACACTAGTTACAAATAAGTTATTACATAAGTAGAAGAGGTCACAATATGCCAGATTGAAAATGGTTGGTCTTACATCTTGCATGTTAAATATAAGAGGGGAGTCAGATTGTGACAGATGTAAAATGTAATCTGAAATAATCTGACTCCCCTCCTTTTTTCCACTCTGTTAACACTAGTTACAAATAAGTTATTACATAAGTAGCAGAGGTCACAATATGCCAGATTGAAAATGGTTGGTGTTACATCTTGCATTTTTAATATAAGAGGGGAGTCAGATTTTCTCAGATTACATTTTACATATGACAAAATCTGACTCCCCTCCTTTTTCCCTCTCTGTTAACACTAGTTACAAATAAGTTATTACATAAGTAGCAGAGGTCACAATATGCCAGATTGAAAATGGTTGGTGTTACATCTTGCATTTTTAATATAAGAGGGGAGTCAGATTTTCTCAGATTACATTTTACATATGACAAAATCTGACTCCCCTCCTTTTTTCCTCTCTGTTAACACTAGTTACAAATAAGTTATTACATAAGTAGCAGAGGTCACAATATGCCAGCAGAGTGAAAATGGTTGGTGTTACATCTTGCATGTTAAATATAAGAGGGGAGTCAGATTGTGACAGATGTAAAATGTAATCTGACATAATCTGACTCCCCTCCTTTTTTCCACTCTGTTAACACTAGTTACAAATAAGTTATTACATAAGTAGCAGAGGTCACAATATGCCAGATTGAAAATGGTCGGTGTTACATCTTGCATTTTTAATATAAGAGGGGACTCAGATTGTGACAGATGTAAAATGTAATCTGACAAAATCTGACTCCCCTCCTTTTTCCTCTCTGTTAACACTAGTTACAAATAAGTTAATACATAAGTAGCAGAGGTCACAATATGCCAGATTGAAAATGGTTGGTGTTACATCTTGCATGTTAAATATAAGAGGGGAGTCAGATTGTGACAGACGTAAAATGTAATCTGACATAATCTGACTCCCCCTCCCTTTTTCTTTCTGTTAACACTAGTTACAAATAAGTTATTACATAAGTAGCAGAGGTCACAATATGCCAGCAGAGTGAAAATGGTCGGTGTTACATATTGCATTTTTAATATAAGAGGGGAGTCAGATTGTGACAGACGTAAAATGTAATCTGACATAATCTGACTCCCCTCCCTTTTTCTTTCTGTTAACACTAGTTACAAATAAGTTATTACATAAGTAGCAAAGGTCACAATATGCCAGATTGAAAATGGTTGGTGTTACATCTTGCATGTTAAATATAAGAGGAGAGTCAGATTTTCTCAATTACATTTTACATATGACAAAATCTGACTCCCCTCCTTTTTTCCTCTCTGTTAACACTAGTTACAAATAAGTTATTACATAAGTAGCAAAGGTCACAATATGCCAGATTGAAAATGGTTGGTGTTACATCTTGCATGTTAAATATAAGAGGAGAGTCAGATTTTGTCAGATTACATTTTACATATGACAAAATCTGACTCCCCTCCTTTTTTCCTTTCTGTAAACACTACTTACAAATAAGTTAATACATAAGTAGCAGAGGTCACAACATGCCAGCAGAGTGAAAACGGTTGGTGTTACATCTTGCATTTTTAATATAAGAGGGGAGTCAGATTTTCTCAGATTACATTTTACATATGACAAAATCTGACTCCCCTCCTTTTTTCCTCTCTGTTAACACTAGTTACAAATAAGTTATTACATAAGTAGCAAAGGTCACAATATGCCAGAGTGAAAATGGTTGGTGTTACATCTTGCATGTTAAATATAAGAGGGGAGTCAGATTGTGACAGATGTAAAATGTAATCTGAAATAATCTGACTCCCCTCCTTTTTTCCACTCTGTTAACACTAGTTACAAATAAGTTATTACATAAGTAGCAGAGGTCACAATATGCCAGCAGAGTGAAAATGGTTGGTGTTACATCTTGCATTTTTAATATAAGAGGGGAGTCAGATTGTGACAGATATAAAATGTAACCTGACAAAATCTGACTCCCCTCCTTTTTTCCTCTCTGTTAACACTAGTTACAAATAAGTTAATACATAAGTAGCAGAGGTCACAATATGCCAGCAGATTGAAAATGGTTGGTGTTACATCTTGCATTTTTAATATAAGAGGGGAGTCAGATTTTGTCAGATTACATTTTATATATGACAAAATCTGACTCCCCTCCTTTTTTCCTCTCTGTTAACACTAGTTACAAATAAGTTATTACATAAGTAGCAGAGGTCACAATATGCCAGATTGAAAATGGTTGGTGTTACATCTTGCATTTTTAATATAAGAGGGGAGTCAGATTGTGACAGATCTAAAATGTAACCTGACAAAATCTGACTCCCCTCCTTTTTTCCTCTCTGTTAACACTAGTTACAAATAAGTTAATACATAAGTAGCAGAGGTCACAATATGCCAGCAGAGTGAAAATGGTTGGTGTTACATCTTGCATTTTTAATATAAGAGGGGGAGTCAGATTTTGTCAGATTACATTTTATATATGACAAAATCTGACTCCCCTCCTTTTTTCCTTTCTGTTAACACTAGTTACAAATAAGTTATTACATAAGTAGCAGAGGTCACAATATGCCAGATTGAAAATGGTTGGTGTTACATCTTGCATGTTAAATATAAGAGGGGAGTCAGATTGTGACAGATGTAAAATGTACATCTGACATAATCTGACTCCCCTCCTTTTTTCCTCTCTGTTAACACTAGTTACAAATAAGTTATTACATAAGTAGCAGAGGTCACAATATGCCAGATTGAAAATGATTGGTGTTACATCTTGCATTTATAATATAAGAGGGGAGTCTGATTTTGTCAGATTACATTTTACATATGACAAAATCTGACTCCCCTCCTTTTTCCTCTCTGTTAACACTAGTTACAAATAAGTTAATACATAAGTAGCAGAGGTCACAATATGCCAGATTGAAAATGGTTGGTGTTGCATCTTGCATGTTAAATATAAGAGGGGAGTCAGATTGTGACAGATGTAAAATGTAATCTGACAAAATCTGACTCCCCTCCTTTTTTCCTCTCTGTTAACACTAGTTACAAATAAGTTAATACATAAGTAGCTGAGGTCACAATATGCCAGATTGAAAATGGTTGGTGTTACATCTTGCATTTATAATATAAGAGGGGAGTCAGATTGTGACAGATGTAAAATGTGACCTGAAAAAATCTGACTCCCCTCCTTTTTTCCTCTGTGTTAACACTGGTTACAAATTACTTTGCACATAAGTAGCAGAGGTCACAATATGCCAGAGTGAAAATGGTTGGTGTTACATCTTGCATTTTTAATATAAGAGGGGAGCCAGATTTTCTGAGATTACATTTTATATATCACAAAATCTGACTCCCCTCCTTTTTTCCTTTCTGTTAACACTAGTTACAAATAAGTTATTACATAAGTAGCAGAGGTCACAATATGCCAGCAGAGTGAAAATGGTTGGTGTTACATCTTGCATGTTAAATATAAGAGGGGAGTCAGATTGTGACAGATGTAAAATGTAACCTGACAAAATCTGACTCCCCTCCTTTTTTCCTCTCTGTTAACACTAGTTACAAATAAGTTAATACATAAGTAGCAGAGGTCACAATATGCCAGAGTGAAAATGGTTGGTGTTACATCTTGCATTTATAATATAAGAGGGGAGTCAAATTTTGTCAGATTACATTTTACATATGAGAAAATCTGACTCCCCTCCTTTTTACTCTCTGTTAACACTAGTTACAAATAAGTTATTACATAAGTAGCAGAGGTCACAATATGCCAGCAGAGTGAAAATGGTTGGTGTTACATCTTGCATTTTTAATATAAGAGGGGAGTCAGATTGTGACAGATGTACATTTTAATCTGACAAAATCTGACTCCCCTCCCTTTTTCTTTCTGTTAACACTAGTTACAAATAAGTTATTACATAAGTAGCAGAGGTCACAATATGCCAGCAGATTGAAAATGGTTGGTGTTACATCTTGCATTTTTAATATAAGAGGGGAGTCAGATTTTGTCAGATTACATTTTATGTACTGACAAAATCTGACTCCCCTCCTTTTTTCCTTTCTGTTAACACTAGTTACAAATAAGTTATTACATAAGTAGCAGAGGTCACAATATGCCAGATTGAAAATGGTTGGTGTTACATCTTGCATGTTAAATATAAGAGGGGAGTCAGATTGTGACAGATGTAAAATGTAATCTGACAAAATCTGACTCCCCTCCTTTTTTCCACTCTGTTAACACTAGTTACAAATAAGTTATTACATAAGTAGCAGAGGTCACAATATGCCAGATTGAAAATGGTTGGTGTTACATCTTGCATTTATAATATAAGAGGGGAGTCTGATTTTGTCAGATTACATTTTACATATGACAAAATCTGACTCCCCTCCTTTTTTCCTCTCTGTTAACACTAGTTACAAATAAGTTAATACATAAGTAGCAGAGGTCACAATATGCCAGATTGAAAATGGTTGGTGTTACATCTTGCATGTTAAATATAAGAGGGGAGTCAGATTGTGACAGATGTAAAATGTAATCTGACATGATCTGACTCCCCTCCTTTTTTCCTTTCTGTTAACACTAGTTACAAATAAGTTAATACATAAGTAGCAGAGGTCACAATATGCCAGATTGAAAATGGTTGGTGTTACATCTTGCATGTTAAATATAAGAGGGGAGTCAGATTGTGACAGATGTAAAATTTAATCTGACAAAATCTGACTCCCCTCCTTTTTTCCTCTCTGTTAACACTAGTTACAAATAAGTTAATACATAAGTAGCTGAGGTCACAATATGCCAGATTGAAAATGGTTGGTGTTACATCTTGCATTTATAATATAAGAGGGGAGTCAGATTGTGACAGATGTAAAATGTGACCTGAAAAAATCTGACTCCCCTCCTTTTTTCCTCTGTGTTAACACTGGTTACAAATTACTTTGCACATAAGTAGCAGAGGTCACAATATGCCAGAGCGAAAATGGTTGGTGTTACATCTTGCATTTTTAATATAAGAGGGGAGTCAGATTTTCTCAGATTACATTTTATATATGACAAAATCTGACTCCCCTCCTTTTTCCTCTCTGTTAACACTAGTTACAAATAAGTTAACACAGAAGTACCAGAGGTCACAATATGCCAGCAGAGTGAAAATGGTTGGTGTTACATCTTGCATTCATAATATAAGAGGGGAGTCAAATTTTGTCAGATTACATTTTACATATGAGAAAATCTGACTCCCCTCCTTTTTACTTCTGTTAACACTAGCTACAAATAAGTTATTACATAAGTAGCAGAGGTCACAATATGCCAGCAGAGTGAAAATGGTCGGTGTTACATATTGCATTTTTAATATAAGAGGGGAGTCAGATTGTGACAGACGTAAAATGTAATCTGACATAATCTGACTCCCCTCCTTTTTTCTTCTCTGTTAACACTAGTTACAAATAAGTTATTACATAAGTAGCAGAGGTCACAATATGCCAGCAGAGTGAAAATGGTTGGTGTTACATCTTGCATGTTAAATATAAGAGGGGAGTCAGATTTTGTCAGATTACATTTTATATATGACAAAATCTGACTCCCCTCCTTTTTTCCTCTCTGTTAACATTAGCTACGAATAAGTTATTACATAAGTAGCAGAGGTCACAATATGCCAGATTGAAAATGGTTGGTGTTACATCTTGCATTTTTGATATAAGAGGGGAGTCAGATTGTGACAGATGTAAAATGTGACCTGACAAAATCTCACTCCCCTCCTTTTTTCTTTCTGTTAACACTAGTTACAAATAAGTTAATACATAAGTAGCAGAGGTCACAATATGCCAGATTGAAAATGGTTGGTGTTACATCTTGCATGTTAAATATAAGAGGGGAGTCAGATTGTGACAGATGTAAAATGTAATCTGACAAAATCTGACTCCCCTCCTTTTTTCTTTCTGTTAATAGTAGTTACAAATAAGTTAACACATAAGTAGCAGAGGTCACAATATGCCAGCAGATTGAAAATGGTTGGTGTTACATCTTGCATGTTAAATATAAGAGGAGAGTCAGATTTTGTCAGATTACATTTTACATATGACAAAATCTGACTCCCCTCCTTTTTTCTTTCTGTAAACACTACTTACAAATAAGTTAATACATAAGTAGCAGAGGTCACAACATGCCAGCAGAGTGAAAACGGTTGGTGTTACATCTTGCATTTTTAATATAAGAGGGGAGTCAGATTTTCTCAGATTACATTTTACATATGACAAAATCTGACTCCCCTCCTTTTTCCTCTCTGTTAACACTAGCTACAAATAAGTTATTACATAAGTAGCAAAGGTCACAATATGCCAGAGTGAAAATGGTTGGTGTTACATCTTGCATGTTAAATATAAGAGGGGAGTCAGATTGTGACAGATGTAAAATGTAATCTGAAATAATCTGACTCCCCTCCTTTTTTCCACTCTGTTAACACTAGTTACAAATAAGTTATTACATAAGTAGCAGAGGTCACAATATGCCAGAGTGAAAATGGTTGGTGTTACATCTTGCATTTATGATATAAGAGGGGAGTCTGATTTTGTCAGATTACATTTTATATATGACAAATTCTGACTCCCCTCCTTTTTTCCACTCTGTTAACACTAGTTACAAATAAGTTATTACATAAGTAGCAGAGGTCACAATATGCCAGATTGAAAATGGTTGGTGTTACATCTTGCATTTTTAATATAAGAGGGGAGTCAGATTTTGTCAGATTACATTTTACATATGACAAAATCTGACTCCCCTCCTTTTTCCCTCTCTGTTAACACTAGTTACAAATAAGTTATTACATAAGTAGCAGAGGTCACAATATGCCAGAGTGAAAATGGTTGGTGTTACATCTTGCATTTATGATATAAGAGGGGAGTCTGATTTTGTCAGATTACATTTTATATATGACAAATTCTGACTCCCCTCCTTTTTTCCACTCTGTTAACACTAGTTACAAATAAGTTATTACATAAGTAGCAGAGGTCACAATATGCCAGCAGAGTGAAAATGGTTGGTGTTACATCTTGCATTTTTAATATAAGAGGGGAGTCAGATTGTGACAGATATAAAATGTAACCTGACAAAATCTGACTCCCCTCCTTTTTTCCTCTCTGTTAACACTAGTTACAAATAAGTTAATACATAAGTAGCAGAGGTCACAATATGCCAGCAGATTGAAAATGGTTGGTGTTACATCTTGCATTTTTAATATAAGAGGGGAGTCAGATTTTGTCAGATTACATTTTATATATGACAAAATCTGACTCCCCTCCTTTTTTCCTCTCTGTTAACACTAGTTACAAATAAGTTATTACATAAGTAGCAGAGGTCACAATATGCCAGATTGAAAATGGTTGGTGTTACATCTTGCATTTTTAATATAAGAGGGGAGTCAGATTGTGACAGATATAAAATGTAACCTGACAAAATCTGACTCCCCTCCTTTTTTCCTCTCTGTTAACACTAGTTACAAATAAGTTATTACATAAGTAGCAGAGGTCACAATATGCCAGATTGAAAATGGTTGGTGTTACATCTTGCATGTTAAATATAAGAGGGGAGTCAGATTGTGACAGATGTAAAATGTAATCTGACATGATCTGACTCCCCTCCTTTTTTCCTCTCTGTTAACACTAGTTACAAATAAGTTAATACATAAGTAGCTGAGGTCACAATATGCCAGATTGAAAATGGTTGGTGTTACATCTTGCATTTATAATATAAGAGGGGAGTCAGATTGTGACAGATGTAAAATGTGACCTGAAAAAATCTGACTCCCCTCCTTTTTTCCTCTGTGTTAACACTGGTTACAAATTACTTTGCACATAAGTAGCAGAGGTCACAATATGCCAGAGTGAAAATGGTTGGTGTTACATCTTGCATTTTTAATATAAGAGGGGAGCCAGATTTTCTCAGATTACATTTTATATATCACAAAATCTGACTCCCCTCCTTTTTTCCTTTCTGTTAACACTAGTTACAAATAAGTTATTACATAAGTAGCAGAGGTCACAATATGCCAGATTGAAAATGGTTGGTGTTACATCTTGCATGTTAAATATAAGAGGGGAGTCAGATTGTGACAGATGTCAAATGTGACCTGAAAAAATCTGACTCCCCTCCTTTTTTCCTCTGTGTTAACACTGGTTACAAATTACTTTGCACATAAGTAGCAGAGGTCACAATATGCCAGAGTGAAAATGGTTGGTGTTACATCTTGCATTTTTAATATAAGAGGGGAGCCAGATTTTCTCAGATTACATTTTATATATGACAAAATCTGACTCCCCCTCCTTTTTTCCTTTCTGTTAACACTAGTTACAAATAAGTTAATACATAAGTAGCAGAGGTCACAATATGCCAGCAGAGTGAAAATGGTTGGTGTTACATCTTGCATGTTAAATATAAGAGGGGAGTCAGATTGTGACAGATGTAAAATGTAACCTGACAAAATCTGACTCCCCTCCTTTTTTCCTCTCTGTTAACACTAGTTACAAATAAGTTAACACAGAAGTAGCAGAGGTCACAATATGCCAGCAGAGTGAAAATGGTTGGTGTTACATCTTGCATTCATAATATAAGAGGGGAGTCAAATTTTGTCAGATTACATTTTACATATGAGAAAATCTGACTCCCCTCCTTTCTTTCTTCTGTTAACACTAGCTACAAATAAGTTATTACATAAGTAGCAGAGGTCACAATATACCAGATTGAAAATGGTTGGTGTTACATCTTGCATGTTAAATATAAGAGCGGAGTCAGATTGTGACAGATGTCAAATGTGACCTCACAAAATCTGACTCCCCTCCTTTTTTCCTCTCTGTTAACACTAGTTACAAATAAGTTATTACATAAGTAGCAGAGGTCACAATATGCCAGAATTGAAAATGGTTGGTGTTACATCTTGCATTTTAATACAAGAGGGGAGTCAGATTTTGTCAGATTACATTTCACATATGACAAAATCTGACTCCCCTCCTTTTTTCTTTCTGTAAACACTAGTTACAAATAAGTTAATACATAAGTAGCAGAGGTCACAATATGCCAGCAGAGTGAAAATGGTTGGTGTTACATCTTGCATTTTTAATATAAGAGGGGAGTCAGATTTTGTCAGATTACATTTTATATATGACAAAATCTGACTCCCCTCCTTTTTCCCTCTCTGTTAACACTAGTTACAAATAAGTTATTACATAAGTAGCAGAGGTCACAATATGCCAGATTGAAAATGGTCAGTGTTACATCTTGCATTTTTAATATAAGAGGGGAGTCAGATTGTGACAGATATAAAATGTAACCTGACAAAATCTGACTCCCCTCCTTTTTTCCTCTCTGTTAACACTAGTTACAAATAAGTTAATACATAAGTAGCAGAGGTAACAATATGCCAGCAGAGTGAAAATGGTTGGTGTTACATCTTGCATTTATAATATAAGAGGGGAGTCAGATTTTGTCAGATTACATTTTACATATGAAAAAAATCTGACTCCCCTCCTTTTTCCTTTCTGTTAACACTAGCTACAAATAAGTTATTACATAACTAGCAGAGGTCACAATATGCCAGATTGAAAATGGTTGGTGTTACATCTTGCATGTTAGATATAAGAGGGGAGTCAGATTGTGACAGATGTAAAATGTAATCTGACATAATCTGACTCCCCTCCTTTTTTCTTTCTGTTAACACTAGTTACAAATAAGTTAATACATAAGTAGAAGAGGTCACAATATGCCAGCAGAGTGAAAATGGTCGGTGTTACATATTGCATTTTTAATATAAGAGGGGAGTCAGATTGTGACAGACGTAAAATGTAATCTGACATAATCTGACTCCCCTCCTTTTTCTTTCTGTTAACACTAGTTACAAATAAGTTAATACATAAGTAGCAGAGGTCACAATATGCCAGCAGAGTGAAAATGGTTGGTGTTACATCTTGCATGTTAAATATAAGAGGGGAGTCAGATTTTGTCAGATTACATTTTATATATGACAAAATCTGACTCCCCTCCTTTTTTCCTCTCTGTTAACACTAGTTACAAATAAGTTATTACATAAGTAGCAGAGGTCACAATATGCCAGATTGAAAATGGTTGGTGTTACATCTTGCATTTTTGATATAAGAGGGGAGTCAGATTGTGACAGATGTAAAATGTGACCTGACAAAATCTCACTCCCCTCCTTTTTTCTTTCTGTTAACACTAGTTACAAATAAGTTATTACATAAGTAGCAGAGGTCACAATATGCCAGATTGAAAATGGTTGGTGTTACATCTTGCATGTTAAATATAAGAGGGGAGTCAGATTGTGACAGATGTAAAATGTAATCTGACAAAATCTGACTCCCCTCCTTTTTTCTTTCTGTTAATAGTAGTTACAAATAAGTTAACACATAAGTAGCAGAGGTCACAATATGCCAGCAGATTGAAAATGGTTGGTGTTACATCTTGCATGTTAAATATAAGAGGAGAGTCAGATTTTGTCAGATTACATTTTACATATGACAAAATCTGACTCCCCTCCTTTTTTCCTCTCTGTTAACACTAGTTACAAATAAGTTATTACATAAGTAGCAGAGGTCACAATATGCCAGATTGAAAATGGTTGGTGTTACATCTTGCATTTATAATATAAGAGGGGAGTCAGATTGTGACAGATGTAAAATGTGACCTGAAAAAATCTGACTCCCCTCCTTTTTTCCTCTGTGTTAACACTGGTTACAAATTACTTTGCACATAAGTAGCAGAGGTCACAATATGCCAGCAGAGTGAAAATGGTTGGTGTTACATCTTGCATTTTTAATATAAGAGGGGAGTCAGATTTTGTCAGATCACATTTTATATATGACAAAATCTGACTCCCCACCTTTTTTCCTCTCTGTTAACACTAGTTACAAATAAGTTAATACATAAGTAGCAGAGGTCACAATATGCCAGATTGAAAATGGTTGCTGTTACATCTTGCATTTTTAATATAAGAGGGGAGTCAGATTTTGTCAGATGTACATTTTACATATGACAAAATCTGACTCCCCTCCTTTTTTCCTCTCTGTTAACACTAGTTACAAATAAGTTAATACATAAGTAGCAGAGGTCACAATATGCCAGATTGAAAATGGTTGCTGTTACATCTTGCATTTTTAATATAAGAGGGGAGTCAGATTGTGACAGATGTAAAATGTAATCTGACATGATCTGACTCCCCTCCTTTTTTCCTCTCTGTTAACACTAGTTACAAATAAGTTAATACATAAGTAGCAGAGGTCACAATATGCCAGCAGAGTGAAAATGGTTGGTGTTACATCTTGCATGTTAAATATAAGAGGGGAGTCAGATTTTGTCAGATTACATTTTACATATGACAAAATCTGACTCCCCTCCTTTTTCTTTCTGTAAACACTACTTACAAATAAGTTAATACATAAGTAGCAGAGGTCACAATATGCCAGAGTGAAAATGGTTGGTGTTACATCTTGCATTTATAATATAAGAGGGGAGTCTGATTTTGTCAGATTACATTTTATATATGACAAAATCTGACTCCCCTCCTTTTTTCCTCTCTGTTAACACTAGTTACAAATAAGTTATTACATAAGTAGAAGAGGTCACAATATGCCAGATTGAAAATGGTTGGTCTTACATCTTGCATGTTAAATATAAGAGGGGAGTCAGATTGTGACAGATGTAAAATGTAATCTGAAATAATCTGACTCCCCTCCTTTTTTCCACTCTGTTAACACTAGTTACAAATAAGTTATTACATAAGTAGCAGAGGTCACAATATGCCAGATTGAAAATGGTTGGTGTTACATCTTGCATTTTTAATATAAGAGGGGAGTCAGATTTTCTCAGATTACATTTTACATATGACAAAATCTGACTCCCCTCCTTTTTCCCTCTCTGTTAACACTAGTTACAAATAAGTTATTACATAAGTAGCAGAGGTCACAATATGCCAGATTGAAAATGGTTGGTGTTACATCTTGCATTTTTAATATAAGAGGGGAGTCAGATTTTGTCAGATTACATTTTACATATGACAAAATCTGACTCCCCTCCTTTTTTCCTCTCTGTTAACACTAGTTACAAATAAGTTATTACATAAGTAGCAGAGGTCACAATATGCCAGCAGAGTGAAAATGGTTGGTGTTACATCTTGCATGTTAAATATAAGAGGGGAGTCAGATTGTGACAGATGTAAAATGTAATCTGACATAATCTGACTCCCCTCCTTTTTTCCACTCTGTTAACACTAGTTACAAATAAGTTATTACATAAGTAGCAGAGGTCACAATATGCCAGATTGAAAATGGTCGGTGTTACATCTTGCATTTTTAATATAAGAGGGGAGTCAGATTGTGACAGATGTAAAATGTAATCTGACAAAATCTGACTCCCCTCCTTTTTCCTCTCTGTTAACACTAGTTACAAATAAGTTAATACATAAGTAGCAGAGGTCACAATATGCCAGATTGAAAATGGTTGGTGTTACATCTTGCATGTTAAATATAAGAGGGGAGTCAGATTGTGACAGACGTAAAATGTAATCTGACATAATCTGACTCCCCTCCCTTTTTCTTTCTGTTAACACTAGTTACAAATAAGTTATTACATAAGTAGCAGAGGTCACAATATGCCAGCAGAGTGAAAATGGTCGGTGTTACATATTGCATTTTTAATATAAGAGGGGAGTCAGATTGTGACAGACGTAAAATGTAATCTGACATAATCTGACTCCCCTCCCTTTTTCTTTCTGTTAACACTAGTTACAAATAAGTTATTACATAAGTAGCAAAGGTCACAATATGCCAGATTGAAAATGGTTGGTGTTACATCTTGCATGTTAAATATAAGAGGAGAGTCAGATTTTCTCAATTACATTTTACATATGACAAAATCTGACTCCCCTCCTTTTTCCTCTCTGTTAACACTAGTTACAAATAAGTTATTACATAAGTAGCAAAGGTCACAATATGCCAGATTGAAAATGGTTGGTGTTACATCTTGCATGTTAAATATAAGAGGAGAGTCAGATTTTGTCAGATGTACATTTTACATATGACAAAATCTGACTCCCCTCCTTTTTTCTTTCTGTAAACACTACTTACAAATAAGTTAATACATAAGTAGCAGAGGTCACAACATGCCAGCAGAGTGAAAACGGTTGGTGTTACATCTTGCATTTTTAATATAAGAGGGGAGTCAGATTTTGTCAGATTACATTTTACATATGACAAAATCTGACTCCCCTCCTTTTTTCCTCTCTGTTAACACTAGTTACAAATAAGTTATTACATAAGTAGCAAAGGTCACAATATGCCAGAGAGTGAAAATGGTTGGTGTTACATCTTGCATGTTAAATATAAGAGGGGAGTCAGATTGTGACAGATGTAAAATGTACATCTGAAAAAATCTGACTCCCCTACTTTTTTCCACTCTGTTAACACTAGTTACAAATAAGTTATTACATAAGTAGCAGAGGTCACAATATGCCAGCAGAGTGAAAATGGTTGGTGTTACATCTTGCATTTTTAATATAAGAGGGGAGTCAGATTGTGACAGATATAAAATGTAACCTGACAAAATCTGACTCCCCTCCTTTTTTCCTCTCTGTTAACACTAGTTACAAATAAGTTAATACATAAGTAGCAGAGGTCACAATATGCCAGCAGATTGAAAATGGTTGGTGTTACATCTTGCATTTTTAATATAAGAGGGGAGTCAGATTTTGTCAGATTACATTTTATATATGACAAAATCTGACTCCCCCTCCTTTTTTCCTCTCTGTTAACACTAGTTACAAATAAGTTATTACATAAGTAGCAGAGGTCACAATATGCCAGCAGATTGAAAATGGTCAGTGTTACATCTTGCATTTTTAATATAAGAGGGGAGTCAGATTGTGACAGATATAAAATGTAACCTGACAAAATCTGACTCCCCTCCTTTTTTCCTCTCTGTTAACACTAGTTACAAATAAGTTAATACATAAGTAGCAGAGGTCACAATATGCCAGCAGAGTGAAAATGGTTGGTGTTACATCTTGCATTTTTAATATAAGAGGGGAGTCAGATTTTGTCAGATTACATTTTATATATGACAAAATCTGACTCCCCCTTTTTTCCTTTCTGTTAACACTAGTTACAAATAAGTTATTACATAAGTAGCAGAGGTCACAATATGCCAGATTGAAAATGGTTGGTGTTACATCTTGCATGTTAAATATAAGAGGGAGTCAGATTGTGACAGATGTAAAATGTAATCTGACATAATCTGACTCCCCTCCTTTTTTCCACTCTGTTAACACTAGTTACAAATAAGTTATTACATAAGTAGCAGAGGTCACAATATGCCAGATTGAAAATGATTGGTGTTACATCTTGCATTTATAATATAAGAGGGGAGTCTGATTTTGTCAGATTACATTTTACATATGACAAAATCTGACTCCCCTCCTTTTTTCCTCTCTGTTAACACTAGTTACAAATAAGTTAATACATAAGTAGCAGAGGTCACAATATGCCAGATTGAAAATGGTTGGTGTTGCATCTTGCATGTTAAATATAAGAGGGGAGTCAGATTGTGACAGATGTAAAATGTAATCTGACATGATCTGACTCCCCTCCTTTTTTCCTCTCTGTTAACACTAGTTACAAATAAGTTAATACATAAGTAGCTGAGGTCACAATATGCCAGATTGAAAATGGTTGGTGTTACATCTTGCATTTATAATATAAGAGGGGAGTCAGATTGTGACAGATGTAAAATGTGACCTGAAAAAATCTGACTCCCCTCCTTTTTTCCTCTGTGTTAACACTGGTTACAAATTACTTTGCACATAAGTAGCAGAGGTCACAATATGCCAGAGTGAAAATGGTTGGTGTTACATCTTGCATTTTTAATATAAGAGGGGAGCCAGATTTTCTGAGATTACATTTTATATATCACAAAATCTGACTCCCCTCCTTTTTTCCTTTCTGTTAACACTAGTTACAAATAAGTTATTACATAAGTAGCAGAGGTCACAATATGCCAGCAGAGTGAAAATGGTTGGTGTTACATCTTGCATGTTAAATATAAGAGGGAGTCAGATTGTGACAGATGTAAAATGTAACCTGACAAAATCTGACTCCCCTCCTTTTTCCTCTCTGTTAACACTAGTTACAAATAAGTTAATACATAAGTAGCAGAGGTCACAATATGCCAGAGTGAAAATGGTTGGTGTTACATCTTGCATTCATAATATAAGACGGGAGTCAAATTTTGTCAGATTACATTTTACATATGAGAAAATCTGACTCCCCTCCTTTTTACTTCTGTTAACACTAGCTACAAATAAGTTATTACATAAGTAGCAGAGGTCACAATATGCCAGCAGAGTGAAAATGGTTGGTGTTACATATTGCATTTTTAATATAAGAGGGGAGTCAGATTGTGACAGATGTAAAATGTAATCTGACATAATCTGACTCCCCTCCCTTTTTCTTTCTGTTAACACTAGTTACAAATAAGTTATTACATAAGTAGCAGAGGTCACAATATGCCAGCAGATTGAAAATGGTTGGTGTTACATCTTGCATTTTTAATATAAGAGGGGAGTCAGATTTTGTCAGATTACATTTTATATATGACAAAATCTGACTCCCCTCCTTTTTTCCTCTCTGTTAACACTAGTTACAAATAAGTTATTACATAAGTAGCAGAGGTCACAATATGCCAGATTGAAAATGGTCAGTGTTACATCTTGCATTTTTAATATAAGAGGGGAGTCAGATTTTGTCAGATTACATTTTATGTATGACAAAATCTGACTCCCCTCCTTTTTTCCTTTCTGTTAACACTAGTTACAAATAAGTTATTACATAAGTAGCAGAGGTCACAATATGCCAGATTGAAAATGGTTGGTGTTACATCTTGCATGTTAAATATAAGAGGGGAGTCAGATTGTGACAGATGTAAAATGTAATCTGACATAATCTGACTCCCCTCCTTTTTTCCACTCTGTTAACACTAGGTACAAATAAGTTATTACATAAGTAGCAGAGGTCACAATATGCCAGAATTGAAAATGATTGGTGTTACATCTTGCATTTATAATATAAGAGGGGAGTCTGATTTTGTCAGATTACATTTTACATATGACAAAATCTGACTCCCCTCCTTTTTTCCTCTCTGTTAACACTAGTTACAAATAAGTTAATACATAAGTAGCAGAGGTCACAATATGCCAGATTGAAAATGGTTGGTGTTACATCTTGCATGTTAAATATAAGAGGGGAGTCAGATTGTGACAGATGTAAAATGTAATCTGACATGATCTGACTCCCCTCCTTTTTTCCTTTCTGTTAACACTAGTTACAAATAAGTTAATACATAAGTAGCAGAGGTCACAATATGCCAGATTGAAAATGGTTGGTGTTACATCTTGCATGTTAAATATAAGAGGGGAGTCAGATTGTGACAGATGTAAAATGTAATCTGACATGATCTGACTCCCCTCCTTTTTTCCTCTCTGTTAACACTAGTTACAAATAAGTTAATACATAAGTAGCTGAGGTCACAATATGCCAGATTGAAAATGGTTGGTGTTACATCTTGCATTTATAATATAAGAGGGGAGTCAGATTGTGACAGATGTAAAATGTGACCTGAAAAAATCTGACTCCCCTCCTTTTTCCTCTGTGTTAACACTGGTTACAAATTACTTTGCACATAAGTAGCAGAGATCACAATATGCCAGAGCGAAAATGGTTGGTGTTACATCTTGCATTTTTAATATAAGAGGGAGTCAGATTTTCTCAGATTACATTTTATATATCACAAAATCTGACTCCCCTCCTTTTTCCTCTCTGTTAACACTAGTTACAAATAAGTTAACACAGAAGTACCAGAGGTCACAATATGCCAGCAGAGTGAAAATGGTTGGTGTTACATCTTGCATTCATAATATAAGAGGGGAGTCAAATTTTGTCAGATTACATTTTACATATGAGAAAATCTGACTCCCCCTCCTTTTTACTTCTGTTAACACTAGCTACAAATAAGTTATTACATAAGTAGCAGAGGTCACAATATGCCAGCAGAGTGAAAATGGTCGGTGTTACATATTGCATTTTTAATATAAGAGGGGAGTCAGATTGTGACAGACGTAAAATGTAATCTGACATAATCTGACTCCCCTCCCTTTTTCTTTCTGTTAACACTAGTTACAAATAAGTTATTACATAAGTAGCAGAGGTCACAATATGCCAGCAGAGTGAAAATGGTTGGTGTTACATCTTGCATGTTAAATATAAGAGGGGAGTCAGATTTTGTCAGATTACATTTTATATATGACAAAATCTGACTCCCCTCCTTTTTTCCTCTCTGTTAACATTAGCTACGAATAAGTTATTACATAAGTAGCAGAGGTCACAATATGCCAGATTGAAAATGGTTGGTGTTACATCTTGCATTTTTGATATAAGAGGGGAGTCAGATTGTGACAGATGTAAAATGTGACCTGACAAAATCTCACTCCCCTCCTTTTTTCTTTCTGTTAACACTAGTTACAAATAAGTTAATACATAAGTAGCAGAGGTCACAATATGCCAGATTGAAAATGGTTGGTGTTACATCTTGCATGTTAAATATAAGAGGGAGTCAGATTGTGACAGATGTAAAATGTAATCTGACAAAATCTGACTCCCCTCCTTTTTCTTTCTGTTAATAGTAGTTACAAATAAGTTAACACATAAGTAGCAGAGGTCACAATATGCCAGCAGATTGAAAATGGTTGGTGTTACATCTTGCATGTTAAATATAAGAGGAGAGTCAGATTTTGTCAGATTACATTTTACATATGACAAAATCTGACTCCCCTCCTTTTTTCTTTCTGTAAACACTACTTACAAATAAGTTAATACATAAGTAGCAGAGGTCACAACATGCCAGCAGAGTGAAAACGGTTGGTGTTACATCTTGCATTTTTAATATAAGAGGGGAGTCAGATTTTCTCAATTACATTTTACATATGACAAAATCTGACTCCCCTCCTTTTTTCCTCTCTGTTAACACAAGTTACAAATAAGTTATTACATAAGTAGCAAAGGTCACAATATGCCAGAGTGAAAATGGTTGGTGTTACATCTTGCATGTTAAATATAAGAGGGGAGTCAGATTGTGACAGATGTAAAATGTAATCTGAAATAATCTGACTCCCCTCCTTTTTTCCACTCTGTTAACACTAGTTACAAATAAGTTATTACATAAGTAGCAGAGGTCACAATATGCCAGAGTGAAAATGGTTGGTGTTACATCTTGCATTTATGATATAAGAGGGGAGTCTGATTTTGTCAGATTACATTTTATATATGACAAATTCTGACTCCCCTCCTTTTTTCCACTCTGTTAACACTAGTTACAAATAAGTTATTACATAAGTAGCAGAGGTCACAATATGCCAGAATTGAAAATGGTTGGTGTTACATCTTGCATTTTTAATATAAGAGGGGAGTCAGATTTTCTCAGATATACATTTTACATATGACAAAATCTGACTCCCCTCCTTTTTCCCTCTCTGTTAACACTAGTTACAAATAAGTTAATACATAAGTAGCAGAGGTCACAATATGCCAGCAGATTGAAAATGGTTGGTGTTACATCTTGCATTTTTAATATAAGAGGGGAGTCTGATTTTGTCAGATTACATTTTATATATGACAAATTCTGACTCCCCTCCTTTTTTCCACTCTGTTAACACTAGTTACAAATAAGTTATTACATAAGTAGCAGAGGTCACAATATGCCAGCAGAGTGAAAATGGTTGGTGTTACATCTTGCATTTTTAATATAAGAGGGGAGTCAGATTGTGACAGATATAAAATGTAACCTGACAAAATCTGACTCCCCTCCTTTTTTCCTCTCTGTTAACACTAGTTACAAATAAGTTAATACATAAGTAGCAGAGGTCACAATATGCCAGCAGATTGAAAATGGTTGGTGTTACATCTTGCATTTTTAATATAAGAGGGGAGTCAGATTTTGTCAGATTACATTTTATATATGACAAAATCTGACTCCCCTCCTTTTTTCCTCTCTGTTAACACTAGTTACAAATAAGTTATTACATAAGTAGCAGAGGTCACAATATGCCAGATTGAAAATGGTCAGTGTTACATCTTGCATTTTTAATATAAGAGGGGAGTCAGATTGTGACAGATATAAAATGTAACCTGACAAAATCTGACTCCCCTCCTTTTTTCCTCTCTGTTAACACTAGTTACAAATAAGTTATTACATAAGTAGCAGAGGTCACAATATGCCAGATTGAAAATGGTTGGTGTTACATCTTGCATGTTAAATATAAGAGGGGAGTCAGATTGTGACAGATGTAAAATGTAATCTGACATGATCTGACTCCCCTCCTTTTTTCCTCTCTGTTAACACTAGTTACAAATAAGTTAATACATAAGTAGCTGAGGTCACAATATGCCAGATTGAAAATGGTTGGTGTTACATCTTGCATTTATAATATAAGAGGGGAGTCAGATTGTGACAGATGTAAAATGTGACCTGAAAAAATCTGACTCCCCTCCTTTTTTCCTCTGTGTTAACACTGGTTACAAATTACTTTGCACATAAGTAGCAGAGGTCACAATATGCCAGAGTGAAAATGGTTGGTGTTACATCTTGCATTTTTAATATAAGAGGGGAGCCAGATTTTCTCAGATTACATTTTATATATCACAAAATCTGACTCCCCTCCTTTTTTCCTTTCTGTTAACACTAGTTACAAATAAGTTATTACATAAGTAGCAGAGGTCACAATATACCAGATTGAAAATGGTTGGTGTTACATCTTGCATGTTAAATATAAGAGCGGAGTCAGATTGTGACAGATGTCAAATGTGACCTGAAAAAATCTGACTCCCCTCCTTTTTTCCTCTGTGTTAACACTGGTTACAAATTACTTTGCACATAAGTAGCAGAGGTCACAATATGCCAGAGTGAAAATGGTTGGTGTTACATCTTGCATTTTTAATATGAGAGGGGAGCCAGATTTTCTCAGATTACATTTTATATATCACAAAATCTGACTCCCCTCCTTTTTTCCTTTCTGTTAACACTAGTTACAAATAAGTTAATACATAAGTAGCAGAGGTCACAATATGCCAGCAGAGTGAAAATGGTTGGTGTTACATCTTGCATGTTAAATAAAGAGGGAGTCAGATTGTGACAGATGTAAAATGTAACCTGACAAAATCTGACTCCCCTCCTTTTTCCTCTCTGTTAACACTAGTTACAAATAAGTTAACACAGAAGTACCAGAGGTCACAATATGCCAGCAGAGTGAAAATGGTTGGTGTTATATCTTGCATTCATAATATAAGAGGGGAGTCAAATTTTGTCAGATTACATTTTACATATGAGAAAATCTGACTCCCCTCCTTTTTACTTCTGTTAACACTAGCTACAAATAAGTTATTACATAAGTAGCAGAGGTCACAATATACCAGATTGAAAATGGTTGGTGTTACATCTTGCATGTTAAATATAAGAGCGGAGTCAGATTGTGACAGATGTCAAATGTGACCTCACAAAATCTGACTCCCCTCCTTTTTTCCTCTCTGTTAACACTAGTTACAAATAAGTTATTACATAAGTAGCAGAGGTCACAATATGCCAGATTGAAAATGGTTGGTGTTACATCTTGCATGTTAATACAAGAGGGGAGTCAGATTTTGTCAGATTACATTTCACATATGACAAAATCTGACTCCCCTCCTTTTTTCTTTCTGTAAACACTAGTTACAAATAAGTTAATACATAAGTAGCAGAGGTCACAATATGCCAGCAGAGTGAAAATGGTTGGTGTTACATCTTGCATTTTTAATATAAGAGGGGAGTCAGATTTTGTCAGATTACATTTTATATATGACAAAATCTGACTCCCCTCCTTTTCCCCTCTCTGTTAACACTAGTTACAAATAAGTTATTACATAAGTAGCAGAGGTCACAATATGCCAGATTGAAAATGGTCAGTGTTACATCTTGCATTTTTAATATAAGAGGGGAGTCAGATTGTGACAGATATAAAATGTAACCTGACAAAATCTGACTCCCCTCCTTTTTTCCTCTCTGTTAACACTAGTTACAAATAAGTTAATACATAAGTAGCAGAGGTCACAATATGCCAGCAGAGTGAAAATGGTTGGTGTTACATCTTGCATTTTTAATATAAGAGGGGAGTCAGATTTTGTCAGATTACATTTTATATATGACAAAATCTGACTCCCCTCCTTTTTTCCTTTCTGTTAACACTAGTTACAAATAAGTTATTACATAAGTAGCAGAGGTCACAATATGCCAGATTGAAAATGGTTGGTGTTACATCTTGCATGTTAAATATAAGAGGGGAGTCAGATTGTGACAGATGTAAAATGTAATCTGACATAATCTGACTCCCTCCTTTTTCCACTCTGTTAACACTAGTTACAAATAAGTTATTACATAAGTAGCAGAGGTCACAATATGCCAGATTGAAAATGATTGGTGTTACATCTTGCATTTATAATATAAGAGGGGAGTCTGATTTTGTCAGATTACATTTTACATATGACAAAATCTGACTCCCCTCCTTTTTTCCTCTCTGTTAACACTAGTTACAAATAAGTTAATACATAAGTAGCAGAGGTCACAATATGCCAGATTGAAAATGGTTGGTGTTACATCTTGCATGTTAAATATAAGAGGGGAGTCAGATTGTGACAGATGTAAAATGTAATCTGACATGATCTGACTCCCCTCCTTTTTCCTCTCTGTTAACACTAGTTACAAATAAGTTAATACATAAGTAGCAGAGGTCACAATATGCCAGCAGAGTGAAAATGGTTGGTGTTACATCTTGCATTTATAATATAAGAGGGGAGTCAGATTTTGTCAGATTACATTTTATATATGACAAAATCTGACTCCCCTCCTTTTCCTCTCTGTTAACACTAGTTACAAATAAGTTAATACATAAGTAGCAGAGGTCACAATATGCCAGCAGATTGAAAATGGTTGGTGTTACATCTTGCATTTTTGATATAAGAGGGGAGTCAGATTGTACAGATGTAAAGTGTAACCTGACAAAATCTGACTCCCCTCCTTTTTCCTCTCTGTTAACACTAGTTACAAATAAGTTATTACATAAGTAGCAGAGGTCACAATATGCCAGAGTGAAAATGGTTGGTGTTACATCTTGCATTTATAATATAAGAGGGGAGTCAGATTTTGTCAGATTACATTTTACATATGACAAAATCTGACTCCCCTCCTATTTTCTTTCTGTTAACACTAGTTACAAATTAGTTAATACATAAGTAGCAGAGGTCACAATATGCCAGATTGAAAATGGTTGGTGTTACATCTTGCATGTTAAATATAAGAGGGGAGTCAGGTTGTGACAGATGTAAAATGTGACCTGACAAAATCTGACTCCCCTCCTTTTTTCTTTCTGTTAACACTAGTCACAAATAATTTATTACATAAGTAGAAGAGGTCACAATATGCCAGCTTGAAAATGGTTGGTGTTACATCTTGCATGTTAAATACAAGAGGGGAGTCAGATTTTGTCAGATTACATTTTACATATGACAAAATCTGACTCCCCTCCTTTTTTCCTCTCTGTTAACACTAGTTACAAATAAGTTAATACATAAGTAGCAGAGGTCACAATATGCCAGATTGAAAATGGTTGGTGTTACATCTTCCATTTTTAATATAAGAGGGGAGTCAGATTTTCTCAGATTACATTTTACATATGACAAAATCTGACTCCCCTCCTTTTCCCCTCTCTGTTAACACTAGTTACAAATAAGTTATTACATAAGTAGCAGAGGTCACAATATGCCAGATTGAAAATGGTCGGTGTTACATCTTGCATGTTAAATATAAGAGGGGAGTCAGATTGTGACAGATGTAAAATGTAACCTGACAAAATCTGACTCCCCTCCTTTTTTCCTCTCTGTTAATACTAGTTACAAATAAGTTATTACATAAGTAGCAGAGGTAACAATATGCCAGAGTGAAAATGGTTGGTGTTACATCTTGCATTTATAATATAAGAGGGGAGTCAGATTTTGTCAGATTACATTTTATATATGACAAAATCTGACTCCCCTCCTTTTTTCTTTCTGTTAACACTAGTTACAAATAAGTTAATACAGAAGTAGCAGAGGTCACAATATGCCAGCAGAGTGAAAATGGTTGGTGTTACATCTTGCATTTTTAACATAAGAGGTGAGTCAGATTGTGACAGATGTAAAGTGTAACCTGACAAAATCTGACTCCCCTCCTTTTTTCCTCTCTGTTAACACTAGTTACAAATAAGTTAATACAGAAGTAGCAGAGGTCACAATATGCCAGAGTGAAAATGGTTGGTGTTACATCTTGCATTTATAATATAAGAGGGGAGTCAGATTTTGTCAGATTACATTTTACATATGACAAAATCTGACTCCCCTATTTTCTTTCTGTTAACACTAGTTACAAATTAGTTAATACATAAGTAGCAGAGGTCACAATATGCCAGATTGAAAATGGTTGGTGTTACATCTTGCATGTTAAATATAAGAGGGGAGTCAGGTTGTGACAGATGTAAAATGTGACCTGACAAAATCTGACTCCCTCCTTTTTCTTTCTGTTAACACTAGTCACAAATAATTTATTACATAAGTAGAAGAGGTCACAATATGCCAGCTTGAAAATGGTTGGTGTTACATCTTGCATGTTAAATACAAGAGGGAGTCAGATTTTGTCAGATTACATTTTACATATGACAAAATCTGACTCCCCTCCTTTTTTCCTCTCTGTTAACACTAGTTACAAATAAGTTAATACATAAGTAGCAGAGGTCACAATATGCCAGATTGAAAATGGTTGGTGTTACATCTTCCATTTTTAATATAAGAGGGGAGTCAGATTTTCTCAGATTACATTTTACATATGACAAAATCTGACTCCCCTCCTTTCCCCTCTCTGTTAACACTAGTTACAAATAAGTTATTACATAAGTAGCAGAGGTCACAATATGCCAGATTGAAAATGGTCGGTGTTACATCTTGCATGTTAAATATAAGAGGGGAGTCAGATTGTGACAGATGTAAAATGTAACCTGACAAAATCTGACTCCCCTCCTTTTTTCCTCTCTGTTAATACTAGTTACAAATAAGTTATTACATAAGTAGCACAGGTAACAATATGCCAGAGTGAAAATGGTTTGTGTTACATCTTGCATTTATAATATAAGAGGGGAGTCAGATTTTGTCAGATTACATTTTATATATGACAAAATCTGACTCCCCTCCTTTTTTCTTTCTGTTAACACTAGTTACAAATAAGTTAATACAGAAGTAGCAGAGGTCACAATATGCCAGCAGAGTGAAAATGGTTGGTGTTACATCTTGCATTTTTAACATAAGAGGTGAGTCAGATTGTGACAGATGTAAAGTGTAACCTGACAAAATCTGACTCCCCTCCTTTTTTCCTCTCTGTTAACACTAGTTACAAATAAGTTAATACAGAAGTAGCAGAGGTCACAATATGCCAGCAGAGTGAAAATGGTTGGTGTTACATCTTGCATTTTGAACATAAGAGGTGAGTCAGATTGTGACAGATGTAAAATGTGACCCGAAAAATCTGACTCCCCTCCTTTTTTCCTCTCTGTTAACACTAGTTAAAAATAAGTTAATACATAAGTAGCAGAGGTCACAATATGCCAGTAGAGTGAAAATGGTTGGTGTTACATCTTGAATTGTTAACATAAGAGGGGAGTCAGATTGTGACAGATGTAAAATGTGACCCGAAAAAATCTGACTCCCCTCCTGTTGTCGTCTCTGTTAACACTAGTTAAAAATAAGTTAATACATAAGTAGCAGAGGTCACAATATGCCAGATTGAAAATGGTTGGTGTTACATCTTGCATTTTTAATATAAGAGGGGAGTCAGATTGTGACAGATGTAATCTGACAAAATCTGACTCCCCTCCTTTTTTCTTCTCTCTTAACACTAGTTACAAATAACTTTACACATAAGTAGCAGAGGTCACAATTTGCCAGTAGAGTGAAAATGGTTGGTGTTACATCTTGCATTTTTAATAGAAGAGGGGAGTCAGATTGTGACCGATGTAAATTGTGTAATTACGAGTGCACTGTTGAGAGACCATGCAGAGATTGGTCACCACAACTTCTTAGACCAGATGGAGATATATTGAAACATGCTGGTTGTGAAGGTGAGGGTTAGAACCTGAATTAGTGTCCTTGGTGTTTTCAAAATGGCTGCTGTGAAAAAGCAGCCATTTTGAACCATTTAGAACTGGGATTTAGATTTTTTATTAGTGTCCTTGGTCACACATGTCTTTTCAAAATGGCTGCTAATTCACAGCAGCCTTTTTTAACCATTTCAAAACTTTGAAAACACAGCTGTTGCCATTGTATTTTTCCCGGCACTGAACAGCGGCGCACAAAGGATCTTGGGATATGGGAGGCTGCGAAGGATAGTTGCAGTGCATCCTCCAAAAAGAGGGAAAAGAAGGAGGCATTTGAAGGAGCCCTCGAATTGGGACAGTCTTCGCACGGCATTGTGACATAGTCGGCCTTCAAATGTGTGCTTCGAAAGATGCAGCCCCTGAATTGGGACACAGCTTTAGTGTCCTTTTCAAAATGGCTGCTTCTTTCACAGCAGCCATTTTAAACCATTTCAAAACTTTGAAAACACAGGTGTTTTCAAAATGGCTGCTGTGAAAGAAGCAGCCATTTTGAACCATTTAGGACTTGGATTTAGAACCTTTATTAGTGTCCGTGGTAACACATGTCTGAATCTCAAAATGGCTGCTGTGAAAGAAGTAGCCATTTTGAACCATTTAGAACTTGGATTTAGAACCTTAATTAGTGTCCGTGGTAACACATGTCTCAATCTCAAAATGGCTGCTGTGAAAGAAGTAGCCATTTTGAACCATTTAGAACTTGGATTTAGAACCTTAATTAGTGTCCGTGGTAACACATGTCTCAATCTCAAAATGGCTGCTGTGAAAGAAGCAGCCATTTTGAACCATTTAGAACTTGGATTTAGAGCCTTCATTAGTGTCCGTGGTAACACATGTCTCAATCTCAAAATGGCTGCTGTGAAAAAGCAGCATTTAGAATTTAGGTTTATAATCTTAAAAAGGTCCAGTGTGTAAGATTTGGGGCCTTTATTTTCTGAATTTTCAGGCTGCCAGGCAGACAGGGCAATATTCATAACTATGTTTTCATGCATATATGATCACCTGAAAATAAGAATCTTTTTACTTTTGTTACTTAAAAATTATATTTACAGTGGGAGCTGGTCCTCTTTCATGGAGGCCGCCATTTTGAAACACCATGTTTCTACAGACTAAACTAAATAGTAACTCTAGACAGGGTCCTTAAAGTGTTGTTTCTCCTTTACACTAAGAAGGTGAGGGTGATGTGAGGAGATTGCAATGCAGCGATTAGACCACTAGATGCAGCTAAATTCTACATACTGGACGTTTAATTGGTATCATTGGTACCACCTGTGTTTTCAAAATGGCTGCTGTGAAAAAAATTCTAAATGGTTCAAAATGGCTGCTTTTACAGCAGCCATTTTGAACAATTTATAGTAGAACTTGGATTTAGAGCCTTTATTATCCGTTGTTTTTACGGAAAAATACTGGCAGCAGTGGTTGCCAGAATAATCTTGTTAAAAATACAATAAAATGTAAACAGCATTACAGAATAACTTGTGCATTTCACTGGGATCCCATGTAAAATTAATGATAACTAAATGTAAATTTTACAGGTATGCAATGTACAATAATCAATACATAATTGTTAATTTTACGGATATTCAATGTGCAATTAACAATGATTTCATGAACATTTCAGAGGGATTCAATGTAAGGTAAGCAGTTTTAGGATGTAAAATTTACAAGTTGTTCAGTAATGTTTACATACCGTATGAACTGCATTCCTAACAGGATTATTCTGGCAACCACAGCTGCCAGTTTTTATCCGTAAAATCAACAGGACATGTACGCATGTATTACAGTTTTACTTTTTATCCGCAGTGCTTCAAATTACTTCTAAATGTTAATTTGAAGATAGACTGTAACAAACCACTCGTTAGTCAATGAATCATTCTAAAGAATGCAAGTTTATTTTTGAAAACAGTGGAGTTATGAGTGCTGTGGTCACTCAAAGGAACACCTATGGGAATAGAGAAGAGAAAGAGGCACATACAGGGATCTCCATTAGTTTAATTTGTTAAGTCAGTCAATAATCAAAGACAACAGTAGCAGTAGCACTATCACACGCACCTTTATAAATGGCTCGCCAATCATGGATAGGAACATCTAGAAGTTAGAAGTCTTGCCTTAGTTGAATTTTGACCCCGTATTTTGGTCACTCCTATGGAACACCTATGGGAATAGGAACGAGAAAGAAACACACACAGGATCTCCATTACACTGCGTTCCAAATACACACTATAGTGTCCTTGGTAACGCCTGTGTTTTCAAAGACGGGGCACTCCATTACTTCTACACCATGAACCCAGAGGTGTTTAATCATGTTGGTCGTGCACCCTCCTTTGCACGATATAATCTTATTGCAAGTGTTGCACTGAGCGACGGACTGGTCATTTCTTTTATTAAAGTTAAGCCACACTTTCGATCGCCGCTGCACACTGTCCATGGATGCGCACACATTTCTTGCAGATTCTTCTTCGCTGGTGTTCAGCAGCTTCTTCTTCCGGTCGGCGGACTGGGTATCGAAACTAGGAATCGGAATTAAAAATTTTTAAAGGATTCCGGGAGAGTCGAAATGTTAGTCCCGGTTCCAATAGATACTCGATGCCCAACCCTAGTAATGAGGTGGACTCCATGCTGTCCACTGGCTCCCAGCCACCTCCAAAAAGGCCAAGAGAAAGAAAAAGCAGGCTGAGAAGGAGGAAGCCAGAGAAGCAGCTTTATATGAACAAAATGGCAAACAAAGCAAACAGTCCTGTTGTGTTGACTTCAAAATGTGAGATTCAAGTATAGAACCTCACACACACTACCTGACCTGTTGTGATCAATATCACTGAAAATCCCAATGTCCCTGTATGTTCTCACCACCAGTGTGGTCACATACTCCAAACCATTTACAGTCCAAGCTGTAGTGATGGAACTGTAGGCTCTCCATGTAGGCTTTAAGTGAAGGACATAACCACCATGATGTCCTATTTGTTAAATACTTCATTTACACATTTACATTGAGACATTATGTAGATCAGTTTGACCAGTTAAAAGCTCCTTTACCACTGAGTTAATGAGTTTAGTGTTTAGTGTTGCTTAGGCATCAAATGGGTTTTGCACATTAGAAAGATCCACTGCAATAAATATGACAAACACTGTGTGACATAAGGAAAGTTCATTTATTAATGTATAAACAAAATGCAGAAGAAAACTTCAATTCACTGAAACAAAAAGCGAGAGAGGATAGCAGCACACATCCTGTGTATGATGTCAAAGACGGTTGTCTTTGGCACATCAAAGACTCGGGAGACAACTGTGTATGACAGTCCATGTGCCAACCAGTAGGCTACACCACAATGAGGACCTCCATATGCAGACCCCAGCCATGGGTCTTCTCCCTTCTGAGAAGGGCCATCAGTGTCTCGATAGAGACCGTTGACAGAGGGCCATGGCTGTTTGGGGTGGCATAAATTTTGCTTCTCTCCTGTAAAAGACAATAGACAAAGTTTGTTAATGTTGTTAATGTTGAGTAAGGCAAAACACAACAGCTATATTCTATTAGATTACAGAAACAATCAAGTGGGATGGGATGTACAATTTAAGCATCCTCCAAGACATCTATGTTCAAAACCATATCAGCATCCTCTTACCAACACAGTGCCATGAGCCTCCGCCGTCGTACCCTCCTCCTATGGATCTCTTTGGTTTCTCTGCAACACAAACCAGACAGCAGCAAGCTCTACATCTCCCATTGTGCTTTACAATTCTGATACTGTCCAGCTGCCCTTTCATAGGTCACTGATTGAGGGCAGACTCATCAGGATCTATTGTGCAGCTGGATAGATGGACTGGCATTCCTTTAAGTGTAATCGTGTTGGGGCTGTAGCTCTCTTCACAACATGACAGACACAGGTCGTTCTTTGAAGACGGGCGTTTATTGCTTAGACATATCTTGCTTCTCATCCCTGCACGTCTTGCTCACGCCGTGAGAACTGTATTAGCATGAATAAACATAACAAGAACGCATCAGCGGTATGTTAACTTATAAGAAATAAAATACAAATGAGACACACAGCGCCGAAATAGAAGGAAAAGGAAAACAAATACCTCGTTGGCCGCTTGCTGTGAAAAGAGGGTAAAGTCCTTGGAAAGTCTCTTGAAAAGTTGGTTAATTATCTTCCTTCAGCTTCAAACATTGACATAACTTGAATAAAAAAGAAGTCTTGCTACATACACACACCTTGCGTTGCATGAGTTCCTCTAATTACGCTGTAGTAGAACCACAACTGGGAAACATTAGTTCCTAGCATAAACAATACAATGAACTAAAAACATTTTTATCTGTCACATGAGAATTTTATCATATCAATTTACATTCACATCAAATTATTATTTATTCATTAACTTATTTAAATTGTGATGTAGTTTATGAACTCAGATTTATGCGACACTTACAGGGGCCTTGTCACCAGTGTTGCCAGATTGGGCTACTTTTGTTTACGTCAGGCGGGGACAAAAATACATTGGGCGGGTGAATAAAATTTGGGCTGCTTTTGTCCACATTTGGCAAGTTTTTAATATTGTGAAAACAGCTCTCTCTCTCTCTCTCTCTCTCTCTCTTTTAAATAAACAAATAGCTTTAATAAATAAATAAATAATTGACGTGAGTTGTAGGTTATTCAATCGGCATCTTTTTTTTTTTTTTTTCCCCAATCGGCATCATTTCATTTGGCAACATAACCGTGACGTCAGTTCAGCAAACGCACTGTAGCCGCGCTGAATTTGAAGCGGGTGGCCTAGCTAAGTTAGCATCATGCCAAAGTGGGGAAAATATAAGAAATCCAACAGGAAGGAATGGGAGACCGACCCTAAACTTAAGACCTGGATCGCTGCTGTCCCAGGAGACGACTCTAAAGCCTGTTGCAAGTATTGTAACACAGAAATAAGAGCTCAGCTTAATGATCTGAAAGAACATGGCGCCACAAAAAGTCCCGCTGTGCGCCGAGTGTGAAATCTTTTGTTGTACCGATGGGATCTGATGTAGGACAAGGCACAGTCAAAGATGACCAAAAACGTTGTGAACTTAGGATTGCAACCTACGTTGCCTGCCACACTTCCATCAATGCTGTTCAGGACTTGTCAGATATACTCCAAGAGGAGTTGGGAGCGTTCAAAATGCCACAGGACAAAGTGTACAGCTGTTATCACATCTGTTCTGGCACCACATTTCAGAGAGGAGTTAAAGGAAGATGTTGGTGAGTCTCCATATTCTCTCTATCTGGACGAAACTACGGATATATCAGTTAACAAGCTCCTCTGCATATGTGTGAAGTACCGATCACAGAAACACAACAGGTTTGTCAGTACTTACCTGGGGCTTGTTGATCTTCTCAGCGCTGATGCTCAAGGCATATCAGATGCGATTGTTTCTTTCCTGAGTGAATGTGGCCTTGACATTAAACATATGGTGGGGATTGCTACGGATGGGGCAAGTGTTATGGTCGGAAAAAATCATTCCGTTTTCACACTCCTCAAACAAAAGCAGCCTAGTTTACATCTTATTCGCTGCGTTTGCCACTCATTGGATATAATGGCTCATAAAGCAATGCAACTTCTTCCAAGCAATCTGGACTATATGATAAGAGAAACCTACAACTGGTTCGCACACTCAGCAAAGCGCCAGAGTGACTATAACAGTGTCTACAAGGCCATCAATGACGGTGGCTGTCCTCTGAAATTCATATCCCCCAGCTCAACCCATTGGTTGGTGATCTCAGACTGTATCGAAAGAATTTTAGAGCAAGAAGATGCCCTCAAGCTACACTTCAGTTTGGTTTCAAGTGCCGAACACTGCTATGCAGCCAGGCTTTTGAATGAAATGTATAGTGACAAATCAAACAGTCTGTACATGCACTTCCGTGTTGCCCGTGTTGATGGAAATCAAAACTGTGAACAAATACTGTATTTCCAGCTGGAAACGGGAGATACTGTTGTTTATTTGATGGTGATGATGTGAAGATGATGAAGGAAAAAATCTCCGCTGACACCGTCTTTCTTGTATATAAAAAAGGTTTATTACAAAGAAGTTCAGCATCAAAAACACAAGCACCCAGGATTGCTTGGAGAGGATTCAGTGCCAATGCAAATCACTCTGAGCATCACAATCCTAAACCCCAACTTATATAGGGGAGCTGTTATTGTCTAAAACTTAATGTATTCCAGCTGGAACAGAGTTCATCTTTCAAGCAATGCAAAACCTAAAGAACACCTCTCCTATGGGGCACATAACCTTTAACCTTAGGCCTCTATGACAAATCTACTCCAGACTTACGGGCACCAAGTAGAACTCCAGATACCTCAATACGCTGGGTGTTTTTAGGGATCTTGACAGGCTGTACATGTCGACATTGAGGAGAGTTGTGAAGCCCAGCGTATTATGCATGAACAACGACAGTCGTCTCAGAGAACTTGACCTTAAATCATCCAGCCTCTACCTCTCACACCAGGACGCGGACCTGGGCTCCTCATTCCAACAGCAGCTGGAAGCCAGCACATTAGCGCCGGAGCTGAAGGATATAGAATAGAATAGAATTTCCGCGCACTGTTTTGATTTTCTAAAAGAAGTACTGGTGCAGTATCAAATGCGTCTTCCTGCATCAATGGAAATGCTCCGCAAACTGGAACTTTTTTGTCCGAAGCTGGTGATGTCAACAATAAACAGGCCAGGAGTAAAAGACTTGCCCACTGAGTTTTTCTCTTGTTCGGTGGACACCTTGGAGAGCCAGTGGAGAAACATTGCATCAGCCGGCTTCTCAAGTGATCAGGCCATTGACGCCTTTTGGCTGGAAGCTGAGGCATTTCAAGATGCTGGAGGAAACCAGTGTTTCAAAGATTTAGCACTGGGTGTCATCACATTGCTCACTCTGCCAATAGCAAATGCCCACGTTGAGAGAGCGATTTCCCAGGTGACGCTGCTAAAGGATGACACCAGAAATCGCATGGGATTACGGCTCCTTTCCAGCCCCATGGATGTGCGCTCTGGCCTGAGCAGAAACGGACTGACATCCACCACTTTCAAACCTCCCCGACAGTTGTTGGGGAGGTTTGATTCATCCATGTATTAGCCAGCCGACCTGGCTTCCAGTGACTGTAAAAAGTTCTTCGTTCTTAACATTGTTCAAGTTAATGGAAAGACGGTGATTCTGCGTAAGGGTAAGATGATTTTTTTATGCCACCTTATCTTATTTGCACTGTGACTGATTTGTAGCCCACTTATTCTATGGCATTTGCTTGTTTATTTTAAAACTAGTTTTTCATGGTTGTGTGTTCGGAATCTCAATCAGCTGCTGTACGGCCAGGTCGTTGTGCGTCTTTCAGCACCACAGGTGTGGAAAGCAGCGAGGAGAAAAAGAGGGGGAGGGAGGGAGAGAGGCGAAAAAGAGAGGCAGGGAGAGGCACTCTGTGCATATTTTTTTTTGTTTTAAATTGTTTTGCAAGTAGTCCTCATACGGGTCATTTGTGATGTAAATAATGAAATTTATTAGGCCTACACGGCTTAAAAGTGCACCTTTTTACATGCAGCTGACATTATTACTAATCTGGGCCTGGCGCTAGGATGCCAGAGGTTCATCTTGCAATTTGTGTAGCCTATGGTTGATTTACTGCGCTCTTGTTGGTTGCAATTTGCAAAAAACCTATTTATCTATCATTTATGTGTGGTTATTTGATGCAGATATGAAGCTCTGGATACTTACGAGTGTTTTCTATTGCATGTATTATGATTTTACGTGTTTACACGGGTTGTAGCAACTCATAATGTAATAATGGCTCATAATGTAATAACAGCTCATAATGTAATAACTTACATGTAATAAAAGTTCATAATGAAATAATCGGCTCATAATGTAATAAAATCATGAGCGCATAATGTAATAACGTCTTTGCGCACAATGTAATAATGTAACAATTTATTACATTATGAGCCCAGCTGTATAGCAACTCATAATGTAATAATGGCTCATAAAGTAATAACTTCAATGTAATAAAAGTTCATAATGTAATAATCGGCTCATAATGTAATAAAATCATGAACACATAACGTAACAGCTTTGCACATAATGTAATAACTTATTACATCATTAGCCTTACTGATGATGCTCATAATGTAATAACAGCTCATAATGTAATAATAGATTATATTGTAAAAAAAGTGTTGCATTATCATCATTTACCTCTGAAATAAAGGTACAAATAAAGCAAAAGACATGGGTTTCAGCACCTTTAATGAACAGAATTAGTGAAACTGAGTAGCCTATTATTTAATAATAGCCTAACTGTATGTATCAGATCTAATGCTTCACCCACATGCCATGAATGGGATACATCTTTCTAATTTTGTGGAAGGACAATGGGATGACTATGTGCAAAACATGCAGCACAGTGGTACAAATGGTGATCATCTGACTCTACAAAGAGCATCCATCAATGTGCAGTTTATGGTTGTATCAACACTGGGTGTCAATGCAACAGCAATAGTATCCCCACATGGTCACTATAATGAAAGTCTGCCATTGCTGATTCTAGGGCATTTCGCTGAAGGTTGTGGGGACCATTATGTGAGTCTTGATGGACCAGTCAGACCATTGATAAAAAGAATACAGGACGCAGATAAGCAGAGGTTACATCTTTATAACCCTAACTCTGACCAATATTGAAACCCTGACTATGACCAACATTCAAACCCTGATTCTGACCACCATTCAAACCCTGACTCTGAACACCATTCAAACCCCGACCACCATTCAAACCCTGACCACCATTCAAAACCTGACTCTGACCACCATTCAGACCCTGACTCTGACCAACCTTCAAACCCAGACTCTGACCAACATTCAAACCCTGACTGTGACCACCATTCAGACCATTCAAAACCTGACTCTCACCAACATTCAAACCCAGACTCTGACCATCACTCTGATCCTGACTCTGACCACCATTCAAAACCTGACCTTGACCACCATTCAGACCTTGACTCTGACCAACATTCAAACCTTGACTCTGACCACCATTTAAAACCTGACTGTGACCAACATTCATATCCTGACTCTGACTAATATTCAAACCCAGACTCTGATCATCACTCTGACCCTGACTCTAACCATCACTACAATGATCCTCATGATGACATGGTGTTAGGGTCCATGTTAGGATCCATGTCCCACATGGTGACCTCAACACAGAAAAATTTATATACGTGGTTCTTAGGTTGAATGTTTAGATATTGAGACGGATGAAGACTGCTGTATAAATATTAGCAGGTTATATAAAGTAGCTGGATGCAATAGTGGCCTTGCATCCAACATCAGGCAGCTCTTCAGCCAAAATGCCAGGTGGTTTACCGCATGGATTGTGATTCGACACATATCCTCTGGATGGTTCCATATAACCGACATATATTGGAAGAAATAAAGTTTTCTTTTTTTCTAAATCCCATTCACCTGTTCAGCCCCTGATCTGTGTGATCACGGGCACAGTGCCTGACAAATGGAGCCCTGGACTAGATTTTTGTTGGCTAACTATAATTTATGATTATGTATTATTTATGCGTATTGTTTAATTAAATCACGATTTGTGTTTTTTTTACTTTGGTATCCTGACAGGCTGAAGAACTTCTGAGCTCAGTGAGCTGGTTCATGTTTTGTATGACCCCCCCTACAGTATGTCTGTTCTTTAAGTATATAGTTTCACAAGTTCCAAAATAAAGTGAATGTTGAATGAACATGCTGCTTGTATCATGTATTTAATGTAAGTAGCAGGAAAATGTTTAAAAGCATTTATTAAATTGGCATTAAAGACCAACAATAAAAAACAGCAACATTTTAACTCTAAGGTCTTCATCAGGCTGTATACTGTAGAAGGAAAGAGTGTTAACTTACTTATTTGAAAAGAACTATCTTAAATTTGTTTTTAATGTAGAAGTTACTGTTTTCTGCATTTATTGTAGCAATAGAAAATGCTCTTAAACTACATGAACTACAGTCCCCCTCCCTCTTCCCTTATCCACCCTATTACTGTAGTGCCACCTATGTACAAATCATAGTCAAACACAGACCTCAGCCTGTAGGTGAATTCGAGTAGTCAATGTGCAGGTGTGGCCATTATGGACTTAATGCTCCACCATGTTTTGCAGAAATTGTGTGATTCTGCTTACATACAGACAGACCATCACAGAGGTGAAAGCAGGTCCTTTCACCCTGCAGGAATGGCAAAGGTAAAGAAATGGTTATAATGCAACACTTTTGTCACAGTATAAGCCACTGTTACATTATGAGCTGTTATTACATTATGAGTTGCTATATAGTTGGGCTCATAATGTAATAAATTGTTACATTATTACATTGTGCGCAAAGACGTTATTACGTTATGCGCTCATGATTTTATTACATTATGAGCCGATTATTACATTATGAACTTTTATTACATGTAATTTATTACATTACGAGCTGTTATTACATTATGAGCCATTATTACATTATGAGTTGCTACACGGGTGTCTGGCAACTTCGTGGTTTGGGCTGGTTTTTATTGGATTGGGCGGGTTCTAAGACGTGATTGGGCTGGAAACTGTCAACACCTTCCTTTCTTCATGTGTTCAATACTTTTTCCCTGTGTAATTTCACATTATTACACTAGTGCTGTCAATCGATTAAAATATTTAATCGCGATTAATCTCATGAATGTCATAGTTAACTCGCGATTAATCGCAAATTAATCGCACATTTTTATCTATTCTAAATGTCCCTTGAATTATCATTTTAATACTCTTATCAACATGGAAAAGTGGATAGGCTTGCTTTGTGCAAATGTTTTTTTATTGCAAACCACAACAACAACATGTAGTGTTACAGCCATTCACGTCTGAAGCAAAATCTCAAACAAAGCAACACTATCAATAAACAGATGACAAAAAAATAAATACCTAGTCACAAAAACAGCCCCCTCAACAACCTTCAAAACAGGGTGATACAAAATAAATCCATCCATTGTCGCCTGGTTATGACGCGGAGGAGGCGGAGAATTTGAATTGCCGGTGTGTTTGGCCATCAAGTCGTATTTCAGACTGGATGTGCTACGATGATAACTCAGTTCACACCGACAATACACACAGATAACTTTTATCTAACGAACTTTTCCATTCATAATTTTGTTAGCAGCGTCCATTTCAGCATCTCGTGCTCGACATCCACACAATACGGTAACGTGGGGCGCGCTTATTGTTTTGCTTCCGGTTTACAGCTGGATCCTGTAGTTTTTCTAACGTTACTAGCAGTGGCCACAGCTTATGAAAAAACTACAATTTCACTAGGTCACAAAGAGCGTTAATCTCGCGATAAAAAAATTAACGGCGTTAAAATTGTTTTGCGTTAACGCGTTAATAACGCGATATTTTTGACAGCACTATATTACACATAACTTAATTTCTGAACTTATTTGTTTTGGTTTCTTTATATGTATGGATTACTTTGGTTGTTACCAACACCTGGTGAAAACTTCATGTCAATAGCACCTTTAGAAATATGTTTACTGAGAAAAATGGTGACGTGTTCAATACTTATTTTACCCGCTGTAATTGACTATTCGACCACACCCTAGGTTTATAACCTTAATTAGTATCATTGGGACCACCTGTGTTTTCAAAATGGCTGCTTCTTCACAGCAGCCATTTTAAGCCATTTCAAAACTTTGAAAACAAAGGGGTTTTCAAAATGGCTACTGTGAAAAAACAGCCATTTTGAACCATTTAGAACTTAAATTTAGAACCTTAATTAGTATCATTGGTAACACCTGTTTTCAAAATGGCTGCTGTAAAACTGGTGACTGGTAGGAATAAATGGGTTAAAGCAATGAAAACATGGCATCAAAAAGGCAACAGGAGTCTGGTGCTGAGAAAAAGAAAAAAGAAAAAGCAAACTGATGTGTAAAAATGTTATTTAATAATATAAAAATTCACTTTTTCAGTTGTAATATACTTAAGTTGTTCAATTCTATTGAAGCAGATTGCACTTTTACTGTTATTTATTTTATTGTTATTGTAATTGTTATTTAAAAATGAATAATATATCTCTGGTTCAAAAAAGCAAAGCTGAGTAATTTTTTAATTTATTTATTTTTCTGTTGGGGGGGGCACCACAAAGCAATTACGCCTAGGGCACCAAATTGGCTACCAGTGGCCCTGATGAGAAGGAGCCAAGCCGTAAGGCGACGCTCTCGATTTTCCAGTACATCTACGTTCCAACCCTCAACTATCATGAGCTTTGGGTAGTGACTGAAACAATGAGTTTGCAGCTACAAACAGCTGAAATGAGCTTCCTTCCCCTGGTGGCTGGGCTCAGCCTTAGAGATAGGGTAAGGAGCTTGAACATCCGGCAGGAGCTCAGAGTAGAGCTGCTGCTCCTTCACGTCAAAAGTAAGCAAGCTCATTTTCACGTCAAAATTAGCTTGCTGAGGTGGTTCAAGCATCTGATTGGGATACCCCCTTGGGGTGCCTCACAATGACAGTGCAAAGAATGGACAGAGCCTGAGTCATGTCACCCGTAGGTTTCCGAAGCGCTGTTTTGAAGTCGAAAATTTGCGACGCTGGACACTGCCATGTTGGATGTACTGCCTCTTTCCCCTCCCGGCTAACCTTAATATCGGCAAAGACGTGGATCATCTGCAGACCTGAGGTGGGCCGAATGAAGCCTGGGTGCTCGATTAATATGCGCAACTTTGAGCCTTTATATCATTTGAACAGGTGAGTTAAAAAGAAAAACCCACCCCCCTCACAGTTGTCATGGAAGAGGAAATTAGCTATAGAGACCAGAGAAGTGTTGAAGTTTTATTACTATATAGAAAAAAATGATCCTTTCATATCTACATTGGGAGCAGGTCCTCTTTCATGGAGGCCGCCATGTTGAAACAGCATGTTTCTACTGTAGCCTAGAACAGACAAACTAAATACCGACTCTAGTTAGGGCCTTTCAATTGTTGTTTCTCCTTTACACTAGGAAGGTGAGGGTGATGTGAGGAGATTGCAATGCAGCAATTACACCACTAGATGCAACTAAATTCACACTGGACATTTAGACTACTGTGTGTACATCACTGGTCCTGTACAGTACTCCTTTCTTTTCAGGTGTAAGCATGCACATGACAATAAATAAACCTTGAAAAATGAAAATGTTTTTAACCTTAAGGTCTCAGGTTTTTGCCATGTTGGTTGTTTTTTTTTTTTTTTTTTGGCTTTTTCAAGCTTTATTTCTGACAGAGACAGCTGAAGAGTGACAGGAATGCAGGGAGAGAGAGACGAGGAATGACATGCGGGAAAGAGCCACAGGTCGGATTCGAACCTTGGACTTCCGCAGCGAGGACCGAGCCTTTGTACATGGGGCAGCTGCTCTACCAACTGAGCTAAACACCGCCCCAGCCATGTTGGTTTTACACATGCAGACTCGTTTCCACTTTGGTGCGCAGTGTGTCAGTTTTGTTTAGTATCTCACCTGGCAGGTGTACTTGCACAGCAGTTATTCAAAATGTCTGAAACTTTTGATTTTGATGTACTGAAACCTGACAAGAGCCAAAACAGGACAACATGTTGCTTCATGATTATCCAAAGTGAGTTCAGCGTTGACCACCTGATGGCAGCATTGTTGCATCAGCAGTGGTTACTGTTTGACTGGGAGTCCTGTGTACACGCAGTACAGGTTGTGTTGATAATACAACAAATATGTCCAAGTGGACTCGACATTCATTTCAAGTGTGACATGTCCACACACACACACACAGACACACACAAGCACGCACTATGTATGATTGCTTCCAGTGGAACAAACGATGTCTTATAAACTAGATAGATTGGTATACAGTACATCCTGCCAGAGTCATTTACTGTATATGTTTATGGTGATGATAGTGAAAAGACAGATTCATCCAGACACACACACACACACACACACACACACACACACGTTTATCCAGCATAAACTGTGAAGGCAACCAGACACAGGAACACTCAGTGTGGATATATACAGGGACTCATTTTACACTTTTGTTTTGAAGGTGACATGACATGAGTATGCTGCTGTCCAACACTTCACTGTGTTCTCTGGTTTTCTTCATTTCTTCAAATCTGGAATCCCTAAAACTGTGTTATTTTGTGTTCAAAAGTGTCATAGCGCTGCATTACCACAGCCCACTACCTTAAATGCATATATCTTATTAACATTGATCATGTTTATCATTGGTAATGTGACAAGCTTTTAGCCACAGCTTGTGGAGTTCGATGCAGCAGAATGTTTTAGACTTTGAGTTCAGTACTTCTTTACCGAATTTTTTTTTTTAAAAAACCTTCAAGTTGGTTATATGAAGAAGTTTAGTAGATCAGTAAGAATTTTTACTTTTGAAATTCAAACAATTGCTCTGTCTGACAAAAAAATTAATTAGTGCAGCTTGAAGCTACGCAAGTTATTAAATTATGACAGCTACTTTTTTAGGGGGGAAATCAAGCAAATAAAAAACCCCGCAAAGAAATCAAGAGAAAAATAAGTAAAAGACAATACCCAAGCGAGACAAAAATAAGAAATCAGGAAGGAGACGTGAGCAGAAAAGGGAGCGAGAGGCCAGCGGAGCGTTTAAATCTGAGTACTGATGTGTGATTCAAATGCTAAGCAGGCAGAGAAAGATCTGTATCTGTCAGCCTTCCTCTGTATGAAATGGAAATGAGCCCAGAGAGTAGAAAACAGGGGAACAAATCTAATTAGATATAAGATAAAATGTGGAAGAATGAAGTCTTTTTCTCTTTTCCAATGAATTTGATCTTCACACACACAGTATCAAAGTGGAAGGGTATAATGCAGGTATCCAGACCAAAATGAAAGTTCAGGGCTGGTGTGAAGAGAGACCAACAGAAGTGTGGACTGTATACACACAAAAACACTCAAAATGATGACCTTTATTTTGTTACATAATCAAACCAATGAATGCTCTTTAATGTAATGAGTAAAATGACAAAATAGAAGATTAATCATTCTAGATGTTAAAAAGTCAGATTTCATGCGAGAGATGTTTAGCAGATAATCTTTAAGTTCTGTCAGTTCTTTACCTTTGTTTGTTCAGGTTTGGTGCTCTTGTTCTTTAATGTTATCTATTTCTGTACGAGCATTCTTTGTAGCTTATGGGTATACATAGTTGGCCAATAAAGTTGATACTGATGCTCACCCTCTTTGATGCTGACATGCTGATGAGAGGTTCATTCGTTTTGGACGTACTGTATTTAGGCCGCGTTCAGACTGCCAGCCAAAATCCGATTTTAACCCACCCAGATTGGAACCGGATGGCGCTTTTGAAGTCTGAACAGTCACAAACCACATGAAATCCGATTTTTGCAAAATGGATCGAAACCACCTCCGGGAGGTAGTTTCAAATCGCATTTGGACAGATGTGTCTCAGTCTGAACAGCTCCCAACACTCAGATCGGTTTTGACTGTCCGTGACGTCACTTTACGCGACGCCAGACCAGACCCAATGCGCCAGACCGCCCGCATATTTCGTGTTGTGGAGCTACGTTACCAACAGAATGGAGCAGGAAGATGCCGAAAACAACAGTTGTTGTAACCCTAACAGTTGGTTGTTGTTTTTCTTGTCGCTGTCGCAATTATGACGTCACACAATACACACGCTGGATGACGCCTCCGCTCCAACGTCGTTGCTACAGCAACTTGTCAGATCGGTCAATAATGTGGCCCAGTCTGAACAGAGCCATATCCGATTTGGACAAAACAGTGTGGACAGTCAGCCCTAAAAATCGGATATGAGAAGGAATCAGATTCGCCTGCAGTCTGAACGCAACCTTAGACATAGATCACAGTTGAGGAAGAGTCAGGGGATCTCCGGGACTCGTCCTTTGTGGACCGTACAGTCCAATAGTGCAGAAATATTTGTCATGACCGAACTATGGACCAGAACCCAAATGCACAACTCTCAGACAAAAGTTTCAAAATAAAGTTTTTATTAATGAAATGGAAATCACTCTTGACAGAGGAAATAACTCTACACTAATCTAAGAAACTAAAACTCAGTCAACAAAAGCTAGACTAAGAAAGAAAAAGAACAGAAAAATCACTTTTACTAGACTAAGCTAGGAGGCTATTTTAAGAATAAGAAAACAAACAGAAAATCACTCTTGCGAGGTTATTCTAGAACTAAGAAAACAAACAGAAAATCAAACTTGAACCAACAAAGTAACAAAACAACAAGACCTGGCAATGGCATGGATTAAGCGCTGGTTCTCTGACACATGGGACAAGACGAACTGGCACAGGACAAAGGGAGACACGGACTATATATCCACACAAGGTAAGGGCACAGGTGGAAACAATCAGGGCGGAGACAGGTATTCCCAAGGGCGGGAAAACAGACAAAAGGGAGAAAGTAAAACTGGTGACAATAGACACAGACAGGAAGTGGAACCAAAATAAAACAGGAAATCACAAGACAACACAGACACGAGACAAAACTGAATGAATGAACTTAACAAAGTTTCCTGGACATGACAATATTTTAAACTGGACCAAAGTGGCGGATTGACTGACCAAACAACATTACACTCCCTCGAGCCATGGCTACAAAACTGTGATGTCACTGATATGCATGCCGTGCAGCGATATGCTCACAATGAAACCAGTGTTATAAATAAAGAAAAGGTCATTTTGGATTTCGTCTAATACTGATGTAACAACAGAGACTTCATAGAAATGTGCTACCCACGGATGCAAAAAACAGAAACTGGATACCGCATTCCAAGAAGGTGTCCTAGCACTGTTCGGGAGCTGTGTGTCAACTCTTTCAACCACATATTAAGCACTTTGAAGGTTGAAGGAACTTGAGTGTCATGGTACAGGATTGATTGCTGCTTACTGTTGTATACACAGATGGTGCAGTGGTCCAAAGAGATGCAGTGCTGCTTGTGGAGACCTCTAAATCTGTACTTATCTGTACTTATATATTATCTGTACTTATATCTCTACTCCGATAACTTGCAAAGCACAATATTATTTATATCATGGTTACTACTTTTGCAACATTACTTATATCATGTTGACTACTTTTACAATACTATTTATATCATGGTTACCACTTTTGCAACATTATTTATATCATGGTTACTACTCTTACAAACTGTATCATGGTTACTACTTTTTACATTATTATTTATAACATGTTTACTACTCTTACAATATTATTTATGTCATGGTTACTACTTTTGGTCACTTACATTGCAATTTTTCATTAGATGGTCACTTTACCTTACAATACTTTTTATATCATGCCACTTTACCTCAAGTACTTGTTTTGCACATTGTCTGTTGTTTGCCAGTTGTCTGTTTTCGTTCTTGTTTATTGTGTAGGTTATAAGTTACTTCTGTCTGTTCGTTGTGCTGTGTACTACACTTTTTTCTTTTTCTTCGCTGCTGTGACAAGTAAATTTCCCCGTTGTGGGATAACTAAAGTATATAATCTAATCTAAATCTAATCTAAATACAGGAAGTCAAACTGTTACTAATGTCTTCACAAAGCTGTCCTGTATCATCAACTGCTCAAGATAAAGCTCCAAAAGATGAGGAGCTACAAATGAATGCCAAGCATGGGATTTCAGTCCAGGAGTTTGAGTCCTTTATGGAGGAAGGACTGTCTTAAGGATGGGCATGTCTGACCTTCATGTTGGAGTTTCATCACCGACCTGTTATTAGTGTTTGCTATTTATCATCTCACATGTCTTTCCAAACATTTCCGAGTGTTTCAGTTACCTCATACGCACAGCATGCAATTTCTGCCTCTGGATCTCAATACAATAACAAAAGATGTAGAGTGATGACGTTAAGTAGCACAGAATCATGGAAGTTGTCGTCTTCAAAAGTCAAACAACCACAGTGGCCGATGAAAATGTATCTGACTCAGGCAGAAACTGTTCAGACGAGGTCATGCATTAAAGTTGCATTCACGTTACGTTTAGTCACATTTGCCGTCTTTCTTCCTCACTCTGACATATCTGACCTGTCCCATGTTTACCCGGAAGTTATAGCAACTACACACAAGTAGGAAAGGCACCTTTACCTGAATTTTAAAAAATGAGCGTTTTCTGAAACATTCGGGAATGATAAAATCTTTGACATTAAATGTAATCCAGCTTTGCAGAATAATCCAATATTAATATTCTTGACTATCAAAAGACTTGCATGTACCATTTTCTTACTGTATTCATATGTATGTAGGGTTTTGGGCTTTTATTGTTGAGTCAGTGAGGACAATGCTCAAAGGTTCAAATCATTAAATAAATGTCCAAATATTGGAGATGGATATCATCCAAGTCTTCTTGTCAATATTTGTGCGTGCCTCTTTAATTTGAGAAAGGACCTTCTGTAAATTGTATCCTAAAAAAGGCATTTGATATTATTGGTTCCTTCTTTCCCCTCGATGATATTTACAATGTCCAAGAACCCAATGACTTGTTATGCAGGCCAGATAATGTTTGTGCTCGTTTGTTTGTAGAACATGTCTGATAGCTGTTTTTGGATTGATTTCACTTCAGTATGTCTCCTTTACTGTCACATTCCATAATCTGTACATTCATACCAATCTAATCTCAAACCACAGCTCTCTTGGCATAGTTTGCAGCATCCCGGTCCACCGATAGCACAGTCTCTGACTGTGCTTTGTATCTCAGAGTAAACTTTGCTGTTTGGACTGGCCGAGCTTCCCTGAGTACACCGAAACCTTAAAGGGAAATAATGTTCTCGACAGCGTGGTCATCAGGATGGCAGGTGCTCACTGTAGACACGGAGATAACAAAACAACACCTTGAATTCTTTAACTTTTTTTTAATCATTATTAGTCTTAATGGAGATGACATGAAACAAGTAAAATAGGGACATCGTGAGCCATATTTAGAGATGTTCAGCTGTGCTAGCAGCATTCACTCCTGTGCACAGAGCCACAAGCACAGCTTGCAGACTTTTGGTTTTGTTTGTGAGATGCAGTGTCATCTGTAGAGGAGCCAGTCCTGTGTTTATCTGTGCAGGTGGTCCAGAGTTTAATCCTCAGCAGTGTTGCTTTGATTACTGGTAATACTCTGTGCTTTCACCATCCATGGCACACAGTGTTAGAGGACTGACTCTTTCCAAATTGAAATGTCTAAAATGTTATATAATATCTCATCAGGGGTGGACAATAACAACGTTAATTTACGTACTTCAGTACTTGAGTACATTTCTTGAGGATCTGTACTTTAATTAAGTACACATTTTTTGTACTCAACTACATTTCTATATAGGTTCCTATTATTCAGTACTTTGAAGCACAGCTTTGAAGCCAGTGGATGAATTTTCTTTTCTAAAATCACAGGAGAAAAACCAATCACTGTTGGTAAATTCATCAGTTCCATGAAGTTGCTTGCTGAAATTCTCAAGCTGTTCAATCTAACCGACTATATGGCCACATATATTCATGTTTGAGACTTTGGAAACATTTAAATGTTTCAAACATTCAAATGTTTGATGTGTTTCCCATCTACGAACCAATGACAGTATAAAGAATGGACGCCATACGTGTGACGTCACCCACAAGTTTCCAAAGTGTTGTTTTAAAGCTCAAAATCTGCTGCGGTGGCCACTGCCGTGTTGGCAGTCGTGCCTCTGATGCCTCCCGGCTAATCTAAAAACTGGTAAAGATGTGGATCATTGGCGGACCTGAATGAAGCCTGAACAAGCCATCTGTGACAGCACCCACCTGTCAATCAAAGTGGCCATGCTCTTAATTCTGCATAACTTTAAGCCTTAATATAATTTGAACAGGTGAGTGGTATAAAAATTCACCCTCAGTACAGTTGTCATGAACGGCGATGTTTTTTGTACCAGGTTGTAAACATGTTTATTTCTGCTGTGTAGTTGGACATTTTAACATGGGGACTTATGGAGGTTGAAATGTTCTGTAGCCAGCCTCAAGTGGATGTCTGAGGAACTGCACTTTTTGTCTCCTCCCTTCCTAGCGTTTCCTGTCGTTTTTCCATTCCTGTAGCATTTTTTTGGTAACAAATGCTACGGCCAACTTTGTGATTTTGAAAACTCTCATGAACTCTCAAAAATCCTGCAAACCATGCCGTGTCCAGCTCTGTCTCATATCTGCACCTGCCTCCAAGAGTTTTGTCACCACCAGTTTTGCATTCCCCTGGAATCGCTCACAGCAAGATCCCATCTTTCCTCTGCACTATAATCTCTCGTTCAGTAAACTGTTTAAACTGTTTCTGGTTTCTGGTTTGTGTTTTTTGCTATTTGAGTCCATCAGCACTGCCTGCAAAAATTTTATGTGAATTCACTGCTGGCATGTTAGTTAGCTTGCCAAAATGCAGAGTTTATGGCTAAAGTCCTTTCAGAAATACATTTTAATTTTGTCAAATGAACAGTATTATTAGAGATGGGTACCGAAAATCCAGTATTAAACGGGCTGACCAAGAACCACAGAGAGCAACACTGTGGGAAACCCTATGTCAGGGGTGAAACAGACCAACAAACCATCACAAGACCATCTACAACCTTCATGTGAAGGATCACATGGATTTTCAATGAAATATGTAATTACAATTATGATCCTCATGGGGAGGAAAATGACAAAGGATGTTGGTGTATGAGACGATCTCTCAATCTGATCCAATCAAAAGATGTGACACCGACACTTCAAATAGCACATGAAACTGTATTGAACCTTGAAACGGTTCAATACAGGACGGGTCAAAGAGACCAGCTGTTTCATCCCTGCTGTTTTTGTAAAACTGAAAAGAGCCGAGCTGAATGCGGTGGTTGTCGGTTCTATTCCCATCCGCTCTCAAAGTGTTTCCTGTCTGAACCTTCGGTGACCTTTGAAGCAGCTTTTTTATTCCAGCTGCTTTAATCTGCTGTGAACAAAGACAGAATGTACCTACCCATCGCAGCAGGTGGCCACACACACACACACACACACACACACACACACACTCTGAACTGAGCATGCTTTATACTGTATCATGTCTGTCAGGTAGGAAGGACACTGTCAGCTGTTCTAGACAAGCTAGTGATGATTTAAAGAAAACTATATGGACATTTAGTGTGATGCTCTTGTAACATTGATTTCACTTGACTCAACTTTAAAGTATTCATCTAAGACTGAGCAGACTAAAATAATAAAATAGAAATAATTTTTCTAGCAATCTTTCTTGGGGGCAGCAGAAACAAGCTATTAACATCTTTCAAGTTGATATGGCTAAAGGTGTTAGCAAACTGTTGTCTAGCTCGGTTTTGTTTCACCCCAACTCTGTTTCTATGACATCTCGCTCTTTAGCTACTCAATGACCAACTATGTTCAGCTTAGCTATTTGCTCACCGGTGTACAGTGGGTTTATCAGAGGTTCTTTTTATTGAAACCAGCGACCTGTTGCTGGAAACCAGCTGAGAGTAAAGTTTTGGGCCTAAAAACCAAAACAATGAGCTGAAAGATGCTAAAAATCTAAAAACTAATAAGACCATGGGTTATAGCAGCTTTAAAGTGCAACTGACATTTTAAAATGTCATTATATCTGCTTCAACCAGACATATAGATTACATTCTGATGTAGCAATTAACTCTTGACATTGTCATCCTTTACGTAACTTTCATCCTGGTGACGTCGATGCTGGGAAATGCTGTTTACTGTTGCTGCTTTGTTTTTCCTGCAGCCTGCTGTCCCCAGTGCTTTGTTGCCTGCCTTTTAAGGACAGCAGATCTTAATTTGGTAACGCACTAAATGATTTACTGGAAAGTTTTAAACCCATTTTTCCTTTTGATTGGTCTGAAAAATATGGCACACACGCAATGAAATCTCTTGCTTTGTAGTTGACACAGTAGAGATAAGTCAATCTTGTCTTTAAATATGTGCTATATTTAACATCCAGAAAATCCTTATTAATAATGACACCTTTGGCAGTTAGGTGAAATCACCAAAAGTGACGTACACAAGACTGAACAATGGACAATAAATTACAGTCATATGTAGAATAAAAATACTATCTGCAATGTTTACATACTTTATTTGGACCATTAGTTCCATGTAACTAACCACCTTGCCGTTTGCAAATGACCCCTTCAGCCAACACCATGAAGCACTCAACGTTAGAACCACGCTACGGAGCCAAGCCACGGCTGGCCGGCAAACTCCAGCTTAGCTTTGGTCACTTGCAGTTGGCTAGCCAAAAGCAATTGTTAGTTATTACCTTTGCTTTAAACTGTTACATTATTTATTGTTAGCTGCAGAAAAATCACATCCTTTAAAATTTCCTAGAAAAGTTTTAACATGACCTTTACATATAAATCAGTGCACAGCATGTTATATGCAACTGAGAAAGTCATGGATGGACTCATTTTTTAAGTTACACTGTAAGCAGGAAGACATGTCTTAGAAGAAGTGCTGGGTCTTGAGATGAGTTTTAAAGATATCACTGGAGGGGGAAGATCTAACAATAAATTATGAAGTATTCCACAGCTTTTGAGCGACAATGGAAAATTCTCTGTCATCCTTAGATTTTAATCGGGAGAGTGAAATAAAGACCAGTGAACAAATCTGAAGAGTGGAAGTTGAAGAGAGGCTGCGGAGATCAGATTTATGAAGTGACATTTAATGCAGTGCTCTAAATATAAATAGAAAAAAATCTAATTAATTCTGTACATCCTTACGTCACTAGCTAGCTAATGCTGACTAAGGGATGCTTTCATCCGCAATATCTAGAGAAAATCTAAATGACAGGAATGTTTTTCAATAAGTAGTAGATAAAAAGGTGACAAAATCAATCCATTTCAATATTTTATTCAAATATTTATATGTATAGTCATATTTTAAAGATGATGGCATTTAAAAGGCAAGTGCAGATGTTTTTCAAGTTTGTCCTAATACAATATTCAAGTAGAGTTATGGACTGCTGTAATCATTCCTACTGCATAATGGTAATAAAAAGGAACTTTTTACAACCTTCCACACTGTACAAAATTGGGGGAAACAATCCACTGGTTTTATTGACAGTGCTGATGTTTGAGAGAAATCAGAGTCAGAAAGTCCAAAATGGAGGAGGCTATCGTAGCATATTAGCTGTCATCCACTTTTATTTAACCCTCCACTGTTGGAGTATAAACTGCTCCACAAATGAGACATGGTTTGTAGACACTTACACACTTACATATACATCTTTTGAAAAAAAAAAAAGCAAACTTACTGCACCAGTAGCAACTGAACTAACAAACTCTTTGACAGTGCTTGACAATCCACAGTCTAGTGTAACTGGGTCCTAACAGTCTTAGGAGATGTGTATTTTCTACAAATGGAGCCTAGAAGAAGTATATGTGAGAAGAATAAAATAGGACCTAGGGTTGAACCTTGTGGAACTCCACAGGAGATAGGTACAGTCTATTCTGATAGAGGCTGTCTTGGTGGTAAAAGGCACACCACTGGACAGTGTACTCATCTAGTGGAGTAAAATTATTTTCAGAATGGAGTGAAGTATGTGGTTTGGAAGTTCTAATTTACCTAGAGAGATTTCTTTTCTTTTTTTTTTAAAGATATTTTTTGGCCTTTTCAAGCTTTTTTAAAATTTTAGATAGAGACAGCTGAAGAGTGACAGGAATGTGGGGAGAGAGAGAGATGGAGAATGACATGCAGCAAAGGGCTGCAAGTTGGATTCGAACCCTGGGCCACTGCTGAACCTTCGTACATGGGGCGGATGCTCTACCAACTGAGCTAATTGACACCCCCCTAGATAGTTTCAGATGTTTCAGATAACTTGTCCCAGTAGAACTGTTCTGTTTTCCATTCTGGCCCTGAGGGATTGACACCAGACTCCTTGTTGTTTTCAGTCCAGTCACCCAGGATTCAAGGTGAGTGCAGTTAAATTGTTGGAAACATGTTGACCAATCTGCACTGTCTAGTCCCTCTTGAAAAAATAAAGCAAGAGAGATAAACGACTTGTCTGCCAGTCACACAGGTATCCAAAATCTTGTCATGTGTAATGAGGAGGATCAGTGACAGACAGTGGGGGAAAAAGGAGTGTCCCTGTCTGGACAGCCTCCCTGCAGGCCCGCACGGTTTCCAAGCTGTGCTGTGAAGAGGAGAAGAAGGAGGAGGAGGAGGAGGAGGGAGGGAAGGAAAAAGAGTGATGATTGGAGGGCGACTGGTGTATCACTGGAGGCTGGTAAGGTCCCTGGTGTGGGACATGGGGAGTAATTATTATGATCCCATGTCTGCTTTCCTTACTCATTTTCTAACACTCCTCCAGTTCCAAAAAAGGATACCGCTAAAGCCAAAGGGAAGGAGGTTGGGGGGGTAAAAACAGAGGGGAGAAACCAGAAGAGGAAACCCCCTCCTTAGACTCCATCAGTGCATGTGCATGAGTGTGTATGTTGAAGCTGCAGAGATTGCCCAGCAGAGTCAGAGGGACTACTTTCCAGCACCATGGGGTGAGTACAACACTCGAGAGAGGATTGGGGGCTGCGAATAGACAGACCACAACCACAACTACCCATGATAGAGAGAGTGTGTGTGTTTAAGTTTCCTGTGTGTGAGGGGGAGTGATGAAGCGAGGAGAGTTTTGTGCTTTTTCAGGGGGGAGGAAGAGTTTGTGTGTGTGATACTGGACTGTAATGAAGCGGCCAGACTGTGTGTGTATATGTGTGCCGTCTAAGCAGACCTGTTACTATAATTGACTACATAATGGAACAATCTGAGTGTAATTCCTTCTGAGTAAGACTGCAACATCGCTCTGAAAGAAAAGTGGTGCTGGCATGTTAAAAACACACAATTTAAGATGACTACTGTCTCAAAATAGGAATCTGAAGTCCTGGCAAAAAAAGTTCCAAGTTAGTCTTGTTTTCCCTCCATTTGTGTCCAAACTATTTATCCTCCAGTGGCACGGCTTCATTAAACCCGTGCCAGAATGAGCGTGTCAACTTTCACACTTTGACAATCCCTCCTCTCTGATGATTTTTCATGTGTCACAGTTTCCGCCCACAGAGGCTAATATAAATAAACACATGCCGTCACTTGCGAAAAAAAAAAAAAAAAAAGTCGGCGCAGATCCCACAGTCCAGCATCGCACGGCACCAGTTCCAACGAGGTCATGGGACTTGTGGGCTGAATCTGAACCCATTCCAGGAATCAGAGGGACTGAGCCTTGAACACTAAAGCCAGGAAATCCTCACCTTTGACCCCCCTGTGTTTGAGATTGGACTATTGTGATTGGCCGGCTCAGCTAAGAGAAGCGGAGAATTTGGCTTGTCGACTGGTCAGTTTTTCTTCTGGATTTTGTGTGTCTGTGTGCTTTCAGTTTCTTTTTCACCTTTTTTCGAAATCACATTCTTTCTCTCTTACATAACTTTGTTCACATAAATATCAGGGTTCTTAAATTCTTCCTCACATTCTTCCCCGCTGAGCTCATATTTGCTCTTATCTTTGAAAACAGCTCATCACTTCTGGTGACTTATCACTGAGCTTTAGAGAAGTCAGCAAGTTGTTGGCTACCTGAGCCCGGGGATGAGATTGTTCTGACTATATAAGGCCTCTGTCTACTCTCCTCTGGTCTCGCTCCTCATTCTCCAATCTGGGCTGTTCAACAGTATAAATATCTCAAGGGGTCTTTTTGCTTTGTTTTCAGCACGTAGGATCAGAGTTGTTTATTTGCAGAGTTCTTTTTAAACGATGTGGGAAGTGGATATGATGTAGAATGTGGGGCTAGTTCTGCTCTGAGGCTTCATGTGTGCACGGTGGAGGGATTATAGGTTTGGTGGGAAATGAAGCAAAGTGGAAACTGTCTTTGCTGCTTAACTTCTGGAATGTATGATTAGTATGTCCTCATTAGGGCACCAAAAGATCGACAGCTTTGGTGAAACTTTGCTCCTTTTTAAATTGACTAAAAGCTCCACAATTATCAGCTTAGAGTGACTAAACCACACTTTAGCTCCCTGCTTATAGCTTAAAGCTAAACTAATCCATACTTTGTAGATTAACAATGGATCAAATGACAATGTGTAATGTGAAACTTGTTCCTTATAGTGACGAACAAACAGAATTATCATCCAACTCTGTTGTTCCCCTCGGCCCTATGGAGCGTTTTAGGGTCTTTCAGCTCATTGTTTTGGTTTCACAACAAAAGGGGAACATCTAGCAACTAAACATCCAGATTCTGGTGGCTATGAACACAAATCTGCTAACTCTGTACAGGGCTGCACATTGTAGAAGTGCCAAAGTCAAAGTATCCAGAATACACCACATAGACACCAAAAAAAAGTCTCTTAAATATATTTGGATTTCTTTGTGCACTCATTGACTTTTTTGCCCACTTTTGCACAGTGCAACACAATTTAAGGTTAAAACGGGAAATGATCACATATTCAACAGACATTGAGCAACATTAGCATTATTCATTTGGAGTTGTATTTGTGTCCATGTGATGAATACATTTTATATCTACACTCCTTTGGCTCCTTTTGGCTCTTTAGTAGTAAATCACCACTCTGTTGTGTATCGTCGAGGTGCTGTAACTGTGCAGGTAGTTTACAGTGGGCTTAAAACCAAAATTAACGCTAAAAGTGGCTTAAATACTGAATCATCTGTTCATTTATTTGTTTTTGTTTTAATTACAAAGTTTCAATTGTACAGTAGAATGAGCTCCTTAGGTTGCCAGACCCGCCAAATTCTTGTAAAAAGAAGTGAGGAACTGACGTCATTGTTCTCTGACGGTAGCTATATCACATTCTTGTTTGCTGGAAGGGTAAATAGGCAACTGTTTACTAAAACGCCAGCCATAACTTCTTCAGAAAGTAATAATAACACAGTTGACACGGGTTTTCAGACTGTTTTACTGCCCCCTAGTGGCGACAAATTAATCAATGTTCTTGTATTACTAATTAAAAAGTTCCTTTTGGCATTTCAAACATTCATACGCTACTGATCTGTTTCTGCAGCGACTGAGACTGTGCCACATTTCTAACCCCTGATTGGATATAAACACTGTGAACAGTCGTGTCTGTTTATAGAGAGATATATTTGCTCTTTCTCCAGAGGGAGAAAACCCTTTTGGGTGTAACGGTTTGATTAATGGCCCTGCTCTTCGGCTAGATTTGGATTAGGCCTCCAAGCCCTGCTTGGAAGTTATTACTTTATAATGGGAACATGTAAGCAAAGGCCATGTGCTTTTCATCACTGCAGGAACGTCAATTGCATAATGAAAAGTGGGAAAAAAACAAAAAGCGAGATCAAAGATGTAGATACAGTGTGTGATGTTTGGAGATGGGCAAGTGTCGGCATAAATCTGGGTTTTTGTTGTTTGGTTCACGTCTTCTTTCTCTCACCACCCCCTCCATCCTCTCTTCTTTTGGTGTGGCTGAAGTCACTTCTGTTGAGGTTACATGAGTCACTTATTCCCTCTGGGGGTGACAGTGATGGAGCCAAGTTCCCATTGTGTTCATCCCAAATTTCCATTTCAGGATGCGAGCTATTCCAAGCCATACTTGGTTAAAAATAAAACCTCAAAAAATGAGATGTGATGTTACAGAAAAGCAATGATCTAGAGGGCGAGGGGGAGAGGGGGTGGAATGAAGTGAACAGATGTGGAAAAAGCTGTTCCACGCTTCGTTAAGCTCGTCTAGATATCAGCCGGATGTGGCAGACTGGACTCGAAAGCTGCTCAGAAACTGCTGAATTTCATTTGTGTTGTGAGATCAATACTCAAGAGGAGTTTCACGCCTCTGTTTCACACTTTAACACCTCTGGCAAGTTACAACATCAGCACCAGAACCAGCTTGTGTCTAAAACATGACTTACACTAAACAGACTGTGTTCCCCCCGTGGTGCCTATCAGAAGGTTACAAAAGCAGGACAGAGCCTGACCAGCTGGCTAATGTGTAGACTCTAGGACACATTTCCGCTGCTGAGGTGAAGCGTCAGCCAGCCGGCGCCGCAGCGTTTATAAGAGCTGGGAAATTGAGTCGATAAATCTGTGAATGGGTGAGAATAAACAGAATCACGTCCGCAGGAGGAAGGTGAATAATTTGACAGCTTACAACGGCCGTGACCGGAGCTGTCTCTTGAGTGCTGAAGACAAAGATTTACAGTCACACCTGCTGTAGATCACTGATAATAAGGCTTAAGACGTGTGCTCAGAAGTTCAGGGCGATAACACAGGCCTTATATAACCTGCCTCATCTCTATGTTCTTATACTGTCATGTTTACACCTAGCAGAGATTCAGCATGCTTCAAATTTAGTTCATAATATTAATTGTAGAGTAAAACATGTTAAACACTTGAAATTATTACACATTGCAGTGGTGTCAAGGTATTGTCAAACTAAAATTCACCCTTGGTACAGTTGTCATGAACGGGGAAATTAGCTATAGAGACCAAAACTGTTTTTTGTACCAGGCTGTAAACATGTTTATTTCTGCTGTGAAGTTGGACATTTTACCATTGGGGACTTATGGAGACTGACTCACTTCTGGAGCCAGCCTCAAGTGGACACTTGAGGAACTGTAGTTTTTAGCACTTCTGTGCTGGCTTCACTTCACAGCAAGCTAAACATCACGTGTAGCCATAGCATAAAGCGGATGTGGCTAACATGTTAGCTAACTGTTGCTTGTGTACACACCCAAAACAACCCTGTCTCCTAGAAATTTGTACAGTTTTTAACGAAACTGTTTTCCCAATTTCATTGTGGTGACGATGCAATTCTTGAGTTTTCTGATCTACTGATCTAACCCCAAAAATCCACCAGGCACGTCTCTGACACTTTGCGGCTGCAACGCTGTTTTGGTCTTTGTGTTGTGTTGTTAAAATGATCAGCACTTCTTCTGTTAAATCCAAACAGATTTTTGATTACATTGGGATGTAGCAAAAAAAAAAAGTACTTCTCTAAAAAAAAATCATCAAGAGGTTTTTGAATTCCATTCTTCGGTTTGATTTACTTGCCATTTCTTGGCTGATGGCTCACAAAGTTTACATTAAAATATAGCAGAACTTTTCAAGTGAGGTAAGCACATATTTAAAACACACATTCCACTTCTCTGTAATGTCACATTCTACTTCACTTTGAATTTATGGCTAACAGCAGTTAACCCGTTGGCCTCTCCCACCTGGATCAGTCTCTGTGCATCCACCTCCTTCATTTCAGGTTTCCTTGAGAGCCTCCACGATAACCAGGGTGTTGTCTGGAATACAGTTTGCGTTGATCAATCTTTTATTCTGCTTGTGTCTCAACAACAAAGTGACTCATTTACAACTTTTGAAATCTCAACTAGAAGCGTGAAGCGAAGAAGTGTGGAGACAAACTAGTGTTGACTAGTCCAGCACTCAGGTCCAGCCACACATTAAGTTCAGTTTATTGACTCTGTGGCAGACGTGTTAATGTGAGCCGGAGCCAGCTGAGCCTCCCAGCACTGTTGGTGTCCTTGTTTGAGGACAAACTTACAGCAGTGCTGCCTTTGGCTAAACATTCCTATAGTACATGGTCTATGTTGTGAGAGTATTGCTGCAGTGTGTGATGCAGGTATGACTGGACACTTTCAAGTTAACACCACAAACTGCATGTGTTCACTGTCAGTTTGTTTGTAGTTATTTGAAAAATTCAAACATTTTTATCAGCATGCTCAACAAAATCATACCAAATAAAGCGATTAGAGCTCTGACGTTCAAAACTGCGTCATCTTGACAAATCTGTTGAAAATCAGAAAGGCAGAAGAGGAAGTGATTGGCTTGGGTGTACCACGGAACAAGCCAATCATAGGCATGAAACCACCAGCTGTTGGTGCCACAACAGATCATGGTGTTTCAAGTATTGACAGAGGTGTGTGATCACGTATTTGCGAGTGTGAGGAGGAGTGTGCAAAGTCCAGCACCTGCTGCATAGCCTAAAGGTGTGAAGGTTGGCGTGGTGGACTTACGATCTTTCTGCAACCCCCTCCATTCATAACTATATAAACAATGGTGCTGGATGTTGTCACTGAATATATCCGGTGTTTTGTAGTATAGTCCAACAGTGTTCTTATCTGGTGATAGGGTGGGGGTACATACAGGGTATAGGAGGTCCACTGCTGTACCCCATAGGCCCACAAATTGGTTAATTTGACCATGGACTGACCACGAAATTGCCAAAATAGTTCAATGATGACAAAAATTCCAAGTGTTTCAGAAATGTACCTCTGGGACTCAAAGATTAATTTGTTAAAATCAGAATTTCATTGAATCTGGTCATCACTTTGGAGAAGTAGTCCCGTATCTAACAGGTTTAACACGCCACATCTGTGAAAGTTTCTGAGTTTGTTGGTTAATTCCAATGGCTGTTTTGGTATAAGAATTTCCTCCCATGATTTTCCCATGAATTGATATTTTACCAGAGTAAAAGAACATGTGGTCCTCTTCCACTTTCACAAGGGTATAGTGCCTGCCAGCCCACCAGCCCACCCCTCTACAGCCTAGAGTGCCACCCAGCTGAGCATCAGCATCCAGAACAGACCTCCCTGGACGCTGATGATTATGATGAATGCCCAGCACCCGCTCTCCCCCAACATGTTACCTAACACCTACTGCTGGCTATTCATCAGCGGGCTGCTGCACCCAGGCTAATCCAGTTAGCAGAGCAGACATGGAGCCCACTGAGGGAATAGAGTGCATAGGTGTATATTCTCATCTAATAAAATGCTACAGAGACATGGCTGCAGTGATTTATTCTCTTTGTGAGCAGTGATGAGTTGTCTTGACAAATCTTACACATTTATTATTTATATTCATATTATTTTGAACATAATTCATAACAGTCTGCCCAATAAGGCCCCCCGTAGCTCCTTTAAGACAGAATTGACTGCTGTGGAAGGTTTTCCATACTCATATTTGCTTGGACTAAATGCTTTAAGCCTCTGAGCCACATTGACTAGCTGAAATTTTGATGGTGCACACAAGTTTTCGAGACCCTTCACACTCTTGACGCAAATGCCTTGCCATCTTTAAGTTTGACTGACCACAGTAGAGACAATAATCCAGGTTGTCCCATGCCCTTTTGCTATCTTCTCCTTTTGTTCCATTCAAATGCAAATCTGATATTTAGTCCTTTTATACGTGTGAGTAGCTTGAAAGTCAAACTTCGATTAAATTAGAATATTTCACAAAAAAGAACAGCAGTGTTTTTTTGTTAGCAAACTATTGACTGTTTATACACCCAAACACACACAAAGGAACATTCATTTCTCATTCATGACTGAGTGGTTTGGTGTTTAGCAGGAAGCGTAGTGACTATTTCATTTTTTCTCTGAGAGCTGCTGCCGGCTGCTGCTGCAAACAACACTGATGAGGGAGGTTAGACTTAACTGCAAAGGCTGTAGAACCAAAAATAATGAGCTAAATTAGGCTAACAACATCTGTCAGCTGAGGGGAACCACAGACTTGTGAATTAATTGTGCACTTCCATTTTCAAAATTGAATTTATTCATTTATAGCTTAAATGCGGAATAGGAAAAAATATTATAATCATTTTAATTGATAAATCCTGCACACTTCAGACTCTATACTTACCAAATGGAGCCGTACAGTAATTCCTTTTAATAATTCGTACTTTTTATCCACTTGAGCTTTGTGCTGCATAAATTACACTAATGTACTAGTACCCTCTGAGTGTAAGACTGTTAATAATTACAAGAGTAAAACCTTTAGAAGAACATGTTCTATATCTGTGATTCTTATTAAAACTAGAATATCAGTGGACTGATACTGAATGTCAGTCTAACTTGTGTCCTGATTAATCAGTGACCCTGTCAAAGGTCTGTTCTTGCCCTCTGCTTTACAGACTGAAGTTCACTTCCTCTCACGGCGAATTATCTGCGACTGATTATCTGCTTGTTTCAGCACTTATTAGTAGATAGACGCATATTTGCCATCAGCAAGATAAGCAGTTTATTTTAGACCTTCTCTTGATATGATGTACAGGCAATGGTTGTCTCACAGTTTACACATAGTGATCAATATTACTTCATGTTCAATGTACTTGATGACGTGGAGATATTCCAGGTATGTTAGACACGTCATCTGTGGTTCCTTCATTTATTATTCTCAACTGATGCTTCATTAACTTTGATCTGTTAGCATCTTTTACACTTTTCACTATTTCTGATATGAAGTCATATTTTAATTTGCATACTTTTAGTTAAGGAAGGCAGTTTTATTGATAAAGCATAGCTCATACATGGAGGTAAGGTCCAAGGTCCTGTACAACTAAGCAAGTTAAAACAACATAATACGAAATTAGTGAACATAAGATCTAATTGGCAAATATTTTTCCAACTTTCATTTCAGCTTAGCTTTTAGCTTATTTTCCTTATGCTGTTAGCTTGTTTAGCTTGTTGTCAGCAGACTGCCCTATAAGGCTAGTTAGCAATCTGTGCACAGGACAACAAAAATGTGACTGTTAATGTGTTAGTAGCAGGTAAAAATCCACTGGGAAGACAGAACGATCTGTTCAAGTCTGGAAGGTAAAGCCAGTCTTTTATTCTGAGCGGGTTGATCAGTTTGCTCAAGGCAATCCAGACACTTCTCATCTGTTGTTCCCCATTGGTGGAACGCGCTACCAGTTTCTACCAGATCAGGGACGACCTTCAAAAGCCCAAAAACCCAGCTCTTCAGAGAGGACCTCCTCTCCTAGCACTTCCAACAACTGGACATGCTAAATCCTCTTTTCACAGTACTTTTACTGCACTAACATGTCCTAGTCGCACTGTACCTTGATTGTTTCCCTTTTCTGTAACTTGCTCTGGATAAAAGCGTCAGCTAAATGACTAAATGTAAATGTATGGTTGATGGGATGCAGGTGAGATGTTGATGAGCCAGGTGAGAGGGAAACCAGAGGCCACGCCCAGAGGCACACACAAACAGACAGAACAGACATGACACAATGAGGAGGGTAAAACAACAGGAAAAAACAGAAGGGAAGAAAGAGGCAAAGCCTCCCTCCTCAGACAGTTACGCTGTGACCCCACTGCACACGTCTCTGGCATGTCGCGTACGCGCCACGATTTTGGTCCGTCCTGCACGCGACTTCTAACCCCACCGGGAGTGTTTCAGAAGCGAAGTGTTTAGCCCACCAGACTTTACTTGCTCAGATTTGGCCATTTTCCCGGTGTATGTTCTTCTAAACATGCTTCTACATGTGTAAATATGTTACGTAGTTAATTAGTTTCGCTTTTGTCTGTTTTTACGACCGGCAGTTTGCACAGGGTATTTTATTTTGAAAATCCACCGGATTCTCTTTGCTTTTTCTGTGTCTGGCTTCCGCCCGCTCGAGGTGCTCTGTGTAGATTGTGCGTGCTGCTCGCATCAAGCGTCAAAAATAGAACAGACGTAATTCACAAGGAGCTGAGCGTAGAGGGACGCTTCTGAAATGGACCACGGCGGAGCCGGTGGGGTTTGATACATTGACTAGAATGGCCGCGTATTACAATGACACGGCACACACGCAACGCACAGCGGACGGGCCCGGTGGGGTTTGGGCGTTAATCATTTATAAAGAGCAGAAAAGAAACTGGAACTGGGCCAGTCCATGAGCAAGTTAAATGTCCAGATTTTCTTTTTTATTGTATAGCATATCTTGTTATAGAAATTCTGTGAAAACGCTCAGTCCACATGCCTGTATTCAGAACTGGGCCTTTAAACAAACCATCAGGACTTCTTTAAGGTTGTGATGTCACAACTATACAGTCACCGCCCCCCTCAGCCACGCCCCCCAGCACAGCCACTACAGGTAACAAACTATCTGGACCCTCCGTCCATCTTGGCTTTAGTTGGCCTGGCTGTTAGAAAACAAGTCAGCCAATCAGAGGACAGGCTTGTTAATATTAATGAGACTGAACACAACACATGTTCTTGCTCGAACTCCAGAGAAAAGCGTGAGAGAGGAGATATAAAATTATAATGAGATGATTTTTGGTACAAAAATAAAACGCCATAAAAGCGTAAAATATGAGACAATTTTTAGACATTACAGCTAAAAAGATGAAAAATGACATTAGTGTTGTATTAGTGATGATATCTATATGAACTTATGATGACCCTGATAAAGTCCCTATGCTGCTGTGCTGGTAAATTTTCATTCAAGCTGTATGTCAACAAATGAATCATGATAAGAACTTCAGTTTTCAAAGTTAACATGTAGTCAACATGCACTAATTTATCTCAGTGTATGATATAAACAGTTTAGATATGAACATGTAAAGCAATGAGCTATGTTGGAGCACAGGATGTCATATACGTCTCCCCACCGTCCCGTGTACATTCAGTATGTGTCAGATGTGGAAGCCAATATTGACTTTAAAGCCAGGCCTGAGCAGCGCTGTCCTATATATAAATGTGGCACTGGACAAGTTCATATCCGCCTGTACATTCCCCAGAGCTCCCAGCAGCAGTCATTCCATCACGGCCTGCTTGAAACCCACACTGATGAAGATGGGTCATTCTCACCAGCAGACGTTTCAGGCAACACTTCGTACTCCGTTTCCAAGCAACTAATGACCCTCTGATGGTTTTTAATCCACCTTGTGCTTCGGGGGGGGGTGGGGGTGGGGAGGAGGGGAGGTTAAGTCGGCCTAAGTGTTTTTCCGCATAGAGTGGTGATCATTAAAAGTTGATGTGAGGAGTGACACACTTTTCTGTTGAGTGGGAATATGTCTAAGTACAGTTAAAGGAAATGCAGCAGGCCTCGTGTACAGTGAACAGTCAGTCAGTTTTCTTGCAGGATTCTCTGAATGAGTAAGATTTGCATCTGTGTCGTTCATGCACTTTGAAAGTCAGCAAATCATTTCCCCAGCTGCAGTTTGTGTTGTGACAGCTCTCGGGGGTTTAGTGGAAAAAATATATATTTGTGGAAAAACTTAAATACAGCTTTGAGTTTTCATCCAAAGGAAACCAAAGCACTTTTTAAAATGTGAGAAGATGCCGACTCCAGATAGAAAGACCCCAGCCAGGTGTTCCATCAAACCCAAGATCATGCTTTGAGTTGACAGCGCTAACAACTGAGTCACTTCACTATTTGAAAGTCAGAACTTAATGTGGGTAGGAATTTATGAATAATATGAAAATCTTTCCTCTCTTAGACATAAGTTGAACCAGTTGGAACAAGCAGCATCTTAGATTTCATTAAGATTATCTCTCTGCCAGTAATGTTAGCTGGTGTTACGGACTCTTGGAGAATAAAAGTAACTAAAGGCATCTACAATCCTACTGAAAAGTTTTATATAGACAACAAACCAGTTTGGACAAGCCAGAATATGAATATAATATTTATAACTATGTTTTCATTAGTGCATTTTGCTCGCCAGACTTTAACTTTCTCAGATTTGGTCATTTTTCCTTGGTTTATATACTTCTACCATGAGAAAGTAGGCTACATAGTAAAATTGTTTATCTTTTGTCTGTCTTCCAGCCAGCTCGATCAGCTCTGTGCTGTTTGAGGCAGCATCTGTCAAAAATCTGTCAAAAACAGAACAGCCGTTTATTCTCCTCGAGCAAAGAGTTGCTTCTGGGATGCTTCTGAAATATGCGTTTCTGGTGGAATCACGAACAACGTCTCGAATGGCCGCAATCAGCTGCGGCAGGCTACGCGTCGCAAATTTAGAGGTTAGAACGAGCCTTTTATAACAACAGACACTGTAGGTCCTCTTCCATGGAGTCCGCCATTTTGAACCGCCATGTTGGACAGAATAAACAAACTAAACACTGGCTCTAGATAGGGAGTTTGCATTTTTGACTTTTCACCGTAGTTTCTCCTTCATGCTTGGAACAACAGGGCGAATATTCCACAAACTCCTTCACACTGATCCTTTAAGTTGTGCCTGTTGTTGCAATTCCAAATGGTCACCATTAGACTACTTATTATTATTATTAGTCTATATAAATTATAATATAAAAAACACATATATATGCAGTGTAAAATATCAGTTTTTTGAGCAAATGAAAAAGCTTGATTCTGAACGTTGCCCTATGGCAGTTGCTGTTGCTGTTTAAATGATGCAGTGACCTGATCATCTCTGAGCCTCAGGTATCTGAAGAATGTACACATTCCTCCTGGAACATTAAGCATTAAAAAGGTCTGGCTCGAAGTGTGTTTGTGTCGTCTGTGTAGGTATAAGCATGTGCGACTGCCAGGAGCATCATGTTCTGTTATTTGCACATAATGTCTTGACATTTGCCAAGTGGCAAAGTAAGTACTTTTCCATGTTTAACAAGTAAAGACACAATGTAGTTTCAGCTAAGGCATCAGCAGCTTCAAAATGGGGGAAACGGTTCTACATTTCAGGGAATTAAAATCAGCATTTACACTTGGCCTATTCAACTGATGGCCCCAAGGCAACAGGGCCTGCCGCTGGGATAAGCGGGCTATGCAGTTGCTTAGGGCCACAACTGCTGGGGGGGGCACAAATGAACTTGGACTTGGACTCCTCACTTTATACCGTGTTAAGTTGACCGACTCTCTCTGCCAGCTCTTACGCAATGACCGTGAGACTCAATCACAATCAACCCTTATCACATGCTCTCACGCCACCTGATGGTCTAAATTGCTGCAACTGATGAAGACCATGGAGAGAGTCATTCTGAACCACCTCAAACCTCTGGTAAGCCCAAATCTGGAAACTCCTGCAATTCCAACTTCCAACCAGACATTGGTGTTTGTGATGCAGTCATCTACCCTACTACCCCGATCTCTCTCACACCTGAAAAAAGTGTGAAGATCGTGTTTTTTGACTTTTCAAGTGGTTTCAACATAATACAGCCATCACTGCTGAGCTGGAAGCTAGAAGGGGCTGGAGTTGACCGCCACCTGGCTACGTGGACTATCAACTACCTTACTAACAAACCACAGTATGTGAGACTGTGTGTCTAATGTGGTGATTTGCATGAGTATACGGTGCTCTCTACTTTTCTCTTCAGCCTGTACACATCAGACTTCAGACACAACACCGACAGCTGTCACCGCCAGACGTTCTCTGATGATACAGCCATCGTTGGATGTGTATCAGAAGGAAATGAGCAGGAGTACAGGGGGGTCACCGCAGACTTTGTCGACTAGTGTGAATTCAACCACCTCCACATCAACGGCAGCAAGACGAAAGAGATGGTGACTTAAACCACACCATCGAACATCCAGAGATTGGATATCGAGATGGTGGGACCTTTCAAATATCTGGGTGTTCACCTCAACAATAAGCTTGATTGGTCGGACAACACAGACGTTCTGTAAAATAAAGGTCAAGGTTCACTTACTAAGGAGATTAAGGTTCTTTGGAGTGTGCAGGACCCTGAAAACTTTGAAAACTGTCTGTGACACTTAAGGTGACATCTGCAATATTCTATGAAGTCATCTTTTAGGAACAGAAAAAGACTCAACAAACTGGTCAAGAGGGCCAGCTCTGGCCTGGACTGCCTCCTAGACTCCATACAGGAAGTAGAGGAGGAGGAGGAGGAGGATGCTAGTGTAGCAGCTGTAATCTGGTTGCATGTAGAATGAGCAATCTGATGGCCAGAATATAGGATCTGCACTTTATTGCCTATAAGAGCAGGGGGACACAGTGAGCACACACACGGGCACAAGCTCTCCCTCAGCAACATCACACACACTTCCCAAGTTCTTTTTTTTTTTTTTAAGAAATATACATATATAATTACAAATAAAATGTATACACTAAAATGTGCCATTAGGTATTAATTTTGCATTTCAAAATTAATTTAAGAACAAAACACCAATATTGAACAACAAACAAAACAAAACATAACATATTCAAAGTGACTTGGTCCCTGTTTAACTAAAAAAAAAAATGTTTCCCTGTGTGCACCTTTAATATGTACACTTCACATATACTGTGAATATCCCTCTAATGCAGACCTTATACAATTCATTATAAAATCAACAGTATAATAACAAATTAATGACAAACCTATAAGAGTAGGGGGACACAGTGAGCGCACACACGGGCACAAGCTCTCCCTCAGCAACTGCAGCGGGTCAGAAAATATGCAAATGAGGCCCAACTCGGACCAAACAAATAAAAACATTTTTATAACGACTGAAACACACCAAAACATGAAGGACAACCTGACGCTACATTTACAAGACGTTTTTAACTGAGCAAACAACTTTTAAACACACTAGCTTAATTTAATGACAGAGAGCATCCCTACACATCCCACCATCACACACACTTCCCAAGTTCTGGGCGGGAAGGTGCGGCTACGCTGTATATGTGTCATACACTGTGCGTCATAAATTAAGACCCCCCCCTGCTACAACAAGTAACCCGGAACAATGTACAATATCAATAAATCAAACAAAATAAAAAAATAAAACAGAAATACAGACACTATCACGTAGTTTTGAGAATGTTCACCTGGACAATAACAAAATAAACATTTACAATATGATCAAAATATTAGCACAGCTACACTAGGATGCTAGCAAAGCTGACATCCATCATGAACACCCCCTGCATGAGACTGTGGGGGGCTTAAGCCACTCCTTCAGCTAGAAACTGCTCTTATCTAGAGGGAGCATGTACCCCACAGTGAAAGACCTGGCGTCAGCAATTCCAACACAGAAACTCCTGTCTTTTAATATGTCCTAAACTATTTGAGAGATGATGCCTACCAAGGTTTCGTTTTTCCTGCAGTCATAAACAAAGACCAATAATCTCTATCTCTATCTTTGATCCATTAGTATAAGTTATTTCAAAATGTCTTAAGAATACAAAATCTAGCAAAACACCAAACAGTGATAAACAGAAAATAACTCCGTATATGAATTTGGGGTGCTCTGCTGGCTGGTTCTTCACTGCTACCAAAGAAAAATGACGTAATGAGATATTAGATAGAACTCATGTTTGAGGGATTCAGGCCTGGATAAACACCAGATGTATAGTCTCATTGGGGAAATAATTTAGAAAAGAAGATAAACCGTCCCTCTCTTTGAACCAACAATGGCAGACTGTAGCGATGAAACAAATATCTTTTAAAATGTATCACCACATGATCAAATGATTGATTTTACACTTTCTTTCCTCATCTGTGACAGTTTGCAGTTGACCTGACGTGTCGGTGATATCGTTATATCACCTATAGTAAAAAACCCATGATGCGTTCATACATGTCCACGGTGGAAGTTTAGTGTTGTGATTAGTCAACAGTTTCCAGACAGTTTTCATTTAGGTATTGAGATCTTTCTTTTGTTGTTGTGCGCTATGTTTTTACTATCACTGAGAATCAGCTGGAAAAAGATGGACCAGGAACATTACTCAACACATTCTAAATTTCCTCTGCCGAGATCTGTGTGGAAAGGCCAGTGAAGGTGATCTTAGTTTTCACTATTCAGTTTAAGGATATATAATTTCACAGGTGTGGCTGAGTGTGGTATATCTAATAAAGTATAAAATGTGTAAAAAGTGCATTGCACTCACTGTACAATGAAGTTAATCAAAGAAAACAAAGACACAACCTGCTCAACAACTACCAAAGGAAATGAAAAACAGCTTCAACCTCAGGAAGACTTTACAGATTGAGATACTACTTGAAATTACTATTTAATGACACTGACACAAATATTCAAATCATTTTTTTTATTATTTGATCAGCAATTCAAGGATGAATTTTACTGACTGGTCAATGTGTTGTATGATTGAGAAAAACACTGCAATCATTGCTAGTGCCACCCAACATACGACTGATACTGCCATGGCAGTAACAGCTTTGAAGCCTCTCTGTGCCACAGACACTCCAAACTTCGGTAGCATGTTGTCATACTTGAGTGAAGAAAGCTCACGTCTTTCTGGAGGACGAGGCCTGGAAACCTTGGCAGTATGGCTTATTTCTTTCGCCTGTTGTGTTTCCTCACAACTTACGGCATCCTGAACGGCTGGAACGGCCACTTGACTTGGAGGATTTCTCATGCTGTCCATGGGAGGCAAGCTGTTGAGTCCATCAAGACAGCGAGTTGGCACAGGTAACTCCAAGTCACTTTTCTGTGAAGCAGGTCTTGGGTTATTGGACTGGTTTGGCGGAGGAGGATGAGGATCCAGAAGAGTCCGCACTGACTTTGTGACCAAAGTACCCACAACATAACCGAGACTCAAGATGACCATGTCTATTCCGATAATGTTATCCAAGTTTTGAAAAAGGATTAAACGTGATCTGTCAGGTGAATCGTACCGAGAGACTACAGTTTGTGCTGGGCTTGTGTGCTCCTTACATAGAAGTCTGAACAAATGGAATGTCAAAGAAAAGGGGTGGAACTATCGATTAGAATGTTATTAAGAATACAAAATCTGTAATAGCAACAGTAAGAGAGGGAATGTATATATTTGAACTTGGGTATCATATTTGACCTCTAGAACAAGAGGTTAGAAAGTTTAGATTTTCATAACTAACATGTAGGTGTGAGTTTTTTTCTGGAAACAACCCTCATTTCCCAAAACACCCCCCAGATTCTGATAGTGAATTCATATTAACACCTGTTAATTCATTTAAAGGTGTGATTACTAAGGTGTATAGTGTGCTGCCTCACCAGAATTTCTCCCTTGGTACCATCAGACTTGGATGGTAGTGGGACTTTGGTGAAGGTATAACTGACAAAACTTGGGATGCTGTATTAAAACCACCATTAAGTCCACAACTCCTTTATTTGAGCAAGAGATGGGCTGTTCAAGTGTAAAATACTGCATGAGATGCACTGGACTAAAGAAAAGTTGCCAAAAAGATTCCCAGATGTTGATCCAGCATGTAATCATTGCAAAATGACCCATCTTCATATGCACACACCTTTTTTGGAGTTGCTCCAAGCTAGCTACGTACTGGTCCTCCGTGTTCAAGTCGCTCTCAGTGATCCTGGAAGTGATTATCGCTGCCTTGTGTTAGCTCTTTTTGGAGTACCATCTGATGAGTATTCTTTGAACAAGCTCCAGGGTGACTTCCTGGCATTCTGTTCACCTATTGCCCACCGTCCAATCATACTGAGGTGGAAAGATGCAATTCCTCCATCTCATATGCAGTGGATCAGAAATATTTTATACTATGTAAAGCTAGAAAAATTAAGCACAAATTCTGTATAATTTGGCATACTTTCCTAAAATATAGAAGAGGTGCTAGAACTTAATGGAGACCCCTAATCTGGGTGGTGTTGAGGGGGCTGTACAGGTTGGACATTCTGGGAATTTAGGCATACCAAAACTCAGCTCATCAAAACACATTATGATGTTGTGAAATACTGCCCCAGTTGCCATGTCTGTCAGAATGCCAGCTTGTTCTTTCTGCCGTTCCCTGTCATTTTCAGGTGGGTGATAAAGTTTTGGCTTTGCTGCTTATCCCCGGCTCTGCCCTTACCACCAGGTTCAGGTTAAAATTGTACAACTCAAGAAAGGTGTCTCCCCAAAAGCCTGTTCCTGGTAGTTTGGCACTGATTGTGACAGCTCCTAACATGTCTGAAGGGGATAATGGCTTGAAGATGTGCAAGGGCCCCATTGCTCATTTCGGAGATGTTAAGAGTTTTACCATCTCATTAAATCACCTGTCAGATAAAGGCAAGTGCTTACATAAATCTGTAAATGACAAAATAAGTAAACTACATATGGTGTATGGAAGTCACTTACCAGTTAAAGATATCGTATTTGGAGACACCAAATTAGGAAACACCACTCTTTCTTGACAAACTTTCCAGAGGATCAGTGACAGAAACAGGGATGCTAAAACAGAAGAAGACCCAAAATGCAAACACGACCAGAGACCAAGAACAGTTTATTGACATAACTGGAGAGAATGAAGTGGGCAGGTGGAAGTCTGGTAGATGGAAATCCAAAACGGTGCAGGGAAGAATCCAAAAACAGGAGCAATGACGAGATGTAGTTGGTGGTTGATGAGTGACTGGCAGGGATCCGTAGCAGAGACTGAAAGAACTGGCAGCGTCTGGGAGGTTGAACCGGTATTTAATACCGCAAGGGCTGATTGGTGATTGATGATGAGCAGTAGGTGATGAGGTGATCAGGCAGGTGAGAAAGACAGACAGAAACACAAGGGGAGGGAAAAACATTGTGAAATTACGAGGTGAGTAGCCTCATCATGACAGGTGGAGAGTTTGATTGCATTTTACAATCAGAGCCATGTTGCCCGGGTGCAATTATCCCAAAAGAGAGCTACAGCAACTTCCCTACATGTCTCCTGGATCTTGGCAAAGAAGAAAAGGCCACTCACAGATTGAGACTGTGAAAAAATGCTAGCCATCGTGGATGAGGTGATAATAGACAACCAAAACTCAAACTAGTGTGACATCCACTATTAAAAATGTACCCATCTTGGCCGGGTTAGTTGACATATTTGAGACCTGAGAGTGAGCGGTCACGTACTGTGTTATTTCCAACATCAGCACCCTTCAATCAGCATTGCAATTCTGAGAAGGTAAGAGTTTCTGAGAAACCTGAACAGTCACTTCGATTCCAATAAAGCATCTAATGCATACACATCAGTGATGAGAGAGAATGACCTGTAATTTTTTTTTGCTTATGGTCTACTATGAGCAGTACAATGTTAGATAAATATAGTAAGGTAACTGCCATTATTGGGTCACCTAATAGACACAATACATACACACTGCATCTTAGCTTTAACAGTATCCTGGAAAGTGGCCATTCAGCAAAAAAAAGTACATAAGCTAACGTTAAAGCTGCATTTTTTTTTTTTGTTTGTTTGTTTTGGCCCCTTTTCCGAGGGCAGCACAACAGACTGTGAACACTGACATATATTCACATATTCACAGTATAACATAATTATGATAATGATCATATGGTTATTTACACATCCAGTAGACATGGAACAACATGACCACTATCCAACCACCTTTTAGCTCCTTTTTTGGTCTCCACCAACTCCTTAAGGATATATCTACATTTTTAGTTGCTACATGCGTCACTGTGTTCATCAGATAGTTGCTAACTTTGTCTTTTTGTTTGGTGCTGAGCAGATGAACAGTATTAAAACAATATAGTAGTAGTGAGCTGTCAAACCAAAACAACAAGCTGAAAGGTGAGAACAGAACTGCTGCGTTCATCACCTCTGACTTTACACAGTGATCCGATCCACCGTTAATATGAACATTTTAATTAGTGCAGCTTATAATATCTAAATAAATGTGGCAGCCTTTTTTGAAAGTAACCTGGTCTTCAAACCAGGTTACTTTGCCTGTTCACCACGACTCATGCTGTAATTATTGACCAGGGAGCGGGTGGATGAACAGTTAGCACTGATCAGGTCTGTGTGGACACGAGTGCATCATGGGACAGACACCGTGTGTGCGCTGTATGTTAGTAACCAAACACCATCTGAGTACAACCCTGGGGCATCACACACACACTTATACAAACAGCTTTAATGAGTGTGTTTCCACTCAACAGTGTTTCCACAGGGTGAGTTTTCCATGTACATGCACACACACACTCACATAAACAAACACACCTGAAATACACAGGTAAAGGAGAAGCACAAAACACATTTTTCCACTAATTATCTGGAGCTTTTTAAATATAATTATGGTTTGTTTTTAATCCCCAATTTTGTGAACTATGGAACACCTTCAGAGTGAATTTATTTTTCAGAAACACACACACACACTGCACACACAGGTGTTTTGTCTGTTTCCTGCAGGTGATGTGCAGCAGCAGGATTCTCTATCCACTAAAAGCCAGAAGTCTGCATGAGTGTAGTTTTTTTTTTGGTGACTCAGGTTTGGTCTCAGACTGTGGTTAGGACTAAAATGAATCAGCATTTCTTTTAGGTCAGGTTCACTGTGACAAATCTTTCCATCGCTTATTCTGATGGATTCTTGTGCACTTTTTCTTTAACCTTTTGAGCCAAGACGCATCCTAAAAGTGCTTAGAATTACAGTTCCATGACAACTGAGAAAACACCATCTGATAATAAAGACTGTGTGGAAGGGTCAAAAGCTCTGAAGCGAATAGATCATGAGTTGATGGCTAAAGATGCTAAGGCTCTATGCAATCTTAGCATCTTTCACCCATAGACTGTATAAAACATGGATGTAGTTTCCGTGACGTCACCCAAAGGTTGTCTGAAGAGACATTGTGAAGCTCAGTATGGTAGCTCTGGTCACTGCCATCTTGCCAGTCCTGCCTCTGCCACCTCTTGGCTATTTCAAAGAGGTGGAGTGTGGGTGAAGCTAAGGCTGAGTGAATGAACCCTGGTTACTCAAACAAACTCGTGTGTCAATCATAGCAGCCACACTGTTAATTATGCAGAACTTTAAGCCTTATTCGAATTTGAACAGGTGAGTTGTATAAAAATTCACCTTGAGTCGAGGAATTTCTGTCAACAACTTTTGGCAATATCACGTTGGTCAGTTGGTCCACAACTTTGGTCTAGACTGAAATATCTTAATAACTCTTAGATGAATTACTGTGATATTTTGTCATGATCTCCAGAGGATGAATCCAAATGGTTTTGATGATCCCCTCACTCTTCTGTTAGTGCCACCAGCAGGTTGACAATTTAGCTTTTTAGTAAAATATCTTGACAATTGGTTGTATTGGCAGGAAAGCACATGTGAGACATTCATGTTCCCCTCTGGATGAATCGTCATAACTTTGCTGGTCCTCTGACTTTTCATCTGCCTCCATCCTCAGGTCAAACTTTTGGTTATGACCAAGTAGCTAAGTAGCCATGTAGCTACAAATCTTAGCAAATATTAGCATGCTATGCTAAACTAAGATGGTGCGTATTATTACTGTATAGCTTCTGCATGTTTCTATCATCATTCTGAGCATGTTAGCAAACCAATGCCAACACTTTGGTAATTGTGCAGAGGCTAAAGGTTAAGAGATTCATTAGCATTAGATCTTAGCATAGCTCTGGAATTTTGCTACATGCTTAAGCAGTTGCCACTTAGCTCCAAAGATTTTTAAGATTATCACTCTCAAGTCTAAATGTTTTCTTTATATTGGGGGAAAGTCTGTTATTGTGTGTGTATGAAAGTTTCTAAGGACGTTGGGTGTGACAGCTCCTTTGATTATCTAACAGAATGCAAAGTTCAGAATATGGTCACTGACAAACAATGCAGTAAAGTATGAGGGGAAATCTATACGCATTACCTTGCAAACTCATAGATGTTCCGTAAGGCCATTTTTGCTGAGTTATGGGGGCCATTATGACTATGGAAACTGTCATAAATCTGGACGGTAATTGAGATCAGGACAAGCATCTTTCATGCGAGACAGATGAACGGGGGAACTGAAAGCATTCCCAGGATCGAAGCAAAAAGCTAAAGCTCTGTGGGAGACAAATGGTAGAAAGGAGGGTATTGTTGCTCCACATATTTGTGGTACAAACTGTATAATGTGCTTAAAGCCCAGGAATCCAGCTTTTTGGCAAACAATGCACAATGAAGTGCACAAACATGTTGTCTAAAAAGCATGAAGGTTTGAGGCTAAAAGGTTTTGAAAATGAAGTAAGTTCACAAGAATAAATACTGGTCAGAAAAGTCAAATCCAAACTGCCTCAGCGCTGCTGACCTCTCCAAGCTTCCACCCGAGATGACCAAAATGTTTCTTCTGTCTTCCACTGCGGGAACACACTGACCCTTTTACCTGTTCTCAAAGTTATGAAAAGTGCTGTATGTTCCCCGAGCTGGGATCTCACTTCATTACCATTTAAAGTTTTCAAAGTGACACAAACTTTCTTTCCAGCTGGAGTATAGAATTTATTCTTTTTTCTTTCATTGCCTTGTCTGATTTTCCAGAGAAGACGTTGGCAATGTACCGCTTCTTGAACAATGTGCTCCAAACCTGGCTGCTGGTTTTCCTCACATGGTCTTGCTTTTCTCGTTGACGGGAGCCTGAATACGAGATGCTGCTTCAATAAAGGTTTGGATCGGGCTGATGATGAATCAGCAGCATCAGCTCTCAGCAATCACTGCTCACTCCTCAGTTGACTTCTGACATCTTCATCTGTGCAGAAATCCTACTGGTAGAAATGTATTTTTGGAAACACTTCCACCGCTGAGACACACGTCAAAGTTAGAATTTGAACAGGGGCGATGCAGCTGAGATGGCAAATCGCTTCTCATCAAAACAACTCCAGCTCATCAAGAAGCTAAGAGGCCATGCAAATGGATGATAATGTTTCAGCCGGGTGCCTGTCATTATGCACCATTTATCCTCTGTGGGGGTGGAGAGGCAATCAATTATGGCATCACTCAAAAACTTAGAAAAGGATGCAAAGTTCACAGCCAAAGCCTTTGCACATGCAGTATGGGTATAATAGTGAATCTCTACTAACTGTTTTGATCAGTGTGAGAGTTTGATGACATTTTCTGTAATCACATATTAAAAATAGATGTCAGTAGGGGAAAGTCTGTAGGGCCTGCTACAACATTAAACACGAGGGTCTCTGAGAGTTTGCTGAGTTTCTGTAGCAGCTCTGGCTAGCTTGCCAAAAAGTTTCAATTCTGACTTTTCTGAAATGTTCAAAATATTAACATTTTCTCAGGTAAGTATTGAAAATGTCATTTGTTGTCATTTTACTGTATTGTGGTGAATGTAGTTTCCCATGTAGCCTTTCCCATAAAGATGCTTTAAGGCTGTTAAAATAATCTTATTCCACACTGTCACATATATTGTAGCTTGGCTTCATTGAAATCATATGAGGTTTACACTGAGTGAAATATTTTTTTTTTTTTTTTTATTTTTATAAATCCCCCGCTCACTTTTTGGTGTGGCTAAGTTTTTTTTTTTTTTTTTTTTTTTTTTTTTTTTTTTTTTTTTTGTGTGGCTGTAGCATCCATCAAAAGGACACATTCCTGATGGTAGTTTGTACATTTTGTACAAAATTCAAGCCAACATATTTTTTGTCTTTGGAAATTTCATAATTTATAATAATAATAAATGAAGTTTTTTGTTTTTTTACAATACTTGTAACTGAAAATTCTGTGATATATAAATTATGTACAGGGTCTTTAAATGTCTATACATAAAATATAAATATAAACATAAAATATAAATATATACATAAATAACACATAAATAATAAAAATGTAAATCAGTTCTTATTTTTATTCTTATTTTTACTTTGTTTCTCTTACCAGGTTTTCTCACAAAACAAATATCAATAATATTAATATTAGATTTAGTATAAAACCTGAATAGAGGTACAGGCACAAAAAAAATCACAGCATAATGTCAAACAAACATTAAGAAGTTAGTGTTTTACTGCGTTTAGCATTGTAAAGATAGTTGTGTTTTCACACATGGTTACAGACGTTAGCTCAGGATTGAAAAGCTAACATAGCTTTACACAGCGTGTGTCTCGTTTATTTTGTGCTTCCCAGGAAGTGTAAAAAATCCCAAATGTGTCTGCTTTCATGCATTTTCTCTGCTTCCCTCCACCGCATCTCCTGACATAGAAAAGTAACGATGCTCTGTTAGCATAATGTTCACCCACGATTCAATGCAGCATCGCAACAATGTAACTTTGCAATTTTTATTGTCCAGCCAGCTCCCGATCATGTTCTGTCATCTTCCACGACCACAGCGTGATGCATCGTAGAACAGAACTCACCACTAGTTGACATACAATATATCTCACACTCCAAGGTGGTCCTTGAATATAGGCTAGCTAGCCAGCTGCAAAGACATGACATATCAATAATACAAATGTGGAAGCTGCTTCCCTGCCAAACCAAACCAAGCCAAGCCAAGCCAAGCCAAGCCAAGCCAACGCATCCCACACTGGTCTGAACGCACGGAAATAAAAATGATTCTCCTGTTAGGATGGCAAAGAGGAATAAATATTGATATTTTTCAAGTAACCCAATCTGTGCACTTGGACATCATCGGTCACCGTATGAGAGGGAAACATCCGAGCATGAGTCCAAGATTCCTTCAGACCGGTTTATAATTCTGATTGTAGCAGAAACACAGACGAACACGCACACCTCTCCTCCATAAAGTCATTCCTAAAATGATTTGCACACAAAAAGCAGCTGGAACAATTTTCTGAATTGAAATCTTTTTAGAAACGAGGGTCACCCTCTTTCTTTGTCATCGTCATTTATTTTCTATTTTCACTTGGCGCTGTCAAACTCTGAGTCACAGCGGGAGAAAGATTTATGTTTCTGTGCAAATAGACTTCTTTTCTCTTGTCGTCTTTCAGACGCTCAGGAAATTGCATTTTTCTCAAAGGATTGGGAGCATCAGCGCTGACCCCCTACTTTCATCTTCTGAATTCAAACTCTCCCATGATGCTGTGTGTGTGTGTGTGTGTGTGTGTGTGTGTTACATAAACAAGACATCATTGTTTGCTGGGACAGTAAGTCATTGTAGTTGTAGCAGCACTGTAGGTTTGAATGCAAATTATACCTCCACCACAGAACGAAGGGTCGAGGCCAGATCGCGTCAGGTTTTTTGTCACTTTGCTTACACACCGTCAAAGGCATTCCAGTGATTTCTCAGAAAACACACTTCCATCCGAGCTGGAAGGGGACGGTTTGTGTGTCGCTCTCGCTCTCCTCTTGTGAGATTTATTCCTGTTGTCCCCCCGCTCTGCGCTGACGCTGTGCAGACACGCGTCTGTGTTTTCTCAAACATTCGCTGGATGGAGCGAAGCCATTAAACATAGCTCTGCGCACAAACAGAGGTCCTGTTTTCAGGACCTGAGGTGATGCTGAAAAGAAGCCTTTTATCTCCTAAACTGAAGATTTTTTAGTCATAATGCCTCTGACAGGATCAATCTTTGTTGTGTTGTGCTGCAGAATAGTCAGACTTTTAGTTCTCTGGCTGCAAGATGCAAAAGTTGCAAAGGGTGGCAGCTTTTTATCAACTCAAAGAAGGCTGGAAGTTTAAACATCAGTGTTGTGTACATGAGACTGAAGAGAAATCGTCAGCATTGCAGGTTATCTTTGTTACAAACAGTTGCATCTCTAACAACAAGATCAGAACCCACTCTCTCTTCCCTTTACTGTCTGCAAGCGAGGACGCTCTTCCTCTCACAGTCTTCAGCTGGTAACGGTTGTCATGCAATTTACTCTTACACTGACAGAGAGAAGAAGAAGAAGAAGAAGAAGAATACTTCTCCAGGAATTTATCACAACCTCCATCCTGATATCATTAACATGTACGTAAGCACTTCGGCCCCCAGACGTTTCCCCGTTCGATTATTTTATAATCACGTCAGTTTGTGGTGTTAAAATGTCATTTTTCAGTCGGCCCTCTCTGCTCCGGCAGTTCAAACAACTCCTTGAATTTATTTGAAATAAAAGACAAACAGTAGAATTCATACCCAAACTCTCCAACGCAAACATCCACCCCAGTTTATAGTCCCACTTCCTGCCTCAGCTTCTACACCACCTACTGTACTTGTTTGTAGTAGTTTGTGCAGTTTTCCTGTGTATTGGGGGATTGTAACGGACATTGTAGAGGTCTAATGTTTGGATTTGCCTCCAAATAAAATAAAGTCACTAAACTTTTTGCAGCCTCTCTGATGTCTGACTCGGATTTGGTAGTATGATCACAGATGATGGCCAACTACGTGGATAAGATTGAGTTGGGGCTGCTCTCCTGGTATAAAGTTAGTCTGAACTCCTCTGGAGTTGGATAACACCAGAGATGAAGAGTCATTTCTTCTATCTGTCTTGTGGGTTCAGCCTCTGCACCTCCTGTTTAGGACACCAGCATCAGGTCTGACTGATGAGCGATTCTTAAACACTGGACTCATTTTTCACAGCCCGCATATCTTCTGAACATTCTGACACTAAATCGAGGAGATGAAATGAGCAGTTGGTGCTGAATCATCGGCCTGGTTTCAACCAAAGATGATCTATAACTAAACCTTTCTGAAGCGTCTCCAGTTGTCCTTCATCCACACATGAAAGGTTTGGTTTAACATATTATTGTACTTGATCTCCCACAAAACATCTATTATCAAGTGACCTATGAGTTCTGCCTGATACAGCCACACAGAGACCTCCCTGAAAAACAACTCTCCAGTTATTAAAGATCTCTGAAAAAGGCTGTGAAGTACTTTTCACACTAAATAAGCTTGTGTACACTGAAAAAGAAAACGATGTTTTTACGGTAAAAAAATGGCAGCTGTGGTTGCCAGAATATTACCGTAATAAATACGATATAGCTTTTTCTAATATTACAGTAAAAGGATATTAGTACTGTTGATTTCACCTCTAAGCTTGGCGTTTTATTCCATGTTTTGAAATGACAGTAAAAGACTGTAAAGTATGCCATTAAATATTACGGTGTTTTGCTGTACAATTAACAGTCTCTAATATAAAATACGACTTTTCCATATGAATTCTTTTAAAACGCATAAATAAAGATTTTGAAATATGACTGTGTTTGGCTGTATACAGGAAAACACACTTCACAGCATATTTTACAGCCTTTTACTGTTATTGGTTTCTCACCGTAAAATTTACAGATGTTTTTTTTTTACAGAGTATGATAACATGCGAAATGGAAGAAAAATATGTAAAGTGACTAACCAGACTGAATTCTAAATGGCAAAAGAGTGTTTTCTATGACAAAGTCAGAGCTGAGCTGATGTGTGCGTGTCGTTCAGGTGTGGATCACGGTCCTCTCAGCTTTTTATTTCCTTCCTTCGTCTTTCAGACGTGTTTGCTGATAGTCTCCTGACGGCAAAACCAGAGGGCAGAGTCCACTGACGCACAGCGAAGAATGAGCAGAAATATTCCCGTCCTTTATTCCTGCTCACTGTGTGAGTGTGTGTGTGTGTGTGTGTGTGTGTGTGTGTGTGTGTGTGTGTATTGACCCCTGATTCACGTGTGTGTGTGCATGCCTGTTTCCATCTGATCTTGACCTTAGGCAAATGATTGTGTTACATGACTCATGATTTGTGTGTAATTGCATTTAATTCAGCAGATTGGGATTTGAATAATGTGTGAACACCTACTGTATGCTGTATGCACGTGTTTGCATATGTGTGTGTGAGTTTTGTCATCTATATGCCTGTGTTCCAAATCTATTTGAATAGCAAACAGAGACATGATGAAGTTGCACAGATAAGATTCATTCGGGGCTAGATGATGATGTGCTTTGCAAATCTGATAGCAATCTGATCCTGTGATAAAGTTAGCCTGAAAATTCCCAGTGAATAAAATGCAAATGGTTCCAGGGAAATTTCATCAGAGTGTGAGATATTATGGTTTCTCTTGTGTGGTGGCACTAGAAGATGAAAGGTCAACAAAAGCCCCAGGGTTCATCCTCCGGGGACCCCGAGTATCCACAGCATATGTTGTTGTAATCCAGCTACAGCTGACCCAGTGGAGACAGATGAAAGATCCATCCTGTCCATGAATATCCATGACAGTCTGGTCAGATATAAACTTGTCTCAAGCGAACTGTTGGAGACCAGAAGAAGGAACAAACTGACACAGAAAGCCTTCAGCCTGATTCACCTCATACCTTTATTGAAACATTCATTTTAAAAAGTTTATAGGCTTTGAGTGACATTTTCTTTAGTCCCCATCAGAATTTGTGAGCCTGTTTGTGAAATAGATGGTGCTGGGAGCTTGGTACTTGCAGGTTTTGCAGAGGCTGCTGCTGCTGCTTCTTGTTTGGCAGAGCAGGATCATGTGAAATTGGATGGCACAAACTCAAATTTGGACTTTCGGGTTCTGTCAGTTCCCGATAAGAGTAGCACTGTCAAGGCACTCAGAGGCAGAAATACTTGTGTCAAAGTGAGACTTGTCCTCAAAGTAAATCAATAGCATCAATTGTTACCCTCAAACATACAAACATACATTATCTGTAACTACTTATCCTAATCAGGGTCATGGTGGGTTGGAGCCTATCCCAGCTGACATTGGGCGGGGTACACCCTGGACAAGTCACCAGTTCATCACAGGGCACATAGAGACAAACAACCATTCACACCTACAGGCAATTTAGAGTCACCAGTTAACCTATTAATGTTTTTGGACTGTGGGAGGAAGCCGGAGTACCCGTAGGGAAACCCACGCAGACACGGGGAGAACATACTGTCAACCTTAGCAATGTGTTATGGCCAAATTCCACCATGCACATATGTGTATAGGTGTTCCGTATGCGGCACAGTCGCCAGAGCTAATCGTGGCTGTTTTAGTCAATGGTTGAAATCCCACCAGAAGCACCATGGTCTTGGTTCAGAAGCATCCCAGAAGTGGGTCTCCACTAGGCTCCTGTTCTATATTTGACATAGCGGCCTGCATCAATCTGCATAGAGCAGCTCAAGCTGGCCGGAAGTCAGACACAGACATGGCATAGAGAATCCGGTCGATTTTCAAAATAAACACCCAGTGCAAACTTCCAATCGAACATCCAAAAGGGAAACAGTTTAACTATGTAGCATATTTACATATTTAGAGGCACGTAAACCAAGAAGAAATGACCAAATCTGAGCAAGTAAATAAAGTCTGGTGGGCAAAACGCTTCTGAAACGCTCTCAGTGGGGTTTGAAGGCGCATGGAGAACAGACCAAAACGGCATCGTGGCTGCAACGTGATGTAGACGTGCACGGTGGTGTTCTGCCATCAGATGAGAAAACAGTTCTATAACAAATCGTTCCGCTGATGGGGTCATCACATCAGAACACTGACTGTATGTGTATTATAACTGACATGTTTTGTGATTTTTAATTTGAAGGACTTGTTGGTCAAAGTTCACCAGAGTTGAACTTTATGAACAAAACACCACGCAGACTTCCTTCACCACCAGGAGTGAATGTGCTGATCCCAGTAGTTCCATTGAAGTTAATTGATTTTCAGTCCAAAAGTTTGCTGCTATAAATCCTGGTATGACTCAACCCTTAATGTCTCCCATGATGCTTTATGTCTTCTGAAAGGCTTTCCATCCTAAAAATGCCAACAGCAAATAACAAAATTGTGCTTTTATGTTTTGAACTGTGTGTTTGCTGCGTTCAGCTGTTTGTGCAGCGCCTGCAGGCACACTGTCTGTTGCACTTCCAGCTCTGTGTGTTCACACTTTCACAGGTCTACTGTGGCAGCAGTGTCATGCTATGGATGCTTGTGTGTGGTCATTGTTCAGACAGAGGTGGAGGTGTTACAGAGGGAGAAGCTGCGTGCTGCAGACAAGTTGTGACCAGCTCGGCTCAGAAACACATTAAGAGCAACTTCAGGAGTCAAAGAGCCTGAGGGACTTTGTGTGTGTGTGTGTGTGTGTGTGTGTGTGTGTGTGTGTGTGTGTGTGTGTGTGTGTGTGTGTACAGGACAGCAGTGGAGAGCAGAGATAGCTTAAGTGACCTTTATCCACTGTTTTATTTGTTGGAGAGAGTTTTTGTTTCACATTCTGAAGCTGATGAAAATCCTGATGTGAGTTCAGAATTTGAAGACTCACCCAGTGAAGTCACCCAGGTCAGAGGTCACCACTCTCGATCACAATTAGCCTTTGAGTTCCAAGTCAATCACACAGCATCCGTTGAAAGATAATTGCACCACTTACAGTGCTGTTTTCGGAGTCGTATGAGGACTGCACTGCTTTGTTAAGATACTGTTAATTCAAAGTGATCACTACCTGCTCCTCTGGTGCTGTCCAAAATAAATGGACAGTGGTGTCAGTGTGCAACACTTTTGTTCATAGTCAGTATGACAGAGTTGGGCTTCTATTATGACATGAAAAGTGATCTTTATAGCTCTGAGAAGATCAATCCTCAGGTCTTTGCTTTCATGAATGCTTTGGAAAGCCTCAACCGTACCTTGTGTTCGGTGCTGCTTCGATGTGAGCATGTTAGCGTACGTACGCTTAAGGTACCACAGAGCTAATAACCTGACTGCAGACTCCTGCGCTGTGTCTCAATTCAGATACTTTCGGTAGTACACTTTCATGTAGCACACTATGTACTTCCTGGTGTAGTAATTTCAGCTGTGTTGTGTTGTCTCACTTACCAAATATGATAATCGGAACATTTTAATGCTTTTTCTTCTTTGCAGCGTTACAACCAGAACCTTCATTTTAAATATGAATATAAAGCATATGCACAATTTACATTTGTATACTGAGGTATTCACCGCAACCGCTTCAGCTCCAGCAGCTTCCTCGGCTGACATTTTTGCATTTTGATCAGCAGTTCGATCCTCCAGTCCTCGGGCAAGATACAGAACCCCAAATTGCTCCTGAACACTGTGCCATTCATACACATTCACAATGTTTATGAATGATTAGCTCCCATCATACCATACCAGGACAGTGTGGCCTATATAAGTACAGTTACATTATTGTTTGGTCATTTCAAACAAGTGGAGGCTGACGTGTTTAGTGAGTCTGCTAAACCTAAATTCTTAGATTTCTTGTTGGCTGTGCTGGACATGTTCCTGCTTCCCTTTGCATATACTTTGCATCTGTTTTCAATGATTCAAAACACGTAGGAGGTTGTTTAAGCGTGGACAGTGTACAGGGCATGTGAGAAAAGTATAATAGAAGAGAAAGACGTGAACGTGCACAGCATGTGAACTCAAAATATGTCATCGACAGTTCATAAGCAACATACACAGGATTTAAAGAAATCTAAGGATGACATATGCTGTGAAGAGACAATACAAAATGCAGAGACCACAGCGAGGTGTGTCTGTTTGTGTCCCCCCCTCTCTCTCCATCTCACCATCAGATTGACTAGAGGCTCTGTTGTCTCTCTGATTGGTTGTGCTGTGCGGTTTGTGGGAGGCTTTGAGGGGGGCTGGGATGCTGCCGGTGGGTCCCCCCCCCGGGGACGACCAGCCACCATCTGCTGGTAAGGTAACACCACCGACGGGGGCCAAGTGTCCAGCTGTGGGGGGGACACTGGAGACCAGCACAGCGAGGACAGGCATGCAGGCTGAAAGCCATTAGACTTCATCAATAAAAGCCTGCGCTCCTCCAGCTATGTGATTCACGGGATAATTGAAAAGTTGCTTATTGCTCGGGTTCATTACGAATTGTTTATTTGGAATTAGCAGCTTAATTACAGCGTGCAGGCTAAGTAAGGTCAAACGAGATGAATAAATGAATGATTTGTTTACCCTGCCTCTAAATTCAAACAGTGCTTCAATCTTTGAACTTTTTTAATATCAGAAAGATATTCAGTGTTTTTCCTAACATCTAAAGCCTCTCTGACACATTTCTCACAGTTATTATTTATTTTGTTTGTGTCTGTAACAGTGTGAGAAAATGAAGCCATCTGCCTCTTCCTGGGGAATTCATTACAGCAGATGGGCTCAAAGGTCTTCTTTTCAGTTGCTATGAATCAGCATTGTGTAAACCAAATTTTTGAACAGAAATGAATGAAAATCCTCTGTGCGGCTTATTCCCTGGAGATGATAGATGTGCATCGTGGTGTAAAAGCCAAGATAAATAAGTGCAAACAAACTCTGTCTGTCGGTGGGGCTCAGAGCTACTTTAACCGTATGTTTATCTTCTTTATATTCCTATAGGATGTGTGCATAGCATCTTTTAATATGTGCATACAGACTTCTGAGTATCTGTGGTACTCTGTTGTGACTTTAATTTCCTACACAACTGAAACACCACACCGGGGTTCAGGTGTCTGTGGTTGCTCAGTAGTAAGATTACAGTCGTTTTACTCGATGGACTTAAACTTCACATACATTGTGGTGGATTACAGATTGTAAAAACACTTCTTTGTTTTTTGAGCGAAATGAGAAGATTGCCAATCTCATGTGTGTGTTTAGTACATAGCTGGAGTCATGATGTGTTTAAGCTAGCTAACAACTCCTGTGAAGCTTAGCAGTTGTATCTTTAGAGGTGTTGGAAGGTGTGTTTAGTGTTTTTTTTCTCTTTAGATGGAGCCAGGCTAGCTGTTTCTTCATACTTCCTGTCTGTATGCTAAGCTAGGCTAACAATGTCTTGGCTTTTTCATTTGTTGTAGAAAAGGCAGCTACTAAAAACATCAACAGTACATCAGACGGTTATGATAATACTTAATATATAGACACTTCAAAACTCTGTAACACTTGTTTGACATACAGTATGTATATCTACCAGAAAACATACAATTATAAGCTAAGCTAAGCTAAGCTAAGCTAGAATTCTGAACCTGAACCCGACCCAAAACTGATACTGTTGGGACTGTATGAACTTTCTGGTATTTTAGTGGCCTTTATTGTACAGAAATCACAAAAGACTCTCTGGCTCTAAAATCTCTGAGGTTACCCTAAGAGCAGCAGAAGCCAGGTTACCCTTCCATGAACCCGGTGGGTCCCATCAAAGTATTGGGTTTGGACGATTGTGTTGCTTGGGGTCTGTGGTCAGATTTGGGTCTCAGATTTGGCAGTTTGTTCAGTAGGGTTGGGTTTTTAGAAACCCAGGTATGCGCCTGCTGAGGCCTCAGTTTTAGACCAGTGAAAAACATCGACCCTTAGCTTCTGATTTGGGACCCGACTTTTGCTTATAACCTTAAAAGAAATGTTCAACTTAGTTTCATTAGTCTGTAGAAACATTCCCAGAAGGTCTATACATAACCTTCAGTCATGTTTATGTAAACACTGTCAGGGAACTAATGTTTCCTTGAAATACCTCCACAAAGACCGGTGCCTGTAATGCTACATTCTTTTAAGATATCAGAACTGTTCTAAGGAGCTATCTTTGACCACAAGAAATCTTTCCTTTGGGAATGTGTGCCAGTGTGGAACATCCTCCTAACCTCCCCAAAACCCTAAGGGATTGTTAATGGTTATTTTATGGAGACGTTATGTAGCTTTCTTTTTTTTAAAGGGTGGTAGGAGAGGACGCCCTATAAAGATGCATCCAACTGTTTCACATGACGTGAAGTAAAAAACTGGACGAAGCTTCTGACAGAAACATTTTTGTCTTTAAAGGTGCAACCCAACACTTTTACACATGAAAATTAGCTGACAGAGTTATATTATGTCTTTTCCTTTTAAGGACTTTTTGATGATGTCATAGTGATGTCACCGGGGGGGGGGGTTATCTGAGATTAGGCTTGGCGACTACGACTCTTTAACATATAACCAGTGTTACAAACTAAAGATGCCTGTATTTACTTTGGAGGACCTTTCTCAAATCCAACTAAATAAATATCTGAGATTAGTTTTGGTGACTATGCCTCTTAAATAAACATAAAGTCTGTAAAGGCGGTGTTACAAATTCAGGAAGTGGAGTTTTAAAGACGCCTGTATTTACCAGGCAGGAATGTGATGAAGACAGACTATGAAGTTGCATCATGGGAAATGTAGTATCCGGTGTTTTTGGAGCTTGACGCAGACTAAAAATTAGAATATCTCTGCCTCTGCTATGTTGATGTCGACCATCCTTTTTTTAATCTGTCTTTAAGCGAGTTCACCAACTTTACTGAAGCGCAACGCTAAAACACTGGAGTGACCCTTTAAATGTGTTTCATTTAATAACCTGCTTGTGTTGGGCTTGAATCAACCTCTGCAGTTTTCCTTTATAATCTTTGGCAACACAAACGTATTTATATGCCGTTCTAATCAATTATGTGGAATTAGGAAAAAATATCATGCACTGGCAGGATCTATTTTTCCAATAAGCTATCATCAGTGTGTCTACAGAGTCTTATAATGTGTAAAATTCAATAATATCATGAGTTGGCTGAGTTATCAATAATTTTATGTTTGTTTATTTGTAGCGTCCTTTATCATAAGGGTGAGAGAGCGAGGGTGAGGGAGGGGGTAACCTCTCTCTCTCTCTCTCTCTCTCTCTCTCTCTCTCTCTCGTAATCCTCCAATAGTCGCTTCACCAACTAGGAAGCGCACAGTCACCGCTTTATGATCCGCGCGCACCAAACCGACCGACCGTCCGACCCACCGGCCCCCGAGCAGCTCTCTCTCTCTCTCTCTCTCTCCCTCTCTCTCTCTCTCGGAGCCGCTCTCTCCCTCTCTTTCTCTCTGTCTATCTCCGTACACATTATTCGGTACCGGTTCTTCCGTGTTATAGATGTAGACGGTAACCGGAGCTCACTGTGGGAGACTGTTGTCGCCTTTGCGCCATGGAGGACTGCTGCTGCTCCCCGGAAAGCGAGAGGATGGAAGCGTGGCTGGACGACCACTTGGAGTTCACGCACTCCTACTTTATCAGGAAGGCGTCAAGGTAAAAGAGGAGTGAGGGGTGGTGGTGGTGGCGGTGGTGGTGGTGTGTGTGTGCGGGGTTGGGTGGTGGATTTGTTTACATGGTGAAGTGTCCAAAAGAGAATCTCTGCAAACAAACTGTTTGCACTGTGTGCAGCCTCCACAGCCAATCAGGGATGTTAGATGAGAGTGTTTTTATTCCAGGTAACCCTGCACTGATCATATCTAACAGTAAACAGTCCAGCTCCAGCGGGAGTGATGGGGGTCCATCCCGACCTGGAAGCCCCTGTGTTCCCCCACTCAGGTACCTGCAGAGCTGCTCCAATGCACTCAGCTCAGCTCTATTTCATTTCACCATCCACTTCACAATCAGTAAGAGCTCTAGAAGTTGTACAGGGGCCTTTTAATCATTAACTTTTACTGCTGCCAATGGTTCTGTTTAATTCTCAGCCCCATACTGCTGAATGGGTGATAATTATACAAGCCTTCCACATAGCCTCCCTGTGCCATAAATGATTTTTTTCTTTCTTTCTGTTGCAGCCTTTCAGACCTCAGAGAGCGTGGCTAGGAGCAAATTAGCCATTTAATTTCTTGCGCAAACACGGGCTTCCAAATCAGGCAGGAGCAGCTATATAAGGCATTTCTTTAGCAGAAAGCATATCTGTGCATTTCATCAGCGTGGCAGCTCTTCATCAGGACACTCCAGGTCTGTGTTTGTTTTACTGACAAACCCCCTTCAGACCCATTTAGCCACTTAAACCACCATGGCAACTTCTCTTTCATCCGGTAACTCTAACGCACACTATCTCAATCAAAATATTTTGTCCATGAAGAGCATTGTCAGAGGACTTTTTTTTACTTCCTCTCCTGCTGTTTTTCGACCGGAGTTGATCGGTTCTGTGCAAGAGGTTTGCACACATCAGCCAGTCTGCCGTTCTGGTTGAGAGGCATTTCTTAGAGAGGTATTGATTCAGCCACACCTCCACTGGATACATTAGGGTCGGCTCTGTGGGGAGGCAGGCGGCTCAATGGGAGATGGGAGTGAGGAGAACTCAACCTGACTGGCACCGTCAGATAACAGCCCCATTCTCTGTGGCTCCTTGTTTTATTTGCCTGGCCCAGAGCCCAAGATACCATGGTTTAATTCCATGACTTCCCTCGGTTTCTTGCATTCCGCTCAGGTGAACAGAGCCTCTGATTGGTGTGAAAACATCACAGTGAAGTCACGTGACCTTCAGTGGAAAGCATGGTCGAAAATGTGTGTGCGTGTCTGTGTGTGTTTGTGTTGTAGGAGTTGATTAGACAATGTGTCGGCTGATTAGAGTGCTTCTCTGTAATCACATCCAATTTACCGTTCACACACCAACATACACACTGTCACACACATACACACGCTCACATTAGATTTGTTCCATCCACATTAAGACACTTAAGAGGGTTTCAGCACACACAGCTTCAATGAAGGCAGATAATCACATATCCACTGTCCCCATGTTCACTTTTATTACCCACCGTTGGTCGTACTTTAACTCCAGAAAGGATTTTCATCTCTACATTTCTTTTCAACATTTTCCAGTAATGAAATCCTCAATCGTGTTATCGTCAGTGCCCGCTATTCTAAGAGATGTCATTTGCTGTCCAATTTCACAGGTACAAAAGCTTCATTTTAGCTTGCGGCAGACTTTAGATGAAGATTTCTCAGGTGCATATGATGTGCAGAAGACGTGAAGCGAAAGAAAGAAAAGAGGAATCTCAGACAGGAAGGGATTAATTGGAGAAGATGTGACTAGCAAGTGGTGGATGGGTGAGCAGATAGATTCATCTTCATCCTCCAGCAAACAGGGCTCATTTTCCAATTCCTGACAAGCTTTTTAGTATTACAAAAACGTTCTCCTAGCCTCAAGCTAACCATGTGTATATCTTTAGTTTAAAGTTGAATGTTAATTGTACAGGTAGTGTGCAGTGAGCTTTTTCAGCTGAAAAAAGCTGCATGTTGCTGCTAGAAATGAGGTTGATTACAGTCGTGAGACCGAGCTTAAACAGTAAAGTAGCGGGCTGTAAAACCAAAACAATGAGCTGAAATGCTACGCATAGTCATTTGATCATTGTTAATATTAAAATATTTAGCAACAGCAACTAGCAACTTACTTAAAGCTGCCACAGGAACTTAGTTGATTCTGGCGGCCCCTGTGGACAAAAGAGGTAGTGTTTCCACTTCCTCTGTTTCAAGAAGAATACAAACGAATCTGATTGGGTGGCCATTATTCAGAATAACTATCCATAAATGTTCTTTTATTGGGATCATATAGAGACGTCAGAATTAAATTTGAACTGTTTCATAACCAGTTAAAAACTCCTTGTAGTGCTGCAGTTATGCTGTAGTTGCCACTTGAGGCCACGGTGACGACTGTTCTCCAAATTAGTCTTTCTTTAAACCAAACATCTGACCTCAGTTAAAATAGTTTCAAATCCAAATCACATTAAAAAAGAATTTCCAAGAACTTTGGAAATCTAAGCTAGCTATTAGAGGTCTGAGTCTCCAGATGCTCCACCTCTGGTTGGTTGTAGTTGGGTACAAATGAGATCTCCACAAAGACTGCATGTCACATTAGGATCGCTGAGCTGATGAGACCAAAGAGTGTTCATTGTTTGCGGTTGGAACCAGTTGCCAGTTTTGAGCATGTGAATGTCTTGTTTTTGTTTCGGTACAAGAACAGAGAAGAGTTTGTGTCCTTGTGGGATTTTGTGGGTTGATTAGTGACTGTCAACCAGTGTGCTGTGTGTATTTACTCATTTGTTCAATATGTGCTCGCTTGTCTGTCACGAATAAAAGCTCTGTTTGTGGAAATTCTCATTGTCAGTCGTGCAGCACTTGTAATCTGTTTCAGACGGTCTTATCATTCCTGACACTTTAACCCACAGTGCACCTGTAACAGTTACTGTACCAGCTGTACAGATACGGTATCTTCTGCTCCAGTTGCAAAGTGTCTGATACACTTTCTTCTCTGTTTCCACAGGGAGATGGTGAATGCCTGGTTCGCTGAGCGCGTCCACTCCATCCAGCCATCTGCCTCCAAAGAAAATCCTCCACAGCAGCGCGCCCACCAGTCTTCCACAGACCCCGCTCCCTCCTCTGCCTCCACCATCCTCCCACCCACGCTCAGCCTCCTGGACAACCGCTGCCCGTCCCCTGCCACAGTCTCCAGCCCGGCCCCGGGCACCCCGACTCGCAAAATCTCAGCGTCCGAGTTTGACCGCCCTCTCAGACCCATCGTGGTTAAAGACTCTGAGGGCTCTCTGACATTTCTGAGCGACGCTGACCGCAAGACCGTCCCTCCTCTCCGGGGCTCGGTGATGGGTGAGGGTGGTGTTGGCGGGGGAGGAAACGGAGGCGGATGCAGTGGGGCAGGTAGCGGCAGCGGGGTCGACCGCTGCACCAGGCTGCTGGAGCTGGTGAAGGACGTGTCGAGTCATCTGGACGTGACAGCACTCTGCCACAAGATCTTCCTCCACATCAACGAGCTGATCGCTGCAGACCGCTACTCACTCTTCCTGGTAGGAATGGAAACGGCTTCAGAACCCTAACTGGTTTTACTGGAGTCACTGTGACAGCCATGATATTGCCAGTCTGTTTTGAGGGGGAGGGGAGCAAGCTTTTCATTACCCACCTAGTATTTTTAACCTATAATGGTGCTTGTTCACTTAACTGAGCATCACATGGCTTTGTCCGTCCAATCCTAACACAGAGAACATGTTTTCAGAGATCACACAGGTCTGTATGATGAGATGGATGAATCACCACTGAGCTGTTTCAGATCGCCAAGAGCTGCTTTTAGATTTGCGCAGAACTCTGCAGCCTCGACTTCGGCGACATAGACACTGGTCAAATTCTGTCTCCACACTTATTGCGCTGACACTCCATTTACAGTATCATGCATGTTTTGCCATTGCTTTCGACCTTCCTGTAACAACATTACTGATGCTCTAGAAACTTTACTTAAAGCCCATGTAAAGGCATTTCTGAGATTTCTTTCAAAACACATTAAATATGTTGGAAAATAGTTGCTGAAAACATGTGAAAAGACTTTTAACGATATATCACTGAAATGTGGAGTTAGAGGTTCAAACAGTTTTTCACCAGTTTTCAGTCCAGGATTTTGTGGGCGGTCCTTAAAGGGTGGCTCGATGACACACTGAGGCCACCCTGAGCATACCCCTGCACCCCTAGCAGAGAGATAGAGATGAATTCATCTCGCTCAGTGTTTCAAAGTTAGTCATGTCATTTTCTGAACTCATCTGACACGTTTCAGTCGCTTCAAAATGGCTGCTTTACTGCTGCCACGAGTGGGCGTGGCTTCAGCACATTCAGAGGACACGCCCCCACAGTCCTGGAGCTGAGAATTCATTTTTACCTGATTTTGACACCTAATTTCATAAACTTGTTGATATTTTTAATCATTCAAATTTGGCTGGGTGGTTAATAACACTTTCTTCTTTAGTCTGACAAACTCAGAACACATATTCATCCTTACCTTACATGAACTTTAAAGCTTATTTAACAGTAAATCATCCATCCATGCATCCTGGGTCTCAGGTAGTGGACCGGGTCTTCCAGTCAGAGTGAGCAAGCTACCCAACCCCAAATTGGTCCAGATGGCCGTGATGTGAATGTGTGTGTATGGCTGAGCTTTGTATCATTTGTCAGTGCTTTGTCAGTTGGCACCTTGCATGGCAGCCTCTGCCATCAGTGTATGAATGTTTGGGTGAATGGATGGGTGTGACAAAACGCTTCGAGTGGTTGGTAGGTCAGAAAGGCACTATATGAATCTATCTACTGTACATCTATCTATCTAGCTTTTTTTGGTGTTACTCTCCAGTTCTGCCTTTATATAGTGTGTAGTGGTGTTACCTATGTCAGTGACAAGAATGTGTGGTGCATCTGGAGTCAACTTCTCTTATTTTTAACAGAAAAATAAGAGGATCCAATATTCCATCTAAAATCTAACATGTCCTGTGTGTGGTCTCAGGTGGGAGAGGACAGCTCCAACAGGAAATTCTTGGTCAGTCGCCTGTTCGACGTAGCCGAGGGATCCACGCTGGAGGAGTCCTCCAGTAACTGCATCCGGCTGGAGTGGAACAAGGGCATTGTGGGACACGTAGCCGCTACGGGACAGCCGCTCAATATCAAGAACGCTTATGAGGTGAGGATGTGGAGGATTTCATGGGGTTTGGTTTCCTTTTTTTTTTTTGGATGCTGAAGCCTGAAACGAGGTGGTTTGCTGTCTATGCATTTGTGTGTGTGTGTGTATGTGTGTGTGTGTGTGTGAGAAGAAACAGGCTTGTGTTTGCTTTGGGTGTATTTAATGTTTTTTGCTGACAGAGCACAGACTTGAGGGGGAAGGAGGGGGATCAAAGAAGGACAAGTAGGTCAAAGAGCTTCTCTGGAGGGTTCATCATCACCACACACACATACAGACACACAGACACACACACACACACACATACACTTTCACTTAGCTGAAGAGTGTCTGGTGAGATGTTGACCTCAGTGTACTGACCTTCTGAGCGATCAGGTTTCAGCAGAATGTCACAGTCTCACTTCAATCAATGATCAAACCTCTCTGACGTCGAAATCTCACCAATGATATGGATTTGTCTTCTTTTACGGGGAGTTATGTGATGTGACTGTTTTTTAGTGAACAACAGGAGGGTGGAAGAACTGCTGTTCGTCAAGAAATAGTTCCCCTACAAAACCACAAAGCTTTGTTTATGAATTTTTAATTTAAAGAAATTATTTCTGTGAGATTTAGAGGCGTTCGTAGGTGTATTTGATCCTTACATATAGCCAGACTAGCTGTTTCCCCCTGCTTCCAGTGTTTATGCTAAGCTAGGCTAATCACACCCTGATTCCAGCTACAAACATAACACACAGACATGAGATTGAAACACACTCTTTTTTTAACTTTCTTGCTTTAAATAATAAAAAAACAAAACAATAATTTGACTGTAAATAAAATCAAATCACTAACCGTTAGTGGAAGGCGTGTGGTAAAAGATTCTCCCCTCAAACAATGGCAGCATATTTTACTATTTGATTTATTTATATTATTTAAATTATGGATTGATAATTAATAATAATTAAAAAGTGCTTGCATCCAGTGTCTGGGAGCCTAGCTTGCCACCACTGGTGTGTGTGAATGGGTTGATGAGAGCCAAATTTGAATTAAAAACAGTGAATAGGTGAAACCTTTTTCTCCTCTGTCATTTGTAGCTGCAGATTAGATTTCATCAGTGTGACCTCTGCAGATTGAGCCGCTGACCTTTGACCCCTCCAGCTGCTCCCAACTTTATTTATACAAATCAGATTTTTCTTTGAAACACTGTTCCATGATGAACTGACGAGTGTTTTTGCGCGAGTGTACACTTTTGGCTGCGCACCGAGTGTGACCTTCCTCCGGAAGAGTTATGAGTGTCTTCAAAAAGAAGCAGATGTGCGCAGCGTTTGTGTGTGTGGGCGGAAGAGAGGGAGCGAGTTGGAGGACGGTACAAGACATACAGAGAGAAAGAGAGAAAGTATGTGGCTGTAATTAAATGCATGTGTTCTGCATGTGTTCATATCTTTGACTTCTGTGTGTGTGTGTGTGTGTGGTTTCTCTGTGATGAATTTCAAACTGACTGTATAGATTTATGCAGTTGAATTTATAACGTCTGCAATATTTTAAACTCAGAGCGGACAGTGGAATTTCACAGTTTTACTATTTCCAACGTAAATCACGTCAGTGAGACGTATCTGAAGGTTTTCTTTTATCGAGTGTCTGCTTATTGATATTCCCCCTTGTACAGAGTTGTTGGCAGCCGTTTCCACAAAATCTCTGAATATGCTGAAGTCATATTGGAAACAAAGGGGAATCACGTCACTGCACAGATTTGTTGTTTTATTTCCTAAACTGGCAGATGGCAGGTATTTCGACCCAGCGTGAACTTTCACTGTGCAGAAGTGAATCAGGACAAATAGAGACGTGCTCGCAGTTTGTGTTCTGATTATCCAGAGTAACGGGGACACTGCCTCTGGAATAAGGTCTTATTTATTTAAATGTTATTTTTCAAAGATTTGAGCACCTCCAATGAAATTCCATTCACCGCCATCGTATTGGGTTGGAGGCACAAATCTGAGAGGCGGATATCTCAAAATCAGGACAAAATTTGAGACATATGAATATCTCGTTACAGGATATTTTTATGTTTTGAAGACACATTTTTCTTATTATCACTAAATACCAAATAATTCCATTTTAATAAGAACCTTAAGTCAACTATAAAAAAAATTGAGTCATTGGAAGTTTTTGTAGTGTTGTGATAATGACATATTGCCTTTATATCAAATGATTCTGTGGACAAGAATTTTTCTTTTTTTTATTTCTTATTATCTTATTATTTTTGTCATCATCGTGTTCCAGTTATATCAAAATGTTCTTGTTACGTGTCCCGTTAAGGCAAAAAAACTTCATCATAACTTCCATATGTTGTCACAGTGATATAGAGATGGAGTCAATAACTAAACATTGTCATATTTGGTGAAGTATTATATCATGCTTTGGATGAGTGAAGGCTTTGCTGTTACCAATGAGTTTGTTTAAATTCCAGTGTTGTAGTCAAGACCACTAAACCAAGACGAAATCATGACCAAAACCAACCAGAGTGTATCAAGACTGAGACAAGACCAACACTTTGAGATCTCTTTGGGTGAGGCGTCTCACTGTTTTGCAGATGAACTCTTTGTAGTTAGTTAGTAAATACTTACTAGAATCCTGGTTTTGATCATGTACAGGTCAGGATATGTCGTAAACCTCTGCTTTACATGAAACATGAGTAACCTGCTTCTGGTTATTCATGTCTTTGTATACATGCTCAGAACAGTCTCCAGATCTCTGAAAGTAGGACGTGGTGTTGACGTACGCAGCATATAATCAGGATACTAGTGCACATGTAAACACACTGACTGTGAATACAGATCTTACTCACTTACTAAATACGATAAAGTCATTTGTTTAATGACTCATTTCCTGCTGATAACATGCAGCATTTCTCTTGATCTCATTTTAATGTGGTCTTCAGTTGAGAATCAGCAGACTGTGCTCCTGATCCCTGAGCCACAGAAAACAAAACTACTCTTCAGCTGAAGAAAACTGATGACAGATGTTGTATCACTACCACGAAAAAGATTTAAGACTGTTTGTCATCAAACTACAAAACAGCATCATGAGCGTCTGACATAATTTGCTATGGGTGTGTGTGTGTGTGTGTGTGTGTGTGTGTGTGTGTGTGTGTGTGTGTGTGTGAGCCAGAGAGAGAGAGAGGGGAAGAGATTTCCTGCTGTGTACCTTCCACTGGTTGCCTGCCAACCAGAAGATGATGATGGCGATGATGATGATGTGAGGAAGATGTGTGAGAGGAGAGGGGGTGAGAAAATGACCAATACAGAACAAGAGTGGCTGAAGGGAGTGTCCACCTGTGTCCAATTAGCTTGCTGTGAGTGTGTGTGTGTGTGTGTGTGTGTGTGTGTGTGTGTGTGTGTGTGCGCAGGGGTGGGTGTGTGTGCATCTTCTAGGTGATTGCCCTCGAGGGTTCAAGTGTGGTTTTGAGTGTGTGTGTGCACACGAATGTGTGTCACTAATCCACGCAAGCACATATGAATATGTGTAATGATAGAAAAAATGTGTGTGTATGTATTTGGGTTTGCTTCCAGGTGAGTGCACGTTTCTGTGTGTGTGTGTGTGTGTGTGTATTGTGCAATGACCTTGTTAAGGTGTGTGTTTGTGTGTGTGTTAACATAAAAGTGTGTGTGTAAATCAAAATTAGTTGTGTGTGTGTATGATTTACTCGGTTCATGCACATTGTTACTATAGATTACCTGAGTGTGTATGCTGCAAGCTATATTTGTGTGTGTGTGTGCAGAACCTGATACTGCTTCCAGGAAGTCCATCTGCGTCATCCGAGGGACTCCCCAGCTATCTGACTGGATCTTTACCTTCCCATTAGTGTGCTCAGGATTACATTGATTTCAGCAGCGTGATGAAAAATACCCCCCCCCATGCCTGTTTACATTAGTTCAGCCCTCTGTGGGCTGCACTAACTAAGTGTCTGGCAACGGCATAGGCCAAACCAAACTACACAGAGGCTGGGGGGGTGATGTCCTTATAAATGCTTGCACTGTGCTCAATCCAACATGATGGAAGCTTTTGGGGGGGGGGGGGGGGGACGGCCTGCAGGACTTATCTATCATTCACTGAGCTGTGTTTTGATTTCAGCTGATCCTGCCACATATTGTGTGTGCTGTCCATAAAAGACGTTTTTCAAATAATAACCCTTTTTCACATAGCTGACGCAATTTAAAAGAAAACATTGCAGTATCTGAAATCTGATGTTTTCCTGACGTTATGATTTGTTGTTTTATGGCTGAGAACACGCCACATGCCATGCCAAGAAGAACATGCGCTATTTACAGAAAAATGCGTGTAAGTTTTTTTCTTGCACATTTTGGAAAACGGCAATTAATTTGGTTATTAATTTTTTATATATTTACTTACATCACGAATTCACGAGGCACATTTCCACATTTCCACATTTCATTCATACTAAATACAGAAGTACAACAACAAAGTCATAGACTGTATAAAACATAGATGTAGTCTCCATGACGTCACCCACAAGTTTCTGAAAAGCCGTTGTGAAGCTCAGTGTGGTGGCTTTGACTGCCGCCATCTTGGCAGTCCTGCCTCTGCTACCTCTTGGCTAATCCAGAAATCGGCAAAGACGTGGAACGTGGGGGGAGCTCAGGTGGGCTGAATGATGCCTGGTTGCTCAACAAGCCATCTGTAACAGCACCTACCTGTCAATCAAAGCGTCCATGCTGTTAATCCTGCATAATTTAAGCCTTGATATCATTTGAACAGGTGAGATGTATATAAATTCACCCTCAGTACAGTTGTCATGAACAGGGAAATTAGCTATAGAGACCAAAACTGTTTTTTGTACCAGGCTGTAAACATGTTTATTTCTGCTGTGAAGTTGGACATTTTAACATGGGGACTTATGGAGACTGACTCACTTCTGGAGCCAGCCTCAAGTGGCCGTTAAAGGAATTGCAGTTTTTTGGCACTTCTGCATTGGCTTTATTTCCCAGCCACAGAGGTTGATGCTTGATCATGACATGAGTTTCTCATGTTGGTACAAATAACAGTTATTCTCTAACGAATTCCAAAACTTGAAACTCAACGCTTCCTGCAGTCTATCATTGAAAGATGAGCAGAAAAGAGAAGGATTATACCTCTGAAGCCATTAGAAGGCTTTTAATTTGAAACATCAGAAAGCAAGGTTTCATTGTGTACAGTATCTCTGTTGCAAGAAAGGAAAGACCAGAACAGAGCAGTCAGTTGTTATACCTCTTGTCACAGATCTGGGGATTAGTCCACTCAGTGTGAAGTGTTGAGGTTTGGATGAAGAGAAAATTGCATCAAGCATATCAGAGAACAAGCAGGCTTCTCACTGAAACATGATGAAATATACTTCATACTATAAAACAAAAATTAAATTATTGGAATAAAGGCCTGCCTCTAATAATAATAATATTCTCTCTCTCTGCAACTGAGTTAAATAAGGACCACTACAGTGTAGAGCTACTGAGAACCGTGCTTGAAGAATCCTGTTGTGATGCAAACATACTGTAAAGAGACATTTTATCAAACCAAACCTCTCCTGTTGTGAAAGTGGTGTAGTGCTCCTCTTATACACACACACACACACAAACACACACACACACACACACACACACACACACACACACACACACACAGTCCTACTGAGTTTAGAGGATTATGGTAATGGTCAGAGAAAGGCTGAGTGTTTAAAGGTCAGCCTGTCCAACAGGAGAATAGTCATCTATACAAAATATCTCCCCACTCACTGCTGCACATGCCTTCAGAGGCCACTCTCTCTCTTTTTGCCTCCTTGTGATTGATAGCACTAAAACCACAACTACTAACAAAACTATGAGGCTTTTGTTTTGGAGGAGAGTAGAATTTTGTGTTGCATAACCTGCTGCATGCGTGCAGCTGCTACAGAATATCAGTTTCTTTATGCAAATGATTCCTGCATTTGTCGTCAGTGTAGGTGGTTGAACTTACAGAGGAGGTCTGGACTGCTGGAGCTGCTGATGGCCGAGACTTTTTCAATCATTTTGACAGCTTACTTAATCCCAACTCCCCAACTTAGTGTTGCATTTTGTTCCTGGACAGCACATAGGCATTTTACTAGGCCGTGGCAGACTTACCATTCAATTCAATGGAATGTTACATATTATCATAAAGTTCAGTCATAGTGAAATATATTAAATTTGTTCAATTCAAGTGTGAAATCCATCCTTGATTTCAGACAAATGAAGATTTATAGCCTATCATCCATTTTGTTGACTGATATGAGATGTAGCTAACTAGCTTATTAAGCTAATGGTTTAGGTTAGGTACTTGTTTGTAGTTTTCTGTGTTAGTTTAGTATATTTTGACTTTTAACAGTGTGAATATGACTTTTAAATGATTAATGACTTATAATGACTTGTAAATAGACTTTTAGACTACGACTGTTGCTGTGTGTCCTCGGGTAGTTAGCCATATCCCAAATCCAAAAAGGACAGACCCGCTAGCATACAAATTGATAGCCATTAGAAATGGCTTTTTCTACAGAGATGAAAATACTAAAGCGTGAAGGGGAGAGTTGTTTTTAAATGTTTTTTTAATGTAATCCATAACCCCACAAACTAACGCTGTTAGTACATCAAATGCTAACTCCTGCCTTTTGAAGTTATGCTGGTTTTATGTTGTACACAGTAACATGTTTTTGTAGATCAAAACACTTTTAAATCTGTTTTTTGAACTTCTTGTGTTTCTAGTTTTGAAAAGGCTGAAAAAAACCTCTATTTTCCTGCACACAGCTTCAATATGTGGAGAAATCCAAAGCTTGGCAAGTCAACAGTCAGTCTGTTAATTTGCCAGTTTGAATTATTTAGAGTTTCAGTAGGAATGCACAGAGAATATCAGTGATCAAAAGCCGATGTCTGTCCTAAAATGTATCTCTGACCTGCTGGAAACCGTTTTTATTGCTTTAAAGATTGAATTATGTATGTATGCTTTGCCTCGCCAGGACCCCAGGTTCAATGCTGAGGTGGACTTGATCACAGGTTACAAAACCCAGAGTATCCTTTGCCTTCCCATCAAGAACCACAAAGAGGAGGTAAGACAACACACAGTAGATCTGATGTTACGGAACTTAACCATAAACCAGAAGGGAAGTTTAAGCTAAGGGAAGACTTATTGTGTATAAAACTATGTTTCATTTTCATATTTTTGGTTGGCTTGAGACTGAAAGAAGAAAGCTGTGAAACATTTCTGTTACTTTAACTTGATCTATGTTCTTTTTATTAACCTCTCTGTGTTCCCTCCATCTTATCCTTCACAGGTAGTTGGAGTGGCTCAGGCTATCAATAAAAAATGTGGGGAAGACGGTGCCTTCACTGACCAAGATGAAAAGGTTAGTAAAAGTTCACAAAGAACCACGTTTTGGAAGTGTCTAAATTCAGGAAAGAAAATGTCTTTGGCAAGATCCATTGCTCTTGACCAAAGTGTTGACAGATTGCCTTACATCTGTTAGCAGAAACAGAACCTTAGCTGTGCTGACCCGTGTCTCTGAAGCCCCCCAGATACACTGCATATAAAACTGTCTTCCTTTACCTCACTCCGTCTTTCTCCACCTGTACATGACCTTCCTCATATCATCTGTCATCTTCATTTCTCCTCCTTCGTCTTCTTCTTTTTTGATTTATATTTTTTCCATGCCGGTCTTGTTTCCTGTAATTTCTTTCTCGCCATTCTTTGTATGCGGCGCTCACATGTTTTTCTGTTCCTCTCCTAACAGGACTTCTCAGCTTATTTGGCCTTTTCAGGCATCGTCCTGCACAACGCTCAGCTCTACGAGACGTCGCAGCTGGAAAACAGACGCAATCAGGTGAGTGTTTGCATGGTTTTTTTGAAGACGTGTGCACATAGACACAACTCTGAATGAGATGTATCCTTCTGTGTTTGAATGTGTGTGTGTGTGTGTGTGTGTGTGTGTGTGTGTGTGTGGCAGGTGCTGTTGGACTTGGCCAGTCTCATCTTTGAGGAGCAACAGTGTCTGGAGGTTTTATTGAGGAAGATCGCAGGAACCATCCTGTCGTTTATGCAGGCCCAGGCTTGTACCGTCTTCATTGCTGACGAAGACTCCATGGTCAGCACACACACTCACACACACACACACACACACACACACACACACACATGCTCAAGTGTTCACAACATGTTCGTTCGTGTCAGATCTTAACCCGGCCAGGAGACGCAGACATGGTCCCACCGATTTTACAACTGATTAACGTTAACAAGTTATCGTTCATTTTTAAGTTATCACAACAAAACCTTATGCCCCCAAGTAAGTTGGTAAAATCCATCAGTAAAGCATGTCCAACCCACAAATCTTTTCAGTTCAGCAAGTCCACTTGAGGTCAGCGTTTAGAATCAGCTTCATAGTTTTGTTACATTGAGCATCAAGAACTTCGACTGTTAGCCATCTTAAACTGTAGTGACGACTGCTCGTTTGCTGCTGTGCCTAACGCTGGCATTACTAATTTACTGTCATCTGTGCTCGCTGAGAAGAACCTGACCTTTGCTCTCTGACCCTTCACCTCCTGAGTAGGGACACTCGCTCACGTAAGTCAGTTTGGTACCACCTTGTGGCCACCGATGGCCGGGTCTTCTTGGATCCACTTGGGTATTACACATAATGTTAAAGAGACCCAAGACCCACGGCAATAGAACCGACAACCCACACCTGACTGACCTTATAAAATGTGGTCAGGTCTTGGGGTGTTATGTTTTTAGTACATCAGATTGAGCCTTTTATATCTACAGGTAGGTCCTCCATGTCCACCATGTTTCAACAGTAGCCCAGACCACACAAACCAAACACTGACTCTAGATTCACTCACATTGGTTTGCGCACTATAGTTTCTCCTTCAAGGCTGAAAGGAGAGGGTGAGGCGAGGGGCTTGCAATCAGCAGCTACGCCACCAATACTGAACAATGAACGATTTAGCAGCACAAAACAAAGATGAAGTTTAAGATGTGAAGTGTCTCTGAGCCACGGTGTGCATACATTATCCTACACGGAGCAGCAAGAGAATAAGCTGTCAAGACAAAATGAAAAAGTGACAAATGTACCGACGAGGAGAGGGAAGGCAGCGGAATGAGTGAATGATAATGATGTGAAGGAACAGTGCTGGAGTGACAACATGGTGAGATGAAGAGAATAAATCTCTCAAGCTTTACTGTCGAACAAGAACGCAGCGTGATTTGTTTGCTGTCATATTTCAAAAAGTTGTGGATGTTTCATTTGCATATCATCAAACTTTTAGATAAACTTAGTTCGCCTGCGTCAGTTGCCGGGGTGAAGTTAAGAGTTTTACAGACTGTGAAGGTTTAGTTTGTTGTTGCTGAATCACTGCATTCATAGAAGAGCTGTTCAGCATCTGTAGTAGCAGCTGGTTTTATCTAGCAGAACAGGTGCTCAAATTATTCAGATTCTGCATACAGCTGGTGATACATCCATCTTTTCTCAAATTAATCAGATTATTTAAGAGTTCACCATTTTAGCTGAAATGTTCATTTTGGTCTGTGCTGCTTTGCTTCAAAGACATAATAAATGAGCTGATAGACACGGCAGCTCTGAACATCTTACTCTGTTTGATGTGTCCTTAAATAAATAAAACTGTGTTTTATTTGGAGTATTTTTGGTATTTTCTGTGACTATTTGTTACAATTCTAAAACATGTTCTGCCACTTTTTTTAATCTACAGGTCAGATTTCCAGTTACATGTTATATAACATAAACTCACACACTGCTCTTCCTTACACACAGTCAAACGTGGTTCAGGTACAGTTTGCAGTTTCATTATATCAAACAATAATAAAATCAAACAATATGTTTTGTTTTTGCATTTTCACAAATTATGGTGTATGGTGTAACTATTCATGGGACAGTTTATGGAACGGTCACATTTTATATATATTATGCAGAAATGGTTCATTTACGTTTATTAACCATCTAGATACGGACTTTCACATTTTTTCAAGTTAGCTTGCGCCCACTGTAGTTTTGCCTTCACGTTTGAAAGGAGAGGGTGAGGCGAAGGGGTTGCAATCAGCAACTACACCACCAATAGTCAGTCAAACCTAACATTTTTACGAATTTACATAAAGTTAAGAGTTAATTTAACCCAAAAATAAAGTATAGTGTCACTATTCATGTTATAGTTTCTAGAACTGTCATGACGTTTAGACTGAAGATAACTCAACTTGACTTTCACGATGTACAGATTTGACATATTGTGCAAAAGTACACTGTACTGATTTATTACCCAGCCGTGTAGCCTACACAGCAATACACCAAAATATAGACTATTCCACTTTCCACTGTGAAGACATTTGAAAAAATACCTTAAAGGACATCTGAAAATATCATTGCCTCAAACCACCGGCATGTCAAAATAAGCAGCCGCTCACAGCTTTATAGTTGATGTCTACAACAATCGACAGCTGTTTTGTTTCCCCTGAAATGAAATAAAATGAAGTTTAGCAGGAGGAAATGAATAGCAGCTTTCAGCGGCATAATGAGTCGTGTCAGACAGACCTCTGACGCTCTGACAGCATGAGGAAATGCAGAGTTTCTGTTTTGCAAATCACTTTTATATAAAGAGCAGACGGAACAGTAGCCAGCCGTGTTTGGATGTAAATACTCTCTGTACTTCTCACTGACTGTCTCTTTCACTTTACTGACTCACACACACATATAACACTGTTAGAGTCCTCTGTGGGCATTAACATTTGTTTTGGCTTGTCCTCCTCAGGGGCGCTCAGTGCCTGAAAAACACACTGACACACTTTCACACTCACACTCACACACACACACTCACACACACACACACACACACGCACACACACACACACACACACACACACACAGAGCACGCCGGAAAAGGAAGCAAATTAACTGTCATGCGCAGAGGGAGATTGATAGATGAGCTTGCTTACAGTTTTCCTACATTTCCATAGGTGCCAGGCATCTAAAATCAACTCATGTCTGCACAGAAACTATCATCTACAATTCATATTTAATCATTATTTTAATCCAAACATTAAGGAATATCTAAAAACTTTTAATACTCATACACAAATAGACAGGAAATGTGGAAATACCGCAGCAAATATACATTTTTGTCAATATACATTTCAGGACTTAAGTATACTGTAACCGTGTGTCTCCGGCAGCGCTCGAGCTGCTCCTGGCCTGTGATGGTTGTGGTCAATGACACAGTTTTCTTCTGCTTTTCGCTGCTCTCTATTTTTCCAGGCCACATGAGCAAAACATCAGATAAAGCTTTTGGTTGAGGCAGCAGATTTTCACTTTCTCCATTTAATGGTTGGGTATAGGTGGTCTCGTACTTTGCAGTAATTTAAGAGAAACTCAAGCTTGTGTTTGAGTAATGGATCAAAATTGTGTTGTGGTCTCTTATGTTTTTTTTTGTTTTTGTCCCATCCGGTTGCAGGAAACTGATCTGAAGGAGGCTTAGTCCTCACTTGTTATTTTGCCTCCAGCTGTCCTAATCACTGTTAGTTTATCAGAGTCTGCTTATTAGTGCAAGAACAGAGAGCTGAATCTCATCTCTTCTTAAACTCATTGCAATCCCTCTCAGTTTAGCATGATCAAAGCGTGTTCCTGGGATCTACTTCACATACTCTAATGCCAAAATCCAGTGGTCATGTCGCGTCTGTGAAGCTGTTTTGGCCCATTCTCCACACAACTTCAAACCTCACCGGAACAGTTTCAGAAGTGAAGCGTTTTGCCTGCCAGACTTGGAAATATTTACCTGGTTTATGTGCTTCTGAATATATAAATATGCTACATAGTTCATTTGTTTTGCTTTTGTTTTTATGGTCAGAAGTTTGCACAGGGTGTTTTATTTTGAAAATCGACCACTTTCTGACTTCCTGTCAGCTCGAGCTGCTCTGTGCAGACTGACACAGGCTGCTTGCGGTGTCCGCCAAAAATAGAAGAGCCGTGTATTCCCGGTGGAGATCCGCTTCTGGGACGCTTCTGAAGCGGACCATGGCGGTTCCAGTGGGGTTTGAAACATTGACTAGAACAGATACAGTTAGCTCCTGTGGTGCACACAGAACGCACTGCATCCATGACCGTTGGAAATCGAAATTGAAACCTTTGTGACGTTTGGCAAAGTTAACCGAAGATTATTATTATTTTTTATTTTTTATTTTTTTTAGAAACTTTATTAATCACATGAATGTGAAATTACTTCTCCGCATTTAACCCATCCAGGCTGGCACCTGTTGGAACACACACATGCACATGGGTCACAGACTCAAATTAACAGATGCCAGATTCACTGGAGCGGTGGGCATCAGCTAACTGCGCCCGGGGAGCAGATGTTGGGGGGGGGGGTACGGTGCCTTGCTCAAGGGCACCTCGGCCGTGGCAATCTCTTTTTTTTGAGCAGTGAGAGCGGGGATCGAACCGCCAACATTGGGGTTATTGGACGACCCACTCTACCACTGAGCCACGGTTATTTTGCGAGCACACGAAAAACTACAGTTCCCATGAACATTTAGAGTGGTTACTTACGTGTATCGCTGTTGCTTAAAACCTTTTGCATCGCTCAGTCCTCTGTCCTACTCTTATTACAGATAGGTAACCAACCTCATCCCATTGACTCACCCATGAATTCGCCTGCAAAGGTCCAAGGCTCATGGGAAATGGTGTTCATAAAAGGCCATTAAAATCAGAAAAGCAAATAAAAAATGATACAACATAGTATCATTAGTATAGAGGTTCTGTTCCAAGGCAGGAGTGTTACAAATGTCAGCAGGATTTTGAATGGGATTTTCATTTTTCTGGAACAGAAGATGTTGAAACACAGCCTTTTCCACCAAATCTAACTGTTCAACCATTTGCTATCAACTTTCTCAAGTGTCAAATGCAGATTGTGTTAGCACTAACACAGACTGCCAGCCCAAATCTGATATTTTTGGCATATCCAACTTGTATCCAAATTGATTTTTAGAAAGTCTGAACATCAAAAAACCGCATGACATGCGACCAGATCCAAGCCACATTTTGAGGTGGTTTAACATGCGATTCCAATTGGATTTCTACACACGCGTCTCAGTTCTGACCGCTCATATTGGATTTCAAAGTTTCTTTTGCGTCACTTGTAACGCAACACACAGTGACAACGTCAAATCCAGAGTGATGGAGTGATTAGACCTAGAATCTAGAGTGAGGGATGATCACTTACTTTTAGTTGTTTAGTTGGGAAGGATAGGCTTCCAATTTTTGATGCCATTTAGCTGTTTCTGTGCTTGCTGTATTCATAGAGGAAGTGGAGGGGGTGTGTGTGGTGGTCAAGATGACGACAACAAATTGAGAGCTCTACCATAGTTTTGGACCACAAACAGCAGTGCTTTGGAAGGAAGGTGGTGATTCAGGGTAATTTCGAGAGGAGAAAATGACACAGCTAATATATGTGCAATGAAACTGTCCACCCAGAAAATGGAGGGTTCCACATGGCTTTGTTGTTTGGGGCAGAGGTAATCAAAGAACCCTCTGATTTTGTTGTAGGAAAGGAAACTCCTAAGGTTTAGGAGGCTTTTAGGCTCGAGTTAGTGCATGATACCTGAGAGGAACCTTTTTTACTAAAACATCATTCATTCTCTGAGAACTTTCTTGGTCATGCAGCTATTGGTAGGCTCTTGGGGCAAACACCAGACCCACCAATGGTTGTATGGCTGGTTGTTTTTCCAGTTATTTAACCAGTTTCAATTTAGTGTCGGTTATGATCAGTTTGGATGTATGAGTCAGAAATTGTTGACTTCCTGCACAATGAGCAGACAGTGCTCATTTCGAGACAGGGAACTGGGAAACATTTCATCATGCGACTGTCAGATTTTGTTTGTTTGTTTGTATTTATGTAAAGAGGTTTAAATTGTTAGGATTTATGTGGAACCAGTTGAAATTTGTCAAGTCAGCGTGGATATACAATTTATCTAAATCTATTTATAAAAAGTGATGTTCAGCTTTTCATTGGGTTTTACCAGGAAATTATTAGAAGACAAATATATTTAATTTTAGTTGTTGAATGTTTTTACCCATGGAGGTGTTATTGTCAGCATATTCTAGTCTGGAGACACAGATGTCTGTTTACGCAGATTGGAATGTCAGCGGCCAGCTATCTATTATGTCTAGGAAGGCAGCAAGAGTCTCTTCGACCCTGGCCACCACAGTGTTGAGATAGACTGGCACTTACTGTTCTCAACCAAAGCCAAACAACTAATACTGCCGAGGACCTCAAGGCCCACACGTGACCTCATGTAACCTAAGGATAGAAAATTCCATAACAAGGTTAGCTTTGGGTCGTCAAGGCCTACTGCACGTAAGATATCATAGAATAGATAGAGAAGTCAACAGCCATGGTTTACCGCTGTATAAATATGAGTGGATGTTACTAGTAAGCTGGTAGCTAATCCCACCTCAAGGTCAGTTTAGCTGTTCTGTCACAGGATCTGTGTTGGAAGATTGACTTTGTTGTCATTGTTGCCAGTTGTCTTGAAAATGCATACATTCAAATTTTCATTTCTCTAAACACGCGCTCAGAACAGAAAGCTGTTTAGTTAAATGCTGCTCTATATTCTTAACGTTTACATTTACGTATGCATTTAAAAGTGTCATCTGCATACATGGACACACGGTCCTTTCCATGCTTTTAGTGTTGTTTATTGTTTATTGTGAGGCAGTTTTTAGTGCTGTCCGTCAAATCGTTATGAAAACTCAGTTGCAGGTAAAAGTTTGCGAGGACATTCATTAAGTACCCTAAAAAAATGGCACGATGTGTTCAATATTCTGAAAGGCTCTTATTAAACACTTATTTAAAATAATAAGGAACCTTTGAAGAACCTTTGTTTCTCAGAGAGTACTGCTTACTTCAGGCCTGACGTGTTTATGTGTACTTGTACTGTGTACACAGCACATGCTTGAACATAACAACAAGCCATTCTTAACGTTAGTTTGACTAACACTTGGACACGTTTATTACCCGCAACCATGACCCTTTCAACAAGAAATGATGCATCTGACAGGTCTGCTGTTCTGACTGTCAAGTAACTATAAATACTTTCAGGGAATGGTGTGTTATTGAAAGTACTGGTGCCACAAAATGTCCACTTCAATGCACATTGTTACCAATTTAGCAGCTGATGTGTGGGTGTTGGGTGGACATGCTATTTAGTTACATTTTTTAACATAGAGGGGTGAAATATTTTTGTTGAACGTGTCAATTGTTTATTCGGTAAATATTCAGATATACAGGATGTCTCATATCTCTGGAGTAATATTTTCCAATCAACAGGATTCAGTGTAAGTTTATCTACACTTACCTACATCACAGCACTGCACAGTCATTTCCAACCTCACCACCAATCCCAACAACAAGATTTCATTTTTATAATCATTCCGTTGGGCTGATGGCTGACTGTACTGAATGTGAAGTTATTCTAAATATTGGTTTCACAAAGTATCAACTACATAGCCAATTCACCATTCCACATTTGTGTTAAGGTTTGCTTTAACTGGATGGGGAATGCAATGCTGTTGAAGTGGTTTGTATTAGGTTGCAAAACATTGGTGTTTAACTTTGTCTGGTATTTATTATAACCAGGTTAGACCCATTGAGACGTAGGCTCTTGTTTTAAACATTGTCCATGCTATGAAAGCAGCTTTCATAAACGTTCCAGAACAACTTTTAATAACAGATATATTCAAAATACAGTCAAGATGGATAATAGGACTGAGAAAATCTTTTAACTTAATAAAACACAAATCATATTGCCTCTTGTGGTACATAGCCCTAGCGATAGTTTTGGTTTTATGTGCCCACATTTTGAAATATCTGTATCTGATTTTTGCTTTCAGTCCAATTCAATGGGAATGAATTTTGACATTAAAAATCAGCAGCACAAGCAAGAAACAAGGTGCTGGTTCATCGGAATAATCCTCAGATGTCACTACGAGGAGTTTCCATTGGAACTGCTTTCTACTAAAGAAATAGTCCCTATTCAAACTGATGCCCAAAGCTGGATTACTAATCAGGCAACCAGACACTAAGGGCCTCCAAATGCCCCAGGTAGTCTGTGTGGCAATTAATTTGTGGTAATTTGTTTGGTTATATGCTGCACTAAAGAACTGGTTAAGCCACTAAGGTGGATACTGCATTTTTGTTTGTTTTATAGAGGGGCCCCATGTCATAATGTAGTTCAGTACCTTTCATTTTCAGCCACACTAGTAGTGAGACTCTAAGGGGTAGCAGTGTCGCCTGTTGATCAGTTGGTTGGTCCTTCACTTGGTTCCATCCAGACCAAAATATCTCAACTGAACAACTGGATGATTGTCATGAAATTTGGTAGAGATGTTCATGATCTGCAGAGGATGAACCCTGCAGAATCTGGTGATCCCATTAAAATTTCTCTAGTGCCACCATGAAGTTGACATTAGAGGTTATAATTAGGTGTCTTATCAAGTACTGGATGGGTTGGCATGAAATTTGGTTCAGACCTTCATGTTCCCCCCAGGATTCATTTCAAGAACTTTGGTGATCCACTGACTTTTCATCTAGCTCCATCTTCAGGGCAGCATTTCTTAGTCGTCCAATACTTTGGTCTATGACCAAATACCTGTATAACTAACGACGACTAAGATGGTCAACACGGTAAACATTGTACGTGCTAAACAAAATGTAAATGTAAATAAATGTAATTTTCACTACTGTGAACGCCACAAACGGAATTCCTTTCACCTCCTTTGTGTTGGGGTAGAACTAAAGCCATTCACAACCTGGACTAATACAAACCAAAACTATCTGTGTGGCTATACCACAAGAGGAAAATTATTTATTTTGTAATTTGGGTGAACCAACTCTTTAAAAATGATGAATCAGGATGTGTGTTCTGAGCTCTACTGGCTCTGTTACAACCCACTTTGTTATACTGTGTGTGTGTGTGTGTTTGTCCCTCTCATGACCTCAGGGTTGCCAGACCAGCTGTCTCTCTTTCTTTTTATACCCCTCCCCCCCTTCTCTCTCTCTCTCTTTCCTTACTAAACATTTACTCTGAGATCAGAAACTTTTACTGGTCTTATCTGCGAGACGGCCCACTGTATACAGGTGTCAGCATTAAATGTCTGTAGTTTCTCAAGCAGGACCCACAGGTCTGTGGATTTTATCGGAACCTTTCCTCAAGGGAAGGCGCTTTCCTGTAGGAAGTCTTGTAAATGACAGTGCTGGTCTTTAACACTTGACCGTACCAACAATAACAGAAGAGTTTTCAAGACTTTGGCCTGTATTGGCTCACTTCACTTTACTGCAATGTGTGGCATATGTTTAGAAACAGTCATGTGTGTGCCTGTTTGCATGTGTGTATGCTTGTTTTCAATATAACTTACACTATATTGTATGTATGTGATGTTTTTGCATTGTACTTTTACTGTGCAGTTGCAATAATTTGTGTTTTGCTTCTATGCATGTGTGCACATGAATGTGTTTTGTTAGTATCTGTTGTGTTTGTGCATAATGCACCATGTCTGATTGTGTTGGCATTTGTATGATGTGCGTGCATGAATGTGTGTGTTTTGGGTTTAAGTGTGTAAGTGTTATGTGATAGGGTTTGACATCTGGATCGCCACTGGGAGTGTTTTGTTCTTCTAAACTGTTTAACTCTCCCCAGTAGAAATAATTCTTGGATTGGCTTCAGGTGTCCTGAAATGTATTAGGCAGTGTGTGTGTGTGAGTATGTGCACATGTTGTACCAATCTCTACAGTTGTTTAACCACCTGCTGTTTTCTATTCCCTCTTTATTTCATCCTGTTTTTCTGTCCTCCACTTCCCCCAGTCGATCTTCCTTTCCTCCTACCTAAACAATGAAATAGGCAATTTCATGATTAGCCAAAGAGCTCACTGTAGTTATACATAGTGGTGCCTTGAGCTAAATGCAGATGTTCATGGTCAATAGTGAAAATTCAAATACAAAAACAAAAATTTTGTGAGGCCAACGCCTTTCAGCCTGTGGTCTTTGACCAGGGAGCTTGGACCATGCGCCTTAGAAATAGTTGAAGTTACTCAAAATACTCACAATGAACGAACAAAATCACATCAAGACCCTGATGAGGGCCAAAAGACAAAATATGGTGTCCTCATAAATAAAGTTTAAATATGCCAGTCATGTCAGAACAACGTTTGCTCATTAGTACTACACACAAGTAAAGTTTGGGCTATTTGGAATGGCTTCAGTTTGCAAGTATTTGATCATAAACCATAGTTTTATTGAAATTTTGGCCTGGTGATAATGGTGAAGTTATCACAACTCATCCTTTGGGCATCATTTAAACCTGTACCAAGTTCAATGGTCATCCATCCAATAGTTGTTGAGGCATTTCAAACAAATCCACCAGTCAAGGAACCATAAAAGTCCTGAGGATTCATGGCCTCGGTACCATCAATGTCTGCTAACATATTTTAGTCTGGAACAAAGTAGCCCACCAACTGACCACCGTACCAGCACTGCAATCCCTCGAGCCATAGTGTTAATATGGCTTAGACTACTTGTTTAGAGAGGTTTGAGAAAGATTGCAGTCATGGTTAACAGAAACCAATGACCGTCAAAGTTGTAAGCTTTGTTGAACCACCCTTCAGCCTGAACTTCTCCTTTGAATCATTTTGCAATGTCTCACAATGTCAAGTTACGTCTGAGAATGGACCATACTTATTTGTATGACTGTAAGCGGTGACCTGCAAGGAAAGCATTTGAAAAACCGATGTGGGTCAGTTTCAGATTTCTTTCCTTTTGTTTTCTTCCTCCAACGCTCGGATCCACTATTAAACACATAACTCACACAGTTGTGTTGTGTTACAGATTGAGATAATGGATGAGGGTTCATGATATATAATGAGGAGAATGCATGAGATTGATGTATCTCCCACTGACTGATAACTGCATGTGTAAACCCCTATAGATATTACCAACGAGCCATTCCTTTGTACTCCCTTGACATGTAAAATCTTGACTGATTGTGCAAAGGAATATGAGAAGACAATTTATTTCAATATTCTTGCACGCAGGAAAAAATTCCATTGTTTCGTGTCATCCTGTTATAAACTTTCCCCCTTGCCAGAGACCCCAATAAATGTCATAACATTGCCAGGTCCTTTTTCTGTTTAAAACAGCTTTATTACCCTCACCTAGATAGATCGGGGTGAACTAATGCCACTGAACAAAAGTGTGTGTATGTGCTCGCAAGGGTAGGGGGGCAAATTTTTCCAAAACGAAGAAGCCTCATCCATCTTTCACATCCTGTCCCCACCTCTTAAAAATGGAAAAAGGATCCTTTGCGAGGGGTTGGGACTGCAGGTTGAGAGAAAACAAGTCCCTATAAGGGGGGGAAAAGGCGAAAGGAGCACTGGAATGTCGAAATAAACTCTCCTTCTGGCGAGGCTTGATGGGTAATAGATCAACATCCCTTTTTTCATGCTTGGAGACGTGTTGTAGGCAGTGTGCGCATTACCACTGCTTAACTTACGATTTTTTGGGATCTTGGGTTTAGCCGTAAGGGCTTAATTGGAGGGAATGAGGAAGTTGATATAACCAGAAAACATAGAGGATGGACCTGCAGCAAGGCACAGAAGACCTTTTTTGAGGTCAGAATCAAGACCCTGGTTGTAACCTGATGCTATGGCATTATGCCAAGCACATGTAACCCCCCCAGCAAGTTCTACCTATATCCCTTACTGTAATATCTCAGTCAAATAAACTTGCTTTCGTTCTTTTCACAGAACTCCTTCTCCAGTGTCTTTCACATGGAATACGAAGAGCTGGGTGAAGTCTTAGACGCCCCCAAAAGGTAAGGCGATCACCTTCAACTGAAACAGGTTATTAAATTAAAAGTCCTGCAGATTAGCCTTGAGGCATACTCCAGCTGTTTCCACCAGTTAATAGTGCTAATGTTTCCTTGAATTTGCAAACTACCCTTTTCCTTACCTCAAAGGCCCTGAGACGTTGTGTTAGTTGTGTAACAGGCACAAGGATTCATCATATATATTCATATATTCACAGAAGGACAGCCACAAAAAACAGATGCAAGGCAATGTTTTGGCAGTACTGAAAGTCTTATTATGCCCATTCAGTCACTTTGAAATGCAAAAGAAAAGACAGAGTAGCTCAGTCCAATACTCATACGTTTGCAGGGCTGGTTTGCAGCCCCGTGGGATCTTTCTGAGGTAATCCACCTTCTTCACCAGCCAAATTCCCAGACATTTGATCGCAGACTTTCAGCCCAAAGCTCTTGTTCTCATTAGCCAGGCTCTTTTGGCTCAATATACGCTGTCTTTAGGGTCGATTTGACAGCTCCTCAATCAAAACCTGTTTATCGTGATAAAGTGGTCCTTTTTACTACCTTGGAGGCAGTCCGAGACCTTTCCAAGACGCTCTAACAATCGTCCGTCACGCACAGACACTAGTTTTTCGGTCTACATGCACTCTTATTGCATGGGACAGCTGTATTAGTTGCATATGTGGGAGTAGCAGTTCTACTACAGTGCATGGAGACGTGAGGTGAATTGTAACTTTCTGTAACAGACAATCTGACAATCATTCTCACTTTAGGCAGGCGAGATGTGAGGAGGTGAGACAGCAGGCAGGGTTTGTTCTCTCTCAAGCTCTTTTTTTTTTTATTCCTCATTTAACCATTTCTGGCAGCATGAGCGTCATTATACCCAATTGTACAACTGATCACGTCTCACCACTCTCTGTGAAGGCAGGCTTTTTGTCCTGCATTCGAGTACGGCCATTCAGTACAGGTATAAACAGTTTAGACGTCATGGTTGTTTGGAGGAAACTTAACTTTCCTACTTAATGCAAATTAGTTTTACACAAACACAATTGGCTTTGTTCAGCAAACTGCATTTGAAATGATGATGATATAATATATAAATGATATCATCGTCAACATAAAAAAATAGAAAAAGATAGAAGAGAAGTGAAGATGAGTGACCAGGCGGACAACCAAATGATTTAGGGATGTGCAGTCCTGATGAGTACACGTTCAGGATGAGAAGGAAAGGATTGGAGGAGGCTAGAGCTGCAGAGCTTCCTGACATCAACTGGTGCTCCAGCCAGGAGGAGTGAATAAGCTCTAATCTGATTTAAGACGCAATGAGATAGAGAACCCTCCCTCCTCCCCAGCCCTCCCACCCATATTTGTCTCCAGGGTGGCCTGGCCTCCCCCAGTTGCTACGCAGCATCTAAAATTCAATCTTAATCTCAGCCTAAGCAACAGAATTGGCCTGTGTGTGTGCGTGTGTGTACAGTTGTGTTTGCTGTATACTGTAGTGCCAATTTAGCAATATGGGTGGGCTTTATTGGTGTTCTATTAGGTTTTATCCATCAGTATGGTCCACCTGAAATAACACACAGGCTACAGATTGATGGCTTACATGATTATAGTAGAATTTATTGATAATACACAAGGTGTGGAAGTACCCCTCAACCTAAATTTGAGGAATAGGAGTATGCATGTGCTTCAGCTACAGGTACTTTGTCGGTTTCCAGTACTGAATAAGCTTCTTTATGCTGACAAGAATCAAAATCTGGAGGATAGGAAATGACAAACTGTAAATACAATTTGAAATAATGAGACTTTGATTTCTTTGGATATCGTGGTCTTCAACAGCAGATGGAGTTTGCTCAGCTGCCACAAAGATGGTTCAGAACATGACCATGAGATGAAGTTGAAAACTCGGGTCCCTTTGAACCCTCAGGTTACTCTTTTCATGAGTTTTGTACATTGTTTCTGGAGTATTACTGTACATGCCTCCAGGTTTACTGTGTCGTAATTTCATTGAATACAAAGTAATATGGAATATGGACCATGTAAGTGACTTAAAACCAGACACGGGGCATCCTCAATAAGAAGTCCTCAAAGGCAGAAAGTCACTTATCTAACTTGAGGCCTTTATTATATCAACTGATATTGGGTTTCTGTGGCATATATTCCCATATTCCCAAGCAAATTTACAATTGATCATATTACCACAAACATTTGTCAAAGTGAACCTGGTGCTTTTTGCGACCCTGAAGGTTCTGGGGCCCCAGAACAGTTCACCTGGTTGGTTGTCCAGTCTTGGCTCTGAGTCTTTTTGTGCATTTCCAGCAAGGTTTCTTTGAGGCATTAAAGTTCTGTGTTCATCCCTTAATTTGCAGTAATGCTAGCTGTCAGTTAGCTCAGTTTTACACAGAATTTTGCAGCAAAACAGAAAAATATACTGCTAATAGTGTCCAAGTCAACAACGTTAGAAGAAGATTGGCAAATTTCGCTTTTTATTGGTAAAACAGATCGACCTGTCAGATCTTGTGTGCTTCATATTTTGAAACTGAGATTTAACACATTTTCCAGGGTCTGAACAGATCAACTGCATTTAAACCCAGTGAGTGGATATTCTCCAGATTAAAGCTATTATATCTGAGCGTGCAAACATAGCTCAGTATGTAAGTGACCAGGCAAAAGAAAAGGAAAATAGGCAGTTGTGAAAATCCCAACACTGTCAGGGATGACACAAACCAGATGTCTTATCTTGTCTCGTCCTCCAGAACATCTAATTTTTTTACAGCCTGCTCTCATGGCTGTTTCTGCCTTGTTTATATCTAATAACTGCCTTTAGATACTGCTGTGTGTATGTGCTGGATTTCCTCTGGGAAAGCTGCGACATGGCAAAAACCGGGCAGCTCCAGCACGGGAGGGGAGGGGCCCTGCAGGATGTTAGCTTTGACTGGCTGGAACTGCAGGAGGCTTTTTATAGTGACATTAACCTCGGGCTGCGGCTTCCCAACGACAAGACGTCTGTTGCGCCAGGAAGTTCAGTCGAGCTGAACCGATGTTGATCCGCTTCGCAGGAGCGGACAGGCGGAGTGTTTCAGGTTGACAAAGTGGGGCAATTGACTTTTTCTGAATCTGAAGTTTGATTGTGGTCCTGAATTTAAAGCCAACGTAGTGCTGTCATGGTTTTTCAGTGATGCCGGTAGCTAAACTGTGGCCTCATTTAAGTCAATCACAGAGAGAGAGAAAGGAAATGTGGATTTTAGTGTGTTTGGGTAATTAAACTCGAGCACAAATGCACGTACTGTGCAGCATGTCCATCTGAAATGTGTGTGTGAGTTGAGGCCAATCTGTACAGAACACATTGTAATAATTACCCTGAAGCTCTAAAGTCATAGAACATGAAACTGTTCATGGATAGGATGTTGGAAACCAAGCAAAACATACACACACACTCACTTATATACTTATCTACAGTGATGTATTCAACTCTTTTACTTATGTAAATAGAATTACCATAGTCTAAAAATACTATACTACAAGTACAAGTCCTGCATTCAAGATGTTTGTGAAGTACACATACAAATGTATTATGTGCAAAATGTACTTAATTGTAGCGAAAGTACAAAATAACATAAACAAAAGTACTAAAATATTCATTATGTAATGAAATGCAGTGGTGGAGTAGAGGTATCAATTAGCATAAAATAAACTCTAAGTATTAGTACTTCAAAATTATACATAGGTACTGTACTCTAGTAAAGGTACTTCCTTGCTGTCGTGGTTTTGGGTTTTCTTGTTTAGTGATGTGATGAATTGGCAACGTGTCCAGGGTGTTCCCTGCCTCTTGCCCAATGTCTTGGTTTGACTCCAGTTACGCACAACCATGATAGGGGGAAGTGGTTATGGATGGATGGATGGATGGATGGATGGATGGATGGATGGATGGATGGTTTCAGCGTCAGTTCGTCAACGTTCCATGTTGAAACACTTGAACCACTCCTCGTGTTTTGTTTCCAGTATTCTTCAGGTTGCTATTTTGGTTTCTTGATGAAGTTTTCAGCTCTCAGGACTTTGCATATTGCCTTCATGGATTTGTTTGCTTGTTTGGACTGCCTCTCCAGGTTTTTAACCTCCCTTTTTTAGTCTGCTTGACAATCCTCAAGCTTTTGTCCATTCACTTCTGCTACTAAACCGTTACAGCATCGCGCTGCTTTTCCTGTCTCTCTTTCTTTCTTCCCCCAAACATACACCCAACAAAACACACTTTTTCTTTTTGTCGTTCTCTGTCATCCACTAACACACTCTTTTATATTCCCTTCCTCTTGCTCACACACACACACACACATACATAACATCCCGCCGCAGCACTACAGCCAAAATCCACTGGCTTTTGCCTTAACCTCATGTTATGTTTATATATCCATTTTCCATCATTTATCATGCAGTATTATAGCTGACTCTGTGGTTGGACTTGGAGCGGCTAAAGATAACAAACAGGCTTATTAAGTGCTGACAGACGTGACTGACGGCTTCAGCTTTCCGACCTGAGCCAGGGGTGCGGGGTGGACTCAGGTGCAGCTCCTCAACTGCAGTTCTCTCATTAACCAGCAGATGTTTTATTAGTCAGCGTTGTTAGCCTGGAGCTCATGGAAGCTGGTTTAGGGTTGTAATGGTTGCTAGATTGAATCCAAGGAGCAGCTGGGTGAAGAAATAGCCCAAATCAATCTTCAAAGTGTCTCTTAGAAAGTCACTTAAAGTGGCAAATCAATGTAACCAATGGATGAAATTACTGCAAGCAGTGTCAAAAGTGTGGCTTGCAGTGACAAATCCACAGAGAGCTATCACCCAACTTTCAGCTCCACAGATGATTTTAGCAGCAAAAGAGACAAAAACAGAGTTTAAAGAGCGTCAGTACTGAATTTAAATTTATCAGGTGACATAACCATGACTGCTAATGGATGCTAATGTTGCTCTTTCTGTAAATAGATAGCTGTTTGCTAACGTAACACGTTGATAATAGTCAGGGTTACAGTATTGTGTTTGTCGTCCTGTCCTCTAGGGACCAGAATCTGAATTAAAGCAGGTTTAAACCACAGACTGTATAAAACATGGACGTCACAGATGTGATGTCACGCGCAGGTTTTTGAAGAGTGGTTGTGGAGCTCAGTGTGGTGGCTCTGGGAAAGAAGAGCTGAGGCGGGCTAAATGAAACCTGGGTGCTCAAAAAAGTCATCTGTAACCTGTTAACGCTGTTAATTCTGCATAACTTTAAGCCTGAATATAATTAAGCCTTAATTAGAATTAATATAATTTGTTGTATAAAAGTTGTATAAAAATTCACTCTCAGTACAGTTGTCATGAAAGGGGAAATTAGCTATAGAGACCAAAACTGTTTTTTGTACCAGGCTGTAAACATGTTTATTTCTGAAGTTGGACATTTTAACATGGGGACTTATGGAGACTGAGCCTCAAGTGGTCGTTTAAGGAACTGCAGTTTTTAGACATTTAGTCATTTAGCTGACGCTTTTATCCAAAGCGACTTACAGGGAGCAATTTGGGGTTCAGTATCTTGCCCAAGGACACTTCGACGTGCAGACTGGAGGAGCCGGGGATCAAACCACTGATCATCTGATTAGTGGACGACCCGCTCTACCTCCTGAGCCACTGCCACAGAGTTTATCGCTTGGCACACATCCATTATTAGTTAAGGTTACTAGTTACTAAAAAGTGATGGCAAGTTAGTTTCAAATGGGAAAAGTGTAGATTAGTACCTCTTTTCCACCAAACTAGCTCTGGTTGAACCGGATCCGTTCAGGATTCAACAACAGTAATTCCCAATATTATTGGGAATAAACCTGCGTCCTGCATAAACTATGTGTAACGGAATATGTTTGGCCTACACTAATATTTTTATATTTTATATTATCATCTGTGGTACATGGAGAGCCTAATATTTACTGAGGTGGCACACAGTGTAAAAGTTTGAGTTAAGTGAATATGTATGTGTAGGGTATGTATAGAGTGAAAAAACACATACATTTGTTATGTAACCATGGTTAAGATGTGTGTGTTGTTGTCTCCTCAGGGACTGTGATGTCAGTCAGATTAACTACATGTACGCACAGTATGTAAAAAACACCATGCAGCCTCTCAACATCGCAGACGTCACCAAGGACCAACGCTTCCCCTGGACGGTCAGTACATCTTTTCTTTGATCTGGTTTCTTTACTTTGTTCTTCTTTCCCCCAAACGGAGTCATTATCCCTCTTCTCCTCTGACAGAGTGAGAATCCAGATCACACCAGAAACCATATTAAGAGTTTGCTCTGCAGTCCCATCAGGAATGGCAAGAAGGACAAAGTCATAGGTAGGATCTCTTCATCGTTCTCTCTCTCTGGCAGAGCACCCTTTGAAGCACTAAACCTGTCCTTAAACCACCTCTTTTTCATCTGTTCATGACAGTAGCTCAGCTGCAGTGAGATCTGTTGGCATGGATCGATACAGGTTTTAAAGAGGCACAGATTTATTAAATAAGACGCCTGTATAATTAGTGGTGAAATGCTCCTTTAAAGTGTACTTTTATTACCGTTGAGTGTGTGAATTAATGTGAACATCAATCCCTTTTTCTTTAAAGTGTCTCTGTGGTTTTCCAGTTACTTTTCAATGATTGAACAATCTTCAATATTAAGCCTGAGAACACATTAAGGCAGCACAGCATTACCACTTTTATGATACATCCATGAATAGTCCTGCCACTCCATCCATCGCAGTGATTATCATCAGCATAATTAGCTGACAGGAGCTCCATTAGTTGGCTATGAACATGACTAATGACCGTGGACGTTCTTCGGTGATCAAACAAAACAGGTCCTCACGGCCTCTCCTTCAGCTTTTAAGAGTCCCGGTCACGAGCCAGATCAAAACAGCTCGATTTATTACGATTAATTCACACTAGCTAATTTCTTTTGCCTCATGAATACATTATTCACATTAAAGATGCAATATTCTGTCCCGTGTCCAGGTTGTGACAAAAACTGGTAATTGTATCTCATCTTAGGATAATGGAACCAGTCACTCACACAAAATCTGTACCAGTTAATTTAGCTCAACACAGAGATTTCTGTGATTTATCAAGACAGCAGCAACACAAGACATAGCAGCCAGCTAATATTACTTACTAGTCCAACAGCAGTCAGCCCAGCTCGGCATCTGTCTTTCAGCCTTTTATTTCACCAAGCTCTCACCAACCACTAAAAGCCAGTCCCAGATTTACTCTTGTCTAGTAACTTCTTGCTCTCTCACTCTGTAGTTTTCCTGTCTTAGCTTCCTCCATCCTCTATGGTCTCTTTGCCACTAGCTTTATCCATAGTTGGTTACATTGCCCACTCACCTGGCTCCGGTTCTGGCATGACACCTGCGTCGCTCCCCTGCTTTTGAAAAACCTTCTTCTTCCCGGTAGTCCAAAAAACACCTGTGGTACAAACACTAACACTCCCCTGGAGTGCTAACAAACTGAGCTAACATTATCTAACAGCAGCTACAGTTGGCAGCAGTTTACTTCACTGTCCATCAGGAAACTCTATAATTCTGTTTATTCATGCCCGACTGACCAGCTCCTATTCTGGCACGACGCCGGCTCCGCTCCTTATCAGCATTCCCCTGCACCAGGCCCTAAAAACCTCTTCTTCTTGTCATTGGTCCAAAACTCCTGTGGTACAAACACTAACAATCCCACGGCGCTATGAGCTCACGGTCTGGGCGGCCCGGCTAACAAACTGAGCTAACATTAGCTAACAGCAGCTACAGTTGGCAGCAGTTTACTTCACTGTCCATCAGGAAACTCTGTAAATCACAGAGAGTTGAGGCGGAGCAGCCGGAGGACATCAGAAACTATAAAATATGATCCAGTTTCACCAAAATCAGTCAAATACACCTTAATTACAAGCCAGCATAGCATCACCATGATTTAAAATCTGTTATTCTATGGGACAAATGTTACACAGCGTTAACACCTGGATCATTTGGACCTGTGGGTAAAGTCGGGCTGCCGCCCTTTCTTTCCTGTTTTCGCGTTGTTCAAGCAAATTTGACCACTGAACCTTTTTGTCTTTATTCGCCTCAATCAGCCAATATCCCAACTGTACGTTAGTGATGGATGGATTCTGTTAATCTGCCTCTCTTTCCTCTCTGTAGCACATTCATAAAACCCAAGTTAAAATATTTTTTACCTCAATTATGTTTTTTCAAAGCTACAATACAACCTGGCTGCAGATTTCAGAAATATGTGATACATAAGCACAAAACTAAAATCCTGAAGGACTTAAACTCGATTTTGACAGGGTAATTCAGCCATGGCTGACACATTTAATCTGACTGTGCCAGATGGTTTGTTACACAGAACCATCTTTGGAAAAGGGCAGGCACTTTGAAAAAAAAGACTTGGCAGGTGATTAAATGGACCATCTGTCTGTCACTGTCTATCACAGGAGAAGAGAGAAAACATCGTCTCCTTCTGTCCTGATATAGCTGATGATAGCAGCAGCTACGCTAACCTCTTTAGCAGCCCGCCATAAACCACACCAACGTCACGTGTCTGTCCCCGTGACGTTTGTGATGGTTAAAATTTGGTGCAAGGCATTGTGTTACGAGGAGTAATGAGGCTCCTCACAAGTATAAAAGTGTACAAGTACAGTGTGTGTGTGTGTGTGCCTGTGTAGGTGTGTGTCAGTTGGTGAACAAGATGGACGAGGCGTCGGGCAGTGTGAAGGCCTTCAACAGGAACGACGAGCAGTTCCTGGAGGCGTTTGCCATCTTCTGCGGCCTCGGCATCCAGAACACACAGATGTACGAGACGGTGGAGAGAGCCATGGCCAAGCAGGAGGTCACTCTGGAGGTCAGCCTCATGCACACACACACACACACACACACACACACACACATAAAATTCGTCTTGAAACTTTGATTTTATTGTGTGCTCTGTGACACATGCTGTGTATATATATATATATATATATATATATACACACACATATATTATATAGATTCAAATAATGCTTTGGACCTGAGGGGTGGATTTTATTGCATGGTCACATACTGCTTATTGAGACAGGTGAGACGTCAGTGGAATACTGAATTCTCAGAAGCATTATTAGAGACTCATGTTTTATTAGCATATTTGATCTAATTTGAGGGAGAGGACGCTCTGTTTTCTGATCTCATAAATGTCATGACGAGTCGAGGTTCAAATTGAAGAAAAGGATAGAATAGAAACTTTATTGATCCCTCGAGGGGAAATTCTTTTTTTCACTCACATGATGATGATATGTTGCCGCTCTCAGCAACCACACGCATTTTGATTTGATAATTTCTGTTCCTCAGAGTTAGTTTAGGTGTCTGGTTTCATGTGTCTGTGTGGGTTCTCTCCGCGTACTCCGGCTTCCTCCCACAGTCCAAAGACATGCACTAATTGACATTGCATTAAGGTGTGTACCCCGCCTCTCGCCCAGTGTCAGCTGGGATAGGCTCCAACCCCACCGTGACCCTGATGAGGATAAGCGCTTACAGATAATGGATGGATGTTTTCATGTAGAAATGATGAACAATAAATACTGTATGTAATAAAGCTGTAATGATATGTAATAAACAGCTGTATCAGAGTTAGTACCAGTAACTGGACAGAAGCATCACAAAGATTCTTTTGTCTGTCTTGGTAGTAATCAGTTTAGACTTTAACAGTGAGGACATTTTTAATGAATGAAGATATTTTTTGGTCACTTCTCAAGTCTTCAAAGAGTTTTTAGGGTTAAGCTTAGGATCAGGTTCAGGGTTAGATCTGGACTTAGCCGTTTAGTTTGTGATGGTTAAAATTTGGTGCAAGGCATTGTGTTACGGCGGAGAGGAGTAATGAGGCTCCTCACAAGTATAAAAGTGTACAAGTACAGTGTGTGTGTGATAGAGCTATATGTGGGTGTGTGAGTGACAGTGATGAGGTGAGGCAGGAGGATTTTTCAAGCTGCTTCCTGACACTTCCCTTCCGTCAGCCACTGTGCGCGACAGCCGGAAAAGCACAAATTCATTACTGTTGAGCCCACACATGCTCACAATCAACTACTACTACGACTCCGGGCCAGTCTCTCAGTGCGTGTGTGCATGCATACACACCGTACACACTCTGCTGTGGTGGAGCTGTCACCTTCAGGGTGTCAGAGGTGACGTCTCCTCTCGTCTGCAGCTGACGCCCACCTCCTCTGGCACCCAGCAGCGTCCATTTTACCCAGTTTAACCAGACCGCTGTACCTGTCTTCTGCCCAAAAAGTCGAGAGGTGGATTAATGGGGGGAAAAAAAGGGGGGGGACAGGAAGTGATAGCTTCCTCCCTGTGACTCCCCGTAGAGGTAATGTACAAATGATTCTGTTACCAGGCAGGAGACATCAAATGTAGCTTTGAAGGGAGGAAATGAAAAGTTGAAAAACAGAGATCACCGTCACTGTGGGGAGTCTTCAGTCACAAAAACAGCTTCATCTGATCATATTGGATCACATATGTAGGAGTGCACAGTATGAATATATCATGTACATGTATGTATGTAATGTTTGTATATATGTATCTGAATCAAATCAAATCAAAATTAAAAACTTTTCGAAATAGCCATAATTGTAACAAAACATTAAATTAACAATTTAATGTTACGACATGTCAGAAGGACAAATCATCGGACATCTGGGCATAGTGAGGTGAGTGAGTCGCAAATCACTGGTACAGTTGTTTTGGGGGTCGCAGGCTGAAAACATTGGGAACCCCTGCTCTATGCTAACCATTTATGCTAGCTTACAGTCAGCATAATAATCAACAATTTTGGGGAAACAAACTGAGTGAGAGAGGATGAACATGAACTGTGTTTCACTTCTCTGCCATGTGCTCTCTGGCTGCATTGACAGTGAGCACGATGTCTTCTTCATATTTTGGATTTGACTGACGTGTCTGATTGATGAGCAGCTCCACTTTTTCTTCTCCTCCTCCCTGTCAAACGCCTGTTCGTCTCACATGTTCTCCTGACAGCCCGCTTCATAGCCAAATGAGTCAGATCCATTTGATGTTTTTTCAGCAGACATTTTGACTCGTGATAGCAGGAGAAGCTCAGCTGACGATAATAATAACATTAACGATGGCTCCGGTCCACCAACGATTGCAAAATGTTCTTATGTTTGACAGATCAAAATATGTGCTGTAAAAATGTCTATTCAGACCTCCTGTGTACACTCTGCATGTCACCCTTTAAAACTCAATAAACATACAGTACTGTGCAAATTTCAAGATATTCCATAAATGTGAAATCAAATCACAAAGCAAAAAGAATTCAAGATTTATGTCAGAGAGCAGTTTTGTCGCTCCTGCATGTGTTTGTGTTTTCTCCAGAAAACCTGATATGACCCAAAGTCTGCATACCTCATCTTTTTGTGTGTGTGTGTGTGTGTGCGCGTGTGTGTGTGTGTGTGTGTGTGTGTGTTGCAGGTCTTGTCGTATCACGCCTCTGCCGCAGAGGAAGAATCGCGGGAACTCCAGGTAACCGCGGTAAATTAAAATTTATTCATTTAACAGTACACACACACACGCACACACACACACGCCAACATGAGCAATAGTTCTCACTGATGCATGGATTATATAATACCCAGCTATGAACACACATAGAAACACACACACAGATGTTGTCCTTCAGGGTCAGAGGAAGCAGAGTTTGGAGTCGTGTTACATGACTGCTTAACGTCTACACACTGAATCAGCAAGAAAACCCTGGTACAGGAACTCTGCTGCTTTCTGCACACACACACACACCTTTATTGTGGAAATCATTCCATTAAAGCATGAAATGTATTGAAGTAACATTTAATTAACGTTGAATGGACTTTGGCTGACATGAGGCATCCATGTTTGATGTTCAGGCAAAATATGATATGCTGAAGCGTTCAGAAAAATGCTGTTTTTAATTCATAGTTATGATGTTGTATGTTGAAGTAGAAGTGTTCTTTTATGATATGATATGAATATGATGTGAAGGAGACATTGCCAATGTGCATCCAAGGAGCTCAAATTTACAAGTTTGAGAGGGGCAGATGTGATTTTAGGACATTTCTTACGGGCCGAGCTGGTGCAGCATTTCAGAAAACACATCGAGTGTCAAAGCTGACATCTCAGAAATTAGATTTATAAAACAGAAAACATGTCAGACTTAAAAATATAATTTAAGATGACAACATTTTAGAAAACTCAACATTTCATAAAACGTATTTTAGAAAAGCTGACATATCAATAAAAGTAAAAATAATAATAATAATAATAAAAAAGAAAGAAAACTAAATTTCAGGAAAAATGTTGGAGAAAACATTTTAGAAATGTTATTATCCCAAAACATAACATCTTGTGTCGTCTGAAAAACAAAATTTCAGACGATAGTCATATTTTAGAAAACTAAATGAATCAGAAAACATTTGTTGAAAAACATTTGAGTCTCCTAAAATAAATGAACAAAACAGAAAACACAATAATAACTCAACCAGAAAACATTCATACATATACACATATGTATACATACATATAACAAAACTGCTTTTTATATAATGCAATGTTTAAAAACAACCGCATGTTTCACAATTTCAGAAAATATGTCCTCTGAAAATGAATTTCAGAAAGCATGACCTTTTAGAAAACACGTCAGAAAGTGTAACGTTTGTGTTTCTTTCATTTAGAAATATAGCAGACAGTGAAGTAGACAGCAGACTATATATTGCTGCTGTATAAAATCATACAGACAGTCTGTGTTGGACTGGCAGAGTGCAGATAAAGTAACACACTTCACAGATTTGTGCATTACATTACACATTCATATTTCACTGATGTACGCAGAGTTTCACAGACAGTGTTGTATCTGCTCTCTGGTTCACAGACACTTGTTGGAGGTGTTCCTTTGTTTAGCTTTCAGTGCAAAACAAAAAGTGCTTCACAGCTCACACTTCACTGTGCAGTTATTTTAACATAATGCACGGCTGGTGAACGGTCACAGTGCAGAGTTTGTAATGTAAAAAACAGATGAACAAGATTTTTTATGATGAAGTCATTATTTGAGATATTATTTATTGTCGAACTGTCCCACAGACGTCTCTACAGGGTCTCCACAGCTCTGACCTCTCAGCAGCAAACAACTGTCTTTCTCTTGAGTTTCATTTGTCCTCTGGGTTTTTATAGTGAAAAAGATTATTTTACTTTTTATACATTTAAGAGCAACTTAGTAACCTGTTTTAACTCTTTATTGTACTCTGCAAAGTAGGTCACACTCAGTGGAATTACTAAATCTAAAAGTGATATACTGTTTATTTATACCAATTTCTTTTTACATTTTTATAATATAATAATATATATGAATATATATGTAACCTGTTTCATGTTAAATACAAAATTCAGCTGTTAATGTAGAATTTATATCTAGAAGTCTTCACCTTACCCACAATACTATTTAAAAACCTTTTATAGATATTGCGATAACATCATAATATCGTTATCGTGGTTAACGTTTTGGTCCCGATAACCGTATGGTAAAACTGTGCTTTTATTTTTGGATTATTAGAACCTGAAACTCTATGAGATTCATTTAGAAATGAAAATCTCTGTTTACACAATCATCAGTGACCTGTTTAATATTTTAGTGCGTTAGGTTGTTAATGGTTCTGATGACGTGTGGGTGGTTCTCGACTCTCCGGTTTACGTCCACCTCAGTTGGTAAATTATCGATATCACGGCTGTCCTACATGTTTCCACAGAGCACATTGGCCTAATAGAAGTTATTTTACTATTTTAGATTGAAATCAGCAGAATCCAGGTTAACTGACACTGACGTGCTGCATCAGTCTGACTCAGTTCAGAGATCACAGAGCTTGTCATCTATCCTTGAATCAAAACTCAAACCCTATTTATCCAAAGCTCTCCAAGATACATGGTGTAACAAACATCTTTTGATTGGTCAGTAACATTCTAAATGCTGAGAGAATACACAAATTCCAAAAAGTCACATTTATCAAAAGTGGTTTGAATCAGACAATGAAGATATGATAAAGATGGATGACAAACATCAGGTAAATTACTTCACGTTTATTATCACTTCTTGACATTGGCTTTCATGGTCTCTTACCTTTCAGTCGTCCTGTAATGACTCTGGTCCTCTCTGAAGATTTATTTGAATTAAATCAGAGGCAGACCACAGAGACAGCTTCATGTAATTGTCTTCTATCTTTGTACACAAACATAAAATAATAAAGGACCTCCCTGCAGCCAGATTTGTGTTAATTAACTCACTATGAGTGTTTAACCAGCTTTACAAACAAGAACCAATCAGTGCAGTCCAGCTTTCTCCCTGACTGCCTGTACAGCCTGAACAATGACACCACATGGCTGTCTCGAAATGTCCTTGTGGCAAAGTTGCTGAACTAACAGCGTAACCTGATTAAGTGGCCTCCCCTGGGTGCTACAGAGAAGATGTGTCACTTGGTATCTAGGACACAGGCTTCATTTTTCGGGTACAATCTACTCGAGAGGCCGCTGCATACGTACAGTGTGTGTGACACGTCATAGTTGTGTATTTAAAGCACAGCTGCTGCGACTGCAGCAGAATCTGGAAAATGATTACTGTGTGATGAGTCCAACTAAATAATGCAGACGATGTGTGTGTGTGTATGTGTGTGTTTGCAGGTAGCCACAGTGCCGTCAGCCCAGTCATTGCGTCTTCTGGACTTCAGCTTCAGTGACTTTGACTTGTCAGACACTCAGACCACGCTGGCTACTATCCGCATGTTTGTCGACCTCAACCTGGTCCAGAACTTCCAGATGAAGTACACGGTAAGAACCAATGTGTTTTAAGGTTACATTATACTTAATTATAATATTAACATAGATGATATTATAGCATCTTCTATTAAAATGCATTTTTATGTTGTTCATCTGACACTTTGGTCAACAGATCTTCCTGACATTTGCTGTAGATATTCTTGGTCTCCAGAGAGTGAATCTTTTGCTTTTGTGTCCCTACATGACCTTTTACTCTATGCACCAAGAATACTAAAAACCAAATGGGTAGATGATGCCATGCAATTTACTTAGCACAGTCATACTCCCCAGGGGATGAACCCTTTCACTTTGAGCAATTCATGTATTTCTTTCAGCACCACCCTCAAGACAAATGTCAACTTCCAAGATTGAGGTCCTTATCATTGCTTCCACTTTTAGAGCTTCAGAGGTTGCTCACTGGTCGGGGTCCCTTTTTCCAGTTAAGTCTAGTCTTAGAAATCTTGGTGTTATTTTTGATCAGTCTATACTTCGAACAATACATAAAATCCCTGACCCACCAAACTCAAAACTGTTGTATCACAATCTGAACTACAGATGATCATTCACGCTTTTTATATCATCCTGGTTAGATTACTGTAACTTATGTTTCACCTACCTCAGCAAGTTGTCTGTGGACTGTCTACAACTGGTCCAACTTCTTTACATTGGCTTCAAGTTCAGGATTCATTTGAAGGTTCTTGTTCTCACAGATATATCAGCATATATATCTTGGATCTGGCAGCCAACCAATGAACTAACTCTGTTTGAGTTTTCTGCCTCTTAAAGGAAGTTTTTCCTTGCTGCTGTCGCCAAGTGTTTGCTCATGGTGGGAACTGTTGGGTCTGTAAATAATATTATGAAGCGTACAGGTTAGAGCTGCTCTATAAGGAAGTCATCATGAGATAACTTCTGTTTGATTTCTTGATGATTTTGTGCTGTATAAAAAAAACTGAATTGAACCTATAACACTTGTAGATCACTTAGGTCTAATGACCAGGGCTTACTGATGCATAGCTGAAAACTAAGTTGATCTTGACTTTAAAGCAGCAGCTCCAACACTGTTGAACACTCTTCAACTTACTGTACGTTCTGCGGCCTTTGTTAAAGACCAAGTTTATTCAAACTGGCCTTTATCATTCCAGGCTGTCTTATGTTTTGATGCTCTGGTGTTACTTCTGTTTTATTGTTTGCTTCTATATGTATTCTGGCGGTGCAGTGGTTAGCACTGTCGCCTCACAGCAAGAAGGTTCATGGTCAGATCCTTGAACCTTAACGGGTTAATTGATGACTCTAAATTGGCTGTAGGTCTCCATGGCGACTTGTCCAGGGTGTACCCCGCCTCTCGCTCCAAGTCAGCTGGGATAGGCTCCAGCCCAACTGTGACCCTGATGAGGATAAGCGGTTACAGATAATGGATGGATGGATTCTGCTTCCTATGCTTTTAAACACTTTGCCCTGTAAAAGGTGTTATACTAAATAAACTTATTATTAGTAGTAGTTGCAGCAGTAGTCGTAGAGAGTGAGTACTTTTTGTTGTAGGAGAGGAGAAAAGTTGTTGTCAGGATCCTGTATTAATGATGACTCCAGTGATCTGATTGGTCAGTAGTCAGGCAGGTTTTGATCTGATCCTCTGAAGTTAAAGTCCGTGTAAAGGCAATTCCAAGATTTTTTTCAAAATACATTAAATATGTTGGAAAATAGTTGCTGAAAACATGTGAAAAGACTTTGAACGATATATTACTGAAATGTGGAGTTAGAGGTTCAAACAGTTTTTCACCAGTTTTCAGTCCAGGATTTTGTGGGCAGTCCTTAAAGGGTGGCTCGATGACACGCTGAGGCCACCCTGAGCAGAGAGATAGAGATGAATTCATCTCGCTCAGTGTTTCAAAGTTAGTCATGTCATTTTCTGAACTCATCGGACGCGTTTCATTTGCTTCAAAATGGCTGCTTGACTGCTCCCACGAGTGGGCGTGGCTTCAGCACATTCAGAGGACACGCCCCCACAGTCCTGGAGCTGAGAATTCATTTTTACCTGATTTTCACACCTAATTTCATAAACTTGTTGATATTTTTAATCATTCAAATTTGGCTGGGTGGTTAATAACACTTTCTTCTTTGGTCTGACAAACTCAGAACACATATTTATTCTTACTTTACATGGACTTTAACTTTGCTTTATGATATGGGAAAAACCTGAGTTAGGCCCAAAGATGGCTGGCTTCACCACTCTTCTCTCCCCTGGACTCACTTCTGTTTACAGAAAGAAAAATAAAAGCTGCAGGCCAAATCATAAATCAAATGAAGCGAACGGTCGTTCAATTATATGAAAATGTTACACATGAGGACGGATAATATTTCCAAAGACACGTACTCACAATGTTTATAGTTTTGGAGACAAAGCCTGCATCACATTACAACAAAATACCCAAGGCTTCAGGATGATGAAGAGTATCGTGGCAACACAGAAACCACAAAGCTTCGAGTGAACAGACAGCAACATTACCCTCACATGACTTTAGTTGTTGTTGTTCTGAGAAGATGTCATGGAAAAAGACAAGAGCAGCTTCCTGTTTTATTAACTGCAGAAAACAATCTGCTTCTCATTGTCAGCAGCATTAGATCATCAGAACATGAGTGTGTGTGTGTGTGTTGGAGGATGAGTGAATACATTTACAAGTGAGTTAATATTTGTGTATTTGCCTGCATCCTTAACTCAGACCACACACACACACACACACACACACACACACACACAAGCACCATCACACACCTTAAAACACTTCCCTTTCAAAACTCACTCACACACTCTGCCTCCATTACCGCCGTCTGTCAGACCCGCTTGCTCTCCCACGGCGCCAGCACCGCCCCGGTCGCTGGCGGGTTTTGGCTCTCGTCCTCGGCGCGGCCTCTTCACGTGAAGAGGTCCTTGTATGTTGGTGGCTGACCTCCGGAGTGCCTGCGGAGAGAGGCCTCATAAAGAGAGTCTTTGATTGGATGTGATTAGGGCCCTCCAGCAGCGCGGGGGCTGTCAGTTTGACGCTCACACCGGGAGCTGACACACCACTGACCACCCCGGAGCATCGCAGCCTGGGGTTTAAACTGTACAACATGTGATTATTGAATTACTGTTCTCACATATTTCATGCTGTGGATTCATTTATTATGATCTGAGATCAAAGTCTAATGATCCCTGTAGAGAAAATGAAACATAATTTGAGTTTTAATCACTGCGTGTTCGTGATCAACATGTAGCGTAACAAAGACTAACAAAGCACAGAGCTGGCAGGAAACATCCTGACAGATTGCTCATCACATTTGTTTTTATTTTGCTCCTTATGCTACGTGTCTTGCAGCAAAAAATAATGATTCATAATAATTAAAAACAGGATCAGGTTAAATTAAAGTAATATGGTGTACTAACTGAGCAACTAAGTGCTGAAATAGCTGATTTATAGATCCGCAGCAACTGCCGTGTTCTGCAAAGTAACATGTTTTTGTCAATGGAGTCTGCTGGACTTTATATAGCAGCTGTTTCTGCTTGAAAACTTACTCTTTAACAAAACCATCTGTCTCTGTGGGGTTAGGGTTAGTTAGGGCTAATGAAGCCTGGTTGCTCAAACCAGCCCCCGGTAACGGCACACACCTGTCAATCAAAGGGGCCAAGCTGTTAATTCTGCATAACTTTAAGCTGTAATAAAGTTAATATCATTTGAACAGGTGAGTTGTATAAAAATTCACCCTCAGTACAGTTGTCATGAACTTTATTTCTGCTGTGAAGTTGGACATTTTAACATGGGGACTTATGGAGACTGACTCACTTCTGGAGCAAGGCCTCAAGTGGACATTTGAGGAACTTCTATGTTGGCTTCACAGCTTTGGAGGTTGCCGCTTGGCTCTCAATACTGGACCAATTTCAAGAAATGTTGTCCACATTAGTCACTTCATCAGAAAACTGGCTCCAGGTTGATTAAACACAGCACATCATTTTCACCATGTTAGCATAATCTAAAATGCATAAAATAATAAAATATATTATATATATATTATAAAATCTTAAAACAAGACTTTACAAGAAGAACAGAATTCACAACTCTGCTGCTTTCACTGAAATACTGTTCACAGCAGAAATAAACATATTTACAGCCTGGGTGACATCAAGGATACAATGTCCATTCTTTATACTGTCAATGAGTAAAACTGCTCAGGTGTTTCACATTAAAAGCCGTGGAGCAGCTCAAAGATACGTCTTGTTCCTGGACTGTTCAGTTTTATTGATGGTAACTTACCGTCACTCAAGAAAACAGAGTGGACGTGACTGGAAATAATTCATGAAGGAAAATAATATTTATGTTAAAAAAGGAAAAGTCAGAGCAGCACAGTGTTACAGTGACTGATGGAATTACTGCTGTGGACATTATAATGAAATTATTAAATGAGCTATTAGAGTACAGGTAATTCAACCCCTGTTGACAGCTTTAGCAACCAGACTTTGTTTGTTCATGCTGGCCATTATTTGAACTTTATCACACAGTTTATGGTTTACAGGCCCCGAAGGCAACACATGCATGGTCATCTCATATCGAGGCTCACATGGTTTACTTCCAGTAAAGGTTGAATAAATCTTTTTCTGTCTCTTCTGCAGAGTTTATGCCAGTGGGTTCTGAGCGTCAAGAAGAACTACAGGAAGAATGTGGCTTATCACAACTGGAGACACGCCTTCAACACGGCTCAGAGCATGTTCGCCCTGCTCAAGTCAGGACGCTTACAGGTCAGTGCAGCCAATCACTGGCTAGAAAGAGCTGATTTATTAAATTGTCTTTTACAAAAATCCAGAGAGTCACTGACTGAATTCCACACAGAGATTGTGTATCTTAATTTAAGGATCAACAAACTTCGTTTGTATGGTTAATCTATATACAAGAACTCATTTTTGAAGCATATCATTGATTCCCTTCTTCTGGACAGCCAGAAGTTTAACAACACTGAAGAATTGAACTTGCTTATGATAAAAAATCCACTGCAGTGAACAATTTATCACGTTTTGTCAAAGTTTCTACTTGGTAACAAAGATGTGGACAACTTGACAGAAAATGAAATGACTCGAGACTCAACTTGAACTTGGAAGTTAAAGATTTGTGACTTGACATAAGACGTGGATGACACGAGACTCATTGTCTGTGTAATGTTAGCTGGTATGCAAACACAGACTGGGAATGGCATTGTCATGATTGGATGATTAACCTGTCAAGCTCCATGCGATGCTACCTGATGGTCTGGGAATCAGATCATCATCATGTCCGTGCTGAGTCATCAAGAGTTTCACATGTGAAGGAAAAAGGTGAAGTGCTGAATAGAAGACCTGCTCATCAAAGATTTCTGACCTTGAGACTACAACATCAAACCATTTTATTTTATTTTATTCGGATCAATACGTGTCTGTTAGCTTACGTTAGCCAAATTAAATCTGTCCTCTCGCTAGCTGACCTGATGATTATTGATATGACTAAACAACAAATCTCCAGAAGAAAACGCTAAATCTCAATCTCTAAGTTACATTTGAATATTTTTGCATGTTGTTGGACATGAGGAAGGCTTTAAAACACTGTTGGTCAAGTGTTTAAACTTGATGGCTGCATCAGAGAACATGGTTATGGCTAACCATGTTCTTGTTTCACACATTGCAAATGGGGAATATGACTTGGCTGCAGCTCTAAAAAAAGGTTTTGCTTTAATCCATGCTTGTTGAGATTTGGACCAAATGATGATGATGAGTCATGTGTCTGCTTTTGCACTGAGGTCCACTCTGACATTAATAGTTTAGTATTGGAGCATAGAATTAATATGCCATCTTGTTGGATGGTCAAACCCCAGAGATAAACAAGAAAAACATGGCTGTTGTGAAGAGGAATTTCTTGCTTTGGAAGTGTCAGATCTCAGTTAGATTCCCTGAATGCACTATTTCTTTGCATTACTGTGCAGCAATATCATAACTTTGAACAAAAATGAGAACGAAAGTAGCCATGTGATGGGTCCTCTCAGTCTCTGCTTGTGTTTCACAGTGCAGTAAAATTCATTGAATCAGCTGGCTCCAGAGAATGAAGGAAATCAACCTAAAATCCTGCAGCGTGTTTTGGAAAACGTCTGGCGCTAATGTGAAATTTACACGGGCTGAATTAAACACGACCTGTAATGGATGGTTAAAACATTTCAAAGCATCTCCCACACAACCAAGAATGAAACTGTTTGGAAAACAGTGAACACGAGCAGCTTCCGTGACACAGAAACACTCATTTCTGCATAAAACATTGGCAGCTCTGAGCAGCTGCAGTCTGTTAGCATCAGCCGCGCTGGAGCCCCCTGTGTTGGGCTCTGCTGTAAAAGCTGTTGTGTCATATGCAGAAACAGCCTCGCTGTCCACTCCAGTCAGCGCGCTGAGCGCCCACACTGCCAACAATGTGTGGAGAGTTACATCAGTGCGCGCGCACGGCCGTGAGGCTTTTGTTTGGTTCGATTGTGGCAGCAGATTGTCATCTGTTAACCAGCTGCTGTTGCGTGGATGTAGTTTTGTGTGTGTGTGTGTGTGTGTGTGTGTTATTTAACTCTCCATCCTGTGCTTCATCCACTCGTACACCTCCTGACAGAACAACCTGAGCGATGTGGAGGTCTTGGCACTGATGATCGCAACTCTCAGCCATGACCTGGATCACAGAGGAGTCAACAACTCCTACATACAGAGGTACAGCAGGAGAGCATGAGTCATAAGTATATGTATGATTGTAAATGTATGTGTGGGAGCACATTATATCCTCCCTGTGTGTTTCTTACTTCTTTTGTGTGTGTGTGCAGGAGCGACCACCCACTGGCCCAGCTCTACTGCCACTCCACCATGGAGCACCACCACTTCGACCACTGCCTCATGATCCTCAACAGTCCCGTAGGTGCACTCGCATCATTCTTTTCTTCGCACCGTCCTCTTGACACACACAGACTACCATTAGAGAGGAAATAATCACAAATGGCTCCTCACTCTGTGTAACAAGCAGGAGGTTTCAAAAGACGCTCGATGATAGCGGCGGCATAAAACGCAGCTGGATTTCGCCGTCGTTGTTTGTGCAGCTCTGTGGGAAATAGCAGTTTCCATTATCAGCATGGAGGCGCACCTGCATCTGCTCAGAGCTGCTCTTAAAGCCAATCAAAGCCTTATCTATTAGAGCGAGACAGACGAATTAGCCGGGCTGATATATCAGCTTATTGCAAGATATATCAGTGTATACACAGTGTCACCATTACTTAGTTTCTCCACAGCAACACTGACAGGCCTATTTTTCTACTTTTTCAGCTCACTGTGTATCCAGCATCGGCACTTGGACCAACACATAGCAACATCAGCTCTCATTTAGAGTCTTGTTTGTCCAATATTTAGCTCTGTTTTGGTCTCCACCAACTCCTGAGAAAAATATCTGGCTCTCTAGCTCTAGCTTTCCACCTCTGTTAGTGCTGAGCAGGGAGTGTACAGCAAAAAAAAAACAAGCTTTAGAGCGGTTAAACTGAACCAAAACAATTAGCCGAAAGACACTAAAACGGCTCCGTAGAGATGAGGAGGGACTGCAGATTTGATTATTTTCAATGTAGTAATATTGCAGCTCCACTGAATCTGTGTGACTCTCTAATGTGAAATGTACCAGAATCACAGAGAATTATTACCTAACTCTGCAGCTCTGCAGAGCTTTTAGCTTCCTCTGGTGCGTTCATTCTGCTCGTTCACTCCATTCACAGTCTCGAAACGCCCTCATCAAACCCACAGGCGGCCGTTTCCAGCGGAAAAACAAAAAAACAAAAGACAAATTTGATCACAAACAACAAACACTTATTATACTCGGCTGATGTCAGAGATGGCGTGCCCGCATCGTGCTGCCGTCTCAAACGATCAGCTGCCCGCGCTGCGGTTCCACGTGAGCGTATCACTGTCATCATGCATATGAGTGCAGGAAGACAGAGGGGAAAAAAAAACATCAGGCGGATTGTCTATTCATTTTTTTTTTTTTTTTTTTTTTTATCTTCGTCACAGTTATGCAAAACATGACATTAGTTGCCCTTTCCCAGCTGCAGCTGATTCGGTATGCAGCAGCTGAGCTCTTGGCAGGCGCAATCAAGAGGCTCCATCTCCCTCCTCTCCTGGTGTCCCTACATGGCGCCCTGCCAGCCTCAGAAATGATTACAAAATCTGTGTTGTTTAGCACAGTATACAGCAGGTCTGATCTGATCTGATCCTACAGCAGCAGCTATTAGACGTCTGTAGTCTCTCGTTTATGTTCCGGTCTTTTCCATCAAAAATCACAGTACAAACTGATAATTTAATAACTGCTCTTGATGTAATAAAAAACATAATAAAGAATAGTAATTTAATAGCATGCCCATAATATAATAAAACTGCTGTGCACATAAAGCAATAACTTTTTGCGTGATATGTAATAAGTATTATGTGTCTCTTCACTTAAGTCCTTTATGAGTTGGCGACTTCTCCATTCCAACTCATCCAGACTCAATCCACCAACCAGTTTGACTTCCCAGTGCAAAAACATGGACATCATCCCTCACTGGCTTCCCACCCACCAACAATGTGGCTCACAAACTTAATTAAGCATTCCCTGCTAGGAACTGAACACAGCTCTCATTGGAAGCAGCAAGAGAGTTACACATGACTGAATTAAAATGGTTGCACCACACAAATGAGTTCCTCCGTTGAGATTACTAAAGATTTACACACCGTAACTGCCAGTTACAGCTATTATATTAAAGTATTTTTCAACCTGTACTGTTTACACAGGTTTTTGTGTCAGTTGTGTAACAACAGTTTTTGAAGCTGGTCCAGTATTGAGTGATAGCACTGCAACCATAATCCATTAAATTGGCTGTAATATAATCTTTATTGGCAAATGCGCACTGTCAGTGTACAGTAAGTGCACTAAGTTGTTTTTATCAGTGATAGACTCATATACATATACATTAAAATATAAATATGCAAAAGATCCGTACAGACCTTTTTGTGAAAGAGTTGGATCCTTTGGGTTTAACCAGAAACAGCATTTACATCGCCACCAGACTCCATTGACAAAAACATACGTTAGAGTAAATAACTCAAAAACTTTGGTTAGATTAGCATAATTTGAAGTTTTCCAAATACATGAATGATGCTCAAGCAACAACCTCCGTGGCTGGGAAATAAAGCCAATGCGGAAGTGACAAAAAGTGCAGTTTCTCAAATGTCCACTTGAGGCTGGCTCCAGAAGTGAGTCAGTCTCCATAAGTCCCCATGTTAAAATGTCCAACTTCACAGCAGAAATAAACATGTTTACAGCCTGGTACAAAAAACAGTTTTGGTCTCTATAGCTAATTTCCCCATTCATGACAACTGTACTGAGGGTGAATTTTTATAGAACTCACCTCTTCCAATTATATTAACATTAGAATACATAACCCAAAATCTTTGGTTAGGTCGGTGTAATTAGATATTTTCCACTTTAAAATACACGAATGCTCCTTCACTGATGCACAACAAAACAGTTTACAATGGGCTGTCAATTAAGCTTCATGTTATTTAATATAGCACCTCCCACACGTTTCCTAGCAACTGATTTACTCTTTAGTCCTTATTAGCTCAGATATTTCTTGGAAAAGCTAGCAATTACTAAGAACTTAGAATTAGCTAATTACATAAATGAAAATGGATTTACTGCTCACAGAGCAGCCAAACAATGTGTATTTCAGTTTTTGTAATTGGATGAACTGAACCTTTAATCTTGTAAAGAGCCTCATGACGATGGATTTACAGCACAAGCCTTTTATATAAACAGTGTTATCAGTGATGAGTACATCATCATAAAACTGCAATCAGCGCTCTGAAAAGGTCACTGTCAAACTGGGTCACAGTTCAAACCATTTCAACCCGATGTGCTTTCAGTACATGGAAACAATGGTGTGATGATGTCCGTTTACATGTCGCTGCCTGCTTACTACAGGATCCTGGATGTGTCTCATTTATCCTGCTCATTTTCCAGCTGCTCGCCTACCACAGAACACTGCGACGGCCCAATAAAACACAGAGACGTACAGCCTTGCTCTGATCTTTATGGCCTCAAAACAAACTCTAAATACACTCCCCTGACTCCACAGCACCACTTAACTCTACTGCTGCTGGACACATTCAGACATATTCACGCAGATGCAAGCACAAACACACACACACACACACACGCAAACTCATGAGCATTAATGCAAATACACACTCTTAAAAGCACTTGAAATTGAAAGGACGTGGAATAATGTGTCAACTCATATGCTAATAAACACTCAAGACGTGTGGACTGGATTCAGTTGTTTGATTTATTTGTGTGTGTGCGTCTTTGCAGTCTACTGTTGTTATGGCAACCCCTCGGTGATCTATCGCAGTCGAAACAGCTATGAATTCATATAGTATCTGCTCCTTTGAGGGTTGCTATCTCACTCTGTGTCCATGCACTCAGTGTCAAACTTTCATGTCTTTGTAAGTGTAAATCATTCAGTGAAACACAGAGCCGTCCTCGCACTGACTTCATTCTTTCTCTCTGTTTCTGCTTCTCTCCAGGGAAACCAGATCCTGAGCGGCCTCTCCCTGGACGAGTACAAGGCCACTCTGAAGATGATCGAGAGGGCTATTCTGGCCACCGACCTGGCCCTGTACATGAAGTAGGTACCAAACGTCAAGCCCAGATGGAAATCTGACTGGAGAGGTTTAGAGAGGTGGAAGACAGACGGAGTCAAAGTCAATTTGGGGGCAGAGGGAAGAGAAGGGAGGCTGTTTCTGAGCATTTTTTTTGACTGGGCATGATTACATTCAGTCACAAAACTGTTGCAATCTCGCTTTGTTCTTCTCAAGAATACCAGAGTGCACCCAGAGTGTTTTTATCACTTTTCACTCTGAGTGCTGCGCAGGAAAACTTCTTCAACTGGGTCAAACTGTATTTTATTTTGTAAGAGTTAATCACAAGTTGTTCCAGAGTTAGCTCAGAGCTAATTTACATCTGCACTTCACTGGCAACTCACACGAAAAAAAAAAATATAGCACCATAATTCTGATGCATAGCAGTTCATCAACTAGTGTGTATGTGTGTACAATGTGTGTACAGTGCCAAAACCAGTAAAATGCAGAATTATTGGTTGTTTTTTTTGGCTTTAAAGCTGCTGATCAGTATGATTAAAGGTACTCTTTAATATTATTTTATGGAAGATAAAAAGTCACAAAATGGGGTCAGGAGTCTGAGAAATTGAGAAGTTTTATACACGAGCCAAAAATGTGTCGATGTCGGACATGATGATACTGAAAGCTGTTTACAAGCTGTAAACACAACACTGACAAATTATCACCATATAAAGTTGTTATTGTGAACATGTTGGCAAACAGTAGCCTATTTACATATCCAGCAGACACGAGACATTTGGTGTTGTCCAATTAAAAAAGAAATGCTGAACTATATGCTTAGCTGGTAGAGTGCAGTGTGTTTTTCACTGCGGCTGGAAACAAGGTTGCTGAAAGCAGATTGGGGCCAGAAAATCAAAAATAATGAGCTAGAAGAGGCTAAAAAGCTTTGCATCAGAGTTTCTTAATTATTACCTCTGCCACTTATGAAACTTTGTACATAGCGAAGACCAAAGAAGAATCCATGACATTTTGGAGCAGAGCTGAACACCAAATTACTTTTCACGTTAGCTAACTTTGCGTCAGGTAACATGGGAAAATGAACTGACTTTGTCACGCATGTGCAAGCCTTTATATCAAAGTGTGCATCGTGACTAATGTGACAAAACATAAGCCCGGTTCTGGTTCTCAGTGGGTCTGTGACTTTGACCCATCTCACGTTGATCAGTTGTTAATATAAAAATATTGATTAAAGCAGCTTTAAGGTTTGTTTGCACAAAGAAGGAAACATTTTGTCCACATCCACTGAAAGACAATTTTTCATTTTCTAAGTTTGCCAAGTTGCATTCCATTGTTTCTATGTTAATGCTAGCAGGCTGTATCTTTGGATATGATATGAGAACATATCCATCATTTTGCCAAAATTTCAAGAACCTATCTTATATTTTCCGTCTAACATCATGTTCTTTCACTTTCTTTTTTCATGTATCTACCTCAGAGATTTCAGCTCTTCTCATGCCTCTTTCAGTCTAGACAGTGGGTGGTAGAGGAGGTACGCGTAGTTATATATGAGGATAATTATCTGCTGTGTCATTGTACGTCTGTGTGTGTGTGTGTGTGTGTTGTCAGGAGGCGCGGGGAGTTCTTTGAGCTCACCAAGAACAGCCAGTTCGTTTGGGAGGATGAACATCACAGAGACTTACTGAGGTGAGCGCCGATGTTCCAAAACTGAGACACACCGAGAGGATGTAGAACACCAGCATATACAGTACACCAACAATGGCACACACACGCTTAAAGGGATAGTTTAATATCTTTGGGAAATAAGCTCATTTGCTTTCCATCAAATGTCTGTGTGGTTAGCGTAGCTTAGCATAAAGACTGGGAGCGGGGGGAAACAACTAGCCTGGCTCTGTCCAAAGTTCAAAGATATGCCGACCAACACTTGTGCTGGTGGTGGTTGTTTTTTTAGGAGGTTTGAGAACTATTTCCTGACAAACAGTTTATACATCTGCCAAGTACCTCAGCACAAGTTTTTGTCCCTGACATAATGGTACCAAACCTGGCAGCCTCACTGTAATATAACAGTACTATTGTTTACCAAGAAATAGTTCCAGCAGCAGCAGCACAACAAAAAAGTTACCAAAGGTACCTTAAAAGTTGCCAAATGTACACTGAATGTAACAGAGCCAGGCTAGCTGTTTCCTGCTGTTTGCAGTGTTTATGCTAAGCTAGGCTAATCGAAATGAGCGATTACATATTTAAAGGTGGTGTAATTGCAGATTGGAACCCCCCTCATCTCACCCTCTCCTCACTAGCATGAAGGAGAATCTATGGTGGCCATGAAGCACACAAAAAATGCAAAAGGCCCTTTCTAGAGCCAGTGTTTAGTTTTGAGGACCCACATTGTCTGTAGATATAAAAGTATCATTCTAAAGTAACAGAAACATAATGATTCTTATTTTCAGGTGATTATACACAAATAAAAACATAATTATGAATTTTATATTCAATTTCTGGCATATTCTGTAAATAGAGCCACATAAATCTGACACACTGGACCTTTAACGCTCGGAAAGAAAGCGTATATTTCCCAAAATGTTTACTATTCCTTTAAGAAGGCATCTGATGATATGACTCTGTGTACTGTATGTCTGTATGCTGTGAAATGTTATAAGATATTTTGTACAAATCAACTGTTCTTTATCTAGCAGTCAATAATGATAAAACATTATATTATTATATATTATTAGCTGTTAGCTGATTTAGTCCTTTCAAACACACAACATATTCACGTTTGACTTCCAGCACCATAAATCCACTCACATTGGTTGGTTGTGGTCTCATGCTGTGAGGAGCTGCAGTGCATTGACAGTTATTTATGGGGTGTGGCTCTGTGAAGATCGATGTGTGTCAATGTATCTCCCCCTTCAGGTCAATGCTGATGACTGCATGCGACATCTCAGCCATCACCAAGCCCTGGCCAGTGCAAAAAAGGGTAAAAAGAAATCCCATATATCTTAATTTTCTCCTTCATCATAACCCATACAATCGTGTTTATACTAATACAGCATGAAAAACAACTGCCAGAGAACAGGACAATCAGTGGCAGCATGAAGCATTCATTTGTTTTTTTCAGATTGTTCTGTCATGTCTGCCTGCCATAGAGACACAGTGTACTCTGCGTACATCACACATGCACACATGCAGGAAGAACAAAAAGTCATTTACAAGCTGTAACATCAATTTCTGATTTTAAAATGACATAAAATATAATATATTAAAAAAAATATATATATGAACTACTGGTTGCAAGCTGCCACTGTTTGGGAACAGAAGAAACCGAAAACATCCGACACATTATCACCTTATTAAGTTGCTAACTTGGCTAACATGTTAGCAAACAGTGGCCTTTTTAAACATTCAACAGACACACAGAGTGACAACTTCATTCTTCTGAACCTAGGTCCAACGCCTAAACCCAATGAAGTTCCAGTTTAGCTGAACTCATTCTAAACCACAGCTTAGCTAGTGTCAAGTGACACAGCACAACATTAGCGTTAGCATGTAAGTCCAGTATTCGCTCTTCTTTTAGCTTTTAGCTTTGGATTGTACTAGCTACTATGTATTCTACTTCATCAGCTGCTGGGTAGCAACAGAATCTGCCGTTTGGTGCTGGGCATGTAGCGAACAGTGCATTTTGTCAGAGCTTATCAGAAACACCTGCCTGCTGCTGCATCTGGAAAACCAAAACAATGAGCTAAAAGAGGCTAAAAAAAGATGCATAGAACTGAGGGGAACAGCAGAGCTGGGTGGTAATTTTCTGTGGTTGTAACAGTACAAGCAGCATGTTTCGGATTGCACGCAGTCACGTGATGCATTGTTAATATAAAAATATTGATTAGTGCAGCTTTAAAATAAACTAACAGTCCCACAAGGGCAAACTTTCTAGTGAATGATAAAGGATAGAAAACTGCTGATCTGCTCTGTTGACTACAAGCCACATGCTAATCAGTGATGTCACAACAGGAAACTAATGAGAACCACAGGTCACATCACTGATTGGGGTGTGACCTGAAGTGCAGCCTGCTTAAAGGTTTCTGCCTGTGAAGATCACAGCAGCAGTTATTTATGCGTCATGTTTCTGTCTCTCTTTCATCTCTAATTCTGTCAGGTCACACTCTGTTTACTTCTAAACACTCTCTAGACTCCCTCTGTGCCACACACCCATCTCAGAGTACCTGTGTTTCATCCCCCTGTTGACCTTCGTTAGCCTGCACCTCATTAAGAACCACAGGCAAAGTGGAGAGAGGTTCAGACAGGCACACACACACACACACACACACACACACACACACACACACACACTTTGTGTACGTGTGTGTTGACAATTGAGTGCTTATTAATAAGAACAGCTGCGCCCCTGTCCTCAGATGACACCAAAAACATGCAGGGCAGTGAACATGAATGCAAATTTCTCTTACTTAAACACACACACACACACACACACACACACACACACCTCATTGTCAAATTGTGCCTCTGAACTATAGAGAAGATTATTTACCCTTTGTCCTCTGCGTAGAAGTTTCTCCGTTTTTGCATAAAATCTTAACTTTGGCTTGAGTTTAACATTGAAGTTTTGGTTTTCAGATGAAGTTTTAACTTTGAATGAAGAATTTCTAATGTTTTTTTAAAGTTTATCGGAAGGACTGCCACCAATTTGAGTCTCTGGTACATAGTTACGTCCAGTGCATGCTAATACTTGAGCATTGCGAGAGATAAAAGCGGCATACAAATGTTTTTGGTCACTTGGGGGCAGCAGAACAAACAATAAACACAGTGGTATCACATTATGAAGTCACTGCTGTTTGCACTACTACAGCTAGAAATGATGTAGATGGGAGTGTCAAAGACACAACGGATAGTTAACTCTGGCTAACAGGATGGGGTCGATTTTGCCCTTAATTAATAGTTGACAGAGGAGATGGATGGACTGGGAGAGACTGGCGTGACATACAAGGTACCTGGCAGGAGTTGAACTTGGAACATTGTGGTTATACGGTATGCGTGTTGAAGCTTGCATGATGCAAATTTGTTTCCATTTTGTACCAAGTCTAGCCTCGCTGGGACGTCAGCAACCTACAGGTGCTTCCTTTCCTTGGTAGCAACTACAATGTTTGACTGTCTTGAATTAAGATGACTTGGTCTTGGACCAAGCACGACTTGGGAGTTCTTTCAAGACCTGTTACAGAAGCTGGGGTCTGGCCCTGTTGCGACATCACTAAACAGAAAGACAAAATGAATGGCTTTCTTCTTCCAGCATTGAGATACCACACTTACTGTGTGTAGTATGGTGTCAAGTGTTTGTGTAGTTCTCCTATGCAATTAAAAATTATTACAACATTTACTTATTTTCAGTTTGACTTTGAAATAAAGTGGTTTTAAATCATTTGGATAAACTGCTGGTCTTGTGTTCCTCGTCCCATCAGACTTGGTTATAGTGATGTTGTCACATTCCCAAATAGTAGTAATAGAGTACAGTGTTGTCTTAACAGATGCATAAAAGAGAGTCATCAGAATGACCAATTGCCGCAGCAGTTTTGCTTTCTTGGCCATACTGATCATGAACATATGGTTTAAGTGTGTGCAGGCATCCTCCAAAACCAACAGTTTGAAATGCTTTCTTAAATCCAGTAGTAGGTTTCTCTTGCTGTTGTTGGAAGTCTAATGAAGCGGTCCCTGACCACTGAAGTTATTTTGACATGGAGCTAACTTATTCTGCAATGTAGACAAAAAAACATGGTGTTTTGACTGACATGGGGGTAAGTAAATAAAGACAAAGTTACTTAGCTTCACTGGTTAACGTTTGCCTCATGCTTAGTGTTGGTTTTAGTCAGTTATAATAAGCTCTCTCTCTCTCTCTGGCTGAGTCCCCCTGCAGCCCCATAGAACTGAGCCTTGATTACAGACTCAATCAGTGAACTGCAGATGGCTTTAACACACAGAGTGATACTGATTGGAGCCCAAGGCGGCAGTCAGATCTCATTTACCTCTCTGTAAACAGATGGAGACCATTAACTTAGAGTGACTACCACTCTTTTGGCAGACCTCTCCCTCTTTCTTACTCATTCTTCTTGACTTGCCTCTGTACATACCCACTTTTTCTCTGCGTTCCATCTTTCTAGCTGTTTCTTGAATGCTTTTTTTTCTTTTGTAGTCGTTTCATAATATTACAGTTTGCCAGTGTTGACTCTGAGAGCAGGAGAAGCATGTATTCTCCATGGTAGGATGTCCCAATCAGCCTCCTAGGATGTTCATTAAGAGTTTCTGAGGTTAAGTACAAAAACAAAGCAGCATTGGGTCTGCATAGTTAAATGTCATAGACCTACCTGATATGGAGATAGTCCAGATCAAACTTTTGAAAAGCTTAGTTTGACTTTGTTTGTTTGACAGACCTTTCTCCTTCTTGTGACATAGAAAAGCCTTTGATATGCTCTCTTTTTGTCATGTTCTTTGTGTTTCATCAGCTGAAAATTAATACATTTTCAACACCTCTGCTTTAAGTTAAATATTATATATGAACTCATCAGTGTCTTCTCTCTGTTACAGATTGCAGAGCTGGTAGCAACTGAGTTCTTCGAACAGGGGGATAAGGAAAGGCGTGAGCTGAACATTGAACCCAGTGTAAGTGTCTTCTAATAAGTACAATATAAGCTGTGGTGTGGCTCAGGGATCCGTTTTGGTGGCTTACTACTGTTACTGTGGCTTCTTAAAATAGCCTACAAAAGGAACTTCATATACTGTCAAAGAAACTGAAAACAGAAAATGTTCTAATTTGTATTGAATCTTTACACTTCATTTGGTTTACATGTGATTTTTTCCCATCCTTTCACTTTAGGACTTGATGAATCGTGAGAAAAGAGATAAGATTCCCAGCATGCAGGTGTCTTTCATTGATGCCATCTGCACTCAGTTATATGAGGTAATCTATCCATTTTAACTTGTGGTGAATACTGTTTCTGCCTCTGGAAACCAATGTACCAAATGAATAGCTGAAAAGGGCAATTTGCCAATAGCAGTGGTGGGGATTTATCATATTATTTCTCACTTGCTGGAAAGATGATGCCAGCCAGGAAATTTGAAACAAAATGTTACAGGAGTGAACATTGTTTTTAACAATCTTCATTGAATTATCCTTGTGAAATAAAATGTCTTTGTCATTGTAACAGACCTTGGCTGGCATGTCGGAGTATTGCTCCCCGTTGTTGGAAGGATGTCAGAAAAACCGGCAGCATTGGAAGTGCTTGGCCGAGGAGTGTGAGAAGGGACTGGTCAACGGCTTGGTGTGATCCCAACACCAGTTTGGTTTTCAACCAACACAAATTTCCGGGGTTCGCCCCGAGCAACCTGGTCTCACAAAATTTCCTGAAATTAGCACAACACATGAAGGACAGATAACATGCTTTATGCGTGAAAAGTGGCCAAAAAAAATGAATTTCCCCGCCAGGAAAAGATTACATGGTGAAGAAAACAGATTTGGTTTGATAGTGGATGGGCAGGTAAGATTGCTTTCAACTTTAGTAACCTTAGAGCAGGTTTTCCAAAACGGGGAAGATCGGGGAATGCGCAGCAGCACTAAATAGGGCTAAGAACTCTCTGAAGGCAACTGGATTAGCTTAGCTTCTTGAAGACATATGACAGACATCTAAGAGGCTACTGAATAAGAGTACCTGGATGACTGAGAATCTTCACAGACAAGACTAAGAACCATTTTGCTGATGTTTAGGTGGTGAGGCACTTAATGTTTCTCCTGTTCACCATCTTAGTTTTGTGTGTTAGCACACTAACATTTGCTAATTAGCCTCAAGCACAAGGTGATCATGATGGAAATGTCATTAGTTTTGCGAGTCAGGATCCAAAGTATTGCTACAGGAAATGTGAGGGGAAGTGATTAGAATGAATCCTCTGGGAACCATGAATGTTAGTTTTACTCCAAATGAATTGGTTTGGATAATTTGGCTAAACTTTGTACAACTAATCTGATCATCAAACTGCTAATTTCTTTGTTAGCAAAGTCACAGTTTCCCAGATCTCAGCGATAACTTTAGTGAGTCAGGTAGAAGTGATGGCCAAAACTACAAAAACAAGACCCAACTTTTCATATTTCTCAACATAAAGCCTTAAACAAATTGTTACGCAAATGTGTGTTCCTAACACATAGTCCTTGTTTCAGAGGTCGTGCTCATTTCGTCAAACTTTGTGAGACTTGTCTTCCTGTCGTCACCGTTCTTTCATGGCTTTCACTCACCAGAGAAAAATAACAGTCAGCACTAAGCTATATTTATTACCATAGCCATTTTTATTTTTGCACAGAGTGGCTTTCATCTTGAAGTCTCACCTACACTATCTCTCACAGGTAGTGAACTTTAGGGGAACACTGTATGGTAAAGACGTAGATCCGCGGAGATCAGCACCATTACAGTGGGATACAAATATATACAGTATCTTTACAGTGTCACAATAACCTGATAAGCTTGTTACGTAAATATGTCTTCGTTCACAGCACACACACTTCAACGGTTTGAGTCTTTTGTAACATTTTTTTTTCACCCATTGTCTTAACTATTGCATATTTATTTTTGTTTTATATATTTATTAGAGTTTCTATATTGTAAGGTCATCCTTTTATCAAGAGCACACGATTCTTTATATAGGAAATGTAGTTTTCATACTTTAAAAGAAATCCCATCTCTGCTTTTTTGAAGGACCTTTCTTAGTAACGACTCTCTCAGATGACATTTGGAAATGTACTGTATTGTGTTATTTCAATTTTTTTTTTTTTTCAAAAATGTAAAAGAGCCAAAGACTAGGCCTGCAATTTCAAAGGGAAATGGGTCTAGATTTTTCCACTGCCTTGTTGTGATAAAATAGGACCAATTCACAATTAAAAGACAAAAACCTTTTCATCCATTTGTCCCCATGCTTTTCACCTATAAGTTGTTTTTTTTTTATATAACTGAACGCTGGAGTAAAGTTTGTGTTAAATTGTGTGCAGCCTGATTTACTATTTTGACGTCACTGGCAGTTCAGCCAAAAATAGAACATAACTTTGCTGGAAACTAACCGATGTGATGGCACAGGGTGTCATCCAGCTCTGGTACACTCTGTGCTGTCACACATAATGTCACACAAATCTGACCCAGTAGACATAAATCCTGACTTAAATTTACCTTTTTGAAGACAATCATCAAGCAAGTCTGATTGAAAGAAAAACTGACCTAAAGTACAAATCAAATTTGGACGTTTAGTGCAAAGCCTGACTGTGGTCCAGCAAAGTCTGGTGATATAAAACATGTGTATATGCTGAAATCACTGCTGCACTGCTATCAAATGGTTAAAGCTGACTGGTGTATCACAGTTCTGGTGACATGTGGCCAAGCATTTCATCCCATAGAGCAGTGGTTACCAATCAAGTGGTCAGGACTCCCGAGGAGGCCCCTTGATAAATCTGATGGGTCACCACCACCACCACCAGATCATGAAACGGATACGAAAGAAAAACATGTGTAATACAAAGTTCTTGTTGTTTTTTCCAACTATTACAGAAACAAAATAGCTCCTTGGTAAAACTGCTCTCGACACGTGTCCTCTCTGGGACTGAGTATCATGTTAAATGTTTGATGCGAGTTCCAATACCACGTCTTGAGTTTCTGTACCAGTACCAACAGGCCCACAAGACTCCAGGGACATGAAAAAGGCGCAGAACAGGGCCAAACTTTAGTTTTCGACACACCGATTTCAGTGTGTCGCCACTGCTGCTGCTTAGCCGGACAAATCTAAAGTTTTTAAAGAAGAACTACACAATAAATTGTCACATCGATTCTTGTTGGCATGTACAATACAAGTGAGTAATACAAGGGATTTTGGCTCTCACAAATACAGTAGATGCTGGTTGCATTAGCATTAGCAAGACTGATAAGCACTGGCGTGAAAACGGCGTACATGAAGGCGATTTATTCCCTCGCAGTGGTAGTAGAGCTTAGAGCTGACCAAGATATTGAGGGCTAACAAAGAGTAACATTACAATACAGCAACTCTCAGAGATAAATGTGCTTCAAGTGACCGTCAAAGCTTCTCTTGAAGCTAGACTAGACTTCTCTAGATTGCCCTCTCCAGTAGACAGAAAAAGCTATCAAAGCTTCTTTAGAAATATGGTGTCAAACAGGGTTCTGTTAGTCTTCCAGATAGAGGGTAGGGGGAAATTTTAAAAAAAAATCAGGTTAACATAATAAATCTGAGCAAACATCAACGCCAGCTTTTGGTATTTGAGCGTTTTCGATACTCAGAAGACTTTACTAAGAATACACAGAGGTTCTACACTCAGACCAGAACCCATGATGACGGAGTCACAACTGAACATTGTTTCATTAAAAGGGTCACAAATCAAAAAGGTGAGAACCACTGCTTCAAAAAAAAACAAACAAAACACACCCAACAACCACTTTGAGCAGGTTTACAGGAAAAAATGAACCCCTAAGATGAACCAGTCAATCTGTTTAGTAAGCAGCTTCTACAGGATACACACCAGACGACAGTATAAGATGTTGTGTAAGGTCATGAGCATTTCTCCTGCTTTACAATACAGTGTATGTGGTTGTTGTCTTACACTTCCACATTCAGACCTTAGTGCTCTGCACGCACAGTAACAGGTGCCACCTGTGTGCACTTTAACAGCAACAAGCAGCCTTGAAACTGTCTGAAGCACTTTTATAGTCGCACATGCTCAGAAGCCTCATTTGAATGTGGATTTGTTCTTTGAATACATCTGCAGGACTAATACATGTGTCTGTTGTTTGACCTTTGTGTTTCCTTACTGCTTCAGTTTTTTGTTTGGTTGCGTGAACATGAGAGGGCATTACATCAGTGAGAAAATGGTTTTTTTTAGATGTAGGTGTCTGCTGCAGGTGAGAAAATACAATACACTGATATGGTATTATGAAAGAGGTGCTCCACATCGGCAGCTGTCCACACCACTGAACACTGAGTAAATGTCTGGACTAAGGCGCATTTGTGTACGCTGCAAACATACAGAATCACCTGCGACTAACTAACCCGTGACTTTGTTATGTTGCACTGCCACCTACTGTTCAAACGTAGTAAAATGACAAATGAAACCTTTGTGAAAGACATTTATTTCAGACATTTTATAAAAGTTTAACATATAAACCACTAGCTTCTAAAACAGAGGTTAATCACTTGAGAGAAAGAAAAGAGAATCACAGCTGAGAAATATTTACATCAGTGAAGACATGAAGAAGACGAAGAGGCGGGGGAATGTGGGACAGAGACGCAGACCGTGAGGTAGGGCAGGGCAGTGTAAAAATCTACTGTTTTCTCTAAGGGGCAGTGGTCGGCACGATATACAGCTCATGGGGTGGGGTGGGGTGGGGGATCACAGTTGAGAAGTTTAAACTGAGTCGGTCCTCTTGTATGCCACCATGCTGTTCACCTTGTGGATGGAGGTGGTGAAGGAGCGCAAGCGCACCTCCTCTGATTGGTCAATGATCTGCGGCCCGGACTCTTCCCACTTTTCAGGCACCACCAGGTCTTTGTCCGTGTAGACGAGGAGGTCGAACGCACCTGGAGAGGAAAGATGAGTCAGCTTACATGAACCAGAACCCCGAGGTGAGACTGAGACAAAGCTCAAATTGTTGGTGGTTACTCACATGGCGTCTCGAGCAGCGGCAGGAAAGTCACCGTGGCCGTGATCTGTCTGATAACAGAGCGGATCTCATCCTGAATGGTCTTAATGGACTTTTCTCTGGGAGCACTGGAGAACACGCGAGAACAGAGTTAGATCTAATGCACAGTGTCCAGGCTCATCATGGTCAACACGAACATGTAGAGCTGTATGAATGTAACTCATCAGAACAGCTGATACGAGGACTTCAGTACTTCAGGTGCTCTCTATTCACAGGAAGTGAGATCAGCTGAGTGATGGCTTGACAAATGTTACTGGAACAATTAGCCGAATCATCAACTATCAAATTAATCACCAAATATTTGAGTCATTGAAAAATGTCCAAATTCTGATTTCAGCTTCTCAGATGTGAATATTTGCTGATTTCTTCAGTAAACTGAACATCTGTGTGTTGTGGACAAATCAAAACATTGTAGGATGTCAGTTTGGGCTTTGGGAAACGGTGATCAACATTTTTCACAGTTTTATGACATTTTCTGGACCAAACAAATAATCAGTGATTTGAGAAAATGGTCGACAGATTAATCAATAATGAAAATAATTGTTAGTTAGCTTCATTTATTCTATGCTTAGTGCTGCATAACTCTCAAACTTTGGCTCTGTTACAGCCACTGGTTCAACTTAACTCAACTGTTCATTTTGAACAACCCAAATCACTGAATGTGACTCTGTGTCATCATTATCATTCTAATTTTTTGTTTTTTAAAATGATTTTTAAAAATGCCTTCTAGACTGATTCTTATGATGAGGCTGGTACACTCAAAAAAATATACTGCCACTCATGCATTACAATTGCTCAGAGAATGTCCATCCATTTGAATTACAGTTTTGATATAAATTCACTAACAAACTTAATGTGAAGCAAGTAATAAGACTTATGTAATAGTACTAATAAACTCAAAATGACTGCATTCATTTTCTTTGTTGGGTCTGGACAAACAAATTGGCTTTATTAATACTGAATGCATAAACCTGGCTACTACTACACTACTGTGTAGTGGAAGCACATTGAGTTTATTAGTACTATTACATAAACCTTATTACTTGATTCACATCAAGTTTATTAGTTAATTTATAGTAAACCTATGTCATTCAAATGGATGGAAATTTTCTGTGTAATTGAAAGTTTCCGACTAAAGATGGAAATATAGTTTAATTTTTTTAAACGGCGGCCTGTCACTCTAATTTTTAATCAAACAAATCACACAGGAAGAAATAATAATGCATTTGTTTGGGATTTTACTTTCTGCAGTGGATGAATCCACACTTGGTGCTTTAGTGTATTTGTGGCAGCAGTGTGTGTGTGGGACTAAATTTAAAATAAACCAGTGTGTGTTTATGGCTTATTGATGTCTTTATAGAAGAAGACACATGTTTGGACACACAGAGTACTTGTTAGTAGGATCAGTTCACTGTTGGTCTGCACATGAGAAGAAGTCAAAAATGGAATATCACCACCTGACAAAGTGTTTGTGGCTCTGGCAGATGGCTCATGACCGCCACCTGCTGGAATCTGAATAGACTGTGATTTAAAGAACAAAGCCATAAAAAATCTTCATCATTCATGACCTGAATTCGAAAGCAAACCAGCTGACCTGCTCTCCTTGGCCGACTTGTCACACTCGATGTCAAACTGCCATCTCTCCAGCACCTCGTTGGTTTCCAGACATGTGATCACCAACACCAGCTTCTGCACTGTGCACTCAAACAGCCACTCTGCAACACACAGAACAAACACACTCACTCACCTGCACAGACACCGAGCAGTCTGACTGCTTTCCAATACAAACAGTCAGTACAGAGATACACAAGGACAGTCAAATGATTTTAAAAAATGGACTTCATTTTGTTGTAAATTCAGCGTTGTGAGAATGCACATACAGCCACCTGCATGACATGAAGAACAGGAAACAGACCCGTACACTCTGTAGCAGAAATGAGTCCTCAGTCTCTGAATCATGTCGACTTTATATCTAAGATTACACAAGATATTTCTGATTTTATTTTTATGAAATGAATTATGCAGCTTCAGATCAAGAAATGGTCATCTGATTTGAAATGTTTTGTTGAAATTACAAGCAGAGCTGAAATATTTAGATGATGGATTGAGTTGACAAAATTTCACTGGCAACTGTTTGAACGAGCAGTTAAAACTGACCACAAAGTGAACATATCTTTGGAGTTTGGACTGTTGGTCAGACAAAACAAGCTCAATGAAGACATGAGCGAGGGCACGAAATGATCTTATGGCCATTATTCACTATTTTCAGACTTTCAGACAGATTTATAGACCAAATGACTCATCAAGAAAAAATGTTGGCAGCATGAAGCTACATAGACAGGCTGGTAATTCACAAATGGAATGTGAGGAGGAAAAGCTTCTTTGTTGCCGCTTTTAAAGTGAAAATCCCCTGAAAAAAAAGGGAAGCAAAAATATGAGTCATTGGTTGTACAAAGAGTCAATGGACTGAGGCTACCTTTGAGCTGAGACACCACATTGGTCAGGTAGTTCTTCAGCTTGGGGTCAGTGGTGAGTTGAAGGCTCATGTCATAGTGGGTGACTCTGGTGAACGTCTCTGGAGGATAGATGCCTCGCTGGTACAGGATGCTGTTGATGCCGAATGCTGAGTTTGTCAGACCAAAGAAGAAAGTGTTATTAACCATCCAGCCAAATTTGAATGATTAAAAATAACAAAGGTGTCAAAGGTGTAAGGTGTAAATTAGGTGTCAAAATCAGGTAAAAATGAATTCTCAGCTCCAGGACTGTGGGGGGCGTGTCCTCTGAATGCTCTGAAGCTATGCCCACTCGTGGCAGCAGTCAAGCAGCCATTTTGAAGCGACTGAAACGTGTCAGATGAGTTCAGAAAATGACATGACTAAATTTGAAACACTCTGAGCGAGATGAATTCATCTCTATCTCTCTGCTAGGGGTGCAGGGGTATGCTCAGGGTGGCCTCAGCATGTCATCGAGCCACCCTTTAAGGACCGCCCACAAAATCCTGAACTGAAAACTGGTGAAAAACTGTTTGAACCTTTAACTCCACATTTCACTAATATATCGTTCAAAGTCTTTTCACGTGTTTTCAGCAACTATTTTCCAACATATTTAATGTGTGTGTGTGTGTGTGTGTACAGTACACAGATATACATATATACACACATAAATATATACATATATTACAGAGGTATAACTAAGTGTGTGTGGATAAAATGTAGATATGTAAGGTTTGTACAGTTTCTGTATGTCTGCTTCTCAGTTTAGCATTGGACAAACAGTAAGCTAACAGCAAGCTAACGGACCTCGTCCATAGAGTCACTATGAAGACATGTTGTCATGCTTATAAGCTAAAGATACCGTGACACACAGTGAGCAACACCTTTCCAAACACTTCGTGGTGTTATGGTGAATTCAGCATGTATAAAACAAACGGCTTCTTGTGTAACACAGTTTGAACTGTCAACGGAAGTCTTTATGTTCGTCACGCTCGACTTCCACACCAGTACAGCCCGTGGTGGGCGGTGCACTTCCACAGCGAACACGTTCCGGCTCAAAAGTTTACATAATAAGAAAACAGATTGAGTTATATACTTATATACTCAAAGAGTGCAGCATTTTCAACCAGACACTTTGTTTCTGGGTGTTAACGGTGTCTCGTATTGCGACGCTGAGTGGACTAAAGCTACCCCGCACAGGCCCTGTAGCATGTTAGCGCCGCATGTCTGCGTGTCGAGAGCAGCTCAAAGCGAGTTTAATATAAAAACAGAAATACTCACAGAAGAACTCTGCGACGAGCTCCGCGCTTCCTTTCAGAGTAATTCCTTTCAGTGTGCTGGTCATTTTTGTAAACTTTCAGTTAAATCTTCAACAATGAACCTTTGTTTGTTTTTTCTGTCTACGACTCAACTACCCGCCGCCCAGTTTGAAATTTGTCAGCTTGGCTCTTGCGCATGCGTAGAAGATTCCACTGTTGATGACGTGTAATGTGACACTAACAATCGTCTGACACTAGAGGGCGGTATGTCCACCTGCAAATATTACTGAAGTTCTGACGTAACACAGTGTTATCCCATACAGGTCGTGGAAACCTGGAAAGTAAAGTAAAAAAAAAGAGTTTATAACTGATGTGAACAGAGCTTTGAGCCTCTGCTCAGCAAAGAATCTAATCAATTCCTCAAAAAGACCAGACAGAAATAAAATGTATGTAGGGGAACCATGTAACACACATCAAAAAATATTTAAGGCTTTTCTGTGCATCAACTCTGTGATTTACAGAGTTCCCTGATGGACAGTGAAGTCCAAAGTTAGCTAATATTAGCCGCCCAGACTGTGAGCTCAGAGCACCTGCTGGAGGTTTTTCAGGCCCAGTAAGCGGAGCCAGTGTCGTGCCAGAACAGGAGCTGGGCAACCGGGCTCAGCAGTCTCTATGGACATAATGATAGATAGATAGATAGATAGATAGATAGATAGATAGATAGATAGATAGATAGATAGATAGATAGATAGATAGATAGATAGATAGATAGATAGATAGGCTGCTGTCTTGTGCTGTTGACCTTGTTGATGTTTGGCTGTTAGCAACGTTGTCGACTTGCTAGTTTTTGATCATAGGTAATGTAATCAGAACAAATACTCGAGTACAGCTGTCCATATTTACCACAGTGGGATTACACTCTGAAACCAATGTTGCTTTAAGTGTTTGTCAGCAAACTTGTGAATGTCCCAGTTGAACACCATATCCTGGTTTAAGAAACTAGTTTCAAGTTTCTCATTTATGAAGCACTTTTTAAAACAAAGAGATTCATGTACCAAAGTGTTTTACAAAGATAGACACAGAACAGAAAAATAAGAAAAATATAAAATGAAAAAATAGCCAGATAATAAAAGTGGGTATTAAAAGCAGCAACAGTGCACAGCTGACATGGAACAATCTGAGCGGTGTGGTGGTTCCATAGCAGGTGAGAAGTTCTGACATATGTGCAGGGGCGAAACTGTGGAGAGATTTATAGACAATTATAAGGATTTTGAAATTGATCCTAAAGAGAACAGGAAGCCAGTGCGGGGATGTCAGAATACGAGTCATGTGGTCCTGTTTCTTTGTTTGGTAATGGGAACGGGTAGCCTGAGAGATGCCAAGGTAGAAGGAGTTATTAAAACTGTTAAAAATCAACCTCAATATTTTCTGTGTTTAAATGTTTCCCCAAACCTGAAGTACACCAGATACACAGCCACATCCTACCTGCTCACATGTGTGTGATTTACCTTCATAGCGAATGACACGGAGTAAACTGAATGTTTGTCTGTAAACTGTTCAAAGATTAATTGATGTTTCTAATCGATCTATGGTGTCCCAAACCAGCGTGTATGGTTCATCAGGCTGCACATAATGGGAATTTATTACAGCATTCATGGGAAAATCAATACAAATATTTATATCATAATAATAACAGCATGTACGTGTGTGTGTATGTGTGTGTGTGTGTGTGTGTGTGTGTGTGTGTGTGTGTGGTGGTGTATTCTTTAAACTCATTGTCCTTTGTGTCAATGTCAGAGCCAGTCCAAGCAGCAAGGTGACAGAGTGACTGACAGCTCAGTCTGTTCCTGTGACTGAGACATTTTCCATTCGGCCAGGCAGCCTCCACACACACTGTGTGTCCTCAGCAGTTACAGTAGACACACACACACACACACACACACACACACACATACAGATACACACAGGGGGCTAGGCTCTGACAGCAGGCCGTGATTGGCTGACTGAAGATTGCAGGTGTGGTTTAAGGAGCAGTGATGAATTCTGAGAGGTCGGTAATGATGTAACCGTGACATCAGAGATATCAGAGTGATTGCCACAATATGTCGCATCAGTCAGACTGACACATGTTCACACTGTAGTCAGGCTGCTTAAAGCTCAGAGTCTGAACGTTGTGGCAGACATTAAAAATCATCAAATCACTGCAGTACATGAGCAGATCAGAAGCTGAGCAGGCAGCACTCATTTTATCAGGCACTGTGACTCAGACAGACGGTGATCATACCAGTGCAACAATTATTCACTTTCCCTGCAGCAGAATTAGAAATAACATCTATTATGAAGTTCTACAAAATTCATAGTGCGTAGGCTTAAGCTGGATGCGGGCATGTTGCAGACAATATTTCAGTGTTTAATGCTTTAAATTTGTCAGACTGTAACATGCGTAATGCAAATGTTTCAGACACGCGTGTGCAGAAGTGGTAGCTTTATCCATGAGTTGCACTTTTGTTTGCATGTTGAGCTAAAGCTATAGTCATTTTGGTACACTGATCTGAATGCTTGGACTTAGATAACACAGTGTGTGCTGTTGAATTTCATACCAGGTCAGCTAATGTGTTAACTGTGGGTTTGACATATTGTTTCTGTTAATTCCAAATTGATGTTCTGTGTGAGATGAAGTCTTTTGTTGTCTTTCATGGATTATTAATGTTTGGTTTATGCTTGAATGTATAGATATAAACTATAACAGTGAAAATCTGATCTGAATGCTTGCAGTTGTCTTTCATGCAGCCTCAGAATAAAGACAGAACCAGAGTAAGAGCGACTCCTGTGTGTCCAGGGCAGAAGAGCAAGGTTTGAACCTCACACTGGACTCAAGACAGTCTGAGAATTCCATGTGCAGACATTGAACCTGACATTCTCAGAGGCTACAGCTGAACTTTCAGCACAGACGATATGTTTGACCATACAGAGATCAACATGTCACTGATTCACACCTGTTGCTGGAGTCTCCAAACACTCAATTTATCCATTGCATCTGGACACATGTGGTCACATACAATATCATGCATGACACATTATACACTATGGTCTATAATGGCAGCCAGTTATTCGATGATAGCAGATTTCAGTGCTGAATTTCATTAGCACGGTTTTACTTACATTTGGATTATACACTGTGCCTTTCATGGCCGGATTAACCCGCTTACAGGGCCACAGGGCAAAAATGATCAGCTGGGCCCCTTTGACCCCCCGTTCATCCCATAATCTGGGTAATGTGTAACATTTATTTATGTTTGAATGTTTTTTAAGTGTAGTAAGGTGATTAAACACATTCATTTAGATGACCTGACAATTACACTGAACTGCCATTTTGTTTCGTTTCATTTCATTCATGGAGACTGACATTGTGTTCATGTTAACCGATTTGAGTTTGGGAGGGAGGCTGTTAGCGAGCGATGGAAGCTAGCAGTTGCTCGGAGCAGTTAACGTTTTTACAACAATCAAAGAAACATGTTGATTTAAGTAAGTTATTTGTGTAAGATGTACAGCTGTGTATCTCCAACACACTTGTTTTACGATTACCATTTTTCATGGATATGGATATGAAGCTAAGTAGCTAGCCATGTAAGTAGATACTGTCCCAATTCATAATCCCGCCAAGAAAGCTCTGACTGGCCGATTGTCCTGATCATACTACCATCAGTGGCACAATCCTGGACTTAAATTAGCCAGGTTAGCCAAATGAATGCAGACTGTAAAATTAGCAGGCCTATGAGTGTGATCACTTTACTTCTAAACTAAAGTTAGCTAATATGCTAAACTGTCATCTTGTTCCCAACCTGTATCATCATCTTGATCATCCTACAGTATATTCAGTCATTATTTATTACAGGAATATGTAAGTTCTAAAATTGTGTTACAATACAAACTTTGAATTTCAACTTGAATTAACTTGAAATACATTTACATTAAGTTAATTATTAAATATTAGTTGATTCCAATGAATTTCTGATGCTTTATAGTGATCAAGTCAAACCAATACAGTGGCCTATTAATAAAATATTAATAGACATGAGTACAGCAGTGCACTCTTGTTTCTTGGGGCCACTGCAGTCCTTGTTCACTAATGCTGTGATATTCTTTGACAGGTGAACTGAGTCATTCCTGCCCACTGCTAAAATAACCTCTGTTCCACGCTCTCAGGGTCGGGCATACACACTAATAAAACCTGCACAGCACTCAGAGGCATGAAAATCCTGAGATGAACTTAACCTCCCGCACTCTGATCTGTCTAGATGATACTAATTGTCCAGGAGAAGACTTGATCATCTATCTCTGATTAACAAGGTTTGCAACCTTTTGGATCCCAGATCCTCTTCCACTCAGAAATACTACACCATCCATCTTTATTTCAATTACCTCTGACAGCTCTCTTTTGTCTGCTGGAGCCCACTGGATCCTTAATTGAATCAGAAACCCCACCCACCACCGATGGGTGTATGCATATTTCGAAGTGCAGGAGCAAAAAGGTGCTCCAACCTGCTTCAAGGTCAGATGTGTCTGAGCTCTAATGGTTTTAAGGTCACCTCAGGGTTAAGAGGATGAGCTGTGTTTACATAGATTTTAACAACTGCAGCTCAGGTATTGATCTTTTTCAGTGCAACGCACTGCTGAACCTAAAATTATAGAATGATGGTAAATGCTACGCAATATCTACCTTAAAGTTGCACTAATCAATATATTTATAATAACAATTGATCAATATGTGATCTGTGTATAATGCGAAAGTGGTGGCTTGTGAAGAAAACCACAGTCAGCTGACTTAACACCTCATTTTTTCATCTTTTAGCTCATTGTTTTGGTTTTGCAGTCCGCAGCTTTGTTGGTTTTGGTCGGTTCAAAAAGAGGGTGAATATTGAAGTTAGATTTGTCAGGAGGACAGAGACATGACTCGAAATGAATGATAATGTTACTCTGTGTCTGCAGGATGCATAAATACTCGACTGTTTGCAAACACATTAATGCAGCTTTAACTTTACCAACATTAGCCACTACTGGTCATACCAGAGCACGTAAAGTTGTTGGGGCAAAACTGCAGCGTTGAAAAAAAGGTGTTTTATTGCTTTGAAATTCACATTTCATTTGTCACACAATGACTGAGTCATTTGTTCTTTTCAGAGTTACATACTCTTACTCAAGGGACAAAGTTGTATAGAAGAATTACTGACCGAAAAACATCTAAAAGTCCAGTGTGTCAGATTTAGGGTTCTCTTTTTACAGAATTTAATATAACTATGATTTTATTAGTGTGTAATCACTTGAAAACAAGATTGTGTTTTTGTTACCTTACAGCCGCGGTTCTCAAAGTGTGGGGTGCTTTTTGCATGTCTGCTTTATCAATGCCTTTCTTTAATGACAACAAAGATCATACATTCAAAACAAAACACCCACAAACAAACTAATCATTACTGGCCTACATGCAGCCTAAAAGAACATTAGATATGAGACCTGAGAAAAATGTAACCTGGAACCAAAGTGCCAAAATAATGATTAACGTCTATTTCTCTATTTTTGAACTTGATGCAAGTTATGACACAGCTGCACTTTTATTTTCCCTTTTGTTGAACTTGGTTTATTTTGATGTTATTGAGTTAGAATTTAGCTACAACATGATGTTACTTGAAAATGTTAAGCTTGGCGTATTTCATTAGCATTGTGTTGGGGCGATGGGGGCAGGTGGGGCTTGAAAATTCCCCCTTGTCCAAAGTGGGGAATGACCAAAAAAGTTTGAGAACCACACAGCAACCACCTGCCTTAGACTGAGTCTTTTATATCTACATACACCGTGGGTCCTCTTCCACACTATTGGAACAGGAGAATTAGGTGAGGTGGGTGCCACTAAACTACCAGTAAATCCAACACACTGGACCTTTAAAAACTGGATGGTTACATTGTTGTGGCATATTTTTTCAGGTATGTGAAACAATGATATATGAATCAGAAATATGTATCAGACTGTGAAAACTGCACAACAGTTTTTATTAAAGTTATCACAGTGACAATTATTTCATCTTTAGTTGTGACGACAGCAGGGTAAACATCCAAAATACATCTTACGTACACATATTTGATTGGCCAACGCAATGTCTTACCAGAAGGCCTTCCACTGTGTTGAAGGAAAATTGAATTCAGTTGAATTTTATTCATATAGCACCAAAGCATAACAGAACTTAACCTCATGACACTTTCCTATAGTATATCTTTATAATATTATCTACAGAGACCCAACACTTCCCACGATGAGCAAGCACACCTCATGGTGACAGTGGCAAGGAAAATTACAACCAGATGCAATTTTTTTCTGAATTTGCACCTCCAACAAAATGTTTTACTTTTTGATGATAGACAGTGCTTTTTTGATTATTTTCCCCTCAGTGCCTCATAAAGGAAGAATGGGACAAAGTGTGCAACACTGGCAGACCAGCATGCAGTCTAACAATCTGTTCAGAAAAACATTAAAAAAACATCATGTTGAAAGCAATGACAAGCCAAAAATACGTTTGAATCCAACTCTCTGCTTTCATTTGCTTTGAAAACTTAATTTCCAGCTAAGTGACAGACTGCTACACGTTCCGTCTCCTTTCCTAGATTTGGGCTATAAGGAAGTCCCCTCTCCCCTTCCTCTGTCCTTCCTCTGTTCTGGGGTCACCCAGAGGGGCAGTCAATGTCACCGCCCTTAACCAGTTTAACCAATCATCTAGGACCAGCTGGTCCCCCCGCCTACGTCTTCACCCCAGCACTACACACACTCCCCTCCCCAGCATCCCCTGTGACAAATCGGATGGCTGAAGGTCCCTTCTCCCTTTTGGTACCCCAACCCCCCATAAGACCTAACACCATCCCCCATAACCTGCTGCAGGGGGAATAATAGGCAGGTGTGTATGGTATGATGGGTAACACCAATTGTTTTTTTATGCATCAGTGTGAAGGCAAGGTGTAGAGAATGGTGTTGTCACACAAGTAAACAGAAGCAGGAGGTTGATGATGCTGCAAGGGATTTTGCAGCACACGTGCAATGGCAAGACAAGTTTTCTGCAAGAAATGTGTGAGATCTGTGTGTGTGTGTGTGTGTGTGTGTGTGTGAGGAAGGCAGGACACCTGCTGCTGTCATCACAGTTTACACAAATGTTTACCTCCTCGTCTTCATCCTGAAAACACCAGATTAGGTCCATTTAACCTGCACGAGTTACATTTGTGCAAGTTTTCACCATGTGTTATCATCCATACTCTGTATGTGTTGACACCGTGGGATTATGTCCTGTCATGCCAAGGAAATGTTGCATTGAGCTAAAATAAAGAGGCACGCGCGCACACACACACACACACACACACACACACATACAGTGATACAGGAGAAGAGAGGAGAGAGATGCCATGAAGACTCTTCTCCTGCTACTACAGGCTGTGATCCAGAAAACAGTGAAGTCAAAGACGTGGAGGAGAGAGGGGGGGAGAGAGAAAGAGAGAGAGGGAGGGAGAGTGTGTGTGTGTGAAAAAGTGAGTGAGAGACCCGGGGAGAACGTCATCTGCCTGGACTGGAATACCGGACTGAAAGCATACGAGCACCGGCCGGAGGAGGGACAGTGGCTCCACTGTGTAGCCGGACAGAGAGTCACTGTGCTCGGACAGGAAACCATTGCTGTTACGGGGTCCTCTCGCAGCAGCAGCAGCAGCGGGAAGCGGAGCTGAATGCTGGAGGACACCGCGGAAAGTGACACCAGGAGCGGTTGTTAGTGAGTGATTGAGGGTGTTAGGAGGTGGTGGAGGTGGTGGAGGGGGACATGGCTTCTACTCCGATCACCCCAGCATCGCTCGAAGGAGAGACACCTTCACCCATCGGGAACGAGGAGCCCGCTACAACCAGACAGGTACACACATACATCTGTGCACGCCGTGCACACATGGATGTTTTCCATTCACACACACGGGATGTGTGAAAAAACAACAACATGCAGAACTCCATTTGGAAATTTGTCACTTTAACGCTTTTTAACAATTTCTGCACGAGGCGCGCGCGTGCATGCGTGATTTCACATGTAGTCTGACTCAGCAGAAATTAGTCTTTAATTCGGCATGCACTGGATTCATTAATCAGAATTCATTCTTAATAAAATTTAAATTTAAAGTCGGTTTGCAAAGTAAACACGTCCCATCAAATAAACAGCGATGTCTTCATCAAACTGTATAAAGTTGAGATTGGATTGAAATGAGTGCCCTCTGGTGAATCATGTGCACCCCGAATGTAACGCAAGACTTCAAGACACATGCGTGAGTCAACGCCTTTCGATGTCACGCGTGTTTTTTTTGCTGATCACCGTGCACGCGTAAACCCGATCGATTTGGAATTGAGTTTGGTGTGACGTACCGTCGCCGCCGATACGCTGTTTGTGCGTCGCTGACACGGGCACTGAAGTGTTGGTGGATAGTTTGCCCCATAAAGAGACAGCAGACTGTGGCTGGGAAGGCGTTTCCCCTCAATGTGACACCTGCATGTCTGTCCAAATCACTGCTGGGAAGTTGTCCGTGTTAGTGTGTTCACCCAGAGTGTGCACTGTCATTGAGCACATTAAAATATGAAAGATCCTATTTCCTTTTCATCAGCCTGCCAACCTGCAGGTTAAGGTGTGTGTGTGTGTGTGTGCCTGTGAATGAGTCACACACAGCAGAGCCAGCATGTCAGAAAGTATTGAACACACTCATATTCAGCCACTTTACAGCATGTTGTCTTTGTAAAAGGTGAATTTGTTTACAGGCCTGCTCCAAATACAGGCCCTCACAACAGGTGTATGGTAGTATCAGTGTCACCAGTCTGGCGGCTCTGATGTCCTAATGTGTACACACGGCTGGAGTGGCAGGAATGCAGGGTGGATGCCAGGCTGCTTGTTCTCAAACCTGTGTATGGAGTGTGTGTGTGTGTGGGGAGAGTGTGTGAGAAGTGATACAGGGTTGCTATTTCATCTCTGAGGATTTCTATACCCACAAATACTGCACAGCGGTGACACTAAAGTGCACACGGCATGTTCAGGTTCATCATGTCTGCCCTGTTAAAGCATTATCTGTGTTGGAATATGGAATTAGGGCTGCACACCTTGACTCTTTCTTGTTTACAAGGAGCCTGTTATGTGTTCTGACAGGAAACACTATAATCTCATGCTTCATGTAGTGACCCACTCTAAGGTCATACAAGCTGTATACCTCCACACTTTTGGTTATGGTCCGGACTTTACAGGTTTAAAATGGCAAATGTTTGCCATTGCATGTGCAAATTCATGTGTTCAGCCATCGTGAACACATTAATTTGCAAACCGTCTTCACTGTGCTGACCTTTTGAGGGGAGTTTAAGACATGGATGTATTATTAGAACTGAGTGACGGGCCAAAAGATGGCGCCTATTCTGTCCAATGAGGATTGTTCACCTGGTGCATACACCAAAAAAAATCAGCACATTTTAGTAAGCTAGATTTATATTGAAACATTATATTAATAAAATAAGTCTTGACTGGATTACTGTGTTGCAAAATGGCTGCAGTTAATGAAAAAAAAACGATGCGACTGGCCAGAAAAACATCAGTTTTACCTTTAGTGAGGATAATTCTGTGACATTTTAAGGTATAAGGTAACTATTTTGGTAATGCATTCACGAAAATTCGCCAACCAGTCTTGTCAGATGTAAGATAATTTATATGATGGTTTTGTTTGGTTTATGTTACAAAAATGCTAAACTTGTAACCTGTTAGTTTACTGTGCTAGGATGCTAAGACACATAAAAACGCTGGCTTGTAGTTGAAGCCATTTGCAGTTAACTTGGTGAACTCATGGATATATTGTGTGGCACAGTCTTTGGTATAGACTCTTGGTGCTGACTTCATCAGCAAGTTTCAGACTACAGCTATTCTCATGATATATATTTCCCTGGATGAACTTTGCGGTGCCCCTTTCTTTGCACGTGCCGAGATTTCATCAGAGGTATCTTGCTGGTTGGTTTTAAAGTGTTTTGGACGTCAGAGTTGTGACAGAAAAGACTGAGAGTCAGAGCTGTGGACGGCTACAACAGTCAGCCATGCTGTGCCTGTTGTCTATTAGCCAGAGTTTTCCATTCAACCACAGTCGCAGTATTTCCTGTAAGCACTCCAGATAATCACTGCAAAGCACGGCACTGTTATGAACATGTGAGTGTGGATGATTCAACCTGTCAATTACAGGAGGCGTTTACACATTGATTTGTATGCCAAATAAGAAGCTATGATACATTTATGCCAGAGGCCAGACAACAAAATGATATAAGACATGCAAAACAAGAATCTTCAATAGGAAATTCAGCATTTTTTCATTTAATGCTTGTTTGTTTAATGCTAAGCACCTGAAAGACCTAAAAGTAATCAGGAAATTGCCTTTGGGCAGCATTAGAACATTTCCTTTCCAGTCTGTGTTAATAGAGCTTCCACATAACAGACCAAATCCTTTTAGTGCATGGACTCAATAATCAAATATTTAAGGTGTGGCTGTGTTTTATTTTTGTACTGTTTGGGGATTTTACCACATCAAGACTTGAAAAGTCTCAAATTATGTCATTTTCCTGGGTTTGCCATCAGGAGCACCAAAAGAAATCCCAGTGAGCTGGCCAGCTGATCGACACATTGTGTCAGGCCAAGCATTAAAAAGAGAAAAGCACTGGAAGTGTTTTATTTTTGGATTTTTAAAAAAGTACAAATCCCAACAACCTGCAGTGTGGAGATTCCAAGAAAAGGAAATGGGCAGGTGATTGGATGGACCATCTGTTTATCGTGGGCAAACTTTCGTCCAGTCAGATCTATGACCTCAATGAACTCTTAGTGGTGCCAATCAGCAGAATCAAGAGTGAAGAGTTTCCCATCAAGAACATCCTTTAGTGTCGTTCTTTGTTCTTGTTTCATTGAAGAAATACTCTTCACTTCTCATATAACCAATGCTAGCAGCATCTACGCTAACTTCTTTGCCAGCTGCCGCAGCTGCCGGTAGTTCCTCAGAGGACACTGATTGGTCTGAACCACTGTTGTTTGGACACGAGCACATAGCTTGAAGCATGATACATGATATGTACATAACCGTCAGCATGCTGACAGCTGGTGGCAGTAACATACAAAGCAATGTAGTTTTGCACCAACTAACAACTGCTAGCAAGCAAACATGGATGTACACGGTACAAGTTCCAAAAGTTTTGGAAGAAAATGCATTGATCACATAGACTTAATATAGATGCAACTGTGTTTACTCCACAAGTCCGAGTTTTTAGTCCCAGTTCTAATTTTGGCACACCCTTGTGGTAGTTAAAAAATATACAGATTGGTCTCTGCTGTTTGCAGATGAATGAGCTCAGTAGTCTAATTTTCTACACTCTAGCCTATGCCATCAGACTTTGTTTTAAGAGATGCTATAATCACATAAAATTCCTAAAGATGGGGCCTTTAAACCTTCATACAAGTTCACATGAAGCACTCAGGAAGCCTACGAATTCCTCCAGGCTATGCTGCCATGAAGAACAAATGAGCTTCTTCCCTTCGTTTCACCTCAGAAGCTCAGACCTAAAAGAGAGCCGAGTTCCTGTTTGTAGCCGTCACAGCCTTTGGGACATTCATCTCCGGGTGTGTGAAAGTGGAGTGATTAACATTGCAAAACGGGAGTGTGAGGCTGCGATGACGGACAGGGCAGTTAGAGGGGGGTGGAGGTGCAATTTCCCATCAGGTCTGCTCCTGTAGAGGAGGACATCTGCCACTCGTGTTCCTCCTGCCTCAGCCAAGGTCAGGTTGTGATGCAAAATATCATTCTGTGGTAACACTGGCAGTGTGGATCAGAGAGAGAGAGAGAGAGAGAGAGAGAGAGAGAGAGAGATGGATGTAAGCAGAAAGAGAAACTGATGGCAGAGGAGAAATGCAGTGCTTCGGTCGTGATCAATTAAAGGATGTTAATGTGATAGTCACCGGGCTTCAGTTTCCGTCTTTGCAGCTCAGTAGGAAGTATGGATCGATGGGGAGGGAGATTGAGTTAGGGTTTGAATTTGAGACGTTTGCTGGTTGAAATCCCAGAAGAGCTTAGATTTAAATCTGAAGGAGAAAGTGAAGGAAAGGCTCCCACACAACGCAAATCGAAAGGATAATTCTGGTTTATTATAACCTTGGTTTAGTTCTTCTAGTTTTTGCCATCATTCCTAAGTAATTGTTGAGATCAACATGAGTCTAATAGTCTGAGTCTGAGTCTAGTTTCCTTGTACAATGAAGGATTATTAAAAACATTTCAAACATGGACAGGTGGATTAGGTGGGCGGAATGACGTCTGGGTTGTCAAACGAGCCTGTTAATTATGCGTAACTAACGGATGACTTAAAACAATTCACCCTCAGTACAGTTGTCATGAACGGGGAAATTAGCTATAGAGACCAAAACTGTTTTTTGTACCAGGCTGTAAACATGTTTATTTCTGCTGTGAAGTTGGACATTTTAACATGGGGGCTTATTGAGACTGACTCACTTCTGGATCCAGCTTCAAGTGGACGTTTGAGGAACTGCAGTTTTTGGCACTTGGCTTCATTTCCAGGCCACGGATGTTGCCACTTGTTGTGTACTCCCACAGTTTTACTCTACAATAAGGGATTATGAGCTAAATTTCAGGAGTACTTACCCTCACCAAGTTCCACGTTGTGTAGATTTTTCAAGCTAACAAAGGGTAGCTTTCACGGAGGTCTGAATTCTAAACTATAAGGATAATACTGTTGTGGTTTTGGATTTCTTGTTGAGTGTTTCCTGTTTTATTTTGTAATTCTCCCATCTCCTCATGTCTGTAACTTTACTTCCTGCTGTTGTTGTTTCCCGCCATTTTTGATAACGCGTTCCACCCTGATTAGGTTAACCTGTGTCTCGTTATCCTGCCTCCTCTCATGTATCTGTCTGTCTTGTGTTTTTGGAGCTTTGTTTCTCTGGACTTTGCCTTTTCTTTGGGACTTTTTGACCCTTGCCTGCCTCACTGCCCTGTAAGTCTTGTATTTTTTGTCAGCTTCCTGTAGCATTACAAACATTACATTATATTAACAAATACAATACCAATACCAGTATCAATTTAAAGGTCCATTGGTCAGATTAAGGGGGGTTTCATTAGTGTATAATTTCCTAAAAATAAGAAACATTATGTTATTATGACCTTAGAATGAGACTTTTACATCTACGGACGCTGCAGGTCCTCTTCCGAGTCCGCCATGTTGAACCGCCATGTCGGAGGCTAGTTCACCTAGCTCGTTAACGTTAGCATTGATTTCCAGTAGGTAGTTACTTAAACAGCTGAGTCATTGGACATTCCTCCATACTCAGTGTGTCCTTAACTTCCATGCATAATTCTGTGATTTGAGTCATGGAGCTTTAAGGTTTTTAGACAGGGCTAAGCAGTTAAAACCTATAGTGGTGTGTCTGGTAAACTGTTGTAAGTGATGACAATATTTTTAGTGCTGAAATTGTCAGTACCTCTCACTGGATAACACCAATATCACTACAGGAAAATGAATAATTACAGTTTTGACCAAAACAAACAGCGAGGATATTGTGTGTATATATTTATGTCTCTCACTCTCAGCAAAAATGAATTTTGCTGAGAGTGAGAGAAGTCCAAGTAAAATGGTGGATAGGAGTGTTTAGGTAATAGGTAAGGAGGTAATGGAGGTTGTGTGTGTGCGCTTTCGTGCTGTCAGACACTGATTCATCACCTCAAGTGATGTCACTGATATCTCACACTGCTACAGTGATACAGACTCCACATCCTCTGTCTCTATTACATATTATCTCCAGTGAGAAAAAATTATCACGAGAAAAGCAATTAGTATGAAAACAACACAACAAACACAGAATGGAACAATGTGTGCATGTACTCTTGGTGTGTGTTTGAACAGTATCATCTAAACTGAGGGTGGGTTCAGATTGTTGGGCTCAGGAGCAGCAGCGAGGTCATTGTTGTGTTAATGTGCTCAAGGGTACATATTTTCTTCCTCTGCAGTCACAACGCCCAGTATCTGCCTCTGTCTCTGCCTCCACCTTGCAGGACATGACTAAGCATTTTTCCAGCAGAGCAGATACTTAAGATACTTAGGTGCAGCACACTGGGTAGTGGGCCTAAGTATAGAAATCTGAAGATTGAAGAGAGAAAGTAAAAGAATGTAAGAAATGTTCTTCAAAAGCTATTTTTATTTTAGTCTTCATGTTATCACCAAAATGAATGTGATACCTTGATAAACTAATGAGAGCGTAGAATAGATTATTAAAAACCTTTCACACTGGAATCTTTAGTGCTCAGAATCAGGACTAGGTTTCCCATAAACCCTTTTGTTATGTAATGTAAAAGAAAAGAATTACCCATTCTCTTCTCTCAGGGATGTTTCTTACACAGATTCACAGTCAGCATAACCTTTATCTAGTACTGTATTTCATAGTAAAATCAATAACACTATCTCTGCTGCATAGTTGTGGTGCATCACGAATATAGAATAAAAGTTATGATGTAATTATTCCTTTCGAAATGTACTTTTTTCTCCCATTAGTTTCTGTCTGTAAAGCCACAAATATCTCAAATATCTCTCTTTGCAGTCAAAGGTCAAACTAATTATTACATAATTTTTTCAATTACTGAAAGGTTGAGAATGTCTCATTGAATATGTATCAGAAATGCTTATTTAGCCTATCGGAGCTAGCAGAGGCACCAAGAGTTTATAATTGTAGCTTACAAGCTAAAGATGGATGCTATCTGTTAGTGGTGGTGTTGAAGAATAACGAGCACTAATTAGCTCTCTCGCCTGCAAACTGACATTAGCACACAGTGAGCTTATCCCCTGGTGAATGTTTGTTAGCTCGTTCAACAACGCTAAGGTGCAAGACAAGACATGTCCATGTTTGTACAAAATAAGACACCAGTTAAAGAAAGAAGCTCATGTGAGCTGTTGTTCATACTCCAAGGCTGTTTTTGTGCTGTGTTATAAATGTTGTCTGGCTGCTAATTTTAGCCGTGGTGTGGTCCACACCATGTAGCGTCTAGACTAGTACGTTTTTAAGCTGTTGAACGTTCGACGGTTGACTAGCTAATTAGATATCACAACTGCAAACTGTTAGCGGTGCATCTTTCCCTATGGATGTTTCTTAGCTTGTTCAAAAAGCTAACATGTGACATATAATCTATGAGCGCAAAGCACAATAACACACACATCAAGTTGTTTCAAAGGTCCTATATCATAGAGAGCATGCCTACGTACTATATAAATACTGTATTAAAAAGCTCCATCCACAGAGTGATACACACCGCCCATATTTAGAAACTGAGCCTTTAAACAAGCTACCAGGATGTCTGTAAATTTATGATGTCACAACTCTACAGTCCCCGCCCTCAGCCACACACTCAGCATGGCCCACCTGTGATTGGCCAAGAGAGGCTCATTAATATTAATGAAAAACACCTTGTTCTTTCTCAAGCTCCAGTGAGGAATGTAAAACTGCTTTGAGTTTGCTTTTGGTATTTAAAACCGCAAACATGGATATAAACAAACCAACAAAACACTGGAAAAAAATGTGAAATATGGGACCTTTAAGGTAGCGCGACTAACGTGAGAATAATGGTTATCTGTATTTGAGCAGACATGATGAATGACTGCACAGTCATCTTCCTGTAATCAGCACAGAAACATGCTTCATCCTGATATATGAACCCATTTATATCTTAAATTTAGAATGATAGATGGTGTACAGTACACAGCAGTAACAGTCACTGGTCAATCAAACATGGCAGTAAAACAGGCTTATATTCATGATGTACTGAACGTGAACAAACATCTGTACTATGTGAACTAAAATTTAAGAATTGGTCCTTTTATTATGATTCATTTACATTTTTGGCAACACGCACCTCCACCTATGGACGTTGGCTGACAGAAATCTGCACGTCTGTAAAATCTCATTCATCATCCTGCCCACCAGCCCCAACAGACCCAGCTATTCAGCCAGATGCCCTCCACTCACCTCAGTCAATATCCCACACATACTGTATTGTGCGATTAGAGAGATGAGAATCTCAGCTTTGTTTTCTGCAGGGATGGCTGCTCTCATGAGGATGTCTGAGAGGCTTTAAGGTTTTTAAGGAGCCTAAAAGTCAAATCAAATATCAACGATGTGATTCAATGTCAAAGTTTTTGTTATTACAGTGGAAAACATGACCATTACAGCATTTTAATGTGAACGTGACAGGACTGGTAAGGACATCTTAGTGCTTGCTCCATACAAGTTAATGTTTAATGTTCACATTAAAAAGACTGACAATGTGACAAGGGCACAGCCAGTGTATCCAGTAACAGAGCAACAGCAGCTGTACTTTGACAAAAAACTGTAATTTAGTTTTACTTCATCGATTCAGCCTAACATGACGCCCATGGCAGTTTCTGGAGTGGGGATTTATTTTGTAGGTGTCATTCTTCCTAAACCAACTAAGAAAGAACAAACCAAATAGAAAGTGACATATCTGTGATTTTCTGTCAATACAGATACTATAGCTATGTTAACAATCGAGGACATTGCTGCTAAGCTGTGTAAAAATTTGTAGAATTTTTGTCACTATTTTTCATAGATATACTTAGGTAGCTACAGTAGGTAGCTAGGAGATGATGTTCCCATTCTTAATCCTGTCTACAGTGGTGTGTCAACAATGGCCAGAAATAATGTTCCTCCTAAGAAGGAAAAAAAAGCACACGGGTTCAAACTGAATATCTATTTTTGCGCATTATGTCACATAGTGACCAAAAAATGTGACCCAGTAAGTGCTTTGTCTCACTTCTGGTTGTCTGTGCTTCGCTGTTACTCATAGTGTATTTTTGCTGCTCTTACTCAACCCAGTTAATTCAGTTATATTCATTAAATACAGTGGCTAATTACTTGCTATACATTTATGGAAACAGAGCTAGCGTAGATTGCTAGGAGTTAAATCAGGTAAACAGGGTTGTGAACTCTCTGCCATCATTTCCACACGGCTTTGATGCTATAAAAAGGAGGGTTTACGTCATGATTGATATACAGTCTATGCTGCGAACATGTTAGCATGCTGACATTAGCATTCAGCTAAGTGCACCTTTATAGAGGTGCTAGTGTGACTGTAGATTCTTAGGCTTGTTTAGTAATATGTGATTTACGTCACCAGCATGTTTGTCATTGACGAGAACTTGCAAGTCTCGCCTGTTGGCACTTGTTTCATGAACAGTAGAAAGGCAACTTTGTCCACAGTTTCTCACGGCGCTTTTGCATTTTGCTTGACTGGAAAATGATTGTATTGTTTGTATCTGAATGAGGCTGAATTCTAAACTGGCCTTATCTCTAATCAGAGGACAGACCGTCTTTCAGCTGTTTATGGCTGAGTGTGGGGGCGTTTGTGGATTATTGGCAGTCTGACAGGTGTCATAGCACACAGATGTGTCGTTCAGATGGCTGTAAACAGATGTACCAAGCTCAATTTGCTGTGTCATGCTGCTGTTTAGTAAATCCAAAGCTCCGATCTGTCCAGAGAGATCTGACTCATTCAAGTTCTCTCATCGTCTTCATAGTTTAAATCCTCCTCCATTCCTCAACCTCACACATTCTGTTTGTTCTGCTTTGACCTCTCACTTACTGAAGTCGATCAAGTCATTTCATTAGCAACATTATGTCTCTTTCTCATATTCCCTTCACTTTATCCCCACAAATCCCATCACATGCTCGTCCCACAGACTCATCAGCTGATGTCAAGCCAACCATCAGTCTAATAAGCGGCAATACACAGCTATAAGGACGCTTTGCTCTCACACGCGCTGCATTTATAGTCACACTAACACACGCTCTAGTCTAGTGCGCGATCTTGCTCCAGATTCCGGGAGATTGGATCTCATTTGCGGGCATCAGGGAGCTGCTATCAATATGCAGGAGACTCCCGGAACTTCCAGGAGAGTTGGGATGTCTGGATAAAGATAGGCATAAAAAGGAAAATTTCCACCTGTTTGGCGCGCCCCACCTGTCACGTCTCCGCGGCTGTAGTGAATGGAGGCTGTAAGCATACATACAAGTCAACTCAGGGAACATCTGTGCCAGTGTTTGAAACCAAATAAGGCCAATCTACTTACCATTAGAGGAGGCCTGGTCTATCCTCGGACTGATGCTCGATTAGCTTGCCAACCCCTGGCAACAAGCCAGATCCCTGTCATTCATAGTTTGCCCATTTTGCAGAATTGGATTAATCTCCAACTCCATCCTTTAACTTAATTACTCCATGGAGCCACCATCAAACCGCCTGGCTGCCAGGATGGCCACTCCCTGGAGCCAGCAGCAGTGCGCTGATCTGTCTACCAAAACACTGAATTTGTCGGAGAGTAGTCTCAAGTTATCAGAATTTCTAATCTAAGATTCAGTTAAACTCAGAGCCATGATGGGTGGACAACAACAACTACTTCACAGATAACCATGAAATTTGATTTGGATGTTAATGGTCGCTTGTCAGGAAATTTCAATGAGGTAATCTTACGAATGATGAATGAAAATTGTACATGGAATTATGAAAAAGACTGCCCTGTCTGTTCTGTGACTTGACTTGGTATTCACGTCCACACATCTCATCTGACCTCAACTAAATGTCCAACAGTGGTTGTAGCTGAGGATCTGGATCCGTCCTTTTCCTTTGAGGTTCACTCACTACATCCTGTCCTCCACAGACACTCACCGGCTCCCTCTCTGATCTGAATCTGAAGGCGCTGACAGCATATTTGCTCTGGTGTGGGCTCATAGAGACTATTTAGGCAGCCCTCCAGGCGCTGGGCCGTGGGCATGTGTCACATTGGTGGCATGCCTTCACCGGGCCTCCTGGGTGGTATATAAAGCCACTGAGTGTGTGTGTGCTCTCTCCATGAGGACACGCAGGACATGCTAGGTGCACCACAGCGGTACACCTCACTGATGGAATCAAGTGCAAGCTGGAGGCTCTTCTTGTTTTTTTTTTTGTGTGTGTGTGTGTGTGTGTGTGAGTAAGCAGCCTGAATAGCAGTCTGTGTGTACAGGGACGGTCAGCAGCCTCCAGGGACAAAGCCAGCACTTGTGTTCGTCACAGAAGGAGGCGGATTTTAGGGAGCTGTTCGTTTCCCAAAAAAACCACACAATCGGTCATTTGATGGGACAGCGCGCTTTTTCCCTTTTTGGCTTCTTTCGGCGTCTTTTGTGTCTGTGTCCTTGAAAAGAAAAAAGTCTGCCAGACCATCCAGAGGCCTGACAACATGCCCAGGCCACCAGACTTCTGAGAGATTACCTGCAGGTTTAAGACTGTTAACTGTCTGATGAATAAAAAAGACAATATTTTATATTGAAGTGATCACATGACTGTATAATGTGAAAGGTGTTGCTGAGAGTGACAAACCCACAGAGATTTATCACCCTGCAGTTCCCCTCCAACTACAGTGTACTTATACTTCTACATCTTGAGTGCAGTGATGTCCCTCTACTGGTTAAAACCTGGCTATTGCAAATGAATTTTGCTATTAGCTATCTGTGTCAGGTGACGTATACGATGGCAGCTTTTGTCACCAAGCACCCTGTCCCGTCCTATAAAACCAGCGTCTCCTGACTCTTCAGACTGTGACCTGTTACATAGACATACTGACTCTCCCAGACAGACACACCACAGATGTAGCCTTACTGAGTTGCTATCTTAGCTAACTTTACAACACACACACACACAAACAGCCATGAATGTACTTCAGTGACTGTAGCTCCAGCACACTCTCGCTCTATGATATTTCTTTAATGAGCTTTGTCTTTCATGATTTTTTACAAGGTAAATAATCACACCACTTCTTTCAAGGAGATGCCCATTAAAAATAACCATTTAAAACGTGGATAATAAATGACACGCAGGATGTTGTGTAGTGTTCAGAGTGGAGAAGTGGGTTGATAAACAGGTCTATTTAAAACCAGTATCTAAATTAAGGCTGTTTTATCATGTGACCCGCAGCAATCTGAGAGGTCAGTGGAAATGACCGTCCATCTCTGCTTCCTCTATCAGACGCATGAGCTCAGGAAACAGCAGCCAACATGATATATGTACAACAGCAGCTATATCTGAACGCACATTTATGTTTTTGTGTGTTTTTCAGCAGCACCAACGCTGTTTGGTGTGTTTGTACTTCTTGTGTGCAGTGTGTTGTGTGCACAGTCCCCAGAAGAAAATGAGTGTCACTATGAGCATGTGTGTTCTGAATGCCAATGAGACTGGAGATTGGACTGTATCGGAGAGGCTGGACTACTGATGTTATCCACAGAGTTGCTCTGAAGCAGTTCAGTGAAGAAAACAAATGAGCGTCCTACACGTGTCCTGCGCGTGTTCTACATTTATAGTCCGAGCGTGTGACTAATATACCTGCAATAACAGAGGCTCCTGTGCGACTCTGATTACTCTGTCTGGCCCTGTTTGTGTGAATAAGTGAGAATTTTAAGCCTCCTCATGTCGGCATCAGTTAAAGGTCATAGTGTAACCTCACACTGCCTGTTGAGTTTTTGGAATTTGATTTATTTTAAATATCTTGAAGGCGGTGCTAGCATCCAGGTCCCCACACTACAGGTCATCTCAGAGAGGTTATGTATTGTATATTCAGAAAGCAGATTATCCTCACCACATCAAATGTATCAACTGTACAGATGTTAGGGACCTCTGGTGTAGCAATTCAGTTGCTGATCACAGAACTCATCAGGAACTTCAGTTTCTGTTAGTCTCTATCGTCTGTACCTCTATGAGGGAGATTGATAAAGCTCCAGGATAATCACAACTTTTTGCTCAGGATTAACCTTTTCCATGTCATGGATGATGTGTTTTCACCTAATTCCACCTTCAGTCACGTCCACTTGGCCTTGACGAGGCAGCTGAACTCACAAGCTCACAAAAAAACGAGATCCGTCCTGCCAGGCTTTTAAGCGACGCGCTTGTGTCCGAACACAGTGGTTCGAGCCAATCAGCATCCCCTGAGGAACTACTGGCAGCTACTGCACGAGCTAGAAGAAGTTCCACAAATGAACTTGTGGTTTAACATTAGGTGTGTGTGACATGTGTGAGATGTGGTTGTTTGCTTGAAAACTACAATGGGGACTAGCATAGATGCTGCTAGCGAGTCAGGTTATGCCTTGTGTAGTATGATGTATTGTTTTCACATATGGATTTGTTAAGACATTGATACAGTTCTAGGAGTTAAACTACTGGTAACTATAATTTGATTGTAGTTTATTGTTTTAACAACTTAGATTAAGAAATCCACTGATGTGTTCATACCAGAACTTTCTTTTTTTCCAAATTTAAAAAGTCTAAATTAGAGGTCAAGTAATTTTTGAAAGATGATACAATAATGATTGTTTGGAGCAGGAACATCTCCTATCCCAGTCACAGTTTAAGACTGACAAAGGTAATACTTCAGTCAACCTCACAGCACTGTTTCTTTCAGTACATGGTCACCAACAACCAGGTATTTCAAAATGGCAATAACAGACAACAAGAAGCACAACACATTTCAGTGTATGATATTAAGTGCTCAATACAAAGCACAGAATTCACTGAAAAAACAAAAAACTCCTCTTTGGGATGCCCAAAGAATAATTAAACAATACTCAGTTTGAGACATACAACTGTTGGCCAGTAGTGAAACATCTTGCATTTTGTAGACAAGCTTAGTGATTCTCCGACAAATCCGACAGTTTACTTCCCTTAAATTGGCCAATACGTTGATGTTGGCTCCAGGGAGTGGCCATCCTGGCAGCCAGGCAGTTTGATGGTGGCTCCATGGAGTAATTAAGTTAGTAGATGGAGTTGGAGAATAATGCAATTCTGCACAATGGGCAAACTATGAATTACAGATTTGGCTCGTTGCCAAGGGTTGGCAAGCTAATTGACCATCAGTATCAGGATAGACTGGGCTTCCTCTACTGGTAAGTAGATTGGCCCATTTTGGTTTCAAACCCTGGCACTGATATTCCCTGAGTTGACTTGTGTGTATGCTTACAGCCGCTAGTTGCTACTGTAGTGTACACTCAGCACGACAGGTGGAGGCTGCACAGCCATCGGCCAACACTGGAGCCAATTTCTTCTGATAATGGTCCTATCGGTGCAGATTAATCTGCAACAACAATGGTTCGTCTGTACACCACCGTATGTAAAATAACATGAGACTGCAGCACTGAAACCTGAGTTGGTGGCCTGCCTTGATTGAACGACTGGAACTGACAGTGGAAACAGAGTTTTATATTGACGCTGACAAACTGTGGATCGGTCATTGCAGATTCCTGATCAATAATGTCAGCATACTGATCTGGCCAATCAGATCGGTGCATCTCTCATAAGTGGAGCTTGGAAAGGTCAAAACAGCAGAATTCATCTTCCTCTGGAGCAAAGTATTGAGCAGAAAGACATTCTGAAGATCTGCTGCTAGAACAGCAACAATTACAATAGATTTATGAAGTTAGAAGATTTGTGTCTGATTCTCTGAGACATTTAAACCTGTCCATAGAAACCAAGCAGCAACCTCTGTGGCTGTGAAGTGAAGCCAACGCAGAAGCGTCATAAACTGCAGTTCCTCAAATGTCCACTTGAGTCAGTCTCCAAATGTCCAACTTCACAGCAGAAATAAACATGTTTACAGCCTGGTACAAAAAACAGTTTTGGTCTCTATAGCTAATTTCCCCGTTCATGACAACTGTACTGAGGGTGAATCTTTATACAACTCACCTGTTTATCACCAGATTATATTAAGGCATAAAGTTATGCAGAATAAGAGAATGGCCGCTTTGATTGGCAGGTGGATGTCATTAGAGATGGCTTGTTTGAACACCCAGGTGTCATTCAGCCCACCTCAGCTCCACCCACGCTTCACCTCTTTGCCCATTTTTAGATTAGCCGGAAGAGGACTGCCAAGATGGCGACTGCCATAGCCACCACGCTGAGATTCACAATGTCTCTTCAGAAACCTGTGGGTGATGTCACGGAGACTACATCCATGTTTTATACAGTCCATGGCTGAAACTCAGGACTCAGAATCACTTTAGTGAAGAGCCTCCTATTGACAGTGAGTTCAGTATGTGCCATAAAGGAACCCTGCAGCAATGTAAAAATGTATTGTGGAGATCAAAATTTAGGCTTCAGAATTCTTCTTAATGTCATTTAAATTATGTCAGATTAACATGGATGCTAATGCTAAGATGCTACACACACAGTAGCACTTTCTAAAGAGTCTCATATGGTTCACTGTATCTATACTGCTTCTCTGCAGCTTAATTAGCTTGCTTTTGGTGAATTGATATCATTTAGTGCTGCTGGCAATACGAGAACTAGTTTATCTACACACACACACACACACACACACACACATTCCTACACACTGTCCCTGTCCTATCCATCAGAGCTCTTCCCGCCTCTCTCAGTCCGTGCTGTCAGGAGGGGGATTGACGTTCAGAGCAGGCCTTGAGGTGAAGGTTGTTATGGCCCAGCAGCCAGTACGTTTGAACTCCCATTATCGCACGAGGATACTCTGTATGCCGTCCAGCACACAGCCGATCAATAGCACTGATGGGGGGTCCTGTCTGCAGGGTGCTGCATAAGCACGGTGATGACACACAGTCAATTTCATCAGGCTCTTCTCTCTGGTCTTATGAACTGGTTAACAGTCTCCATCACACACACACACACACATGTGCTGGCTTTGCCTTGTAGTTGTTGCACGTGGACATCAGCCAGTGAAACAGTGTGTAAAGAGTTGTTTGTGTGTGTGTGTGTGTGTGTGTGTGTGTGTGTGTGTGATTGCTTGGCAGGAAATGTTGGAAATTTCTGTCTAGTGAATGCATAAAAGAATTTCTTTGAGGATCTCATGCTTTCTCCTCAATATTGTTTCACTTATAAATGGTATTTTAGGAATGTGAACGTTATGACTCAACAGCTAAATATAGTAAAGCAGTCAGATGTAAGGGACGGTATGAAAATGACTTGTCAGAAAAGAGGGAATGTGTTGTAATATTTCTTACAATATATCAGAGGAGGGCTTTTTAGATTTTTCTCACCACTTTGTGAGATTTATTTGAAATAAAGATACATTTCAAGTGCAGCATGGTTCATAATTATGCATTTTACAATGAGGAAACCAGCTGAGTCTCTACCAGAGCTTTGTTTTTTCCATCACAGTCAACCTGCAGCTCAGTGGATCAATAGAATACACAAAGATCTTTACAGTTAGCGTGTACAGTAGTGACTGATATCTCTCATTCCTATTTTATTCAGCATTGTAGTATAAGCCAAGAACAAGAACTACAAAAAATAAACAGACAACACTTGTGTTTTTTTAAAAGACTTAAACTTCAAGTCATTTTCACAGTCCCTAATAGAGATATTACAATTACACTAAAACCAAACAGCAACCTCTGTGGCTGTGGAGTGAAGCCAACACAGGACGTCAAAAACTGCAGTTCCTCAAACGTCCACTTGAGGCTGGCACCAGAAGTGAGTCAGTCTCCATAAGTCCCCATGTTAAAATGTCCAACTTCACAGCAGAAATAAACATGTTTATTCTAATTTTCTAATTTCCCCGTTCATGACAGCTGTGCTGAGGGTGAATTTTTATACAACTCACCTGTTCAGAAGGCAGGACAGCCCACATGGCACAGAAACCTGTGGGTGATGGCATGGAGATTATATCCATGATTTATACAGTCTATGACTAAAACCATATAAACATATAAACATAAATGTAAACTTCAAGTTAACGTTCAAGGTGGCTTGTTCTTGTTTCTTTTGTGTATTAATAGTTGTGAAAAAAACAGTTTGTGATAAACTCTTGTATAATAACAAAATGTAAACTTTCAGCTTTACATTTCAGAAATCACAATAGCTCCTTCTCTTCTAGATGTGACATCATTAAGTGAGAGCGTTGTTGGGACATTTGCAACGTTTCTTTTCAGAACAACGTGTTGGAATGATGTTCCATGATGTCGCCTCGTGTATAAAATGTAACCCCAGAGAGAGGGGCTGTATCTGGGTGAGGCTGGCTGTGCCTTCCCCCTTAGGTGGACTGTTTAAAGAAACTTTAATTGAATCGCTCACAGTGCATTACATGTCATGTGTCAGATTGTGCTCGCAATGTGAAATGAATTATGCCTGGTTACATTACATTTACTAAAACAAAACAAACATCCAGGGGTGGGGGACTGCTCTGCAGCTTCTTTTGATAAAATGGCTCAAGCTTGGCACTCGCTCGGTGTCGCTCGCTGCTCTAATCCAATGATGGAAGATTCTGAGGAGAAATTAGATTAGCATTTTAGCAGCGCTAAGCCAGGTTTGGCTTTAGCTCAAGGCTTAGCCGTGCCGCTGCACTGCTGGGTGTATGGTATAGTTCTGATGCAGATGACTCACCCTCATCAGGAAGACTTGGGTAGAGGCCAAATGCTGAAAATGAATAAAAACATGATGAATCAGATCTTTGCTGGCTGTTTTCTTCTTTCTTGGTGTTCAATGTGTCCACCCTAAAATGTGCACTGTGCAACAGAATGTTATGTCATCTGGAACCTTAAAGCATAAGGGCGGTGTACCAGTGAGCCTTCATACCAATGTTTTGATTTCATATCTATCAGCGCTGTATGATCGAGGGTTTATTTTATTTATATATTTAGCATATTATGTCTATTTCATAGACTTGTATACACAGGGTTGGGTGTAAAACCTCCATACTTTTTCAGAACTGACTAAACTGACTGTAGCACAGAGGGTTGAAAGCTAGCATCAAAAGTTGTTTCATGTGCAAAACTTGTATGCTCCATGTCCGACTCCATCCTGTGGTGCCTTGTTGAGTGTCGTCCTGTCTCACTCCCTGCTTTCCTGTCTGTCTTCGGCTGTCCTGTCAAATAAGGGCAAAAAAAATGTCCCAAAAAAAGAAAAATAAATCTCCAAAAACACACAATCTATTTGTTTTTCACAGGATATATTTCTTTGGAAGATCTTTAATGTAAATCACAAATTGCTGACATAAGCAGCTGACTGACACAGGATTCCACTCCCTCGATGTCCACAGGTCATGTCAGTCCTGATGGATCAGTGCTGTCTTCCTCTGAGGTTACATGCTGACAGTGCTGACTTTACATACAGTACGTCTTTACATCAGGACATGTTTGTTTTCAATGTGCTAATGGAGGAACAATTCAAAATCATTTATTATACCAATCGTCTCTGAACTTCACACCCATCCTTCGTTCTTCCTCTTCACACACTCACATGTTGATTCAAAGCTGTTGCTGTTCCTCGAGGCCTTGTTGTGTGTGTGTGTGTGTGTGTGTGTGTGTGTTTATCGCCGCTCTTTGTATCCTGTTAAATCAGCTCCTCCTCTGTGTGTAGCGCCGGCTCTTCTTTGTGGTTCTGTGGTTGCAGCTGTTGTGTGATTTTGGTCAAAGTGATGTCATGGTTTGAACATCTCTCCAAAAGCTAATTACGTCTCAATACACTCGACTACAATTAGCTTTTTGTGTGTTAAAGAGGATGCCAGTTTCCTTTTATGGCTGCTATACAAAATCTATTTTCTAGCCTGGTGAAACCAAACGCAGGCCTGCATGTGTAAATGTGATTATTTAGTTAACATCTCGTCTGGTGTGGAATGCCATGTGGGTCAAAATTACATAAATACATAAGAATGATGGATGAATACAGGAATGTGTGGCTCGTGACAAAAGCATTAAAGAAGAACTCCACCCTCAGTATTTTCTGGGTCTGTAGACATAATCACACAGATTCTTGTTGTCGTGTGATGTTAGTGCTGATTTTTCAAACAAACACAAGGCTCAACATTAGCGTGGATTTGAAAGTTTGGTTCAACAGATTGTCTGGCCTGTGTAACCGTGATGAAAAGGCAAGACTCAGATCTGTTATTCATGTTGCCGCTCGTCCCCCACAGTGTGACAACCAAAGCCCCAGTTTGTGCCAGTGAAGCAAGTCAAGCCAGTGAAATAACAACGTTAAAAGTTGACACTGAGAACAATATACAATTTATCTTTCCACCTTATACAATCACAAACCGCTGTTTAAATTTCTAAAGGACAGTAGCTGTCTGCAAAGTCGAGTAACAACTCCAGTCAAAACATAGTGCAACAAAGCTAACACGGGTCAATTTTTAAAGCAATGTGAAGAAATGTCCTCTGTTCAGTCTGGATTGGACTTGTTCCTCATGTATTTCCTGATATCTGGGAACAAACTGTTTGATTTGCCAAATGACATTTGCTGTATGTGAGGTTGCATCATCTACCGCCATCACAAATCAATACATGCTAATTTAAGGGAAGCGCCTGCTAGCATCACAAAAAAAAGAGAAGATTACGACAATGAAGTCGTCTCATTCCCCCATATCAATGATCCTTATGTTAATAATCTTATGTGATAAATAAATTAATGTTTGTTTATTATGTTATTATCCTCAAACGTCTGTCATTTTCTTCAATATCCCTGACTTAGAGCAAAGCAGCATATATTTGTGTCCACTTGCGTCTCATAATTGTTTTTGTATGTTGTCACATGACCTCTGAGACACTTTTAGAATCTGAATTCTTCTTTTAATTTTGACACTCAGACTTCCACAGTCTGTCAGTGGTAAAGTGAATGTGTGCTGGCAGCCTCAGTGTTTCCACAGCAGGGGGCTCTAATCCATTCATCTCTCTCACTTAGCACAGATTGTCTGTGTGTATGTCATGTTCATGTGTACATGTGTGTGGAAAGCTCCATGCTTCCTTACCTGTGTGACTCCTGGCTGCTTTCTGTGTCATGCTTTGAAGTGTGTGAGCGGCACTCACTCCCTGCTGTCTCATCACCCTGCTGTCGGAGTGTATATAATGTCAACAGTGTGCATGTGGTCTCTTAAGGGTTGTGTGCAGAGTTTGTCATCATGACTGACCACATTTCTGTTGACAGCTTTTCAAATAACCGATCTTTGGATTTGGTCTTTGATGGACGCTTGCCCAGAGAGACAGATTGTTGGTTGAAATGGCCAAATGTTGGTCATCGCTGTGACTCCGTCCATCTCCTTCTCATTTCCTCTCCTGATCTTTGGTATTTTCACAGTGAGGTGGAAACACTTTGGATTGATTTATTTGAATGTGATGACATTAAATATAAAAATATTTATTGAGAAAATGTGTCTATTCCATATCAGGTTTTCACTTCTCAGAAAGTGGGAAATTAAAACCATATGCCTTTTTTTTCTTGCTGTCTCTCTCTCATGCCTGACATTTCTTTGGTCTTACTCTGCATTGCCATTCTCAGTCAGACTGTTTGTACGGGTAGAGAAAACATTTTTTACTGTTTCAGACGGGCTGCTTCTCTGCTGAGACTTGGCTGCAGTATGAGAGCGAGATTGAGTACACCAGGTGACTGCAGATGATACTTTAGATACATTTGATAGTTTCTTTTGGCTGCTATTTCTCAGAGGAAAAAGGGTTTCGGTGAAAAATGTGGATATTGTTTGTGTACTAGTACCTAAGTTTATCTTGTCAGTTTGCAAAAACAAACAAAAATAAGACCCATAACAAAAACCTGAACCCTAGAAAACCCTAGAAAAAACAAAAACCACGTATTTCTTTCCCACGGACTAACAGTGGGTAGTGGTTTGGTCAGTTGCTAAGGTTTCAAACATAATTAGTATTTTTTTTCTCAAGGTCACATGACTTGAATCATGAATCATTCTTGAGTCACAAATCTGATGACTGAAACGTGACTCTAGAAAATCTAAAAAAAACTTGCAACTCAACCCCAAATCCTTTGGAGGTGTTCCGGGCACGTCCAATGGGTAGGAGACCCTGGGGCAAACCCAGAACCCACTGGGGGGGGGGGACCTATATAGCCCATCTGGCCTGGGAACACCCCAGGAGCTAGAATGTGTTGCTAGGAAGATAGATGTCTGGAACAACCTGCTAAACCTGCTGCCACCGCGACCATGGATGGGTGGGTGGGTGGATCAACACCAGTGACTTGAGACTTCACCTGGACTTAACCGTTCGAATTGGAATGACTTGATCCCGTTCAAGGAAAATATGTTGTGAGAAGATAAAAAAGCAACACGAACTTTAGGACTTAGACTTGACTAAGACAGGACTAGCTTACCTGTCTTGAGAGTTAACTCAGAACAAAACATGTTACCTTTGTTTCACCTCTGAATCATTGAAACACACATTTAATGCAGATGATGCTAAGACATAACCCCAGCTCAGTACAAAAAATAGACTCAGGTTGTTAGAAACTGGATTTATCCTTTGAGTGTCTTAAGACTAATGAACAGGATTAGGTGTGGGTCCCAAATTTCCTCCCTTTGGAAGCAGTTACATCTCTGTTTGACATGTGGGAACAATTGCTGTGAAATTTTTCCATTCATGTTCAGATTCACTGCAAACTTCACACCACAGTCTGACTGAATCCTTTGTAATATCACTTCAGTATATCAGCCATTGGTAGTTCATTCCACAGCTCTCAGTATCGCCCTTGAAAAGTCAATCTCAGACAGCTTCTGTCTGCAAGGTCAGATGGATGTTAGAGAAGAAACCCCCAGTCTCAGCCGCCCGCTGTCCGATCTCTGGACCGGTATTGACCTCAGTAATATCTGCAATTTCTCAACACCTCCACTTAGCCCTGACAGCCACATTAATTCACCATTTTTAGTACGGCTGACACGGCAGAGGTCTTGGGGAAAAAAATGGATTAAAGTCTGACTGTGTGCGTGCTCAGGTGGATTTGTCTTTTAAAGTACGACTGAAAAATGAGAGAAGAAACAATGAAATGAGGAAAAAGTGAGAATGGAATACTCTAATGTATTATCATTAGATAAGCTTACATTAGCATTGGAAATTAGCTTTTTAAGCAGTCTCTTTCTCCTACAAGCATAACACAAAACACAAAACGCAAGCCTGCTAGTTAGCAGGCTTATTAATGATGTCATTAGCTGTATTACACAGTGCAAAAAGTTAGCTGCAAATGTCAACATTAGCCTGTTTAGAAGCTAAAAGCTGTGGTTCTTTTGCTCAAGCGGAGACATTTTGAACTTGACACGTCTTCATGTCAAATAAGTGCCTAATCAACTATTTCCGTCACAGTTTTCACTGACTTCATATGCAATTGTTCCATCTCTAAAATTCTCTTTGCATTCAGTCTAAACTAACATTTTGAACATCTTGATGTTCACTGTGGTGCCACCTTTTGGCCAGATGCTGGTCCCTGACATTCACCCACCTAACACCGTTGAGCATTGTCTTTAGACCTGTGTCTATGCTCCCACACAGAGTATTGACTAATAGACTGATGAAGGCTGAGATTTTGTCGAGGTGCAGAAGTAGAAAGAGACGTGATTCTCCCTCAGAGCATCACCCTGCATTAGCCTGCCATAGTAACACCTTTATACCTTCTTCCTTTATGACTAACTGAATACAGCTGCAGTAATCCTGAAGCATCTAAAGCAGTAGAACTTTGTCTGCCAGGAATGTGTTTGTGTTCTGGCCTGACATCACTGTCACATACAATGGCAAAAGAGATTTAGGAAAGTGGACGTGGATCCAGACTGGATTCCTCCTGTTAGATTTATGCAGCGACTAAGGTCTCGGCTTGGCTGGAAAAAAAAAATTACGAAAATGCGTTTTTATTTATGTCTTGGAAAGCCTGGGTTAATCTTGGATATCAGTGAGCCAACAAACCGGTGGGTTTATGACTTCAACATTTCTGCCAGCAAGTCTGTCTGGACTGATCTCAGCACAGCAGCACTGGAAACTGAACCGAGACGTCTGTGAAATAATCTGTGTCGAGTCAGTGCTCTGATATCTCAAACAGGGTTTTGGTGCGTAGGTGTACACTCCTGTCAACCATTTTCATCATTTATCCAGCACAGCGCTATTGTTGTTGTTGTTGTTGTTGTTGGTGACTCCTATTTCAGTCTCTGCCTCCTCGCAGCCTGCAGCCGATGAGTGTGGCTTTCAGATAGTGATGTGTCGGTCGTGAACGATTCGTTCATGAACTAATCTTTTATATGACTCGGGAGTAATAAGTCGTCTCAGTGAGTGATTCGTTCATTTTCATGCAGTACCTTCCCTCGCCACATGGCAGCTACATAAGCTCAGTCAGGAGGACAGGAAACAGAAATGATTAGTTCACGACTCACTCAACTGTGCGTCTGTCCCCAGGTCCTCGTTCATTTGTCACGTGACAGGCAGCTCAGGCTGAACGGTTCGTTCTCGTTCGTTCGTTCTCATTCGTACGGATTGTTCATTTGTCACATGACAGGCAGCTCAGGCTGAACGGTTCGTTCTCGTTCGTTCGTTCTCGTTCGTTCGGATCGTTCATTTGTCACGTGACTGGCAGCTCACGCTGAACGGTTCATTCTCGTTCGTTCGGATCATTCATTTGTCACGTGACTGGCAGCTCACGCTGAACAGTTCGTTTTCGTTCGTTCGTTCTCATTCGTACGGATCGTTCATTTGTCACATGACTGGCAGCTCAGGCTGAACGGTTCATTCTTGTTCGTTCGGATCGTTCATTTGTCACGTGACAGGCAGCTCAGGCTGAACGGTTCATTCTCGTTCGTTCAGATCGTTCATTTGTCACGTGACAGGCAGCTCACGCTGAACAGTTCATTCTCGTTCGTTCGGATCGTTCATTTGTCACGTGACAGGCAGCTCATGCTGAACGGTTTATTCTCGTTCGTTCGTTCTTGTTCGTTCGGATCGTTCATTTGTCACGTGACTGGCAGTTCAGGCTGTGTGACGAGCAGTATGTTTGTTCTCGGATCGGTCTTGTGTTCATTTGTCATGTGACAGCTACCTAGTCACTGTCGTGCTGTTAAACAACAATGGCAAGGAGGATACAGGACACAAGTCACTTTATTGTGGTGTGTATTTGCTTTCCTAGGTTTTCATATGGTTTGAATTGCTTGTGGCATTTTGTTTATTATGCTTTGTCAGCTGAAGCAAACCATGTTGCCTTCAGTGTTAAGTGTTTGAAAACCGTGGTCTTTTTTACAACGCCCACAAGAGGGCTACAGCGCCACCCACTGTAAAAATGAACGTAATGACTCAAAAAAAGATTTGTTCAATTTACTGTCCGAGAGTGAGAGATCCGAGTCAGTAAAAAGAATCGAACTTCCCAACACTACTTTCAGAGCGGGGGCTGGACGGTTGGGGGTCCCGAATTCACCACCATTTGTTTTGGCAGTGATGGTATGGTTCATCACAAGGGGTGTATCCTGATGTAACCAATCTGATGTAACTGTCTGATTTGGGAAGCACACATTGACTGTTTGTGAAGTTATATTTCCATGTTCATCACCTGAATGTTGCACATGAACTGTTAAAGCAGTGTTAATTGACATTTTTGGCCACTTGGGGGCAGCAGAACAAGCTGTAAACACACGGTCGAACATTTTACCAGGTTATATAGCTGTGGCTAACCGGAACTCTACCAGACACGTCTCTGTCACGTCACGGACGCAACGCCGTTTTGGTCCGTCCTGCATGCAACTTCAGACTCCACTGGGAGCGTTTCAGAAGCGTTTAGCCCGCCAGACTTTGTTTACTTGCTCAGATTTGGTAATTTTCCTGGTTTATGTGCTTCTAAATATGCTTCTACATGTGTAAATATGCCACGCAGTTCATTTCTTTGTCTTTTGTCTGTTTTTACGACCGGCAGTTTGCACAGGGTATTTTTTTTTGAAAATCTACCGGATTCTCTATGCTGTTTCTGTGTCTGACTTCCTGTCAGCTCGAGGTGCTCTGTGTAATTTGACGCGGGCTGCTCGCGGTGTCAGTCAAAAATAGAACAGCTGCGTATTTCACACGGAGCCGAGCAGAGGCCTGCTTCTGAACCGGACCACGGCGGAGCCGGTCGGGTTTGAAACATTGACTAGAACGGCCGCATTTCGCTGTGGTGACCGTGCCGGTGGAATTTGGGAGTAACTTCTTAGCAGACCAGCATTCATTGGAGTCATGTTTGTGTTTACCTGATGAATGTTAGTCCAATATTCACCCTCCTTTTAGCTCTGTTTTGGTCTCAACCAACTCCTGAGGAAAATATTTGGCTGTATATTTGGCCACTATCATCAGCTAGTTGTGTCTGCTGTTACGTGCTGGGCATGGAGTTTTTGGCTGAAAATGGTTGGATAAGAGCGGTCAAACAAAACAATAAAGCATGCAAAACAAAGAGCTAAAAGAGGCAAAACAACTGTAGAACTGAGGGGAACTGCAGAATTGGTGATAATTCTTTCTTGGTTCATTGCTATGAGCGACACCTTTCACAACAACATTCATTTGACCAATTGTTATTGATTTCAAATATTGATTGGTGCAGCTTAACAAATCCCAGCAGTAAACAAGACCAGACCCATTATACTAGAGATTGATGTTTCACTTCAGGAAATGGACAATAGGCATACAGACAGTACCAGATTGAAATGATTCAGTTTAGCACTGGTTTTTGGTGCATTCACACTGGAACTTTGGCATGCACCAAAGAAGAAGGAGAAGTCTGTGGTGGTGGTGGCAACACAAAGAGTTTAGTAGCCCGGATGGAGATCCTCTTCAGTGCAGGTGTAGCTTAATGTGAGAGTATATTGATTTATATTCAGTGTGTGTGCATGTAGGAACACAGTGTCTGTACCCTTCATGGTGTTTGGACTGCAGGTGTGATCTTTGGTGACCTCGGTGACTTCAGGATAAACAGTCCTGCAGCTCTGTTTGACGTTGATTGTGAACGAGGAGAGGGAGCTTCAGGTCTTGCCCTGATCCGAGCCAGTCTGCTCTAATCTGGGCACAACACACCAGCAGCATGCCCAAAGCTGTGCTGCTGGCTGGGTCATAGTGTGTGTTTGTTCATCTTTATTTTGCGCTCCAGTGATCTACTCAAAAATAATACTCCAAAACTAAGAAACTTTGCAGATGACTACCAAACATTTATTTATTATGATATATTCGTACAGCCTAAAAAAGGTTATATGTGATGTCCTTAAAGGATATTTCCTGTTTGTTTTGATGTTGTTCATAGTTTTGACAGCATGAGTGGTTTGTTCAAATGCCTCAGTATGATGTATGTTTATATTTTCATGTCAAAGCTTCAGTGTCCATGTGAATTCTGACTCTTTCTGTCAGGAGCAAAGGCAGCATGATGTTGATATAGACCCTTAAAACTGTGGAGGAGGTGGTCTTCCTGGATGGATGGGTCAGAAAAGAAAGCTAAGGCTGCTGTTCACCTCCTTGACTTCTTTTAACCTCGACACTGAAGGTGCCCAAACCTCAAAGACGTAGTTGTTTTTAACTCAAACTGTGATCTGATGAAGTTTTTGTGTCTAAACTTTGCAGAACAGGGAATGGTCATATAAATCCTTTGTGTCATCATTTCTTTAGCCCAATTATAATTATTCTGTTAAGAGGTTACACCTTAACTCTTTACATGGATGATAATCACAATGATCTGTGTTTACATGCCCCAAAGTATAGAGCAGTAGTTTGTGGCTCCATCTTGTTCATGTTACTTTTTTTATTGAATTGCTCTGACTGAGTTAAGGTTCTGTCTGATGAGTAGTTGAAGTGTATAAATCTAGGGCTTTTATTGTTGGTAAATGGTTGTGTTGTTAGCTTGGCACAGAAGGTATAAACTGTGGAACCTGAGTGTTATTTTGCTAACATTAGTATAGGTGCAAACCTTAACTCTTGGATACATTGTGCCCACACGGGATAAAACGATTAGATGTGTTCACATGGTTATCAGGCAAGCGTTAACCTCCACGGCTGGGAAATGAAGCCAATGCGCCAATGCCATAAACTGTAATTCCTTGAATGGCCACGTGAGGCTGGCTACAGAATGTCTCCATATGCCTCCATGTTAAAATGTCCAACTTCACAGCAGAAATAAACATGTTTACAGCCTGGTACAAAAAACAGTTTTGGTCTCTATAGCTAATTTCCCCGTTTATGACAACTGTACTGAGGGTGAATTTTTATAGAACTCACCTGTTCAAATGATATTAAGGCTTAAAGTTGCACATAATTAACAGCGGCCACTTTGACAGTTGAGTGCTGTCTGTTACAGATGGCTTATTTGACCACCCAGGCATCACTCAGCTCGCCTTGGGTCCGCTGATGATCCACGTCTTTGCCCAAATTTAAATTAGTTGGAAGGCGGAAGAAGCAGTATAGCCAACACTTTCAAATAGCCCTTTGGAAACCTACGGGTGATATCACTCCGCTCTGTCCACTCTTTTATACTGTCACTGGGTGCTAATTGAACAGATTATCAACACCAACACAGGGTTCAGACAATCTCGCTCATCCCGATCGGAACAGTCTCTTCGGATTGGGGGGATTACATGAGGCATTTTTATTCTGATTGGACTATTATTTCAATTATTAGTGGGATGTCAGGGTCAATGTAAACACAGCTAATGATTTGTAAAGGTATTTGAAGGGACTGTGCAACAAATGCTAACATGGGCTAATTTCAAAAGAATGAGTGAGTATTTTTCTGATATCTGGGAACAAAAGTCAGACGGGGTTTCGCTGTGTTTACCACCAAGTCAGCTTTTTGGAGCTGGGCAGTTGGTGTGCAGTGGGATTTAGAGGTTTTTCACCGAAAATAGCTGCTGCTGTTGGTAATGAAGTTAATGAGAGCTGTTAGACTCAACCAAAACATGAAACTGTAAAATCAAAATAATGAGCTGAAAGATGCTAAAAAGCCATGTAGAGCTGACGGGAGCAGTAGGTTATTCTTTATTAGCAAGCAGCTTCATTTCCCATAGCATTTGAGTCTGTTATGGCCTTAGTTATTCACCACACTTTTCTTGGTTAGACTGTAATAAAATAAAGTTTGTGAGTCATGTTTAGCATGCAGTGCTAATGTCCTTCCCCTTAGAGCTGCTCTGTTGTGGTATTTTCCATGTGGACAAGGATACTATCCAAGTTTCTCTGGGCTGTGAGGATGGAAATAATGATGATGGAGTTGCTGGTGAAGTGTGGTACAGTTTGGAGGAAGTCATTAAAGCACCAGAGCTGGCAGACAGGGCAACGAGTCAAGGAATGTCAAGAGCAGCGGAATCTGACCACAGTTACCATTGACTTGTTGAAGACAGGCCGACAGAGAAAAGGTCAGTCAGTGGGAAACTTTCTTTTTTCCTCCGATCATTTTTGTCCTAGAGATATGGAGAGCTTTCATATTCTGAGAACATCAATAGTGTGGATGTGATGAAGCTAGATGTTGAGTCCCTCCAATGTCTGCATTTGAAATCAGTGGAAACATGTTTTAAGTCAACCAGCGGAAGGCTGAGAGACATATCCCATCATGCCACTCTGTTAAGCTTTCAGCGGATCTCAGCGTGACTTCTGTCCAACACCCTCGACAGTCCTCTGTGAAACAAGTTAGAGCTCCGTGTGAAGGAGGATAAGATTTTTAAAAATGCCTCATTATCATGACACAGCAATTTTCTCTGCTCCTCACCCCTCCTCTCTTCTCCTCCCCTCCATTATTTACCACAAACACCTTCACCTTGAATTACCATGCTGTCCACAGTAAGGACCTTGAACCTGAGAAGGGGACAATCTGAATGCATTGAGACAAAAGACGCTGAAGACGTGCAGGCCTGCTGTACGTCACAGTGATGCAGTTTGCTAAAGCTATTTATATTTATCTGCATGAAATTGAAAATGAATCTCTGTTGTACATCACCAGTTATGAATGTGTTTACAGGGAACAGAATATGATGCCATATCATTTATGCATTTAAGAGATTGTCTGATTTTGCACAGTGTGATGTTGTTGTCACACTGTTTAAGAGAGATATTAATCTGCATATCTTTGGGAAATCTGTGACGCTCAGCAATGCGGTGACTTCTCGGCCAAACTACTGCAGCTATTGAGCCAACCGCCAACATGCTAGCTAGCAGGGAACATGATGCTAGCGCCAGTCAGTCACAATAGCTATTTGCTAGCTTGCTAACTGTCAGTTAATAATTGTCTACACCATTGAATTTATAACCCTTCTTTATCAGTATAAACTCAACAACAAAGGAACAGATTGAAAATTCAAATGTTCACTAAAGTTTGGCTTGATGTGAAAGATTTTCAGCTACTTTCAGCAACTAAAAAGAAAATTATTATTACTATTATTAGTATTTAATCAGCTGGTTTTCTGTCTATCGAGCTCAATGTCTATCAGATATAGTTAGCTGTGTCTTGTCATATGGCAGCCTAAGACTATAGTTATGTAGTATAAGTATTTTTGTTTTCCTGTAGTAGTACTATAAGTGTAAAAAAATGGCCTGAGAATAGTAGGAGGTCATTGGGACTGCTAAAAGGGGTTGATCCTCTGGAGACCATGAATGTCATCTCTAACAGCTGTTCAGATACAGACCTCACACTGCTGACAGGTCAAATCATTTCTGTTCAGAGGCCTCAGTCTGTGCTGCTGCTGCTGGTGTTCTGGATTTCTTTACGTTGTAAGCTTCTCATGTTACAGCAGCTCCTTGCTTCCTTCCTTCCTTTCTTCCTCTCTGATCTTCTCCTGTCAAAGAGATAGTGAATTCTGTTTGCTCCTCCACAGCTTTTTATTTTTAGTCTCACAACGCTCCCAATCGGTGATGAGTAAAGGCATGATGATGCCCTCGTCTGTCTACAGTGTTTGTGCAGAGCAGAACTTCACCACATCAGATGTAGGTCGACAGAGAAGCTGCTGTCTTCGACCTTCTTCCTTTTGGCTTGTCTTATTTTGATGTACAGTGACATTTATGTGTTATATAGTGTAAGAAAAAAAAGGGTTTGTTCTGATGATAGTAGAACTTTGTATACTAGACAGAAGCTGATAGATTTAGATTACTTAGATTTGTATGATTCAGTTGGAAGAGGGAACGAGTCAGAGTGACCTGAACGTGTTGCATTAGCTTCAGGCTAACATCATTAACGAATGAAATTAAGCAGAAATGCAGCTTTGGGTCAAATCTCACAGTACCAGGCAGGTTTAGTTAGGTCAGGCTTAGGCGGTAAACATCAGAGAGACGTTTGCTTTAATTGTAATGTTCTAGGTTTTCCTCAGGCGGGCTCTGTGTGGAGAGCTGTGAGGCAAAGATACTGTGTCAGGTGAGAACGACAGGTGTGTGTGTGAGAAGTTATTTTATCGTGGTTTGGCTGCTGATTCGACACGCTCACCAACACACTCAGCAGTTGCTGATTAATTAAACTAATTAAAGCCCTCACGCAGTATAGCCCTCACAACAATTTGTAACCTTTCGTGAGGGATGATGCTAAAAATCTCCACGGGGTAACACTGGGTGGAGAAGCTTGGATCCAGTTCTGCAGAAAACACTTTCGAGCAACTAGAAGGAGTTTTTCAAGAAGTTTCTGATGTTGCAGGGAGACATAAGTCCCTAAAGAGAGGCCTGAGAGAGAAACACCAGGGTGTTTTTATTTTAAATATCTCACTGTGACTACCGACCTACTACCTATTGAAAAAGAGTATATGTATATATGTATATGTATATCTGTCTGTGAGTCAACAGTCAGTGTCTGTGTGATTCCTTTGGATATTGTCTTCCATGTATACACAACATTCACATCATTATCAGCAGCTTCAGGGTAAGAATAATGTCTCACTGTGGAGCTTTTAAAGCCCATCTGGGTCTCATATTGTGGTTTACAGTTGCCACTGCTCGGATCAATACGAAGGATCATTTTGTTTCATCCATCAGCGTCCTCTTTTGCTTCCCCACTCATTACACGTCGATATAATCGCTGCTGATTGGTTGATACAGAGTCAGAGCAGATTCAGCAGAGCAGCGTCTGGCTGTTTAGCATTTCATTCATAAATCCAAAGTAACTGAACAGTTACTGCATCTCTGAAATATTACTTTATAAGCCACAGAGGAGTTCTTCTTGGACTGTGAGCATCCCTGTCAGAAGGTCACAGATTGCTTCGCCACGCGCTGTATCAATTTCCACATTTCAAGTATGGAGTAAGATTTCCAGAAGCCTTTTGCTTTTTATATCTGCAGGAGATGTCTTCTCCCCGGAGGAAGGTGTCCTTGTTTTTGTCTTGTCAAACAGAAAAAAAAGCTAAACTCTAAAAATACCGTGTGACAGTGGGCTCCTGTTTCTCCTCTCTCTGCGGTTTGCAGCAGTTTGAGAATGTGGCTGTGCGTCGGTGAGGGATTAGATCAGATTAGCAAGTGGAATCTCCTGATCTGATAACGTGGACGGTTCTTTTCTTTTGGTTTTAACAAAGAGAGAGAGAGAGAGCAGCTCATACCGGCTGATTTCAGAGGAAGAGTATCCAGGTTTTTCAGTTAAAGTCATTCACAGTGTAAAACCTGCTGATAAAATGTAAGAACAGTATCCACTGCATCTATCCCATCATCATCCCACAGTTCTTTGGCATTAATCAAGATCCACTAAAAACTGTCACCTGTGCTCTGTGTAGTTAAACGTAGCTATTTGATGCAGTGCATGTCCAAATAATTGTACTTTTAATTGACTCTTGATATCAGTATCTTTCAGTGTTTGACGTAGGGTTGGGTGGGTGGAGTGAGTTTGGTTCATTTCAGTTTTTCCTGACCTGACACCATCACAGCTAGCTTCACTTTTAGCTAATCCTTCCTCTCCTTAAAGTGTTTTCAGAACGTCTCGATAGCATAACGGATGGAAATTGAAAAATGAATATTAGTTTAGCTGAATTTACCTCAGACAGCCCGTTCTGATGGGAAAATGAAGTGTTTATACTGATCAGTGCTCTCTTTAAAAGCACCAGACTCCTTTGACAGACATAGTAGTTTTCTAGTAATGTTTTATTAGGACACAAGGTTTGGTTTGACAACTTAAATTGAACAAATGAATTAACTTGTTAATGGCAATCAGTTCTAAACTCTTGCACTCTTGTCTGTGTCTCCTGGCAGTTATCGGCTCTTCATGGGCCTGGGCTCCAGCTTTCATATAATAAATGGTTTCCGGCTCTTTTCGGGTTTAGGCACAAATGCTTGAACTTTTGACGACCTCTAGTCTGTTGTAGTATCATCATCATCTCACACACACACACACACGCTCTGTTACTCTAGTTGTAGCCATGGAGAAGCTTCTGTCCTGATTCCTTAGATGTCAGACAGTCTTTAGTGTGTTTGTCTGCTCTCAGCATGTGGCTGACACAGCGGTAACTCCACAGAAAAACAACCTTCAGGAAGGAAAACAGCAACTCTTCTGTCTTTTTGTTTTCGTCCCATCTTTGCTCTTCTTCCTCCAGCTCACCTCCTCCTCACTTCTTGGCTTCATTCTTTTCTAATCTAACCTCTTCTCTGTTCACCACGCTTCACTCATTCCTGTTTGTACATTTATTAAGTTCGGTCTACTCTGCATTTTTATCATTTGGCAACTATAATATAGAAAATCTGCATTTATATTTCTAAAATCAAACCGTTCAGTTTTATCATCTGACACACACTTCTGTAGAATGTGGAGTTTTGGTAAGTTTGCTATCTACTAATCCAATCTACTGCATCTACTGTATATGCTAACAGACTGGAACCTGATAAAAAAACAAAGCATGCATGTTATTTATTTATTTTTTATACCTTCCAGATTTAAAATGGTTCAGATTAGATATGTACAAGCCAACATATTTGATCATGCCATCAAGCGGGAATTTTATGTACAACCAGGTAACCTCCTGGACTGAAAAATGAACCCAACATAAGAGAGCCAAGAACTTCTTGAAGGCCCACTTCTGGTTTCAAAAGCGAGTCAGTCTCCATAAGTCCCCATGTTAAAATGTCCAACTTCACAGCAGAAATAAACATGTTTACAGCCTGGTACAAAAAACAGTTTTGGTCTCTACTTTCACCATTCATGACAACTTTACTGAGGGTATATTAGGGATTAATGTTATGCTAAATTAAGAGCGTGGGCGCTTTGATTGGAAGCTGGGTGCCGTCACTGGTGGATGGTTTCAGCAACCAAGCTTTGTTCGACCTGCCTCAGCTTCATCCATGCTCCACCTCTTTGCCCATTTGTGGTTTAGACACGACTTACATTGAGTCAAGTAGAAGTCAACGGCAAGAGCCACCACACTTTGAATCTCAAGGAGGCTACATCCATGTTTTATAAAGTCTATGGTACCACTAGATCCCTACCAAGAGCGAGACCTGGCAACATTTGACATCGCTGTCCCGAGGTCTGAGGGGAAATAAACGGTCAGACTTTTCATGTCCAGGATTGGTGACTTGTTTTTCTGTCTTATGGTCTGACATTCAAAAAGAAATCTGATCCTCCTTACTTTCTTCCTCCAACAGAGGAAGCATATGTTCTGCCAGGTCCGGTGTAGGAAATGTAAAAGCTACAGCTTCAGCTCAGTTTTTACACTGAAAGAACAAGAAAGGTTGTGAGGGGAACCAGAAAGGACGGCTCCATCTCTTGATGTTCTTTTTCTTTCAGTGAAAACTTTCAAAGGATCTAGATTGTGTCGCCCCTCAGCTCCACTAAATAACTTTTTGTTTTGAACCTCTCTCCCAAACAGACTCTCTCAATAGTATGTGAGCTCTCTGTAGCAGGAGTCCATCTGTCACGTCAGGGCAGCAAAAGCAGAGAGAGACAAAGGCAGCACACAAGTCAGTAAAGAAAGCCCACGAACTTTGACCTGTGTGTTGATGCCACTGCTGTCTTCTCTCGGGCAGCGGTGTATATCTGAGAGACTCAAAGACAAAGAGAGTTTTTGGAGAAGACTGTGTGATAACATGGAAACTCCTTTTGTCTGCATGTTGTGTAGTATGTGTGTGACTGTATGTGTGGATTACATGGTGAAAAAATACATTGCCTGCTCATTCAGTAGCCATAGTTACAGTATATTTAGTGCCCCCCGACCTGTATGCAAATTCCAAAAGAGCTGTTTCACTTTAACGTCCAGTCATGTGATCTGTGATTTACGTGTTTACATACAAAAAGGCTTAAATTACAAGAACCTTTGTGATTGTGTGATCATCACACAGACATGCAGTTAATTACAACTTAACACATGTAACACAAACACACACATTTGATAAATTATGGCTTTTTCAAGGTTGTTATCAGTGGTCCAACAAAGTTAGCATTCATTTGGAGTTTTGTCCAACATTTACTCTTTTAGCTCTGTTTTGGTCTCCACCAGCTGATGAAGGAAATATCTGTCTCTTTAGCTACTTAGTGCTCCACTATGTTCTCCAGTTAGTCTCTAACTGTGTTTGTCTGTTGTTCAGTGTTGAGCAGGTAGTGTCCAGCTGGTGTTTACAGCTATTTCACTGAAAAAAAATCCCAAAACATTGAGCTCAAAGACACTAAAAACATTGTAGAACAGATGGGAAATGTCAGGTGATATTTGTCTGTGGATCTAGCAACCCTTTTACAGTACACATTTATTCAGTCTAGTGTTTATATTAAAAATATTGATTTAGTGCAGCTTGAAATGTAAAATGATTGTTTTGGAGCTGCATTGTTTCTTTGAAGATGGTTGTGTAAGTGAAGGGAATGTGAACAGAGAGATGGAATTCTATCATTTTCCCATTAAAAAAAATAAATAAATAAAAATTATATATATATATATATATATATATATATATATATATATATATATATATATATATATAAAAAATATATATATATATATATATATATATATATATATATATATATATATATATATGAAACGTCCACAGGGCTTTTAGCTGCTAATTTTCTCTTGTACGATGAAATCCCAAATGGGTTTACACTACAGCGTCTCTTTGATAATGGACAACATTTCCCTCTGAACATGTTCGTTTATTCTCTTTGATGTGCCTAAATGAATTTTCTGCTCTGATTAGTCTATTATGTATGAGCCATCTTCTGTTATATTTACTGTTCCTAAAATCAAAAGACTTGATGTGGAAACCACTGGCAGAGAGAAAATATCCTCACATCAAAAGTACACTATAGCTTAGAGTCAAAATATATGGCTGAATGTATTTATACCATTTATTATATTGAAGTAATCATGTCTGCAAATATATAAACATCAAATTAATGTAAAAACTAGAGCTCAGTGAAACTTTTCAGTTTTCAGTCCAGGATTTTGTGGGCGGTCCTTAAAGGGTGGCTCGATGACACGCTGAGGCCACCCTGAGCGTACCCCTGCACCCCTAGCAGAGAGATAGAGATGAATTCATCTCGCTCAGAGTGTTTCAAAGTTAGTCATGTCATTTTCTGAACTCATCTGACACGTTTCAGTCGCTTCAAAATGGCTGCTTGACCGCTCCCACGAGTGGGCGTGGCTTCAGCACATTCAGAGGACACGCCCCCACAGTCCTGGAGCTGAGAATTAATTTCGACACCTAATTTCATAAACTTGTTGATATTTTTAATCATTCAAATTTGGCTGGATGGTTAATAACACTTTCTTCTTTGGTCTGACAAACTCAGAACACATATTTCTTACTTTACTCTTACTTTACACAGACTTTAATAAAACTTTAGAGACAAAAGAAAACATAAGAAAAAGGTCTCAAAGCAGATCCAGATGTTGGGAAATGGGGCCAAAAAATCCTAAATAAAACGCAGAAATATTGCATGATTGATTGATTAATAATTTATTATTTATAATATTTATTTATTGATTAATTTATTTATCATTCGTATTCGTTCGTCCAGTTCATCCAGTAAATATATTTCTTCCTTCTTAGCTGAGACAGCCGAGAGGAAAAAGACCTGACATTAGAGAGACACTGAGACATCTACATGCGTTTCCATACCCAGCACCAGAATTGAATTCTGTGAAATGCAATTAGTAAGGGAGGGACACTTTTCAGCGTAGAAGGCCGGCCCACTGTGATTCAGACTGACAGGATGGGAGTATTTTTGATTAGAATACGTGCTGACAGCTCGTGTCCGTGTCAGTGCCTGGACGACAGACAGCTGATATTTAGTGACATTTAAAGCTGGCCTCTGTAGCAGCAAAGGAAATGTTCTGAACTGTAACTGTAAGTACCTGTAATGAGAAGAAGTGAAATAAGAAGTTAAAAGATCAAGTTTAATCTCCAGTGGTTGAGTTTGGAGTGGTAAAGAACTTCCTGCTACATAAAGAGCCTATAATCAAGGAAATGACTTGATTAGATGCATTTTCTTCACTGCACAGTTATCATGTTTCTTCCATGTCCACTGTATAATTCTATTCTGCTATATCATTATTTCCTTTAAAGCAGTGGAGCGTTCTCTGAAAGCAGATTATTACATTTACAAATGCTATTAAAGCCTCTGCTTGAACAGCGCACGCACACACACACACGCACACACGCACACACACACAGCCTGCAGTGATGAACAGTACTCCTGCTACTATCTCCTATTGGAATCATCATTGTACATCTTACTGCCATCTTGAGGTGCTCTACCTCAGAATCACACTGCTCATATGACTCACATGCTGCTGTTGACACAGGCCTTTACCTGCTTATGCTGTACAAGATGTGTGGGATATGTAGTAAATCCTGTTTATATCACAGCTTAACTGAGAAAGCTTTATTATACTGTAGATGAGCTGATGGAGGATTGTAAGTACATTTAGTCAAGTACTACACTAATCTTGAGGTACTTGAGCATTTTTTTTCTTCTTATACATCTCTACTCTGCAGATTAAAGGGGAATCACTGATTTTTACACATTCAAGTGTGTTTCCACGTGTTGCACATGTGAAAAAAAGTTGTATCAATCCTGTAGTGTCTCCAGAGGGAGCTGATAAATGTCCTCAAGTGATGTCACTTGAGTCAGCATTGGTTGGAGCTGAAGACTACATGTCTGGAGTTAAAAAGAAGTGAGCTCTGTACTCCACCCCTGATCTGCTGCAGGCTAGAGGCTCCAGGCTACATTAGCCGCCACTAGCATAACACACGTGAGACGTATTCCGGTAGAATTGCATTGTGGGTCATGTAGTTGTTTGTCTGAATTATTGCATAATATTATTTAAGTATCTGTATGAAGTAACCTGGCACAAAACGTATTGTTTGTAGCATGACTCGGCAGTTCCAGGATAGTGACTGTATGTAGGATGAATCAGCGCATAGTGAAATGACCCTCTCTTGGTCTCATATACAGATCTGTCAAGCAGCACAGTTGTGAAGCATGGAGGTCATGTTGTTGTACAGTATGTGTGTTTATGGATGATGGATGGTTTAAATCATGCTCATGTCTGTGGCTGCAGTGATCTGCCCAAACACCAATCATATCTTTGTTTTTTAGTTTCTTTATTGCACGTCAGAGAGACATCTTCTAAAGACTAACTTGTTGCAGAAGCGTTACATCACACTGACATGTTTTCATCTTACAGGGTCTGGTGCTTTGTCATGCCAGCATGTGTAATAGCAGATATAGAGTTACTGTCCTGACCATCTACTTGTAAATGGAATGCAGCCATAATTATCTTTGTTATACCTGTGTTTGACAAGTCAAGATGTCTACTGTGACACTATGGCTGTCATGTTAGCTTTCACTTGGAGTCATGTTTGTGTTCACCTGATAAATGCTAGTCCACTAATTGCTCTCTTTTGGCTCTGTTTTTGGTCTCCACCAACTCCTGAGATAAATACGTAGCTCTTTTAGCTGCTAAATGCTACACTATGTTCACCAGCTGGTCGCTAACTGTGTCTGTCTGCTGTTTGCTGCTGAGCTTTATCACTCAATCTGCCGTTTATTGTGAAAATAAAAAATATGGATTAGTGCGATTCTACTGTGTTTTTTAGCTGTTAGCGACATGTCAGCCAGTTGGTTGGCCTTTATATATATATATATATATATATATATATCTTTATGAAAATATGTATCTGTATTTAGTATTAATTAGTTAGCATGCCAACATGCCAAGCTAATGAACATGCTGACTTTAGCATTTTGCTAATGGCACAGCTATGTAGCCTTAGAGAAAAGCTAGCACAGCTGCAGACTCTTAGAGCTACACAGGAAACACTTCACCTGTGTTTTTGTGTTTGCACACCTGCGTAGACAGCTGGATGAATTAAAACAGATGTGCATCTGTCTGTGTTTCACCTCCGGTTGTCTTTAATCTAATGATCTCCTCTCTTTCCTCCTCCAGGTAAGATGACATGGTTCTGTACAGAGCAGACGGCTCACTGTAGGTAACACCACCTTGTTTCTTCTTGTTGTTGCGCTGCTGATTTTCAGTGGATGACGAGATGGATTTGGATACACAGGCAGTATTGTACATAGGATGCTGGTAAATGCTGGTTTTGATCTTTACATGGAATCTCATTGACTGCTGTCGAACCTCTGAATAGATGGAGATATTACAACAGTGTGTGTGTGTGTGTGTTTGTGTGTGTGGAGACAGAAGACAGAAGCAGACCAGCATCCTGTCTTATCTCATTATTTGGTGTCATACTGTGATATAAACCATCGATATAGTGATACAGTGGATGGGTAGAGCACAGACTTCTTTCATTCTCTCAGTTCACACTGTGTATGTATTTATATATTTAGATGTTTTCATATGAAAAGCTGCTGTAAAGATCACAGCAGCTGTTTCTCCTCAGTTGTGATTATCCCCAGCTTCTTCTTCTTCTTCTTCTCCTTCTCATGGTCAGAAACTGAATTTGTGTGTGCTGGATTGAGTTAGTGCATCCGGAGAGGCTCTGCTGGCAGCAGACTGACCTGTCAGATGCAGAATGACCCTCTGTCTATAACCTGACTAAGACTGTGAGAAGAGGACAGCTCAGACTGAACAGACTGCACTATGTTTTATGAATGACACTTTTTCAAATAATCATATACAAAGTCTTATTAGTAAAATGTGCTAATAATATTATAATGCAGACAAATGAAAGTTAGACTGTTATATGAAATAATAATATTGGATTATTATTACTGATTCATTCATGTCTAAGCAGCATTTTAATGTTGTAGCTGGTAATTTGAACTATGTCATATACTTCTGGGTGGTTTGAGTCATACACCATATTTGGTATATATTTATTTTGTGGGCTTTTTGATTTTTATTCTTCAATTATGCTGGGAAAATCTATATTTTAAAAGATCAAATTCTCAGCTATTAAAACATGTAACTGGCCAACCTGGCACTGATTACATTTTTTATTAAATTTATGGTTTTTGCAGCTGAAGACTTTGTCAGCTCTGTCCGGCACTTAAAAAGTCTTATCATAGTATTATCATATAAATCATGAAGGAAATGTTGGATTCTTGTTGTCTTAAATACTTACGATTATTTAATTAGCTCTTTTATATGTAAAAAGTACAATATTTAATATTTAATATGAATTTCTACTTGAGTAAATGTACACTATCCAGAAGAAAGAAAACACAATAGAGCTGAGTGTAGACTCAAGTCGACTCACTGAGCAGAAAAATAGAGGCAGCAGTAAAATCCATTAAAGTACAGCAGCCCTGTGATAAATAATATATAATAATTATTATGGGGTGTGTTTTTTTAATCAGTCTAATTTATAATGCATGCAAGCAGCTCCGGATACTCATCAGACGTGAAGTCAAAATGCATTATGAGTGCTCTTATGATGTACTGCTGATGTCCACATGAATCACTAGCTTAATTAGTCAGTTAATCAATTAGCCTATTGACAGTCTGTCATCAGGAATGGCAAAAATGATCTAAATTATCTGTTTCCAGCTTCTCAAATGTGAAAATGTTTTGATGTTCTTCGTAAATTGAATTATCCTCCCTCAGTTTGAATGAATGAGACGTGCTGCTGCCCCGTGGCTCAGTGCGCCCTCTGCTGGCACCCTGTAGACAGTACTTTATTTGATTCACCTGTCTTTGAAATGAGAGGCACCGTCAGTCCACGGTACAGAACTCTTTGTTTGTTTCTGTCAGGTCTGTGTAGAACCTCGTGCTCTCTAATGACAATCAATCGACTGAGTGCTGTCTGCCTTTTGTTAAGAAAATCAATGAATCGTGAACAACACACACACACATAGACACACACATAGACACACACACACACAGCTGCGTGAATGAGTGAATGTGCGCTGTGTGTGCTCCCCTGAGTAAAGCTGTTAAGCAGACGCATTCATTTTTTATGAAGATGCCCTCAGAGAGCTGTCATGTGTTTGTGTGTGCATGTCTGTGTGTGTGTGTGTGTCTGTGTGTGTGTGTGTGCTGTCTTGATGATGCATAATTAATATGATAATAAATACCGTGCTGGGGGCAGTACTGATACAGATGCATACAGATATATTCAGACTGATATTTAACAATCTTACATGATGGATCTGTGATTAATTCATTAATGAAATGATTTCCTCTTCCTGTTTATCACAGTAACCATTCCACTGAGATTCTCATTCATTTCCTGTCCGCTGCCTTTCGAGCTTTCATAAATATTATGACGCATGTCCGTGTTTCCGTGAATGGTGATTTACAGTATAATAGATGAATATTTTATGAAAATAATAACAGCTGCTCAGATCCTGAAATACAGAATACAGTAAATATACTGTAGTACCATTCACAGTTTGTCCTGAGGAAAGGCCGTGGGGTCATTTCAAACCAGATGGTTCATCTGCCTGGGAGCATGAATATGCTCATTACATTTTATGGTAGACTGACTGTCACACTGTGTCAATATGTTGTCTGAAATTCTGACATGTTGTCCAGCAGATGACGCTCGACGACAACTCATTACATTTTTACAATTGGGTTCAAACAAAGGGCTCATCCCCTGAGGAGCATGAATGTGCTATAGGATTTGTTGTAATCATCAAGGTTTCTTGTGTACAGTAATAATATGTACAAGAAAGGGTCTGAGACGGTGCCTGAGGAAACATGAGGTCATTAAAACCATTAGCGTTAGCCATTAGCTGTTGTTGCTTTGTAAAGTGATGGATGGTTAATGGATGGACTGGTCAGTCACTGCTCCTGATGAGACATCAGATTCCTCATTTTGTGCTGATATATGCACATATTTTCTCCACCTAATTGCAGAGAACATCAAGTCTCCTCAGAGGAACTGACAATATTATACCTACTTGTATCATGATGGCCCACTGGAAGACATGAAACACTGGTCACTGTCTCTCTTTGCTCCTCTTTGCTCCTCTTAAAATGGGCAATTATATTTGTAGCGTTGAACAAATGCAATTAGACTTCACCTTACTTGACCGAGGCTGAGCAATTATTGCAAACAGCAACTTTGCTATCCAGAAAACCACGACACCGCAGACATACTCAGGTCACGTGGACACAATTAAAGCATCATCTTTTAGGTCTAGGCTGGAATATTCTAGTGTGTCTGGTTGTGTTGATGAGCTTTAGCATGGCAAGACTAGAGCTACATCATGAGATACCTACTGTAGACATGCTGAGTCTTCATGGACTTCATGTAGATTTCTTGAAGACATTTTGCTTCTCATGTGTAGAGCTGTTCCCCTCCACCAGAGTCTTTGGTGTTAAATGGTCACATATAGTGCTGTCCTTTTTAAAATGCACCCTAGCTGAGCTACAGCAGACTGTTTTAGACCTCGGGAAAGGTTAGTCTGACTTCCATGGCTCTGCTATCTAATGAGACTTCATGGTGATGATGAAAAATGTTCGCCTAATGCATTAATCATCCGGTAGGTCAATTACTAATCAGATTTAACACTTTGACCTGCAACTTTATAAAGATCTTAATCACCTCGACACTGCAAGAGTTCAACTTTAGTTGACTTAGTGTTGGTGAAAGTTGGGAGACTTTTGAGAGACTGACTGAAGAACTTCTAACGCAGGCTTTTTGTTTAAGATTTGTACCTGATGAGTCGAAGATACTCTAGTTTAACCCAGATGACATCATCGGGAGTAGTTCTTTACGAGGAGCTCCAGCTGAGAGCAGCTCTCACACTTCTGTGTGACTTCTTCTAAGTCAAAGGTGACTTCACAGTGACTCTGTGTGTACTGTAGTGAACTGACCCCAGTTCAGGGAGCTGACACCGGTCACACATTGCTGTTCTAAACACAGATCAGATCTCTGCTGCACACTTTTATTTATGGCAAACTGTCAGCTGTGTTATTTTTGACTGGGACAGTAAACGTGTGTGTGCGTGTGAACGCTTTGACACATTAGTGTGTCATGTGAACTGCTCCAGGAATAATACTGTCACTGACACAATAGGTGTGAGCGCTGTGGAGAAGGTCAGGACACGACACAGTGAACACTGCCTCCTAGTGGATCAACTCCCAGACTGAGAGTCATGTTTACTGGTCACAGATCAGCCATGTCATATTTAATGGAAGCTTAACCTTTAACGTGCTGTAATGGCTCTTAATGTTTAAAGCTCCTTTAATGCCTTCAGTCACACACAATAAATTGTTGTCATGTAATATTAGCAATCATCCTCTAGAGGGCGCCATTCGCCCACTGAAATTAGATTAGAAGTTGACTTGGATCAGCAGGAAGTGCACAGAAACTTTTAAACCGTGAACATAAAAATGTATACATGTATGAATAAATCTGTAGCATCAACTCTGATCTTTGAGTGCATCTCATCCCAAACACACACACACACACACACAAACACACACACACACACACACACACACACACACACACAGCGGTCATTTACAGGCTGTATACTGTAAAGTTTACAGTGAAGACAGGCTTAGTGTGCTTGGTAAAGGATGGTCTGCATCACATCCACTACTTGAATTCACTCATGTGAGGCATAGACTGTGTAAATCATGGTTGTAGTTTCCATGGCGTCACCCACCGGTTTCTGAAGAGTCATTGTGAAGCTCAGTGTGGCGGCTCTGGTTGTCGCCATCTTGGCAGGCTTCTGCTGACTCCCGGCTAATCTGAAAATGTGGAACGTGGATAGAGTTGAGGAGGCTTGAATGAAGCCTAGTTGCTCAGACAAGTCACCTGTAACGGCAACTACCTGTCAGTCAAAGCAGCCACGCTGTTAATTCTGCATAACTTTAAGCCTTAATATCATCTGAACAGGTGAGTTGTATATAAATTCACCCTCAGTACAGTTGTCATGAATGGGGAAATTAGCTATAGAGACCAAAACTGTTTTTTGTACCAGGCTGTAAACATGTTTATTTCTGCTGTGAAGTTGGACATTTTAACATGGGGACTTATGGAGGCTGACTCACTTCTGGAGCCAGCCTCAAGTGGACGTTTAAGGAACTGCAGTTTTTGGAACTTCAGCATGGAAATTGCTGCTTTTTGTGTGGATGGAATCTGAATTTTGAGCAGCAAAGGCAGACTCAGCCAGTAACAATGTATAAAGATCACAGCTGATCACACTGATGATGCCTTACAGCTGAAACTCATTAGATCTTGTCCAGTAGTACTAATATAATATGAAATATCACATGGAAATTCTACACATACACACATTTTCTCTATGACATCTATATTAATAATCCAGATGTGTGTATCGTACACTGTGTATCAATGCCTTTAAACATTGCACACCACAGAATAGGTGTGCATAATATAGCTAGTTAAATATTGAATATATACATATATATATCATGTTTATCTGCTTCATAGTATTTCACACAACAGAAGAAATGATCTTTTTTTCTTCCCTTCACTCTTCGGCTGTTCAGCTGTGAAACTAGGCCAGCGTCTGCTCATTCTCTTACAGCTGCTGCTCCTCAAGTTGTTTTACACATGACTGGGGGTGGGTGGTGTCACGGGGGAGAGCGGCGGGTAACGAGGAACACGATAAATGAGCAGAGTACAAGAAATCTATTGAATTATATATTTAAATAATTTGATAAAAACGGTGAATGTAGTAGTTCTGCTCAGTGAAATATCATATTCATACGTCCACCTCTACACAGCAGCTCATTCACGTTCAGCCTGACGGAGCGCCTGCGGCCCCGCCTGTCTTTGTCGTCTCCACATCAGCCCTCCTCCAGCCCCCCTCGTCTCCATCGGTATTTTCCTCTCCAGCGTTCCCCTTTGCCCTGTTGCCCTGACAACAGACAGACACCTATGCGAGGGTTTCCTTGGAGACGGGACAGATGAGGGTTCTCCGCCTCTTCTGGTCTGACAGCACGGCTGCAGCACCACCTGCAAATGTAAAATCTGATTTAGATGATAAATACAGACCTGGAGCTATTTTTCTTTTTCCCGTTCAGCTCGGAGACAAACAAGAGTCTATTTTTGCATTGTCCACGCTCAGACTTCTGGGAAAATTGCAGCGCAGCATACGGCTCAAGGTCCAAATTCATTTTTTTTTTTGGGTTCCTGTTCTTGAGCACGGTCACACATGGCTGCACGGCAGATTGTGGATTTGGATTTGAGGACATGGAGGTTGGAGGGGCAGCGAGGATTAAGAAAATCATCTTTCTGTCAGACTCAAAGTAAATCACAGAGTTCACAAGCTGTCAGACCAGTCTCTGAGACTGAGGACAGAAACTTTTCAAATGGACTGTCTGGAATTTTTTAGAGGAGTAAGAAAGATCCAATGAGATAATAGAAGGTGTAATTATAAGAAAATATAAAGCCACCAGCTGTCTGTATAATGAAGACTGACCCTGTGCAGATAGCAGTGTGTGACACTGTAAGGCTGAACTGAAGCTTGAGTTTAATTCATAAATATGAAAACCTCTTTAAAAAACACATTTCTGAAAGTCCAGCCTCAGAGCAGGACGGTCTTTAACACCTTTAAACTACATGTCCCACCAGCCCAATGGTGTCACAGGGTAAGGGGAGACATGTTATGGAAGCATAATTGACATGGAAATGTTGTTTTTGGAAGTAGTGTGTCGTCTTGCATCACCAGTGTGTCAGACTGAGGTCAGTGGAGCGGTGTGGATGCTTCTTAGACAGCAAGCAGAGATTACAGCTAAGAAGCTGAGTAGACAACGTGGATGCTGTCACCAACAACAAACCTCCCAGATTCAGAGCAGCTTAGCCAAGCTGGAGATAGCCGTTCAGCATTCAGCCTCTTTTATCTCGGCTTTGGTCTCCACCTAAACCTAAGCCTAACTCCTGAGATAAATATCTGCCTCTTTAGCCGGTCTTGACCCGGCTGAAGGCACAGCTCGAGCTCACACAGTCACTTCAAGTAGAATGATGTTCTTTGGAAGTCATTGGCTCTAATTAGGCTCTGTATAAAACTGAACACAGCATGGGTGAAACAGCTCATCACCACCTCCTCTGACTCCAGATCAGTAAGCAGGTGCTGCTCTACCTGCTCAGTATACCCCTGATGGCTAATTATTTGACAAGAGTGGCAGTGCCATCAGGGAATACCTTATTACTCCTTCATTTAGCCTTTGCTGTTCTCTCCTCCTCCTCCTCCCCCTCCTCCTCCTCCTCCTCCTCCTCCTCCTGTCCTTTCTTTTGTCCCTCCGTCTTCCTGTTCTTTCCACTCTGCTCTTGTCTCTTCTGTTTCCTCCTCTGACAACATCAGACCTGTTTGATCTCCAGCTCTCAAAACCAGCAGCCAGCACCGTGCCATCAAAAGCATCTCTGTGGTTGCTATGGTTATTCACTTAGATACAATTACTATAGCAACACTGTTTCTGAGGGCATGGGAGGAAGTGGCTCAGCATGAGTCCAGGCAGAGACACACACACACACACCCACACACACACACACTGCATGGATACACACAGTACAGTTTCATGTTGGTGTAGCAGTCAGTATATTACTGTTCAAACACAGACACACTGACACATAAAAATATCTGTGCACAAGCCAGATTGGAATAAATCAAACATATATTGTTTTCCCGAATATGGACGACATCAGATGTAAACAAAGTTCTCTGAGGATCCAGATCAGCTTTTTATTTCAGGACGGTGGCCAGATATAGTCAGATTATAGTGAGCAGTCAGCACGGGTTTTGTGCTTGTACAGCAGAGGTGTCAAACACATGGTGGGCCAGAACCTGCCTACCCAACGGTCCAGTCGGGCCCACAGGATGACTTTGCAAACTGTGAAAACTGCAGAGAAGTCATTGTTTCCAATGTTTCAATAAATAGCACTGCTGTTCTTAATCTGCCCACTGAAGGTCGTGCTGTCCTCACAGGAGCAGCAGATATGTGTTTTCATGCAGGCTACGTGACACAGCACTGTCAGGTGTTAATAGAAATGTCTTTGTCACAAAGGAGAAGTGGGACCAGCTCCTGTTTATTCACCGAGGTAAATTTGAAGCCAGTGTGCTTGTTGTGTTCACAGCACCTTTCAGTGCTCAGAGAATATGATATTGAACACTATCAGACTCATCATGGTGAAAAATACAACTACTTCCAAGTGAGAACAGAGAAGATAAATTAGTTGTTAGCAGGTTTGAGGAAACAGCAGTCTGTTTTTAGTCGTAGCTGAGAGCTCCGTGATGCGGATGTGTAAGCTAGCTACATTACTGCTAACAAAAAAACTTCCCCAGTAGCTTCCACTTTAGTTGGTGTGTGGTACTGCCAAGCGCCAACCTCCATGAATGTGAAGTGAAGCCAGTGCACAAGTGCCAAAACTGCAGTTCTTCAAACGTCCACTTGAGGCTGACTAAAGAACATGTCAGTCTCCATAAGTCCCCATGTTAAAATGTCCAACTTCACAGCAGAAATAAACATGTTTACAGCCTGGTACAAAAAACAGTTTTGGTCTCTATATCTAATTTCCCCGTTCATGACAACTGTACTGAGGGTGAATTTATATACAACTCACCTGTTCACATGATATCAAGGCTTAAAGTTATGCAGAATTAACAGCGTGGCCGTTTTGATTGACAGGTGGGTGTCATTATAGATGGCTTGTTTGAGCACCCAGGGGTCATTCGGCCTACCTCAGCTCCAGTTATGAATCTCTAGATCTCAACAAGTTCAGCTCATAAATCATCATATTTATCGGTTAGTTTTATTCTCCTCCTGTATGTGGAAGATGGTTGCACACCTGCTGCCTCCAGAGACCTCGTTTATAACCACTGTGTACACATGAAGCTGGCTTGAACATGGAAGAGTTAATACTTATAAAAAACCAAACAGTGTGCCCACCCGTACAGAAACTTTGACCTTGTTGAGAAGATTTGTGAAGACTTTTTCACACGTTTGATTTGACGTCACACTAATCAATCTTCAGGCAGCAGTGCTGTATTGTTTATTCATTTTAACAGATGCAGCTCAACACAGATCTTCAGCGTTTACGTCTATGATTCATTATTGAACCAGTCTGCCCCGCAGCTGACAGCGAACAGAACAACATGTTCATCAGTATTAGTGAAGGATTTGCATCGACCATTTATGGTTAATTGTGGGAGTGTAGTGGACAGGACATGAGGCTCATCCACGTGTGCACATTTTCAAGTTGGTTGTGAAGAGAAAATTGCATGCAGGCGTGAGTGTGGGCATGATTTTTCCCACGTCTTTTGGACGTTTGGGAGGAAATACTTCATTTACTTAGTACAAAGATTATGAAACACATCAATCCAGACTGTGAATACTTTTTCTGACAGCTCTGAGTAAATCTGCTGTGTGAGACCCATCAGGCTTTAATGTTTTGTATGGTTAAAGGGTTAACAGGGTGTTTTGAGAGAATGGAAATATGAAACTGGATCATATTTTGTGGAGAAAATGTTTTCTTGTTTTCTCTCTGATGTCCTCCGGCTGCTCCACCTCAGCTCTCTGTGATTAACAGAGTTTCCTGATGGACAGTGAAGTAAACTGCTGCCAACTGTAGCTGCTGTTAGCTAATGTTAGCTCCGTTTGTTAGCTCTGGTGCCCAGACAGTGAGCTCAGAGCACCAGGGGTGGCATTAGTGTTTGTACCACAGGAGTTTTGGACCAATGCAATGTGCGCCAGAGCCAAAACTGAGCAGCGAGGGTCAGCTAAGTCAGAACAATGGCAGTGGTGAAGAGGCCAAGAGATGTGTAGTTTGAGGTTGATAACATTTTTGACCAAGGCTAGCTGTTTGACCCTGCTTTATGCTAAGCTAAGCTACTTACCACTGGCTCTGTACTCAACACACAGAAATGAGTCAACTTTCTCATCATACTGTCAGAAAAAAAGGAAATTAGCATGTTTCTTCAAAATGTTTAACTTGTAAAAACAAGTAAAGAAATGTGCTGTTATTGGATCAGCAGAACCAGACCACTCCAGTTTCCTAAGGTCAGGACAGTAATAACAACTTCAGTTCAGACATCAGCTAAAATAACACATTTGTAATGTCAGCTAATTTCCAGTTTGGCTAACAACACTAATACAAGCAAACTTTGAACCACAGCGGCTCAGAATGACTCAGTACTGCGGTTTGCTCTCGGTGCAGTGTCCTCATTTGCAAACCTCTTAATCAAAAGCTTTAAATATGAATTACAGAGAGGTATCGCTCTCACCGCCACCACCTTTATGTTCTCTGAGACGGATCAATAGATGGCCGATCTGACCCTGCGTCATCAGTCACAGCTGCCTGCTCGGCAGAATCAGAGGCCGGATCAGATGTAACATCGTCACGCCATGGATCAGCCTGTTAGCCAAATCAATCCCTCATCATCGCTTTTTTTAGCCACCGTCCTGTCCAGGTCATCAGCAGCTGCCAATAGCCTCATTAGACCCTGCAGTGTTACTCTGTCTCATTCATTTACAATGGTGATTTACAAAGACTGCAAACAACTACAATATTTATTGTGCATAAAGTTATTATCAATACCTTGTTGGGTAAATCTATGTGCAACTGTCCCAGAGAATCATAAAATTAGCATTAGAGAACAGATTTAGCTGATTCATTGTTCTTTGAGCTATATAATGGTCTATAGAATAAACTTAAAGCTGCACTAGTCAATATTTTTCTATACTGACAATGAATTAGAAGACGTGTTTAATGAGGAAAGACTCATAGTTATGACCTCTACTGTTCCCCCAGTTCGGCACAGCTGTTTAGCCACTTTTAGCTACTTGTTTTGTTTTTTCTGCTTAAAAACTCCACCCTCATCACCCTCAGGTACGACAGCAGTGTCCAGCTAAAAAGCTCTGATAAAAACCACTGTACACTACCTGCTCAGCACCAAACAGCAGACAGACACAGTTAGCAACTAGCATTTAGCTGCTAAAGAGCCAGATATTGGTGGGGACCAAAACTAGAGTTAAAAAAAGAGAGTGAATATTGGACCTAAGGGTGGACACAAACACGACTCCAAATGAACGCCAATGTAGCTCTGTGGCTGCTCCATGTGTCTGCTAACACGTTAGCCAAAGTAACTTTGTGTAATATATCAGGAGTTGAGCGTAGCCATGCTGATAGCTCTGTGAGGCTAGGCTAATGCGACCATAGAAACATGTTAACAATGACTGTGTTAGAATGCTAATGTTTAGCATGGTCACAATCTTAGTTTTTAACCTGCTAATATTTGCAAATTAGCATTAAACACACAGTACAGCTGTAGCTGATGGATATGAAATTAGTTTTATTTGGCTACTAGAATTCATCTTCTGGGGACCATGCATACAATATTAAAGGCCTGCTACAAGCAAGACTTCAAAACATATGCTGCTTTAAATTTAAATAGGATTTAAAACCATTTAATAAAAGATTATTATTAATAGTGAGCTCATCTTAGAATGGTTTTAAACATCAAAACAGATTTTTGCTACAAAACTAAAGAATAAATCTCTGGCACTGTTCAGTCATGTTTGTTGTTTGCATACTGCTGCTGCTCACTTCGTATAGAACTGAGACTGAAGTAGACACAACAGTCTGCGTGTGAAGAAGAGTATACAAGAGGCATGAAGAGATTTCATTTCTGCAGCACAGAAGCACATCTCGAATGGCTCCATTCAATTCTGAGAGGAGTGTGTCTCAATGGGCTCTACAACCTGTGGAGGTTTAGACTGTCTCATAATTCAGGATGTGGTGAGGAGGGTGGAGGAGCCAAAGACAGAAATCCTCATTAAGTACGCCCTGATAGACTTTTCTATGATGATGATGGCACTCAAGGTTATGGCTTCATCCTTACTATCCCATTACAACCCAATAACCTCCCTCCATTTCATTTCAGCCCTCCCTTAATACCCCCAAACTCCCCACCTCACTCCCCCTCATAAAATATTCAAAGATCCTGGCGCTTGGCCAGATGCCCCCCTCACTCTCTGCCAGGCAGGCAGCCAGCTGACGGGGCACGTGGCTCAGTGAGGGGTACAAAGGGCGGGGGTACAAAGGGCGGGTCGGGCTTTAAAATGCAGAGCAGGGAGGTTTTCATGATGTCCGCCTGCTTATAATGAACACACTTATATTCTAGTGTCTGATTTGCCTGAGGAGGTTTCCTCCAACCTGATGGTTGTGGATTATAAAACTGAGCCATCAACCTTTTCTCAAGTGCACTCCAAATGAATTACTCCATATTCAATGATTCTTCTCCCTGAATCTTTGATTACATATAGAATCTGGGCTGAACAGACCCTCTAAGGGCCCCCGGGCCTCTTGTGCTCCTACTTGATGTGGGTACAGCCTCAAACATCTGTCCAGTGCTCCTGAAAATGAGACTGATTAAAGCAGAGGTGGAGGCTGAGTTAAGTTGGACGTGTTCATCAATATGAGCATTGCTGTTGCATAAAAATGTTTAATGAAGCTGTAAGTTCTGGAAATATTGTCATACTGGTTCACAAAGCGATAAAAACAAGTATACGACATATTCGAACATACTGCAGGGTCTGCTGGGATACGCTGTCAGTGATGTAACCTGAGTCACTCTCTGTTTCAGTGTATATATGTACATATCAAACACTAACCTCCGTGTTTGAAGTGAAGCTTATGCGGAAGTGCCAAAATCTGCAGTTCTTCAAACGTCCACTTGAGGCTGGCTCCAGAAGTGAGTCAGTCTCCATAAGTCCCCATGTTAAAATGTCCAACTTCACAGCAGAAATAAACATGTTTACAGCCTGGTACAAAAAACAGTTTTGGTCTCTATAGCTAATTTCCCCGTTCATGACAACTGTACTGAGGGTGAATTTATATAGAACTCACCTGTTCAAATGATATTAAGGCTTAAAGTTATGCAGAATTAAGATTGTGTACACTTTGATTGACAGGTGGGTGCCATTACAGATGGCTTGTTTGAACGACCAGGCTTCATTCGGCCCGCCTCGGCTCCGCAAATGAGCCATGTCTTTGCTGACTTTTAGATCAGCCTCTAGGCGGAAGAAGCAGTACAGCCAAGATGGTGACAGCCAGAGTCCCATATTCTGAGCTTCCAAACGGCTCTTCAGAAACCTGTGGGTGACATCACGGATACACTGTCCATTCTTTTACTGTCAGTGGTACATATCCATTCAGCTGGCAGTTTATTAGGTCCAGCTAGCTGAAACAAATGTAGCTTTATCTCACCTCTGTAACGTTGTGGCTACAATACTGCTCTGGTGCGTTCTCCACATGGCTTCATATCCCATCAGGAGCGTTTGTGACTTTGTGAACATGCTCAGATTTGGTCATTTTTCTTGGTTTATGTGCTTCTACCATGAATAATTAGGCTACATATTTAAATAGTTTCTCTTTCGTCTGTTTTTATGATCAGGTCTGCACAGGATGTTTGTGCTGTTTCTGTGTCTGACTTCTGGCCAGCTCGATCTACTCTGCTTGCTTGACGCGACATCCGTCAAAAAGACCAACCGTGTAGAGAGCTTCTGGAACACTTTCCATGGCTCTTTAGGAGGAATCACTATCATTGTCTAGAATGGTAATACTAATACGACAGTCCTGCTGTAAACCTCTACATGAAGGTTCTAATGTTGAAAGAGAGGTGTTGATTCAACCGTCTGCTTCAATGGAATGATGAATGAAACTTCCTTCTTAAAACACACTGCATGTACAGTATATACACATAAAAGCCATCCTAAAAACACATTACCTCCACAGCCTTATATTTACCTCTCTACACACACACACACTTCCTGTATTGGCACTAGACTTTGTATTAGACTGAGACTGTGTCCTGCAGGATCGTCTTATATGAGTGAGGCTGGGCTGTGTGAACGCAGTGGATTATCAGACCCCTTCATGGTTTGAAGCCCCGGGGCATTTGCCCCACTTGCCCTTTGAGTAATCCACACTTGTGCATAATCATGGTCGTTCTTGAGAGCTAATCCCCCTGTTCTCCAGGAATACTCCATCACTGATGGAGAGGAACACAAGCTTAGACACAGAGACGAGACACGTTCTCTTCATTTCTCTGTCTGTCTGACTGTCTGTGTCTGTCTGTCTGTGTCTGTCTGTCTGTGTCTGTCTGTCTGTCTGTGTCTGTCTGTCTGTCTGTGTCTGTCTGTCTGTCTCTTCAGTGCCCGTCAGTGCAGATTTGTCTCAGTCCTGTTAAAGTGTGACAGACGCGTCCACAATAGCATCCCTCAAAGTCACTTCTCAGCACTCTGAGTCATTTGCTGCTAAATCACTTTGATTGCACTGGGAACCTTTATACGTGTGTGTGTGTGTGTGTGTGTGTGTGTGTGTGTGACGGGAGGCGTTCAATGGCTCTGTGGAATGTGGGAGTTCCTTTTGTCTTGGTGTGTATGTGTGTGTGTAACACGGATTTTTCCTCTTAATGGAAGTAGTGTCAGGCCAGGTCATTGTCACTGAGGCCTGTGTGTGTGTGTGTGTGTGTGTGTGTGTGTGTGTGTGTGTGTGTTCAGAGTTGGTGTGGGAAACAGTTTGAAAAGACTTTTTCTTCTTCGGGTCATAAAGTGAAGAATCTCGGTTTCTTCTTTGTGTTTTAATTTAATAGCAGCCGAACAGAGAATCCTCTTGTTATGGCTTTAGTGCACAGTTCTCATACACACACACACACACACACACACACACACACACACACACACACACACACACACACATGCACTTACTTGGTTAAGCTACACTCAGCATCAACATAGACATAGGCCTATACACTGTTGTACATATAGTTGATAGAAACAGACATGCCCATCTTTAAAAGCAAGTATCACACACACACACACACACACACACACACACACACACACACACACACACACACACACACTGTAGAGCACACAGTCCCACATTAGAAGCATAAAAGCTGTTTAATAAATAAAAATTCAGACCTAAATGACGCTGCCATAGAAAACTATCTGATTATTATAGCTTGTTCTTCTTCAAACACGTCCTCTCAGCTTCACTGCTTTATGATGCTCAAGTTCCCTCACACGCTCACAGAATGCAGCAGCTTATTTCTGATTTCTGCAGAACAAACACCATATTGTCTCCATCTTCCTCCTCCAGCTCCACACTTCTTCTTCTATAGTTTCCCATCATAGCACATGTACAAAGTAATGCTGCAGGAATGGACCAAACTGACCGATGGTTCCAAGCTCACGTCATGTTGGACCACCACAGCGATTCTTACAGTGTGAATCTAAAGGTCCTAAGTCAGGACAGGTTCTGGCCACACAGAAAGGCTGATTTAAACAGTACACGCAATGTACAAGACATGGTGAAAAATATAGTACAGTGTTTGAAAAGTTTGTAAGAGAGTTGACAGTGTCAGCAGTGGAAACCCCCTTAGATCACGGAATTGCACCCACTTCTTTCAGTGACTGGCCAGTTGTGGCGTGGTGTGAAAGTTGACAGAGTTTAAACTGCTTTCTGATGTTTCTTGTGTTTTATTCTTCCATCACCTTTCATGGACTGTAACACCACAAAGCCTCTGAGGACAGACTGTCTGAGTTGCTCTGTTATCCCCGTTTGTACAGCTTCACATTGAGACTACACCGACACACAAAACATGCTGAATTCTTCTGAAAGATCAGGGATGTGGCTCGTCCTCAGGTGTGTCCATTCAGAGCAAGTACAAACACTTTTTCATGATTTGTTGTACACACTGCGTACTGAGGTCCGAACAACATGAGGCTACTTAACCTTTGCAGTAAAAGGTAAACCTGCAGTGAATGAAAAGTCTCGAGACACAGTCAAGGACAAAAAACAACTGCAATGGATGGTGTCAGCATCTTCTTCTTCTTCTTCTTCTTCTTCTTCTTCTACTGTATCAAATCTCTGCCTGTCAAAATGAAAGGTGGGCGAGCCATTCATGGATGTAAAGACAGGAACAACGACTAGAGAAAGTAATACAACACCTGAACGCCTTAAAAGAAACGGAGGTTTGATTTCTGCTAAGCACCGAGGCTGACCGCGTTGTTTTCAGTGATGCATTATGTCGTTTGACTGTGCGTGTTGTTGGTGTGCTACTTGGAAAGTCGTGTTCTGTTGGCAAACATCAGCCAGAGGGGAGCATAATTGCTGACAGTGTCTCATTAGAAAATAATTGTGTTGCTTGCGCAAACATATTGCAGTTGTTAAATTTTAATGAGTGTTGCTAAGCTGTGTTTGCAATAAAAACCTATTAAACCCGTGTGCAGGGTGCAAGGGATTGCACATAAATGGTCAAGTCGTAAGCACATAAAGTGTGTATTCTGTTCTGTCACTGTCATGAGTCGGCATAAAAAGTGGACATCCATGAGGTAGTCTTCTTTATAGTTCAATGGTTTTCTTCTGCTGTAGAATTACCAGCACGAGGAATACTCTGAACTGTCCTCTGCAGCAGTGAACAAGAAAAAGCCTCTTTCTCAGGCTGGGCTCTGAAGGAGCGCTTCATCTACAGTGACCACATGTTTGCTCTGGTGTTCTCTCATAGATAAAGAAAATATTGTTTATGTGACAAAATGTGATTTCCATCGAACACTACAACCCTGTGGTTGTAGTTGCTTCATGTCCTGTGCTTGTTACATCCATTGACAGTATAATTAGTTCCAGAGCTTCCGGGTCTGAAAAGTCAAGTCAACTTGGAAGTGTCCTCAACTTGCATTCTTTTACCAGACAGCAGGTGGCATCGCATTTGGCAACATAAAAGTCTGATTGTATGCGAGCTTATGAAAAAATGTTCCTGCTTCTCACTTGATTTATGACCTCAGTAAAAAGTTTCCTCATGACTTTATGGTTTCAATCACAATTTCGAAGTCTCCTTCCACACAGCACAATATTCATTTAGTGAATTATGGCCTCATGTAGAGTAAATTAGATGTTAAAATGCTGAGCTTCAGGGCATGGCTACTGTGTGATTGACAGTCCATCCCAGCTCAACAACCTGGGCTCATAACTCCCAATTCACCCAGAGGTCCAACTCAATATAACACTACCAAGCCAATGCTCAAAGAGTAGCAGATTTTACTTATTGGAAACACATTGTTGGGCTTTAAAACAAGACGTTTCCTCTGGTTCAGCCTTTTCCACTCTGTAGTGGGCTCAGATTTTAAGCTAGAGTTAGAGCTAGAAGATACTTGTATCATATGAAACCAAAAGACCTACCTTGTCAGGAAGGGCTCTATGGCCATTTTTAAGGGGTCCCTTGGGTTCTGTTGGTGCCCACAAACCTCCCCTTTACAGATATGCCAACTTTATGCAAATCCCATACAGCTTCAACTGTCTAAACCTTTTGACACCAAATTTGATGAATTTTTCTGTGGTGTTCCTTAATGTCATGGTCTCTTAATATAGTAGTTGGCTTCAATATTTGATCAGGCACCTAAAGAAAATACCTCAAATCTTCAGATTCCCATGTTTCAAATGATATAAACCACGTGTGTGTGATACTGTTGAGTGGCTATCTCCCCCCGAATATCCGCTGCCCTCCATAAAACAGACAAAAATATGTTTTATTATAGGGAGGGGTGGAGTGGAAGAGGTTAATCATCATTTAGAGTACGTGATCTGAGCTCCCTGGCTCCAGAGTTGGCCATCTGCATTCATCTCCCTCTGGAAAATACAGTAATCGATTATAAGTTAATTATTTGTACCTTCCGGGCCGATTGATTTGGAGGCGAACCATCTGACATAAAGACACATTCTTTCAGCAATAAGCACATAATTGACACAAATGAACACAGATAGAATCTCTGCTGATTCTACAGTGTGATTTATTATAAAGTGTATGACTAATTTTGCTACAGCAGGTCTGTATGAACTAGTAGATGAGAACTCTTAAAGTATATTATGTTTGAGTAGAGGATTATTGGAAAAATGGTTGCTATAGTGGGAAGATTGATAGTTAACAGTCCCATGAAATTCCATTAGTAATGTTACAGTACAGTATGATGTGGTGTGATCAATACTTACTGTAGACCAATAGGCAATATCGGTTATGGAAAAGCACGGTGATTTGGTAGCAGAAAAGCAGCATTGTTGAAACATTAGTGACGTCTTCATTGGTTGAACTTTGGTTACCTCCTCTGATTCAGTATGAGGTTACGACTGCTGATGCACTGTTGTCCAGGAAGTAGCAGGTCATGGGGTCTTTAAAGTTACTTTTTTCATTAATTAGCGACTGCTCGAAGAGCCCACTTGATCTGTTGAAAATGATTTTTTCGACAGTCTGACAGCTCCAGAGGAGTGAAGTGTTCCACACTGACAGAATGTTTCCTTCTGTAAGACCCCAGGAAGATGTAAATGTGAAGTCTGCTGCACTCAAATGCAACAGATGGTGTCGGGCTAATAAGGTGTATGATTAACATAACTGCATATCTGTGTTTGATGATTGTGACAGTATTCCAAGCTTGTTAGGGTTAGTCTGGTCCGGTTTGGCCTGGTCAAGACTTGATTTGATGCAAGTCGACAAACGAACACGAGCAGAACTCCCAACATGCACACATCACACTTGTCTTTCCTCTTCCGTCTTGTTCTCCCCTCCATCTGCTCCTGTCTCCATCCTTCCCTCCTCACCACCTGCAGGTGTGCCCTCTGGCATTGGCAAAACTGATACCAGTAACAGGTTGTAACACACACACATACACACACTGTAGTGTTATATCTGCAACTCAAAGGACATGTTGATCCTCTGGGGATCATGAATATCCACAGCAAATTACATAGATAGTGTTCAATACCTTGAGTACACTGGTGACACTTTGGCTTGAGGGTGAAACTAGTTGTATCCAAGTAGTAGTATCCCTCTGATATCCAAAGTAGAAATTGTTCATCTTTTGGGGAGCATGAATAAGCTCAGTAAATTTCATGGCAATCTTTCCACTGGATTGACATTTTTCTCATGTAGTGGAAATTTTAGCCAGAAGCTGGAGCAAGAGAAAAGATCACTAAAATCATATCATTATATCATTGTAAAGCATAATCTTAGGACCATGAATATGCACAGAAAATCTGATGTCTGGTTCAAAATAGCTGCAGGCTAGTTTGGACAGTCCCAAGGTTAAAGGTCAGGGGATAATATCCACTATAGCCCAATATCTAGTGCAGAGAGGTGACATTTAGTTCTGAAGCTGAGATTAGAGAATAGCTCTTTGGGTGTCCATCTTCTGGGGAGAATGAATATGCTGAGTAAATTTGATGTCTTCAATTTATGATATTCTTTGTGTCAATAAAAAGAGTGTACATTTTGGCCTAACGGTGGCATAAAAGTTGAGGAAAGGTCAGGGCCAAAACACAGAGATGACATCCTCTGAGGAGCGTGAATATTAATAGTAAATTTCATTTGAATTTGATATTTTTTTTGTCTGAAATATCTTGACCTTGATATCTTGGCTTTGTATGCTGTCAGACAGATGAGGAGGTGGCAAAATGATTATATGAATCATCCTCTGGACACCATGAATATACACAGCAAATCTAGCCATTTATCTAAAGCTATGTCATCCTGGACCAGCAGTTTGGTCAAAGGAAAACAGATTTAGCAGATTAACATATTTAACAGTAATCTAAAAGTTGCCAAGATGTATTAATTTCTCTGAACTGTTGGCTGAACAAACTATTTACAAACTGCCAAAGTTCCATTTATTACAAAGACGAGGTGTTTTTATTCTTATGATCTTGTAAAGTGGCAGTATGCTGCGTACTTGGCAGGGCTCTCCCACCGAGGACACCGTGGTCCCGCTTGAATTTCCAGATATATGTATGTGACGGCTTGTAGGCCAACCAAAAAAATAAAACCATATATCAGTCAGAGTTTCCCCACGAGAACTTCATCCCTGGCAGCGTGGAAATAGAATAAATAAAATAGTGTTTAATATTTCTTCAGTTATTATAGACTTCGTTTCTGATGTAGTACATTTTTTGGCATTGTGGTGGGCGTGCATTAACAGGTTCTGTTCCATGCAGAGCTAATCTGCACTATAGACTGGCTGTCATCCAAGAGGAGACAGTGTCTGTCTGTCTGTCCATTATAGTCACCTTAACTCACCTCACACACACACACACTCACACCACGAGCTGTCAGAGCAGCTGACAGGAGCAGGTGTGAACGTGTGTGTGTGTGTGTGTGTGTGTGTGTGTGTGTGTGACTGATGCAAGAGTAAGACAGACAGATGGAATGTGGAGGACATGAGCACCAAAACAAAGGACAAGAGAAATTAATTTTTTTTAACAATAATATTCACACACTGTCTTATTTTTAAACACTTTCTATCTCAGTGTGGATGTGAGTAACGGACGAAATGGTGATTTTCATCACCATTAAAGGATGCTGCTTCAACCTGTGAAGGGAGCTCATAGCCCGAGGCCATTATTAAGATACAGCCAATCAATGCTTTTTCAAAGGAACTCATAAAGCTGTGTGTGTGTGTGTGTGTGTGTGTGAGGGAGGGGTGTGTGTGTGTGTGGGTACACATGGATTTAAGACCTGGCTGCCTTCAGACAACAAAGACTGACGGTGCGCTGTGGATTTGCCGTGTGTGTCTGGGTGTGTAATCCTCACTGGTTGGAAGTTTATTGACTAAATCTATCGCGGAGGAATCAAACACATTGAGAGCACGAGAACATGAAGCTGTCACCTCACGTCTTTTTAATCCACTCATCACATGTTAACACATACACAGGGTTTATTTCCAAATGTAGTTTAGAGGCCAACAGTGATGATCACTGATGAGTCAAACGTCCTGTGTCTCTGTGTGGAACATAAAGAGACATCTGAAGACGTCACCTCAGGCTCTGGGAATGTGTGATGGGCATTTTTACCGCCTTTTTTCTTGTACAAATGAAGCAGTGATGAACATGAGCAATATTTGCAGCAACATACAAAATGTTTGAAACTATTTTCTGAACTGTTTTTATAAAATCACATTTTCCAGCACTTCATTTTTACGTCCTTTTGTCATTTCGTGGCTGCATTATTTCTTAGAATGGACTCATTCTGTGCATGCAGCATTTCACACGTCACATTTTGAGAGTCTGAGGTGAACAGCTGGTAATTCAATGATGGAAAATCTTGGCATCGGGGCTGTAACTGGAGATGTGCCTGTATCAAATTTTCACACTGATGCAACTTTATCAGACTCTGTTAGACTCTGCAAACCATGAACATGAAATACATTTTATTTTTCTAAGTACAGAAAACAGATATATGTCAGAAAATAGAAACAAAGGAAGCAAAAAGGAGAGAGGGTACAAGAACCCAATGAGTCAATGGAGAGGTGGATGGTACTCTGGATTTTGTTGCTGATTGAATCAGACTGAGCAAAGTGAACCAGAAATGGTCGCCATATATCAGAAAATGTATTAAGGTCATCCATCATGCCATATTGAATTTTCTCCATATATATATATATATATATATATATATATATATATATACATATATACCAGTGAGTTCACTGAACCAGATCTTAAACCTTAGAATCATTTTTCTTTGTAATTACCGCTTGAGACATAACGGTGCTGTGCACAGAAACATTCTGCTTTATTCAGGAAGGAAGAAAATCCAAATATTGCAGTCATGGGATCAGGTTCACACACACCGCTGATCATGTCAGAAAACCACTTTCCATCTGTAGCTATAAATTAATATGTTCATCCAATTCAAATGATTAGTTTAGTCCAATGACAGCAACCATAGGTTTCTGAAGCGCCATTCTGTGGCTCATGAGGTAGAGCGGGTCATCCACTAATCAGATGATCGGTGGTTCGATCCCCGGCTCCTCCAGTCTGCATGTCGAAGTGTCCTTGGGCAAGATACTGAACCCCAGATTGCTCCTGAAGGCTGAATCATCAGTGTATGAATGGGTGAATGAGATATGTAGTGTAAAAGCGCTTTGAGTCGTCAGAAGACTAGAAAGGTGTTATATAAGTACAGTCCATTGACCATTTTGAAACTCAAAATATGCAGCACTGTGTCACTGGCTTATAGAGGTTGAAATGTTCTGTAACCAGCCTCAGGTGGCTGCTTGAGGAATTACAGATTTTGGCACCTCTGCATTGGCTACATTTCCCAACCACAGAGATTGAAAATAATAAAGTACGGTGACTTAACAAAGGAAACAGGAGCAGGTGAAGAAAAAATCTTCACCACATGAACACACAGTAAAATTAGGAAACAGCAGTGTTGTGTTCAGTTTTCAAGCACTGTTTCACTGTACATAAAAATATCTTGGGAGCGGTAAATCTTCATGTTTGACAGCAAACTGCAAATCTTTGAAAAAATCCTGTCAGCACTGTCATTTTGGCTCATATGTCATCTGTATCTATAAGGAGAATAATGATTGTGTGTAGTTTTTAATTTACACATACACATCTACACACAGCTTTCATTCATATTTTCTTTTTTTTTTTTTTTTTTCATTTATTGTTATTATTGGAACCCTGAGATAATATTTGATGTTTTTGATTTGTGTATTTCAGTTTGTCAGTTCTTTCATCAGCTGCTCTGGGTTCTAAAAAGGAACTTAAAAAGGAAGGAAATTAAAAAATGTGCAAGAATACACACACTCAGCAGCCAAGTGTGTGTCTGTGAGCTTCTTGTGTGTGTGTGTTTGTGTGTGTGTGTGTGTGTTCATGCGCGTGCGGTGACTATTTTGGTTCGCCAGCAAGGTTTCCAGATAAACACTGGTGGCGGCAGCTGCTGCCATAGCAACACCATTGTGCGCCCTCCTCCCTCTCCCTCCCTCCTCTCCTCTCTCCTCCCCCTCCCCCGACCACTCCCCCTCCCTCCCTCCCTCCCTCCTTCCACCTCTCCACCCGGGCTCAGCGCTCCACACACAGCCAGAGAGTGAGGACCAGAGAGGAGAGAGGTCGGCTCGCTTCGTTTCACTGAGGAAGGGGGGGAAAGAGACAAGACGAGTGGACAGAGAGGAGAAACAAAACAAGAGAAGGAGGAATAAACTGGAGTGAGAAGTGGTAGTTTGTTTTTTGGGGGGAAAGAGGATGAGTGAGGACAACCACTCCCACTACAGGCTGGACCCCAGCGATCGCCTCAATGGGCTGGGACAGCGGAGGAAGAGACCCAAGAAGGTAAAAGAATAGATGGAGAGCCACATGGTACAGAGGGTGTGAGGGGTGTGAGGGAGCACGAGAGAGGAGGGGGGAGCGCTGCCTGGTTCCTACAGCAGGAGAGCAGGAGCTGGGGGTAGTGGAGGTGGAGCAGGTGGAGAATAAAGAGTGTGTGATTTTCTTTTATTTGGCCAGAGTTGTTTGTTGTTGTCAGGGACGGAGGTTCAGGTTGTTTTAAAGCTTTATTCTCCATCTCCTCCATCTCCACCCCTGGAGTAAAGCCATCTCCCCAGTGGGAGCTCTCCATCTTTGCTGATTCCACCTTTTTTTTTTATCCCCTCCTTGATGGATTACTCCATCGCTCCCTCATCTCCATACTGCTCCCCTCTCGCTGTGTTGTTGTTGTGGACACCTCTCAGTAGTGAGTAGTAGGAGGAGGCTCCTCTGCTCTCACATGCTGACAGGGTGGGTCCCTGCTCCGCTCCACTCCGCTCAGCTCCGCTCGCTCTTTGTGTGCCTGTTGTTGTGGACGCCGTTCCAGATATCAGCTCTCCGTACTATCAGCTTCATTATAGGAGTTTTTTTTTTTTTTTACCACCCATGACAGATTATTGACGGTTATTGTTTCATTTTTCTGCAAACACCATCATGAGCACACGCACACACACACACACACACACACACACACACACACACCCATCACTCCCCATATCAGCTTTGAATGAAGGCAGCAGAGATTGTTGTGTTCATAAGGACATGGACATTAAGGAGCATTATGAGCTGTCTATACAAATGTGATACAATAATTCAGTTATTACTTGTTGTTATTATCATTACAACTGTAACTGTTACATGCATGATGAATTATTTGGTTGACAAAATGTCAGAAAATTTAAAAAAAATATATGACAATTACAATATCCAGGACATATTACATAAATAATAGAAAAGCAGCAAATGCACATATTTGAAAAACTGAATTTTGCGTTTTCACCTGAAGCATTCATCAAGAATAATCATCCTTCCATTGGTCAATTAATTTTCCAATTATTATTCAGCTCTAATATTTTATATCATACAGCCCAGCCAATTTCCGTCGAATTTACAGATATTTCGCATCGTATGTTGACCGATAACTAACTTATCAGAATTACAGCTAATAAATAGTTGTTACATATTTTGTCCACTAGAGAGCGCTGATGAGTTTTGCTTTCCAGCTGTAAAATGTCTCACTCAGTACATAGCTTACTCGTTATAAAATGTTTCTATATATTACGTGTTTAGGAACAAAAACATTGACCAATATATTGTTACCAGATTTAAACTCTTAAATATCAATACAGATTCTTGCCTCTGAAATTCAGTAACAATCACATTAGTTCAATAAATTGAGTCATTTTATATTTCAGCACACTGAAAAACATCAAATGTTCACCAAAGGTTTTTTACATAGACGTTAAAAGTTAGATTAGATAGATTAGATAATTAGATGAATAAATACTCTTTTCTCGTCTTTCCAAGATATTGATCAGGACTGTTACGTGTCAAATGTGATTTTGTGCACCAGTTTTCAGGTAAACAGTTCACTGCATGTCTACACTACAATACCAAAACGTGCCAAAAAAGTAAAAAATTTCAAAAGTTCCTCATTGCCCCACATTTCCTGTTCTGCCCCCTCTATAGTTAATAAATGTGAGTTCTGAGTTTGTCAGACCAAAGAAGAAAGTGTTATTAACCACCCAGCCAAATTTGAATGATTAAAAATATCGACAAGTTTATGAAATTAGGTGTGAAAATCAGGTAAAAATGAATTCTCAGCTCCAGGACTGTGGGGGCGTGTCCTCTGAATGTGCTGAAGCCACGCCCACTCATGGGAAGCGACTGAAACGTGTCAGATGAGTTCAGAAAATGACATGACTAACTTTGAAACACTCTGAGCGAGATGAATTTATCTCTGTCTCTCTGCTAGGGGTGCAGGGGTATGCTCAGGGTGGCCTCAGCGTGTCATCGAGCCACTCTTTAAGGACCGCCCACAAAATCCTGGACTGAAAACTGGTGAAAAACTGTTTGAACCTCTAACTCCACATTTCAGTAATATATGGTTCAAAGTCTTTTCACATGTTTTCAGCAACTTTTTTCCAAGATATTTAATGTGTTTTGAAAGAAATCTCAGAATTGCCTTTACATGGACTTTAAGGTTTGGGTAGCTGAAACCACGTTAGGTAAACAGGAGAGATTATGGTCGAGGTTACCGTGAATGCTGACTGAAATTTAATGTTTGAGTATCCACCATATACCTCAAGGACAATCTGTTTTGATTAAAGGAACAAATACTGCAGGCACAAATGCTGGCTTCTTAATGTCATTGCTACACTGGAGTTCTGGATCATGTCTGTGAATGTTGACCAGAATACATCATCATCATCATCATCATCATCATCAGCATCAGCATCAGCATCAGCATCAGCATGGACATGGCCTCAGTCTGTGTTTATATCTCTGCCCATGCTGAATCTTTTTTTGTCCTGCTGTCTGACTCTGTATTTCTCTCAGTCCTTCTCTCTAATATATGACAGAGCAGTCTTTTCCCCTCAGGTTAGAAGGACACAGATCGACAGAATCCAACCTTATTGGACATCGGTGTACTTTGTGCGTGGTGGTTTGAGGGATTGAGGCTTACAAAAGAAGACTGGCTCAGCTGATTCCATCACAGTCTTTTCTTTAACCAGAAATAGTGACGTATGAGTGTTATTTCATGGTTGGCTATCAGATTCTATGCTGTCCTGCTCCATGTCAGGCTTGAACCCATGATGCTTTGCACTTGTTTTCCCATGTTGGTTATAGAGCGTGCAAGAATGCTAAAATGACAAAGTGTTTAGCGACATGGCTTCTTCTGCATACTGGAATTAGTTCACTGACAAACACCAAGCGTCCTTTCATGGACAAACACAAGAGTAATGACCACTTACCCCCCCTCCCTCCCAAAGACTAAGACAAAATAATAGAAAACAGCAATTAGCATGTAGCCACGCCTCCATTCATAGCCCAGAATGCCTGCTGCTTTAGGGCGTGTCTGCTTCTTTAATGGGCTGAGAAAGCGTTGAAGTGCAGGAAACAAACACATCCAAAAAAACCCTGTGGAGATGTAAATGTTAATTATTGTAGCTGCTTGTGTAACCAACACAACACAACACGGCAGTTCTATTTGATGCGTTTCCTTAAATCAGTCAATAGACACATTTACAGAAAGGTGTTATCCTCCAAACAGTCAAATCAAACAGAAGCCAACATAAAGACTGGACATAACTCCAGGAGAGAAAACTAGAGTAATGTCCACGAATAATTAGACTTTTTATAGTAAAAAAATATCCAACTGGAATTTAGAAGTTTCAAGTCACAGGATTTGTGGAATACATCAAACAATTTGTCCATTCTTTTGGTTTTTTGCAATTCATTTTTAATCAACTCTACAACGATGTTGTAATGCTTAATTTCTGCTTTGAAAGAAGAAGAAGTGTAAACGTTACTTCTTGACCATGGAAGTGGTGGAGAAAACCATTTCCCACAGCCCTCAGCCAGAAAACAACAGTAAGCAGATCTTAAGATGACTTTTTCAGTTTGCATGTGGCAAATATGTCCTGATATGGCAGCTTCACTACCTTTTCAATGGTATGCCATCACTCAGATTTAAACTGCCTTTCGCTCAGCACCTGAAGCAGTTGGCCATTGTGATAAACCAGAATAGGTAGCCATAAAGATGTCAGTGCTGTTATATTGAACCTGTGCTCACACGTTTTTATACAGCAGAGCGATAGAGGTCCATTGAAACGTTCAGAGGGCAGGTGTGCATGTCGGTAACACTGAATCTACAAAAGGAAATAGTTGGTGGAAGCAGAGGCAAAGCAATTGGCGGCAGGGGGGGAGCAATCAGAATCAATGGATGAATTATTGATAAGCTCCCTCCCCCATGCTTAGCTAGGCACAGAGGAACACACAAACACACACACACAGATATGAATACACACCCCAGTGGTGACCTATGGGTGCTGATCTTTGCTGTGTTCAGGGCAGTCCTTCATATTTGGACACAAACACACTTGAGCTGATAGAAAGCTGCAGTTTAATACAGTCTGCTCTTGGCTCTTACATGAAAGCACTAAGAACATTAATCTTCCACCGCCTCAATTAAAACTCCATCCCTCTTACACTCATCCAAAGGGGGTTCAAACACAGCCCTACTGAACCCAAACATGCTGCTTCATTATAGTCTCATTGAAAGTGATGAAGACTATGGGCGATGAAGATGCAGGTTTCATTTTCTGATGAGCGCAGGAGGGTTTCAGGTTCGTGGCTTTCTGTCCTGCAGGGCAAGGACAGTTTAGAAAAGTCAGATTGGTGTTTTGTTTCATCGGAGAGTTCAGGCACTTCCAACCCGTTTGTTTCTGTGACTCAGCGCTTTCTCGTTTGGAAAAAAAAAAGACCTATTCAGCCAAATAACAGCAAATCATCAGGATTTGTTGCCCTGCTCGTCTCTTTTATTGGCTTTTAAGCTGAGCCACAGTTAAAGAAATAAAAAGTCTGTTCGATTTGTTTCATGTTAATGTTCGCCTTTCAGTGATGTGCTGTAGTCCAATCAATATCATGAAGCACTTTTATGGTAGAGTCAAATTTATTAATATAATTAAGACAACATGAGCTGAGTGCTTTTCAAACAGAAGTACAATACAAATCAGACAGAATAAAACAGGTCAACAGAGCAGACAATAAAACCATGCATGTACTCAGGCAGAGAGCAGTATATACTGTGTGCTGCTGTATATGAGACGCCTTTAATTTGAAATGATATTGAGATATTTTAATATGAACTGAAGTAGAACAGTTTCAGTAAAGTGCCAATCTGATGCCTGAGTTATCATGAAAACCTTTTCACAACTCAGTATCCTGAGGCATTATTTCTTATTGGACTATTTTGCACCTCACACAATGTTAATGTTCAGTGCTAGTGTAGTTGTACTAGTGTGTAGTGTGCTCTTTACGCCGCAAAGGGAACAAAGTAATGGTGTGGAGGTTGGGGCGGTGCATATGTAGCATTACTTTCATGTAGAAGACTAGAGTTTGCATCTTCTGACAAACACCAAATGTTAAATAATGGCACTAAATGTTAAAAAGCATCACAATTGGGCGTAAGAACATTAGTATGATTTTACAAATGGTAAAATTGGACATTAAAAACGTTTTAATGTTAAAATAAGAACAATGACAATAAGACAATAACAAACATTACATTAAATGTAAAATAAAATGTTGGCATAAAATATAAAAAAATGTGTTATATGTTCAAAAAATGTTAAACATTGACATTGAATGTTTTCACAAACATTAAAAATGTTGGCACGATTAAAAAACATTAGCATTGAATGTTCAAAAAACATCGCCCTTGAATGTTTAAAAAATGTTAAATGTTGGCATTGAATGTTAAAAAGCATTGTAACTGAAGGTAATCCAGAGTGTTACAGAATCATCCAATATCAGTGTTCTTCTCTGTCAATAGCTTTCATTTTGTTTGATTCCTTACTTTCATCATTTGCTATAAGAAGAGAAGACAATCCTCAAATGCTGTCGAACACAAGCAGCCGTATCATTGAGTCATTTAGTCTGAATACTGTAAAATGATGTAAAATTGAATTAATACTGAAATATCTGTTCACAGAATAATAAATAATTTACAAATGTGCTCAGTACTCAGCCTTATTAGGAAAGCTTTTGGACCCACTCTCAGATACAGGCCTATAAATGGCTCTGTATCTGACTCATAGCTGATCAGTTAGCGGATTAAAGCCAATTTCCTCTGCTGTCTACACCATCCACCCACCAGGATGGGCAGATTTTCAAACCCCCAACCCTTTCACAAAACTCAGTACAACTGTGAACCACCCTGTGAGAGATTGCACAAAAAACTGTTGTCACACATCACATGAAACACAGAAATAGTTCAGATTGTCTCATTTGTCACACTCTGTAACCACTTCGGTTTCCTTTCTATTCTAAAAACACAGTAGCATAGCAGCACTTCCGGTGAGTCAATGGATTTTTTTTCCAACTATTATTCAAGTATGTCTTTCCAACACACGTCATCAGCAGTATAGATTGATAAGTGAAGTCTGCTGCCAAAATATCAAGAAGCCCTGACTTAAAAAAATAGCTAATTTATCAGTGCCTTCCAGAACAACCAACAACAAACAATCCTGGCACCTCTATTATTACGGTTGTTAAGCTTAAGTCAAGAGCCACTTCGTTTTCTGGAGCTTTCTACTCATCTCGCTGTCTTCTGCAGCTGATGGAGCTTGCTGAGGAGCTCCTGAACTGTTTCCAAGGTCAGGAACTTTCTCGTTCTTGGTTAAGGTTTGAGAAAGTGTGGTCATGGTTAAAAGAAACCAATGTTGACTGGTATGTGTTGCAATGTGAACTCAATATTCATTGCCCGGAGTTTGGTGGGCAGTAACGTTACATTTACTCAACATGTTCGTGCTCCCTTCAGAAGGAACCTTTTTTATTTCCATGACTCCTGTGCCTTTGCTGTAGCATCACTTTCAGATATGTCAGATATGTAAAACACCTACTGTTTGTAAAGCTTCCAACACTTGAAGCCTCTTGGGGCTGGTTTAGACTTGTTACTTTTAAAGACAGATGTATAGAAACGAGGAGATCTTGGTCAGGGGAGGTGGAGACAGAGAAAGTCAAATACAAGGCCTGCTATCGACCGCTGCGACACAATTACTGGTTTACTTCTCCACTGTCTGCTCTGATTTGTCTAGAAATAACTCCTGAGGATAAAGAGGAAGTACCCAGTGTGTCTAGCTGATCTAGTGACTGTTCACACTATGACTCAGCTCAACAGGGGACAAAAGAATCAAGCTGGAACTGCATTTGATGCTCATTTTATGAAGACCTCGTTCAGCTCTTGAAGCCTTGAAATTTCTTTTTAATGCTGAGGCAAGGGGCGTTTGTGTTTGTGCCGTGTTGACGCAAAAATACCCAAAAGGCCGATGTCCCTCATCATCAGCTGTTTTAAACCTTTGAAGTATGCATTCAGTTTGTGTGTGTAGTCATGAGTAAGATTTGATGAGTGTGTGTGTGCCGCTGAGATGCTGCAGGCCATCACTTTGACTGGAGGCTGATTCTTAAATCATCAGCTGTTTTTCTGAGAGTAAGGATCTGTCGGAAATATGTGTGTGTGTGTGTGTGTGTGTGTGTGTGTGTGTGTGTGTGTGTGTGTGTGTGTGCAGCAGCCATGTATTGATGTTATTGTGAATATCAGTGTAGCAATGAGCGTATATATGAGCATTTTTTTTGTTACACTGGTTAGTTTTTGGAGGCTTGGGCCAGCTTTGATAAGTGAGTGTGAGTGTGTTTGACCCCTCCATGCTGCCTCTCTTTTTGGACAGCAAACAACAACACAGATGGTCTGTGAGGATGGCACCCAGACGTCGCCATGGCGACCAAGAGCCTTGCCGCCAAAAAAGAAAACCTTCAGCTGAAAGCATCTGAGGTGACATCTCAGGCTCTGGCAACATATTCTCTGATGTCCGGATCTGGTTTTTATCTGGAAGGTGATAGTTCAGTTTACTTTGCCAAACATTTCACAACAAGGAGCACTACTATGGTAATACTATATGTCCCTAGGTGATCTTTTTCTTTTTTAAGAATGTGACTATTCAGCCCCTGACATGAGCAGAGCGATACTCCCCTGATATAAGGTCAGGTCAGGGTGTGGCTATTCCCTCAACAGCCATGATTCTGTTGTTGTTTTGCTGTGTGATCAAGGTTGTTTAAAAGACTGCCATTCTCCTCTTTGAAAACCAGTGCTGTAATAATGGGGAAACGAAGTGATGGGGAAGATAAAGATGCTGAGTGAAGAGGTGGGGGCTGGAGAGAGTAAAATGGGTTTAATGGGCCTTTAATCTCAATATGGCGTGGCGGCTCATGCGGTAGATGGGCTCTCATATCAGGAGATAACTTCAATCATTCTCCCTCTTCTCAGACAGACTCCTGCTGCCATGACAGATGATAACTGAACAAAGTGGAGGCATGGCGTTTTTACAGGGCTACCTCATTAAGTGCCTCAGTAGCCCAACTGTCAGCCCCATGCATACCTTATTGACATGTGGAGAAAAAACCAAGGCTTGGCAAATCCAGTTTCCAAGCTATGATTGGACGATTGCTGTTTGGTGGAACATTTGATTGCTGACATATGATACTGTAATGGTTTACATTCCATGTGTTTTGTTAGATGGTCCATGTCAGAATTTAGTCAACAAAGTGTTGTAAGGATACTTGTAAGGATGCTATGATTGTTGAGCTTTCTTTTTCTTTGTGGATGTGTGAAGAGTTCTTAAAAGGAGTGCCTGTCTCTTTGGGAAGTGAGATGTCCAATGCTGATGTCGGTATCCTGATCACTACCCTGTCTATATGTGGCCCAAAGCTTTGATATAACATTACAGGTGCTTGTGCCTCTTCCCCTTCAGCAACTTCATCCAAAAGCAGCTGGCCACGGTGAAACTTGCTGCAGCAGAGCAACACCACATCTGTTTCCATCGGCCAAATAGTTGCCAGCACGGGGAAGTTCTGCACCACTATCCTCGCCAGCTGGCAGTTGACTCTTGGCTCAGGCTCCTCCATGCACCATAATCCTTCTGCATTGTATTCAGGCTCATATGTAGCCTAGAATCTCTCTGATTAACTATTAAAATCACTTTCTTCCATATCATGAAGAACAGTGCCTTCTGCAAGGGTCTTCCAGTGGTTGTTTTGGAGAGTAAACAATATGTCTATGATCTGAATGTCCATGTCAAAGGTGGGTTCACGAAAATGCGAAAGTACATTCTGCAGTAGGAAACAGTTGAACCAGAGTGGAAAAGCAGAAGTTCACCCACTGACACATGCTTTCATAATGATACAAAGCTGGTTGAGAATCAGCAACATTACCCTATAAGCTTAATAGCCCATTGGTTTCATAGAAACACCTCATAAATGGATTCAACCACAGTGACCAGTAATCCACTGAGCGTCAGGCCTGCATTAGCACTATATTGATGCTCAGTGACAGGTTTGAAAGCCAGCTCTGTGCTGAAGTGGGAGTGCTCAGTCTGACACTAAGCAGACATCTCCCATCTCACTTATGGATGGCTGGGGATTATTTATTGATGAGAGGAGCTATCCATTAGTAATGCCTGAGGACTCTGGGGTGGCGCGTGGATCAATGGAGCTTCTCTGGTTCAGATGATGCAAGGTGTTTGGGCAAGTCGGAGGGTTTTTGGCCTCGGCAAGAGGTCACAGCGCTGAAGACCGTGGGGCCACAGAGGCAGTTCTGTGTGGTTTCACTTTCCAGACAGTTCCCAGGAGAAGTTCTCCTTCCATTCCAAGGCTAATCGTGGACTTGATCGTCTGGTAGGGTGCAGTCCTGAGACATTAAGCATTCCTACTGGCTGAATGGTTGTACTCTAAATGGCTTTTTAACACCTAACCCATAAAGGTTAAGAAAGAAAGAATAAACCAACACTCCAAGGTCATGAATATACGGACATTAACATTTTAAGCCTTCCCAAAGGGCAATTCCACAAAATGTAGAGACATGTGGCAGGTTTGCTACTTCTATTGGTGTGCATACAATAGATTTATTGACCTTTGCTCATCATACATTTCTGTCCCGTCAGTTTCATTTTCTTTGATATTACTCTCATCGCCAGCCACATATCCACAACTCACTCCCCCCCTCTATTCCCTTTCAGTCTTCTCCAGTTTGTTTCAGTTTCTATCCCCTCTGGCTTGTTTCCATGGCACCTGTGGCCTACATCCTGTCTTCAGTTACACACAGACACACTTTGATGATTGTATGAAAGGAGAGGAAAATGCGAGAGACACCACTGCTTTACCTGCCAGAAGGATTTATTCAATTAAGGTTTTTTTGTGGCCTACATCCGATACTGTGAGGGGGGCAAAAACCAACAAATTAAGAAAGGCACATGTTACGATGTGTGGCCACAATCATAGATGTGATTTTGGTGGTGTGTCTGAAATTGGATTGAATCTGAATCTGGGTCATTTCATGTTGACAGTCTGAAGATGAAATAATGCAGCGGGTGGTGTTGAAAAGATTGCTGGCCGCTTGCCTTTGTAACAGGTTGCTGACTGCCATTTTCAGTGAGGTTTTTCACTGTCGAAATGTTTTTCATGACTGAATTCAGGACCACTGACTTCACATAGCAACCAAGCAATCTCTGCAACACGTTGGTATTTTGGAGGTGAGTACATTGGCTCCTCTGCCAGCCTTTGTGACCTACAGTTACCCATAAAACCCTTATCTGCATAGATCCAAAAGTACAGGTTTTATAAGTCTGTGTAGGTAGAAATAGTGATTATGTGTGGGCTGTCTGGTTTTTATATATCTTAAGAATGATGATACCAAGCTTTAGAATCCTGAATCAATAGCAATAATATATTTTATACTGTCTGACTCTTGAACACCTTGTAAAGAATAATCAGACTGTACTGACTGGCTGAAATCCTATATTTAATGAAGCGTTCCACCTTAGTTGCGGTGGTGGGAGCGACACATTCAGCAGGCCGAGCGATCAGCCACAGAAATCCAACGTCTTCTGGAATGTGATATTGCTCCCCTGTGCTTTGTTCCTCTCCATTGGCCTTAAACAGGAGTGAAATATAACCTGGTGAGGTTGGAGACAACGATTAGCTGTGATCACTGTGCATTCAAGCACATAAACCGACAGCGTAACACTAGCCGCATGTTTGTTTTCTTTGCCTTTCTTGTGTCACAGAATCAAGTTTAGGACAAGTATAGGCTGCTATTAAATTCAGGGTTGATCTAACAGTGTGTGGGTGTAATTCCAGCTGTATGGGAAAAGGGCATAAGTCATTACAGCATTATATTCTTTTGCTAAGATTATATAGCTACAGCTATTATTATCTACTGGTCATACCAGACCAAGATATATAATCTGCAGAACCTCCACTGGATTGAGCATTGAATTGCTTTTCATTTCTAAAATGATTGTGTTCTTTCATAATCTTGCTTTAAGATGATGATGTAGCTTTTAATCTTAAGGGAACACATGGATTGATGTGAATGGTGTCTCTTATTCAGCTTCCTCTGTCTCGTATGAATTACTGTATGTGGGGCTAATTGCTCTACTTTCGATTTTCTGAGTTGCTGAATGTGGCATTTTAATACAGAGATGAAGATGATGTAGCTTCCTCCCCAGTATGCAATGAAACTGTGGAACTATTGACCCGTGGCTAATCTCTGTTATTGGTGTGTGTGTGTGTGTGTTTTCCTGTTATTTCTACCATCCATAAGCCTCAGTAGATATTCCATGCAGAACTGTAGAAACAGACATTACAAAATCAGTCTTGGTTGGTGCTAGTGTGTTTTGTTCTCCAGACCTCATCGCCTGTGGCACCACACTATGCCCTGTGGGTATCACTGTGGGGAGGTATACAGATAGACACCCAAAGCAATTAGAAAGGAAAGGTTACCAGGTTACAACAGAGTGTGTGTGTGTGTGTACGTCTTAACCCAAAGTAGAGATTTCAAAGAGCACCGTGCCAGAAGTGGCCTTGATCCAGCTTGATTAAAAAGCATATTGTGTAACCTTTGCCTTTCAAAGTGAAGACAGGTGTGTGTGTGTTTGGTGTTTATTAATCTCCCAGGCCTGCCTACATGTCATCCAAATATACACCCCATACTGTAGATATACAGCAGATCAGATTTACAGTATTAACTCGTCTCCATCCAATAAAATGTCAAGGCCATGACTCCATGTGAGACCGTTCAATTGAATTTCTCTGTCTGTCTTTCTAAATACTCTTATCTAACAGATTCATTGTAATGTTCTTGTTGGTAGTAAAGAAATGAAACATAGGAATCAGAATAGTAAACACAAGAGGAAGAAAATAAAGTCACAAAATCCTGTACAGTATTTCTCTTATCACCCATCCTCTCACTCTAGATCTTTCTTCTAATCTCTTCTTTACTCCACGACGGAAAGACGAGCTCCTGCATCCCTTTAACAGACTGAATTCCTTGTGTGGATTTGGTAGGTGCAAGGTCAATACAGGGATGAAACCTTTTCAATATACAAAACCACAATCTTTCCATTACCTCAAGTGTTCTAGTAGCCTAAACCTGCAGGTAGGCCACAGAATGCAAACCCTATTCACCAGTATCAAAGTACTGAGCTTTGTACGCCCAGTCATCCACGCCAGTCTCCTTCATATGGCTATAACACAGTTGAACACAGTCAAGAACAATTATATTTCTTCCGACACTTTCCTTCCAACATTTGGAAAAATACGGATAACAGCATGTTTATAAGAGATATATTTGACTATAGCTACTATTGTTAACATCAACAAGCATATGCATCTCCTGAAAAAGTATCAGTAAAAAGCTTTCACAAGGTAGCAACCATCAAAACATCTATCAGTTGTGAAGGGAATGCTTCCAAAGACATCAGAGTTCCTGCATTCCATTGGCAGAGACACTCCTTTACATTTGTATTCTGTTGTGTTGGCATTAACTTAAATTTGCATTACATTGTTTTTTGCTTTATGTTTTATTGTCATTTTGCTGACTTAAGTGTTTTGTGTTGGATAGAATCGTCCAAGCTTAAAGGCCAACATTCAATTCCTGGTGGCTGGATTGTGCATTTACTTTATATAAGGCCTGAAAGAAATTGTGAATAAAACATTGTTGGCAGCCATGAGTCTGATCCATAATTTATTGTTAAGAATGTGTGAGCAGAGAGGTCAATTTACTGTATATAGACTCTTTGAATGGGGTTGGAGATGTAGTGGAATTAAACCAATTAAATCGATCCAGTTGACAGCAAAAGCAATTACTGTAGAAAATAAAAAAGGAAATTACTGAAAAACCTTTTTTAACCTTATACCCGCTGGTGAGTGGCAGCACTGGAAGTGATTTTGCTGTGATATAGCTGCTGGAACAATAGAAAGAAGGGGGTAGGGGTATGGATGGACAAGGATTGGAGATTGGGGGGAAGGCTTTCAATTCAGCCGAGTGTGAAGGATCAGGCGAGGCGAGGAAGGAGGAGGAGAAGGAGACAGATAGACTTGATGTTGGTAGTTGAGACACAATTCCCCTGAGGAGTTTCTATGTGCTCATATATGGCGTCTAGATGGTAGATGAGGAGAAAATGGCAACGAGCTGCAAGTTGGCGAGCATTTGTCTTGGGGTAGAACTAAACATAGAACGTCTTCACACTAAATGGCTTAGCACTCTTTTCAGCAGTTTGCTAACATGTTAATTTGATACATTTCTTGGTTTTATTCCAACAGATAAAAAGTGGCTTTGAATAGTCCATCATCCAACTTATCACAAATCCTGTTTGCAATGCTCGAAAGCTTGATTTCTGTTTGACCACTAGACATCATTAACAGTTGCTTCAAGATATGTTGCACCTTGTCGTGCCTTTATACCTTAACAATACAACAACAGTGAATAGAATCAGAACTATAGGACTTAACTTTATTTTACTTACTTGAGGCTTGCTTGAAATAGCCGAGGCTTGCCTTTAGATTTGATTTGACATATTTGACTTGAAATGACTTGAAACAGACTTGAGACCTGATTGGAATTTTGTCAACTGACTCCAGACTTGACGTTAGACTTGCTTTAGTAGACTAAAAGACAACCCAGAATAGTCTCAGATGATTTGAGGACTTCTTTTGAAAAATTTGACTAGAGTTGGACTTAGCTGGTCAGATTTAACTTAAGCTTGTTTTTAATTACTAAAAACTTGGTAGACTTGATTTGGATTTGCCTTCAAGTACTTAAGATTTGTTCGGGAAGACTTGCACTTGTTTGTATTGACTTGAGACTTTCTCTGACAGATGTGAGACTTGTCTTGGGCTTGACTCAAATGACTTGAGACTTGCTCTGAAAAGGTAGATACTTGCTCTGAATGACTTGTGGCTTAACTTTAGACTTGCTTTGACAGACTTGGGTTTGCTCCTAGACCCTAGAAGTGACATCATTTTTTTCACTTCCACTTTTGTTGATGGATTACCAACCAAATCAATGTTGTCCACTGTCCTCTGACCTTGGGGGTCTCATGGGGACAAGGCTCCAGCTGATCTTGACCCCTGGGCAAATCTAAAATGTTAAATGTAAATGCATGTGCAAGCACACGTTGGTAATCACTGTTGATCAGCATATGTTCTAGTGCTGTTTGTTAACTAACACTGATCAGAATACTATTTAGTTTGGCTGCAGCTGGACAGAACCCCTGGAGCTGAAGGAGGTGATCTACCCTGAAATGTGGTTTGTACAATCATTTCATTTTTTGCGGTTAAAGTCAGCAGTGTTACAGAAACAAAAGAGTCTCTCAGCTTACCTCGACACATCGATGATCTCGGTGATAGGGACTGTCACTGCTGCTGTTCAGCAGCTTTGTACAGTGTCAAGTAACACATCTGACACACAATCCTCAGCGCTGTGATGACACACCTTCAGTCATTTCACCTCCTGCTCTGTGAATACACCAATAGACCACCTGCAGCAGAGACGGAAGCAAAATGCAGAAAACTTTTTTATCCCAGTGGGCTCAGAAGGGTTGACATTAATAAAACCTGTCAGATTCATTGCAGCCAATCAGAATAATATCCCAGAATGCCTCAGTCTATACATATGGCAGGCTGCTAACCTACCATCTGTGCTCTCTTTACAGACGGAAAGAGGCTTGAATCTTCCATTTCTCAACTGACCTAACTGAGGTTTGACTGACAGCAAGAGCAGCTGGGTGCAAATTTGTGGGCATTATTGGGCACTAGCAGAACTAGCACTATCTGTAGCGAGCTAATCTGTTAGCACGGTTATCACCGACCACTTTTGTTGTTTTAAATGTGGTTTTCTAACCACACCTAGAAAAGGAATGGAATGTCATATTTTCTAGGCGTGCTACTAGTCTTGTTTCTACCACAATTGTGGGTTCCACATGGGTACTACATACTGGACGGAAAACCCCAGAAATAATTGAGTGAGTTCTGCTCACTACAGTTTAGTGAGTTTAATTGCAGGTTGACTCGAAAAAGCCTGCACTGCAGTTTGAATTAGGGAAACAATGAATGCTTGGAAGTGAGAAAATATGTATAATTCATAGTTAAGGGACTAAAACTTCCAAAAACACTGATCTGAACATTTAGGTCCAATGTATTGACATTCTTTAGCTCAGGCTCCATGAATAAAGACTCTCGGGAATAGAGAATCAAAGAGAGTAAAGAGGTTATTACCCAGCAGCCCTCTAGTGTTGTAGAGCTACATGATGGTAACCACTCACACCAAATCAGCCCATGAGCGTGCTTGCGGATACTAGTGTTTGACCTGAGCCTCACTACAGACTGCAGGTATGGAGACCACACATACCCCCCCCACCCTGCATCAAAAGACTTTCATTTTGTGGCTCTGACCTCCCAACAGCTCACCTCCCCTCAGACTTCCTGATTGAAGATTGACCTTTCTGTGGAGGCTCAGGGGTTCACTGGGGATTTGCTGAGATTTGCTGTGGTGTGAGATTCAGTTTTTTTATTGGACTGGAGGACTGGGTGGATATGTTAGGAGGCCTTTAAAGGGCCCGTCTGTTTTGTTCTGTGTCGATAGTACCCTGGTCCCAGTGGTGTTGCTCTTCATTTTCTGTTCTGTTGCAGTGTTGTTAACTGATTCAGAAACCTCAGGCTTCTGACTGCAGAAGACTTTAGTTGCTTTTTAGCTGTGTGTGCCAGGTGTGTACTTGTGCGTCTCTTTACCCACCAAGTCTAGACGGGACATTCAAAGGCTTCGTCCTGTTGGCCCGGGGCTGAAAGCTCAGGTGCAGAGATAAGCAACCAAGGTGGGTATCGAATATGTTGATACAAATGGAAGGTATTCCTATCATACTTTGACTTTAGACTAGATATTTAGACTGGATATTGAAGCTGTCTCTCAAATCCTGGAGTCTTGATGGATCTGTTCACCTGAGCTTGTTTTGGTTTCTTGATTTTATCCTGGAGACAATTATGAATCCATTTTTGTTTGTCAGTCACATTTCAAACATGCTCAAACAGATTTAGCCTCTCTACAATGGTAAGGCTTTTCAAAGATGGGGTGTCTTTGAATTTTGTCCTCGAGCCAACCCAACCCAATTAGCTTTAAGTTTCCATCCAACATAACACTAAAAATGTCAATGCTTTCAATGCCAAGATCATTGAAAATGCTATTTTAAGAGAAACAAATGTAATATGGTGCAGTAGGGTTGGGTTCCAATTGCCAAAATACATCAAAAATACATCAGCAGTAGCCAATCAAATGATCTGTAACTAATAAACGTTTGTAATCTCGGTTAATGTGTATTCAGCCTACAGATTACATGTTTTTATTATATATTATATAAGTGAAGTTGTAGTTTTAGGGCCTTTAGTTACTTTAGGCAACCTAAAATGCTAAAATGCGAATCACTACTGTCAGTATGGACATTTTGCCTTGATAGTGAGCAATTTGGGGATGCATAAAAGCGATACATAAAAACAAATATAAGCATATTCTTATTGTATTAATAAAAACTTTCTGGCAGCTCTACATTTTTACAAAGGTTATTGCTATTGCATATTTTTATATTTGCATAATCTCAGGGTCAATGCATTACAACATGGGTGATCCATGCATGTCGCTTAATGTCCTCAATATTACGTGGCTGATAAATAAATTTAATTTGCAAATATTGTGTTTTTTTTTTTATTCCTCTTTGTCCTTCAGTTTATTTTGTACATATTTTTTTATTTCTGGCATTTGCTTCTCTGTCGATTGGACTTGGTGACGTATTTGTGAACGATTGGTCCAGAAGTGTTTTCTTTGGTTTCTGTCTTTGGCTTTGTGTTTTTTTTTTTTCTCTTAATCTTTCGATTAATCCGTCAGACTCACATCGCCGGCCTCCTCCTCTCACACTTACTGTTTTTTCAACATCCCTCTCTACACTTTCTTGTGTTTTTCGCCTCCCTCCTCCCCAAGCGGTCCATCTGTGTGTTTGGAGGCATGAAGCCATGAAGCCGTAATGACAGTCTAGCCCACAGTGGTTGGGCTAATCCAGTTAGCTTAGCTCTGTAGTGGGGCCCATTCAGCGTGCCTCACCGCCAACATAATCTTTTGTTTATGCTAATCCCATTGGCACAGCCTCGCCACACGCTACACACATAAAGGCATCCATACAGATGCACCTCAATATTATTTTTCCGCTTCACATTCAGATGAAGAGTCACACACAGAGAGACAGGACATCCTGCTAAATCTGCTGCTCTAGAGTAAACACTGAATCCCCCCTCTGGATTAGGAATGCTTGAGTGACACCTCTTGCTGTGTAACATGATAAAGCAGTAGTGTGACAGGAGATGAGTTATATCTAAAAAACTGAGCTTTAGTTTGATTTTCTTATCATTTTTGAACACACCCTGTCAGTCAGCCATCAGTGGATGTCGGTGGTGTTCTCTGCATGTTTTCAATGGCACATTTACTCTTGTCTTGTCAATCGTCACGCTGGTGTTGAGCCAAGGTTTGCCTTGGTCAGGGCTGAAAATTGGACTCCGAGTATGCTCACCAAAATTAATTTACCATTTGGACGATTTCTTTGCCATGAATTAAGCTTGTCATTAGTGTTCACTGGCAGGTGATACACAAATTGTTAATCCATGGATCAGCCAACAGTTGTGGGATGTAATGTCTGTAATGAAAATGAGCATCAAGTCTGATAATTGTTCATTTTATCCACAGTTGTTTGTCATAGTAGAAGGAAACCAACACAACATTGTTCTTGAATCTGAATTTCTGCAACATAAGCCAAAGCACCCTGCAGAGTGACATGAATCTACATGAATCGTAGATCAGTTGTAGTTCCATACAGTGTAGATTAAGACTTATATCACGATAAGTTAAAGCACATCATTTCCTGAAGAAATTCAATGACAGATCCCCTTGAAGAAGCCATTCCTTCTGGTCTGCCCTGGCCCTAAACATGTTGTTAACCATACAGACTGTATGAAACTAATAGCTGAGCAGTCCCTGAGGCCTTTATGGCAGAACATGCTTTTCCACTCACTGAATGGGAAGGAGACCTCGATTAGAGCCCTGGGGAGCACCACAGTGCCTGTCTTGTGATCAGTATTTAGTTAACATCCCAGTGTTTACTCAGGGGTAGGCATGGCCTAAGATAGAGACACAGGGTTACATAGGAGGAGCAATGGACACACTAGCAACTTGGGTTAGATTTTCATAGCTCTGGCTGGTTTGACAGGTTTTCTTTCTTTCCATATTTGAGCTATGTTTGCCACATTCTGAGATTTCTGTCATTGGATGGATCATATGGATGCAGCAGTTTTGCTCAGATTAAAGCTGTACTAAAGTTGTGTAAAGTACTTTCAAGCACTTAAATTTGAAGGGTTTTAAAGGTTAGTTTGGATTGATTGAAGTGGTGTTGTATGAAGTACTTATCCCCAGAAGACGCAACAAAAACTAAAGCCTTATATCACTCTCTACAAAGCCACCATACTCACTTCACAAAAATATTTTACATCTTTTTACCTCACAGAAAAAGCACTCTGAGTTCTGTGAGATAAAATGACTGTTTTTGCCAAGGAAATATGGTAGCTTTGAAGAGAGTATAGATCGATAGAATCACTTCAGTTTCTCTTTGGAAGTGTCTGTCTGACAGCAAGGTAAAGCAATGAAAATATTCTAAACATAGCATACACTTAAATTGACATTTTTAGGTAGCTAAAATACAGTTCTCCGAACTGGAAGCATGCTCACCCCCCGTCTGTTGTAGGCAAAACAGTCAAAAAGAACAGCTATCTGGGTCTAAACACGCAGCTTTGACCTGAGCTCATTCAGTCCATCAGTAGAAAATATTTGACACACCATAATCTTGGCAGCAGTAGCATGTGCTTGTGTTTGGAGTCCTGTTGTTGGGTGTTTGGTTCACATTCCAGAGTTTGTGGATGTCACAGGGTGAAATTCAGAGGAAGCGCCTGGCCAAAGATGAATTAAAGGCCATTTTCAAATGACAAGGCCCGTCATACATGTGAGAGCAGCTCTGGAGACATGACAGCTCACTGAGCAGCAAGAGCGAAAGGCAAAAAGGCCAGCCTATTCATCGGCACAGAAAGATCGCCTTGTTACGCAAGACCTTCCACTGCACCTCGTGTTCTTCCACCCCATGCTTCTCAGAAGTGACACAGAAAGAAAAGAAAGACAAGGCCATGCTGTTATCTGTATCTTGGAGACCTCTGTTGATGTTTTGGTCAGTGCCTGTGTTCAAGTGAAGGAACGGGATGAGAATTGAATCAAATACAATAGAGGGGTCAGAGGATAAGAGGTCTGGTGTGGAGTCTTCTCCACAGCCGGAGGTTACAGACAGTGTAATTGCTCAGACTGACACAGTCAATTAGAGGCACGGCTTATTTTCCACATTAACTCTCTGATTTATATTCCAAGCTAGCCTCTCCAATGCTGCTTCATTAATGTATATTACACTAGTGGGAGTTTTAACTTCTAATCCAATTGACTCTTTAAATTTCAGCCTTTATTAACTGTGGATTCACCAGGGAGATTCCCTGTGAAAGGACAGTCAGTATATTTTAGATTTTATGGAATATTTTGAGCAAAGAAAACTAATCTCTTTTTGCAAGTACATAAAATATATGATGATCTTAACGCAAAGAATAATTTGACTTCAGCAAGCCAAAATTATTTCTGTGCTCATTGCCCGTGTCTTCAGGTGAAGACTCTAGTATGAAGGCCTAAACATGAACATATATTCATCTCTTAAATCACTCGACAACAATGCTTCAACTCATTGTTAAACACTGTACATTCAAAGTGAATAAAATGTTTTTACATGTCTCTGTATCTACATAATTTCAGATATATATTCAGATATATCTGACTTCAAACTGCATATAACTCAGTATTATCTATAACAACTCATGGAGGCACACTCACTGACAGTATAAAGAATGGACAGCGTATGCGTGACATCATCCACAGGTTTCTGAGGACTCATTTTGAAGCTCAGAATGTGGAGGCTCTCTCACCTCCTGGCTAATCTAAAAAAAACATGGATCATCTGTGGCATTTGTAACGACACCCACCTGTCAATCAAAGCAGCCACGCTGTTAATTCTGTATGATTTAAGTCTTAATATAATCTGAACAGGTGAGTTGTATAAAAATTCACCCTCAGTACAGTTGTCATGAACGGGGAAATTAGCTATAGAGACCAAAACTGCTTTTTGTACCAGGCTGTAAACATGTTTATTTCTGCTGTGAAGTTGGACATTTTAACATGGGGACTTATGGAGAGTGACAGCCAGCCTCAAGTGGCTGCTCAAGGAACAGCAGTTAATGGCACTTCTTCATTGGCTTCACTTCCCAGACACGGAGGTTTCCACATGGGAACACTTCCTCTTCTGTTTTCTTTAAAATCTTTTTCTTTTTCATTTGACAAACTCAATTTTCGTGATATCTATAATTCTTTGTCTTTAACACTTAAATAATAAATTGCATTTCAGAGAATATCCACCGCATTGTTACAGTTTCTATCCAAACAAATGGTTTAACATGCAAAAACATGAAGCCAACACATGGATCATAGCAAAAACACAAATAAAGGTGCTGAGCACAGAACAGATTTTTGTTCGTTAATGTATTTTATTTGCATAATTTGTGCATGTAGTTTCTTTTTACCGTGCTCAAAATGACCCATGGCTCGCTCATAATTCAAATACAAATTTAACCCCATATGCATTTTATTTCTAGAGGACTGCTGAAGCAGACGCGGTGTGTTTCTCATTTCCATTTTATGACCGGTTGCACTAACAGAGGTTTACCCTCAAAGACAGCTGATTGCTCCATGCGTACATAAATCAACCTTTATCTGAATAACACTCTGTACAGGATCTGTTGCAGCGTCAACTTTTAAATCAAGGCTTCGTTCTGCGCCCGTGTAATAATTCACAAAGGGTTGGCAGGTAATAGCCAATGGGAATTGGATACAGAAGTAATCTCATTGGTTGTTATCCCCTGGTTCTTTTTCTACCCACTGAAGCCCCATCAAGTCACCGTTGACCCCTCGTCCTATCAAATGCATCGTATTTACCTTGGTTTGACACACACACACACACACACATGCACACCTGCCTCATGCATCCTTCACCTGCCACCAGTGTCAGGTAGTTTTACCCCTTGCAGTGCCGCCTCAGTCCGTCATGAGATGCTAATCCTCACAGCACAGCACATGGAAATGTGTCTTCATGTGTAATGAGCCCGTGTTTCTCTGCTCTGCATCCCCTCCAGCAGCCTCCACCCCCACCTCTAGTGTCCTGAGGCTGCGGTGAATAATCGCCATCCCACCCCCCTCCACCCCCCCCTTAGCTCCTTCTCCACCTCCCCCCTTAGCCTCCATCCATTATTCAATACCCCATGGAGGGGAGAGTGTGTATGTGTGCGCATAAATGTACCTGAGCATCACCTTCCCGTGTGTTATGTTTTATCTGTTTTCATGTAAATGTGTGTGTGCATACAGGATTTGTGTGTGTCTGAGCATGTGTAGAGAATGTGGTGGGGCCAAATGTCAGCCTCCGTCTACAGACCCTTTCTATATTTACAGTAAACATCAGTTTGCGGACAGTTTTGGACATTTCTTGTGTGACCTCTTCAGATTGTGTGACATGAGGAGAACCTGAGGCGTGTAAATGTTTGCAGTGACGCTGCTTCAGCTGTGGCGGCACCTGCTGACAGAGACGTCTTACTACATTAATCCTATAGAGCGCAGACACCGGGGGGTGGAGATTATGAATGGGATATACAGAGGACAAAAAGATCCATACAGTGATATTTTGGAAAGTATTAATATCTCATATATGATGTGTTTACATGGGTTAGGCACCTTTCCTCCTCCTTGACAGTCTTTGAGTAGATTTGATTTGTGTGCATATTTCTTATAGTGAACATTCTTCTTTAGCGCTAGGTGCGATGCTAATTAGTTTCAATGTTTTGATCAGTGTCTTTAACTACTTAAGTAGCATGTGTGTTGTATAGTTGTGTCAGTGATGAAGGCCAGGCAGCTGAAAACATGTCCTCAGTGAATAAAGTGACTTCTCTTTATTCAGTATGACTCTGTTCTGATATAATTAGTCAACATATTAATAACACGTTAAGGAAATCTTTCAGAGTGTGGTTAAAATCTGCATGTAAGTATACAAAGAAAAATGGAGGTTTTCAAAATAAAAGATTTTTAAAGACATAACGCTGACGTTCTGTTAAAGTTTTCTGGTGAGCGCGTTCAGTTTTACTCACATCAAATGTGAAGGTCGACTTCATCTCTGCAGCCCACAGAGACACAGAGGACGATGAAGCTGATTCATGGAACGGTTAACACAATTATCTTCATCAGGGGCACAGTGCACCGTTACATAACAGAAATCCACTGCATCCATGTTTCTCTCTGTTCCAGCCATCTGTCAGGATGATAAAGCATTTTAAATAGGCAAAATATGTTAAACTTGTATGTTCCAATATAGAACAGAATGAACACAGACTGGGCGTGGAGACACAGAGCGATTGCATGCATGAAACATTTTTTTTCTAATACTCCAGCAACCAGAAACCACAATGACATTAATAGATAATTCAATTTGAAAAAGTTCAGAGTTATTAGAGGGACTATTTTTGTTTTCATTTGTTAAATCTGAATCTGTAAACTTCATGATCATAATTTCCTGCTCCATCAGGAATAGTAGCGATGACATAACCGTGAATCTTGAAACTAAGCAGCAGCTGCAAGCGTAGCGTGTGATGTATGCATATATACAAACACACACTGACCTATGCATGCGTCCATACTCACACACGGTACAGGAGATGACGGATGAGAGTGTGGAATTAGCCAGATGTTCCCTCTGAAGCAGGGATGTACTGTCTGCAAGATTTTCATCCTTTTATGAGCAGAGCAACATTTTGCTGATCCAAGCTGCACACTGAAATATTGTATCATCTTTTATCGTCAAACTTCTGAGAGGAAGCAATGGTGTGATGAAGTGACCTTACTTTTCTTATTCCATTGTTTTTTCTTCACAATCCATGGATCCACCATCACATTAGACGACATATCTTTTGCAAATCATAAACATTTCCGCCTCAGTGTATCTATCGGATGCAGCCATAAGCAGATGATACAACAAGCCTGATAAAGCTCATAAATCCTCTGAAGCATGGCGGCTGCTTTTTGATCAGCACTGATCATCTCCTGAAGTCTGCAAGCTTCCACACTCAGCTCTCACTGTACTCCAGTTTAACACTGCAACACTGATCTAAAACAGACAGGTACACATCCTTGATTTGACTCTCTGGCACAAATCAACAACAAAAAAAGGGGTCCTACAATTCCCATAATGCAACTGAATAGTGTTTTTCATTAGACCCTTCCTGCTTGGTAAACACTCCTGTCTTCACAGTTCATTCAAAGTTCATGCCCCAATTTTGCCGTGCGGGCTTTCTTGACCCTGATGACATCACTATGACATCACAAGGGTTATTTTCTCCATTTTTATAAACACTAGAAAAACTTTTTCACATCTATAAAATTCAGTACATTGCTGCACTGTTTAGACACTTCATAACAGATGCATTTACACTCTCAGAAGTCAGAACTCGGACAGTAAACGCAGTAGTAGTAGAAAAAGTGCTGACGTCAGGCAGATTTGTGTTCATGCCAGCCAGCGTCTTGTTGTTTGGTCTGTTAACCAATCAGATGTGAGTAATGTGTCATTTTCACACTGATTAAATCAAATCTTAATAAATAAAAATCAAATCTTCAAGAGTTATTTCTTCTTCTTTTCACCTGCTGCTGGCAGTTGTGACTCTTTAAGGTGGGCCAAAATGGACATAATGGTGTAAGTGTGTGTGTGTGTGTGTGTGTGTGTGTGTGTGTGTGTGTGTGTGTGTGTGTGAGCATGTGTGTGTGGACTAAGTGACAAAGCAGCAGGTTGTATTTCCCCAGGTGTGTGTGTGTGTGTGTGTGTGTGTGTGTGTGCACTCTGGCTCATCCACCCTCCATTGTCTCTTTATTGCACCATTCTGATTCTGGGTCAGTAGAAAAGACTCCTCTATTTCTGTCCACATAATCCCCTCTAAGAATGCACACACCCCTCAGCGTGCACACATCCGTGTGTGTGTGTGTGTGTGTGTGTGTGTGTGTGTGTGTGTGTGTGTGTGTCGGCCACAGTGTGTTAATACCTCCTGCACGTTACACACTAATCCACTCACAGTCGACAAGACTGTCCTGCACTTGCACCCCCCCCCCTCCCCGTCTTCCTCACACACACGTTACGCGTGCTTCCATCTTGGTTTAGACGCTCCGGGTCATACACACATTGGATATTTTCACCCCGGGGTGTTTTGGCCTCTTTGGGAGCACCCATGAGCACAGGGATGGTGGTAGGAGCAACAGGCCAGGTAAGCTTTGATTGGCAGCTCAGCCTCATGTATCAACAACTGGATTCATAGATCTGATCTGAGCTCTGTGTGCTTACTTTGCTGTCACGTCATGAGACTGCACTGCAACTGAACCAAAGCATTTTTAACTTTGAAGTTATGAATTTGATGACCTGGATATCAGTTTGAATACAAAAGATGTCTTATTTGACTAAATCAGTGACTCACTGCACACTGTACATCAGTGATCTGAATTCAGTTTGGTGTAAATTCAAATCGGTTTTGACTTTGGTTTGTCTGATATCAGACAGAACTGTCAACTTGTTACACTCAATTTCCACAATCTATCTATCTGTCAATCACAAGACTTATTTATGAATCAAGTGTAAAATTTGATGTAAATCTCACAAATTTGGTGTGAAACTATTTAGATTTTTACGTAAAATTGTCATCAAGCAAATGTGAACCTAGTGCGAAATGTGGAGTCCAAAAACCTTGAAATTGGTGAGAATTTAATGTGAAATTTGGTGTAAAATAAATGTGTTCATGCAGTTTTGTTGTAAAATATGAAAAAGACATTTAAAAACAATTCATTTCAGTTTTGGTGTGAATAGAATTTAATCTGGTTTCATTTAGATGAAAGATAAATCAGGATTTGGTGTCAGTTTTGGTGTAAACCCAATTCAGCATGATTTAATGTAAAACCAGCTGGTTTGGTTGCTTTCATTTGGTTTGCTTCATGTTTCCTCACATCTTTTCACCGTCTCTCACTAAAGTTCATGCTTACATGAAGTCTCCTCCTGAGGTTTCCAGTCTTTTTGTCAGCAGCTCTCCGTGTGGCTCGTCCTCGCGTTAATTAAACCCGTCACTTTGGACTGTTTTGACTGCTCGCTGTGGTTTCTCCGCTCTCCCTCAGAGGGAACCCGCTCTGTACTTCCTGGGTTTTGAACCCCCTAATCCTCCCATAACCGGGATTCCCTGCTCCATCTTTTCAACACCGGATTAAAATCTGAGACACTCATTAGCCAAACAAAAGCTATAAGGCTAGCTAAGCAGGTCTTTGCATCAGTGTGCAACCCTTGACTCAAAGTGGTGCTCATAAGACACCATAAGCCCGATATGACTGCACAGTGAATGTTCTAATCCAAACAGACATTTGCAAAATATTCCAAGTCTGTCACATGATACTGAATAACAAGTAAGCTTCTGATGATACAGTTCATAGTCAGTTCTGGGTTGCCTCCATGTATATCAGGCCTGCAGCACTCACCATTGTACAGCCCTGTTTGTTCCATGGCGCTGAAAATGTATGAAACAACAGTTATATTTTTATATATCTTTTTTACTTTTTTTACTTCTTTACTAAGACAAACTTAGTAAAGACGCCTCCCTCCTCCATCCGCTATTGGCTGCATTCTGGGAAATGTAGGCTCTAGGATCTATCTTCTGACACTTTCAGCTTAAATAGCACGTTACTGGTTAGTGTCAATTGTTTTTCTTCAGTTGTAGTACAGGCTGATGGAAGTCAGAATGTGCATTGTTCATAGTGCCTCTGTTGCATTGAGTAAGAACACTCCACCTATGGGCAGCTGTGTATAACCACGTGTTCATGTATGTGTGTGTTTTTGTGTAGTGGGCTGTTCTCCATTCAACTTTTACTATTTGCACACAGCCAAATTAGAGCAGAAACTGGGACGTGCTAAAGATTTGTGTGTGTGTGTGTGTGTGTGTGTGTGTGTGTGTGTGTAAAGATGAATAATGCGTGAAGCAGCGAGGAAAGCAGCGATGGATGATGTCATCAAGGCCTCGGGGGAATTCTGGTACAGCTCATTTGGCTCGGTCAGGCGGGGCGACGCTGAATCGACTCCCCCTACCACGCCCTCTCTCTCTCTCTCTCTCTCTCTCTCTCTCTCTCTCTCTCTCTCTCTCTGTATTGCTCCCTCGCTCTTTTGTGTCCTCCATCAGTAGAGATCGGGACACTTGATTCAATTCATGACATCTGACATTCTCTGTAACACACACACAAATACACCCTCTCATATTTCAGTGTGTGTGTCAGTATGTGAGCTCATTAGGTGAGAAAAGATCGTACTAATGAAACCCAAGGGACACACACACACACACACACACACACACACACAGTCATCCCATGGAGAGCCTTTTCTCTATCTTCCTTTGCTCCACTGTCGCCGTTGACTACGCCCCACACCCTTGTTGCTAGGCAATGAGCGATGGAAAGCAGGCTCTGTGTAAGGAGTGCTACTATGAGGCTGTGCTTAGTTTGAGACCCATCATGATGACACTGGTTATAAGCGGTCCATGATAGTGCTAGTCTAACAAAAGAACATGAACATGTGCCAGTTTAAACTGTCACTTAGCTCCTTTGTTAGCGACCTGTAGGCTAATTAATGAACTAATAACGGGACATTAAAGATGTGTCTTTTAATGTTTTAAAACATTAAAAGCTGCACTAATCACTGTTTGTTTACATCAATAATGAGTCAAATGAATGTGAAATGTAAAAACTCTACAGAGCTTTTTAAGCTCCTTTTAGCTCCTTGTTTTGTTTTGTGTTTTACAGCCCACAACTTGTGTGCTGTGGTTCACTTCCAGCTGTTTGCAGCTGTATATTTCCAGTCCAACCCCACACAGCAGACAGACAGACACAGAAATCAGCTAAAGGAGCTGGTGGAGCACAAAGCCGAGCCAAAAGAGGAATGAACAGATAATGAATGCTAATGTTACTCTGTGTCTGCTGGACCTGTAGAAAGGCTATTTTTTGCTAGTCAACATTAGCCATTACATATCAACTGGTGTTAATATGCCAATGCTTTGTTTACAGCTTGTTATTATTGTACATAAACACTGTGTATGCAGCTCAAATGTATTTTGTGGGTTTATTTCTTAATTGGAAATATGAGTTCAAATCTGCTTGTGCTTTGAATTTTACTCTGTGCCTCTCTTTTTGTGCTCGCTGGTTCTTTGGTTTAAGCTCTGACTTGAATGACCTATCCTAGACACTGTATACGTCAGGTGACCTCTGGATTTCTTCCAGAAGAAGGCAGCATGCAGAAACATTGATCTTTAAAACTTTTGACAAGACATTTCTCTTCAATCCTTCTATTGGTTAAGGGCAGCTTGCCTGAAAGGCAAAACTCTGGTTTACACTGGGAACACTTGTAATGTTGAACGCAGCAGCTGCAACCTCGCCATTATCATCGTTTGCGTCAACAACACAAGAGGGGATCGTTTTGTCATATAACCGCTGACACATGAATTGATATCACAGCTCCTGCCGTTAGAGCTGAAACATGATCGCTGGTCAGATTGAGCTCGATTTGTCCCTCGGGTTCCATCAGCGCGCTGGGAGAACCCAGAGCTGCTAAACAGCTAAATTGCTCCATTGTTGCATGTTGACGCTATCTGGCTGGCAGTACACTGACACACGTTAGAGCTCAATCTGAGCAGCAGTGCAGTCATTTGGTGATAAATTAAAGACCCTCCCCCTCAGGGCCTCTGAACATGAACAAGACCCCACATATGCATACAAAATAAACACACACACACACACACACGCACACTAAAGGGTTTGTAGCGCCCCATGCTAGCATGTCAGAGGTGAGGGATTGTGTTTGAATGGACACAATGGGAACAGATAACACTCCTCATGTGACACATGTGTGTAATCACTTTAAAATGAACATTTTGACAGAGACACAGCTCTACAATAATGAATGTGTTAATGATGGTGTGTGTTAGAGAGGCTAAGGCGTGGCCGAGTTAGCGGTGCCTCTTTGTCTACTCTGCACCCGAGGGACCCCACCCCAATAGGACACCCATGTATTGGAAATGGAAAGGAAGCCCCTGTGGGTGTTTGGGGGGTATGTTTGTGTTGTGTGTGTGGCGTCTCTCTGTCTGATGAGTGAGTTCATCTGAGGTGTGAAGACGAGTAAACACCTCGAGGTGTAAACATTACATCATGGTGATTTTAGTGCAGCTGGAAAAAGAAGAAAATAAAGTCGAGGTGAAGAAAACGTCTGAATTTTTTATCCTGAAACTCGAAGCTGTCCTGAGAAGACAAATGGTTTTATCCTTCATGATTCTATTGTCCACTGTGTTGTCGATTCTGCAGAAAACAGTCATCCACTGACTCCTTTGACTTTTCCCAGTGGATGCTGTTCGTGGTTTTGGTCTGATGTTTATTCAGTGGCAATGTTCCAGTGGAGGATCCTTGGGTGTTGAGATGTTTGTGGTATCTGACCAAGGTCCAAGTTTAAGCCATTGTAGCTGTTTCTCGAGGCGTTCAGAGTCCATTATATAAACTGCAGTAAAACTCTGTTTCGATGCCAATTTTCAAGAGCAATAACGATCGACATTTTTCTGCTGAGCATGCAGTTGTTAAACAGTAATCTGGAACGCTGACATCTGGGCCGTACATTATTGCTTAAAGCAGCAGTACTGTTGTGAAATTGCATGTTTTACCATCGCTGCCATATAGTTTATTGTTTCAGGATTTGTTCATCAGCTGATAATAACCACATCTTTTTGTCTTTCTCTTCTTCTAGGTAAGTTCACATGGACGGGGGGAGACTCTGAGGCCGGGGCCGTGTTAGCTGCACCTGCTCCTGATTGTTGTATTGATTGTAACACTTGGATGAAGCACATCTTCAGCTGAGTATAGTAAAACCTGTGTGTTTGTGTGTGTGTGTGTGTGTGTGTGTGTGTGTGTGTGTGTGTGTGTGTGTGTGTCTGTGTGATGGAGTCAACCAGATGGCCCCCTGGAGCTAATCCACTACTGCTGTCATCATATACACACAAATCGTGTTTATTCTCACATAAGCAGTGATCACAATTATGTGTCACACCAGTTCTGATCCACACTGCACGATTTATGTTCAAAGTGGCCAATGAAACACGGTCAGAACACAGAACTGAAGAAGTTTCTGTGCTCTGGGTATTTCAAATCTTTTAAAAAACTGCAACACAAACACATTTTCTCCTCTTCTTTCCTGCCTCTCTCACTCCATCCCGCTCTGAACCAATTACCTGAGCTAACTACCCCTGAGCCCACAAGACTCAGAGGTCACGGCTCTGCCGGGCCTGTACTCCTCAGGCCGCAGAGAGTATTTGCATACTGTGTAGGCTGTAAGCCCCTGGTATTGAGGATCGCCAGGAAGGTAGAAGCAGCTGGAGGTCCTGTAATCTCTGAGACCCTCAGCCAATTACGGATATAATACACACCGACTCTGTTAGGGACGATCTGGGTGAGATTAGTAACCAGGCAGACTTACCACAGGCACCTGCTTTCCTGTTTCTATTGTACGGCTTGCACTGACGAAGCACAAAACACACAAACAGTTTGTTTGATTGGAAATCTGTTTGTGAGCTTTCAATCGATACAATGGTTGACACCATCACATTGGTGCAACAGGTTAAGCTTCACTTTTTAGGCAGACCCCGTTGTGAATCAGTTTTACTGCCACAGTTTGTCCATAGAGTTACTCTCAACATGTTCTCACTTTCTCATCTGTGTTTCTACTGACGTTATGTTAATGTGGAAAACACAGTGAGATGCAAAGCCGGGCGAAATTCTCTGTTGCTTGGCGTAAACACCCTCAAACAGCCGCTCTGCATACTAACTGTTACAGACTCATCTATTCTCTGTTTTCACACCCCGGGACACGAAAAAACATTTACATGTTCTCATATAATGAAGGTGCACTCATTTGTGGTGGGAGGAAGCGATGATGAATCAGTAATGTTGAGGAGACAGCTCGAATATAGAAGCCTCTGGAGAAATGTATTGATGCAACGTTTTGACCTTCAGAGTCTTTATCAAGCGAAGATATATGTATACAGGCTTTTTATGTCGTGGGTAAAATATGTGTTGACTGTGGGGACAGCATTTCCGACTGTCTTCCAACTTACACCCAAAGAAGTCCAAAGAAAGGTCTGAAGAGACGCCCTCAGTAAAGGGAACCTATGACTGGCTGCATTTCTGCTGCACAAAATTCTTTTTTCTCAAATGTTTTATTCTTTGTTGAGAAACATCATCAACTCTTACATCTTTGGCCTGCTGAAAATTCATGTCCTCTACTGTCCAAGTCAATCAATTTCATGGCCGGCTTGTTTAAAAATCTGTTTTTAAAGTGTTTTTTGGGGATGATGGGTGATATGATGATGATATGTAGGCAGAGTCATATCTTCAGTCAGGTGCTTTTGTCCAGCACCTGTACCCATCTGGGTTTGGATCCACCTTATTTTTTTTTATCAGTTGTAATGTTGCTTCAGGCCATGAGGTGGCAGCATTGGCATTAAAAAGCAAAAGGGGTGAGGCCTCGGAAAAGATAAACATTGCAGTCGACGTCTTTATGGAGTGTTATCAGAAGACTGTCTCTATCATAGACTGTGATGATATTTGGTGCTGTAAAGCACTGCGGTGTACTTCCTGTGTGAATATTCATGTGAATAGATGATTGTTGTTTCTTTAAGGTGCCTCGTGTCTAATCTGAGACACTGGTGCTGATAATACCAGTGAATGCATCACTGCTGCATTCCTCTACAGTGCTTCTTGACCAAGAATGTTTAGCATTAGAAGTGCTGGGTGATGTCACTGCTTTGGAATCCTTTGCTGCCCTTCAGTGGTGTTTAAAATCACATAGTAGTTTCAGCACCATGGACAGGGATTGTAGGTCCTCGCTCATAGTCTGCCTTCTGGAATAAGATACGAAGTGTTGGAGAAGTGTTAGCTGATGCTAATATGCATGAATATGCTCAAAAAGCTGTAATATACATGTAAATCAATGCATAGCATGTGTAGATATCGTGTCTTTGCTGCAGTCAGGTAGTTTTCACCATTTACATGACTTCAAGCTAAAACACTGTAAACATACGAACGTGACAAAAATGATTTTTTCTGTGTGTATTTATGTGTGTGTGTGTGTGTTTGTGTGTGTTTGCTCTGGAGCTGTGAAATCTCCCAGTCTCTGAGGCAGAGTGTACCATCACACACTTCTTAACAGGGGAGGTTAAAGTAGATTCCAGGTTTGTCCCCCCCTCTGACTCCGGGAGAAGTGGTACCTCCCTCACTCTCTTTTTCCAAAGGACACTGTGATGCTGATGCTTCCGCGTCCCGTATCCCCTCCCACATATTGTCTCCTCCTCCCTCCTACCTACTCCCTCACTCCCTCACCCCGTTATCTATAATCCCCACACATCACAACCCCGACACCCCCCACCCCCTCCCCTTCTGGTACATGATGAGCGGGGAAGTCGTGTATTTAGAGAGTCCAGATCAGAGGCTTCCCAGGTTTCCATTGCATCTGCTGCTACTGCAGCCTGAGCAGTAAAAGGGAGGGGAGGAGCTCTCAGTCTCTTTCTCGCCTCTCTGCCTTTCTATTGGTCATTTAACTTACCTCTTGGTGGCGTGCACTAGCCCACCCCTCTTCTCTCTCGATCCCCGTCTCAGATGCTGTTATCCAGGCAGCAGGGAGGGTGGCTTTACAGACACTCACACTCTCTGCATGGGTGAGGAGAGCTGGGGGGTTAGAGGACCAGAGGATATCAGCACCACCTCTATCCTCTTTCCACTGTCGTCTGCTTGCAACGATTTGTCCTTCACAAAGAAAGTCACCTGGTGAGGTGGAGGCTTGTTTCCTTGGATGACCAGGCTCGCCAATAAGGCGAGCATTCCGAGAGGACTCCTTAAAGTGATCTAAAGAAGCTTTAGTTTTCTTCACGTGGGAACGGGGAGAGGGCAGCCATGGCTCACGCCGCGGCGCACATTAAGAAGGCCAGGTCCGAGATGGATCAGCCTCCGGACCTGAAGGCTCTGGAGAAAGCCAGAGAGAGGAGGAGGCGTTCCCGGGAACGGGCTGAACGCAAGCGCAAGGTACCGGGCAGACTCACTTAGAAATCACCCACCTATTCATCCCCGCTTCATGTGACCAATCAGTGTTTCACTGGTTACTTCATCCCACTTCCAGTCATCCCTCCACCTCACCATCACCAAAGTGTCACTTCACCTTTATCGGACTTTCTCAGAGTCCACTATCAAGGACTGCAGAAATAATCATCAGATTACCCATGTCCCCATCTTTACTATCTCCACCTCCACCTTTATTATTGTCTAGTTGTATTCATCACGAGAAACACAGTTTAAAGTGAGTAATTTATGGAAAAAAAACCTTTTCTGCACAAGACTGAAGATCTAAAGCACCAAACTGTGTTCTGTGATCAGTGTCAAGGAAACACAAATCACAGTAAGCTGTGATTCCAACAGAACATGGACATACAGTAATGATTGCACTCTGCTTGATCCCTGCTGCTTGTCCTCATCTCATCTTTGTACCCCGCTGAAGGATCTCCCTCAGTCCATCCTTCATTCCACCCCTCGTTCTGTCATCATGTTCCTGCCACAGTATTACAAATGACCTCTGTACAAGTCATCAGTCACTCAATCAGTGTTGCTGTCACTCCAATCTTCCCGTGGTGGGCACCATCATAACACTCTTTGTACAGTAACGTTCCTACAAATACCTCTTACCGTGTCCCTCTAGATGTACCTACGCTGATCGCTCTCTGGTGCATTGCTAGGCTGCGTAGTGCACGTTCACTCTATTTGCTAATGGAGAGACTCATCCTCTCATGCAAATACAAAAAACCTTCTGCCGTGGTTTTATTGGTAAGGTGCACCGCTGAGATATGCCGCATCTTTATGGTGAGTGATTTTATAATGAACAACCCGTTTTAGAGTGTGTTCGTGCACAGGTTCACTGTAGTTTGTGCTTTTCTGGCAGCACAGCACCTGACACGCACGTACACAGGCTTTGATTGCACTGTTGGGAAAGTCACATCTCACTGAGCACAATCTATATTGCCAGTGAAATGTGTATGGAGGGAATGGGCCTTCCTGTCATTCTGTAAGCTGTGATATTTAAAGAAAAATGGGCTGTTCGGATTACCGCATGCTAGTGTTGTGAAATGGAAATGGAGGATGACATAAGGAACTCTGATTGGGGACGTCACACTCAGAGGACTTTTGATATTTAAGTAAGGGATAGTACCATACAAGGTGGACGGTCTATGATTATAAAGGGTGGCACAAAGCGGAGGGTGCCTCAATAGCTAATCTTTGCTGTTTGCTGCGGTACCTACAGTTCAACACTGCTGCATTCATTTCCTGCAAACAAACATGCGCCGCATTGGTGCAGTTACTAAAAGTTAACCTACAACCTTCAAACCAATCAGAACACTGAATTTTCAATGACCGTGGTCAAGAATAATAACAGGCAGATTGGTAAACTAGCTGTTAAAGAGTGTCAGTTTGATTCAGTACATGCTAGCGCTGTATGAAGGTGAAAAGAGGGATGGGATAAGGAAGTCTGACTGCGGCAGCAACCCTTTGAATGCCAACTTGTGATATCTGAGAGTTTCTGTCATGGATGTCATTGGAACGGTAGATGTCTGTCCACCATGAGCAATTAGGTACTACTCAAGGTTTGGGCCTCTTATGTTGCTTTCACACCAGGATAGTCCGGGGGACTCGGTTCGATTGGGCTGAAAAATTTCTCACCTTCATTTGGTTTGATTCACTTTCACACTGCACACACTGAAAGCGAACCAAACCACCTGGACAACGTCATGCAGTTACAGCAGCTACTTGTTTGGGGGTGGTATTGCCCAAAACAAGCATTGACTAGTAAGAAAAAAAGCACCAGGAAGAAGAAAACCCAGCTCATCAATTGGCTTTCTGATCTTTGGTTCGCTGGATAGTCCGTTTACCACTGTAATCGAACCGCACCAGGGTTCACTTGCAAGCGGACCGAGACCCACGTTTTCAGGTGGACCAGAGTTCGCTTGTTTGGTCCACACCAGAGTTCAGATGAGCTTTCACACCTGCCCAAATGATCCAGACTATCCGAGGAAATGAACTCTGGTCCATTTAAAGCGGATCAAACAGCGCTGGTGTGAAAGCGCCCTCAAAGGAGTTTTTTCCATGTCTTTGTCGCCAAGTCTTTGCTCATGGTGGAATTGTTGGGTCTCTGTAAACACTGTCTAGACCTGCTCTGTATGGAAAGTGTCAGGAGATAACTTCTTTTGATTTGGCGCTATGTAAATAAAATTGAATTGTGTGAAAGGGAAATGGAGGATGTCATAAGAAAGTCACATTTGACGCCACTATCCAGTCTTAAATCTTTTATGTTAAAGCAGTGTGTGACTGAATAAGCTGACCTTTAAATGTTTCCCTTTTCCTTCTTGTGATGAGTGAAAGACAAACCACTCTGCATCAAAACAACATCTTTCTAAGCTGAAGCCCGTTCGTGACCTTTGTAGCTGTTTGGATGAAGAGCTGCTGTGTTGTGTTTAGTGTTTCCTCTGCCTCTTCCCCCTTCAATGCTATTATTATTGACTGAACTGCAAGGGAGATTATCACATGGGATTATTGGTGTGCCCTCTCCACTGGTCTCTCTCACACACACACACACACACACACACACACACACACGTAAAAGTGATTAATAGATTCAATTTGGTGGATTGTCCGGCAACTGCCTGGGGGCAGACATTTACATCACGGCAACACGCACGCTGCTGTCACATCACAGTTTTATCACCAGTGGTCAAGTCCTGCTGGGAGACAATTAACCCCATGTAAATGGTACTTAGTGGGTATCAGAGGGCTTGGCCTGAGCAGTCAGTGCAAAAGGGCTAAAGGATGTTGGACTTCCGCTCAAATACGTAATCATGGATGCACACTTGTGCTAGCATCACAGATTATGTAACAAAAGCAGGCAAAACACATCACAAACATAGTTCATCGCTTCGAATGCAGAAAATATAAATTACATGCTGAGGGATCATCTGGTGACCCAAGCCCAGTCTTAAACAGGATTTCACTGCAGTGTTGTGCAGTGATGTAGGCTGGGTTTAGTATTCTCCAAGCTGCTTTTATATAAGCTGAAATGAACAGGCTTATGCTTATTGATTAATGTATAACGTGCGTAAAATTCTGAATTTCCACAGTTTCACCAGGATATTTCATCATATTTTTTTATTAAATGAGTTGTACAAGCTAAAGCTAGCATATGATGCTGGACATGGACCATCTATCCAGTGTTCCTCTGTCAGATCCATACCAAGTTCGTCCTCCTATCTAGGTTTAGAATATAATACTACTTATGTCTCCTAGAAGTTATGTTTGTATATTATTAATAAGTGTTTATAACTACGTTGTGGTGACAACCATCAAATCTAAGAGTGAGTTTAACAAGGTGGGTGGAGAAGAGGGAGAATGTTCCTTGGCATAGTCGCAGATCTGCAGGTGTTTAAAGAAACAATTATGTGGGAGGTGATCGTTTCAACGCAGGTTATCAAAATGATCAAATATGTTGTCGGTGTATGAATCCTTAATGCACACAAGGCCTTTCAGACCTCATTAAGGTTGAGTCAAGTGAAGGGGCGGGGGGCAGATGGTTTCTATAAATAGGACAGAGTACTGAAGCTGAATTTATCATATTTGAAGCCTGTTTATGAGCTCCACCTGTTTATTATTGATAAAAACTCAACCTGCTGTCTTGATAGATGCAATGTAATGTAACACAGCGCATCAGTGTCACTCTGTTGCTCTGAATTTCTCATTTCAACATTAATACTGTTTTCATTGACTTATTGTTTCCAGTCAAAACCACTTTCGTGTTTCTTCAGTCACTGTTGAGCTCCAGTTAATAAATCTGAGCACATATTGCACATTAAAAGTCTTTCAGCAGCTCAAAGGACAAAATCTTTCCTGTTCCTCGTACTCGTTTATTTTGATCGCTCACACAAGAGTTGATTTTCATTGATGTGTCGCATTTAATAATGCTCAAAAAACAGCAAAAGAAGAATCAACTTGAACTGTATTTCTGTTTTAAAGAACTAAACTCTGTTGTTGTACAGATAACTGTAAAGATTATTCCTCCCTCATCAATGTTTTTTACCAGGCCTTTGTTAGGACTGGCCTTTATTTGTTTGTGCTGGCCACTCATTTATCTATTATTAAAAGTTAAATTATAAGTCCATGTAAAGTAAGAATCAATATGTGTTCTGAGTTTGTCAGACCAAAGAAGAAAGTGTTATTAACCACCCAGCCAAATTTGAATGATTAAAAATATCAACAAGTTTATGAAATTAGGTGTGAAAATCAGGTAAAAATGAATTCTCAGCTCCAGGACTGTGGGGGCGTGTCCTCTGAATGTGCTGAAGCCACGCCCACTCGTGGGAGCAGTCAAGCAGCCATTTTGAAGCGACTGAAACGTGTCAGATGAGTTCAGAAAATGACATGACTAACTTTGAAACACTGAGCGAGATGAATTCATCTCCATCTCTCTGCTAGGGGTGCAGGGGTATGCTCAGGGTGGCCTCAGCGTGTCATCGAGCCACCCTTTAAGGACCGCCCACAAAATCCTGGACTCCACATTTCAGTAATATATCGTTCAAAGTCTTTTCACATGTTTTCAGCAACTATTTTCCAACATATTTAATGTATTTTGAAAAAAACCTCAGAATTGCCTTTACAACATTGCCTTTACCTGGCTATTATTTGAATACATTTATTTGGTCATTGAATGCACAAAATACCACTGTTTCCACTGTTTGTTTATTTTGAAATTCAGTGAATGTGAAACTCCAAACCTTGGTTCCTTTCCCTTTGGATGATGATGTCCAACTCATTATTGACCTGAAGCCAAGAAAAGACTGTGGGGAACCTTTGACCCACAACTGTAGGTCTATAAATGATGGACCTATACTTGTCATTGGTTCCAGAGGATACACAGTAACTTCTACAAGTCTGTAAGTATGTCTGTCTACAAGTCTACAAGATGCAGGGCCACATTTTCAGGGTTTTCTGCACTAAAACCATTACACCATTAGTATATTTAATATAATCCATCCTTTTGCTATTCAGAAAGCTTCTCTCACAAAGTCTGGAAACACTACAGGCAGCACACTTAGAAAGCACTTTAGAAAACGACATAAATACACCTCGCATAAATAAATAAACCTTGTCAGGTTAAACGTATAAGTGGGCCACTTATTCGTTCCATAGAGGAATCACGACAACGTTGGACAGAACATGATAGGAAAATTCCTCACGTGTTCTCTTGTGCAGTTCTCTGCACATCCCAGCAGTGAATTTTACCACTTTACCAGACACTCCACTACTTAGTAAAGCCCATGAATCACAGATGCCATCAAACATTAGTGATTTAATAGGCACGCACAGTGAGTTAGGTACTTGAATACAGTTATTTTATATGCATAAATCCAACTTTCTCTTTCCGATGTAGAATTGTGTCTCGAGGGAGAAAATTAACTTGGCGCACGCTACCAGCTTCATGTCACAATATATCTTGATGAAACTCTCATTGTTTATGTGCTGTACTGACACTCAACAACATGTAGCAGATGTTGCAGAGTTTTCATTAGTCTCCATGGTAAAGAATAATTCAGAGTGCAGAGGAGTGTGGCTGCCATACGTTCCAGTATTTATTGGCAGGAATGGAATATAACATTCATTAGTATGTTTTCATTAGTGTATAATCACCTGAAAATAAGAATCATTGTGTTTTTGTTGTCTTAAAATGAGTCCTTTATATCTACAGTGAGAGGGTCCTCTTCCATGGAGTCTGCCATGTTGAACCGCCATTTTTCAACAGTAGCCCAGAACAGACAAACCAAACACTGATCTAGAGATGACCTTTTGCTTTTTATGTGACTTTACCAGCCATATTTTTTCTTACATGCTTGAAAGAGTATTCATTTGGTTGCAATCTGCAACTTCACCCCCAGGTGGCGCTAGATCCTACAAACTGGACCTTTAAGCTATATTCTCCTTTGGCCACACCCTAATCTGTGATGTCACAGCAAGTGTTACTGCAGTGACTGTGTGTGAACTGTTGAAACAGCCTTTAAAAAGTCAGAATACGGGGTGTCGTTTAGCTCAGTTGGTAGAGCATCCGCCCCATGTACAAAGGCTCAGTTCTTGCCGCAGCGGCCCAGGGTTTGAATCCGACCTGTGGCTCTTTCCCGCATGTCATTCCCCATCTCTCTCTCCCCACATTCCTGTCACTCTTCAAGCTGTCTCTGTCAAATAAAGCTAAAAAAAAAGGCCAAAAAAATATCTTAAAAAAAAAAAAAAAAGTCAGAATGTTAGCTGTTAGCTAAACATACATTATGTCCCACTGAGATGCACATATGTCTGGCAGTACAGTCCTGTCGACTCTAATTACTCTAACAGCAAAATCACTTCAGGACTCATGTACTAATGAGTGTGAGTCAAAATGAGCTGTCCACACAAGAGACCCAACCCAGGACCTGAGCCAGGCCGGGTCTGAACTAAGTTTATTCTAATTGGGTCTAATTGGATTTAAGCAGTACTGAGTGCTGATGTAGTTCCTTTCAGATTGTCTTCTACAATCTCACGTGTTACAATAAATACAAGAAAAGCCAGTGTGCTCTTCTATTATAGTCACTAAGGCTTTTGGATATGAGCAATTTAAAGCACCGTGCTAATGTAGAAAAGAAAGGGCAGCTGTTGTCGTTAAACCCGGAGAGTAATCGTGTTGTGATGGTTTTCAGAAAATGTTAACGTTCAGATTTAGAGTTTAGTACGATGAGTGCAAACATAGACTACTCAAGACATTAGTGTCATAACAACACAACTTTAGGTAGCCATATTGGACATCTTCATCTTGTGGGAAGTAATAGCTGTGAACAGTTGATAGTGTCTCTGGAGCCACTCGACTACTTGCTGTATTTTTTGGCTGAATTTGTCCAGTCCTCTGTTGCCACCTTAAACTTGTCATTTTAACAATTTGTGCTCTAGCTAGTATAAAGACTGTCTAATTAGCCTGCTTCTCAAGTTACCGCCAAAAACAGGCTAGTTTATCTGTGTGACATTTTCACTTTTAAGCGTGTTACAATATTAATAAATTGACCTTCACTGTGAAAAGGCCACAACGAGCATTTTTAGACATCTCCTTTAGCATCCTGCTTGTTTCATTTAGCTAACATGAGAGCACAAATGTCAGCGTATCCTCAGACATTTCCTGTGACATGTGACCTCACAGTCTGTATTAACTGCTGTAGTATTGACCAATATTCTTCCTGTGAAGGTTATTTTAGCTCTGACAGAGTGGGAGAGAAAGATGTGCTTCTCGTCTCCATCTGTGTGTTTTGGCCGTGAAGGCAGCTCATCAGCTGATACTCCATACTGCGGTAGACATCGAAAGTTTGGCTCATGCTGGCATGTGGTGAGGCATGCAGCCACTGATTTACCAACCAAAGTTGACTGGCCTTTTCAGCCTGCTGTGTGTCTTTCACATTGAGATCATGTACCACTGTATTTCATCTATTGTCCATCGTGTCTATCATCTCCTTTTATTATTTACCATCCTCACACTTCTTCTTGTTATCTGACAGATCTAAAGTAGAACTCCGCTTCATGCATTTCAATTAAGTCTTAAGACTCTCCATATGTGAGCTCGTTTGTTCTTCTTTGTCTTCCCTTTCACTTACTAAAGCACTGCAGTGAATCCTGACAAGTGCACACACTCCATCTCCTCTGCAGGTCTAACACAGCCATAAAGGCTGCAACATTAGGCGACATTTCACCTCCTTTGATTTCGGCAGATTCTTATCTCTTTCTGTCGAACATGTTCCTCACCACATTTCATCCTTCAGTATGACTTTCCTCTTCTCCTCTCTCCCTCGTTTTCTCTCTCTCTCTCTCTCTCTCTCTCTCTCTCTCTCTCTCTCTCTCTCTCTCTCTCTCTGCTGTCACATCTGCAGTAGAGCACGATGCTGCTCGGCTGTGAAATGCGCATTCACCTTTCATCTGTCCTGAAGTCGACTAAAGCAAATGTAACTCAGTGAGAGTGTCCCTCTGTTCCCCTGTGCCTATGTAGAGTTCAGCTTTTAAATGATGAGCAGTCAAAAACAAGCTGCAAACTGCAATGACTCATTTTGTTTTGGTGAATTAATCATCATTTAAAGAAGCACTGTGTAACTTTTGAAGGACAGAATAAGACATTATACTTCTTATAAATGAAATTCATCTGTGATAAAACACTGTGGTCCTACTGTTCAGATCAATACAGTCATGGGTTTTGTCAGTATAGCCTTAATTGGTCTGTTATGAACAATAGCTTATGGAGGCTAACTTTCCCATGAAGTCTGTGTCTGTTTAAGTCTATTTATTACACATGCTTGGTGCTCTATGTCCCCTATACTCCAGTATCTTGCCAAACAATTTTTTGGGTATATTCGGGTATTCATCATTATATTTTAGACTTTCTTGTTTTCTGATAAATTATAAAAAGTTGTACTAATTTTGCGTGCAATGAAACACTTTCTTGCTTAAGACGCCACCAGAGTGGAGCGCTTTAGTGTCTGTGAGTGATTCTGAGGGTTGCTACATGCATCTATGTCCGGGCCTTACTGATTACTGTACAAAAGCACAACTTTCTAACTTTATTCAGCCATTTTGGTGAAAGTAGCTGACCACTAATGCTGCTAACTGAATCTGCCGTTAGCAGGCAACAGAACCGTGCTCAGCAGCCGGACCGAACCAGGTTCGAGCACAGCCTCTGAGACCGACAGGGAATAATGTTACACTACCGAGGTGATTTGTGGACTTTACTGATGGAAAGACTGCTATGTAGTGAACCGCTAACTGTCATTAGCTTGGTCACCAGTGTAGCTAACCGAACTGACTCAGCCTTTGTGCCAAACCCGGCAAGAAAACCGCCTCAGTAGGCGACTGTATTCCTGCCAAACTGGCCACAGCTGGTTTCAGAGGTTGTGTCCTGGGTCCGGTCATGTTCCCTGGGAGGTAAACGCTGGATCATAGAGCTAGCTGCAATGCATACCAGTAAGGGGAACAAACAGCATTCTGCTTCCCGTTTAATGGGGACTTTATTTAGTCTGGTATGACCAATAGCTTATGGGAGCTAACTTTAGCTAATCTTAACAAAGTTTAGATAGGTATTATATAAAGGTCAGTTTGCTTCAAATCAACATTTGTTCATTTTAAAGTAAAACAAGAAGTAAACACAGCGTACCCTACCAGAAAACATGTTTGGACTTACCTTAATTTAATCCCATTCCACTCATTCTGATTCAGGACGGCCGATGATGACGAACTGACTCAAGACAAACTCTGGAAATAATTGAGTGTGTCATCATCCTTTAACTGTCATAGTGATTACGTAGTTCCACTTAAATGTAATATATCCCCTATATTTACTCAACCAGCCTGCCAAGCATCTGATGATGACAGCTTAAGTCAAGAGTTGTGTCCCATGATGTATCATTATCATAGTTATTTTAGTGGCGTGTCTGCACTGTCTGTAAAGAAATCTGTTCACTAAACTGTGAATATACATCAATACAGAAGGACTGCTTATAGTTGAACTCTAATACAGGTCTATGTTTTACCTTTACTCAGGGGTGGTTCGGCTGAGCTCACCCCAGCAGGTGTTTTGTTTTCGGATATTGTTCTTTGCCTTCGTGCCAACGCACCTGGTCGAGTACGGGGACGGTGCGATGTTTACCTAACGCAGCATAAAGCAAGAGTGTGGGGGGTAGAGAGGGAAGGTTGTATGCACTGGGTGCAAGTCAGTGTTGATATTTTTATTACATAACCATCTTCCCTTTACATTTATGAAGTGTTTCTGCTGCCTATACTTACCTGTACCGTGTGTGTATGTTGTACTTATAGTACATGAAGGGATCAGTTTAAAATGTTGGCTGTGGATCATAACAATGCTGTGATGTTAATATCTGCATCACTGACCTATCTCTAACATCCGTACTTTTGTACATACGTTTATATGCAACTCCTGTTTAACCAATCAGTGTTTGTGTCATTGCAGCTATACACAAAGAGTTCGATGACTCGTACAGAATGACACTGTTCTGCACTATCTGCAGTCCAACACTTTGCTGCTCACTGTTACGTCTCTACATCAGTATCACTGCAGAGAAATGTAACTCCTCACCCAGAGGCAGTTGCCTTGACGACAGTGGCAGCTGTTAAACTGAAAACTTATCTTACAAACTTGTTTGGCTCTCACATCTTGCACTTAATTACTCGATCGAGTCACCCAGAGGAGTTGTTATGAAGCTCCTGCCAGAGCCTAATTGAAATGAATTGAACGATTACATAATCCCCTTCCCCACCAACAATAATCTTCCCCCGTCCCTGCTCTTTCTGTTCTCTGGCTCTTTCTTTTTAGTTTCTGTCTCCATCACTAAAACATAACAGGAGATTGATGGTGTACTGTTAATCCTCTGTAGTAATCCATTTGCCATTTTCGTCATGGGTGTTTTTTTTCTGCATTGCGTTTCACTCTTAACCTTTTCAAAGCATTAGTTGTAAGGTTGTGAGTAAATGGACCTCAGCTGGAACACTATTTAGTTTTTAGGCTTGATATACAGTTCACAGACTGCATGCAAATTGAACTAGCAGTGATTCATAATGGATATGGTGCACTATTTATTTCTGACACATGCAGATTCGTTAAAAAGCTGTAGCCAAAAGAGATGGAGAGGGACAGAAATGGACAAATAATTCTGTTAGCAGGTGCAGCGTCGTACTGTACGCCATGTGTGACTCACTAGAACACCTGTGCTTCTTTAAGTGGGTACTCTGTCTCTACACACATTTTGAGCTCTTTCTAGTATGTGGGCAGAACCGACTGAGAGGAACACACTCATGAAACATTGGCTCAATGTTTCATACCAAAAAAAAACCTTTTTGTTCTGCTGTCACGTGTCTCCATGAATGGATCTTTCCAAAACTGAAACTCATTTAAAATAGGAGATATCAAAACGATTTCGTCAAGGTAGCCAATGAATGCATGATCAGATTCTGTGGGTCAGTGACCACTATCAGGTCTTTTAACCCTCAGTCGCAGTGTGCATCCTGTCCATTTTTATGTAACTTCATGTCTTAATAATAAACTAAACTTTAGAAATGACAATTTGAATGAAATGCTGAGAAAAAGGTCAACAGTATATTATTTTAGAGTTTAAACCAAGAAGGCTTTGGCAACACCTAGTGGTGGTCGGGATCCCTAGGTTGGGAACCAGTGACCTACTTGATTTGAAGCATACTGGGGTCTTCATAACTAAGAGTTATGAGTCTCTGGAGACTATAAAAATAACTTTTCTGCCATTATTTTCTACAGTGGCACAGTCATAACTTCCATCTCCTGTCAAAGCCAGAACGCCCTCAGATGTGAGGTATGGAGGTCAACATATTTGGTTTCAAAGCTCAAATTAGTTGAACTTTGGCCACGAATACTCGTGGAAAATCAGAAATGGTACAGCTCACATATTAGAAACGCAAACTGAAAAGTCCCATTAGAGTGAGCGCCGTCATAGAGCATATGAAAATGTTGGCAAAAAAATTGGTTTCTGTTTCCACCAAGCTCCTTCCATCTGGGCTGTTTTCGGTGCTCCTCCTCTGACCCTTCCACCCTCACCCCCCTCCTTCCAAAGCATTACATTATTTAGCTTTCCTGCTGGCAAAGCCACTCTCCTGTCTGTTTTTTACATCTAATCTCAGGCCACAGCTGGGTGCACAGCTGATGCAATTTAGGGGGAAATGTTTGTGGCGGGGATGTTAATCACTGCTTCACCACCACCCCCTCTCACCTCCTTTCCATCTATCTATGGATCTATCTTCTGATCCGCTGAAGGTTTAGCCAGAATCTTGTACACATGTTCACAGTGTGTGACTGTACTTCAGTCATTCTACTACTGTGATCTTTTTGGCTTTGCATTCTTTAAGACCTGATAATGGTTTCATTTATTTCTGCACTGGTTCTCTCGTTTGTTAAATATTTTACTGGAAACTTTGAGTTAAACCCAAAACCTAAAGACGTTTGCTTGTCCCAAATGACTGAACAAGAAAAGGTTTAGTCAAACACACAAGTGTTGTTCACTGGAGCTCCAAACACATCACTGATGGTGCATTGATGTCGAGCACGCACCACTGTCTGACGCTGAACTGGGATTGGCAAAATCCAGGATTAGAGCATTCATAATCTGGTTGCCGTGGCACTGCGAGGCACTGCAGCTCAGGAGAGATACCAATTCTGTCGCCATGGCAACCAAGAGAGGGAGAATCTGTAGTAACTGGAAGGGTCCAACCTGGAAGTGCAGAGATACACTAGTGCTGTATTATGACAGAGCAGTGGGAGGACAAGCAGGAGTTAGTCTTTTCAAATGATTTTGGGGTTTCTGTGTGCCATGTCTTTGCTACGTCTTTATTGGTACTTTCTACGGTAATCTGCACTTATTCCTTCAAGACTTTCAGTTTTATAAATGGAGACCACTACCACCAATTTGTGTAGACTACTACACAAAGGCATGACCACCCTACTGTGCCTCTGAAGTGCTAGTACTCATTGCCTTTGTTGCATGAGGTGGTTATGTTAGACATGAGGAGTGAGACTGGTTCAGTTTAGGGTAAGAATATTCATGCGTCATGCCTTTGCATACTAGGATGTAGTTGTGTGGTCCAAAGATGGAAGTGCAGTACGGTAGCATGTGGTGTACTGTAGCAGATGAATGTGTGGCTTAGTTATGCAAGGGGAAAGATCACCCAAAGGAGCTTAGCATGAGAGCAAACTCATCCAAAAAACGCAACAACAAAAAATCCATCTGCCCCAACGTCTTTTCTCAGAAATCAAGATTTAGCTACTTTTAATGGAACACACTCACTTTTAGGGAATTTGGCCCTGCATTGGGTTAGGCAACAAAACCATCTCTGGTTATAGAACTGAGCCATAGATAACTCTTGTGGTATCTGGCCAGAGAGCAGATAGATAGTCCAGGTTTTATTCCTGACCCCAACACAGTTGAGGTGAATGAATGGATGGGTATGGACTCTTTTGGGCCTGGACTTTTTTGCTTGTGGTGTGTACTAGATGTGTGTCAACAAGACAGTTTCTAGTTTTGTCTTGTCTCTCTTGATTATTACTTTTCATTTATTACGTTACAAATTTGATAAGATCTGCTGTTTTGTTGTATTCTTAGGTCATATCTTTAACGTGTAGCCATGGACAACAGATCAGCTAACTCAGGTTCAGTGATGATGATATTTTCAGGCACATTGGGGTTTCAGGAATGGAGGTATATTTAGGTCTGTCACTATTAGACGAGCTGAAAGGTGAAATTGGTAAAAAGGTGTTTTGCTAGCTACTGAAGTCGCAAAGAGTTTCTCGTGCATTAGAACCTTTCCGGTGCCCTAGAAAAACTGTTTGGTGAGCAGCAGATGGTTTCTCATATGCACTTGAAACTTGATAAACTTGAAGTTGAACTTTATGTCGCCTTAGAGGCTTAGTAGATAAACGACAAACTGTCTCACTCCTTATGTTTTTAGGGTTAGGGTAGGTGAGCATGTTGGCAAACATTAGCCCAATATTCACCTTTCTTTTAACTCTGTTTTGGTCTCCACCATGTCCAGAAGGAAAAATCTGGCTCTGATGTTCTGGCACTAGATGTCTCACTGTTCACTGAAAGTTTATCAGAGCATTTTTACTGAAAACAGCTTCCTACTTCTAGAACACGAAGCTAATAAGAGGGCAGAGACTGAACCAAACAGTGAAGCTGTGTTCCATAAAACCAAAACAATGAGCTTAAAGAGGCTAAATGCTGCACAGACCTGACGAGAACTGCAGACTTGGTGTTAATTCTGTTTTAGATTACTTAGAGCAACCCATTTCACATTACATTGCTGATCACAAACATTAATTATTCAGCATGAATTATAGAAAGTCACAGAATATATAGAAAGAACACCACCGTGCGGACGCTGACGTTAGCATCGCAGTTTGCACAGCAGCAAAGCATGAGAGAGTGGATGTAAAACAGCAAGGATGGAGTGAAATGGTTAAGTCGGGGACAGAAAGTAGAGACAACAGAGCGGTGGCGATAATTTAAATTCAATGTCAAGACAGACAAGCTCAGCGTGTGAACTCCAGCAGAACAAGGTGATGCCAGGAGGTGTGATATTAGTGTTACTACCTGGAGACTGTGTGTTTAAGTTTTCACACTCATCCCTTTCCTCTCTCTCTTTCTGTATTTTCTCTTTTCTTCTCCAGTCAGAGCTCTTCTTCATTTTCTTCTTCTTCTTTGTCATCTCTCATACAGCTCCGTGGGTGTTTGGTCTGCTATTTTAAGGCAGGTTCATCATTCCTCCACATACCAGTTTCTTCTCTGTGTGATGATTTTCTGAGATGCTGTACCGAGGTCTGGAACCAGGTTATAGTTGCATCAATTCGATTAAACAGAGCAGGGGTAAAGAGGCTCACTCAGATTAATTTGCCCCACTGGATCCAATCCAGGCACTAACATCAGTACCTGTGTGTATGTGTGTGTGTGTGTGTGTGTGTGTGTGTGTGTTTTCTGATTGTCCTTCAGGGAATCAGAGAGTCTCTTAAAGACATACTGAAATGACGAGTGAGGACATTTAGAAGTCATTCCTCATCTCTGTCTCATCTCATTTCCTGTCATCTTGTCCTTTCCTGTTGTTGGTTCCATTTTAATCAGTTAAATAGTTTTAAAGATTTGTTTTATGGGTTCAGTTTGAGATGCATGCTGGGAGACGTTATAGTATAGGAAATTAGATTTGAAATATTTGTAAGGGCTGTTTTTATAAACCCTAACCACATGGATTCAATCCATTCCCTCTGCCTTCTCTTGGTGTCTGTAAGTATTTTTGTGTTATTTTGAAGATAAATTTGACGATCTACTTGGAGAAACTGGGACACCATCAGGAGGAAAAATAACAGGATACAGCATAAAAGGAAGATAAATAAGAATAAAACTCAAAGGTAGTGCTAAAAGTAATGAATAAGACTATACAAATGTACACGTTGTGACATTATACCTTTATAAGTATAAAAGGCTTTCATATTCATGACCTGGGTCATGTGGGAGGTGAACGACGTCTTTCGCCACCATACTAATCTGTGCAACATATGTACAGTGTATGTACAGTATGGTGTAGGTCAGCAGCTGGTTGTTCCTCAGCATGGGGTCCCCAGCGCTTATTTCTGATTGGACAAACAGGCTCTCTAGACGCTGCAGGATTGCAGCTATTCCTTCATTCTACATACTACATCTAGTAGACGGTGTAGGCAGTGTAGTTTGACTCTTGCAGGTCAAAGTCAAAGATAGTTTCTCCACATGACTGAAAGAACAAATATGTTGTTGACCATAAAAGTATGTATAAAGTAAAGACCTGCAAGCCACAAAACAATACGTCACACAGAAAACATGATAACATTGTAAGAGGTTTCAAAAAGCATATCCAATAGCCAAAAACCTTAGACCTGAGTTTAACTGTGAGGCTTGGCTCTGCAGTTCAAGTCTCTGACTGAGTTCAGTCTTTGATTCTCTTTGAGAGAATCCCAGAACACTAAAAATAAGCTGGCATCAGGCAGGTCTTACATGGCTGCTCAGCTTGAAAAGTTATTCATTAGGCCTGCAGTGAAAGGACAATGTAAGAAACACAATTAACACAACTGCCACTTTGCATCTTGACCTGCACTTTGCCCCAAAGGACTTGCAACTGGATTTGAGACTTGTCTCAAATGTCTTGGGATTCTTGGGATTCTTAAGCTTGCTTCAACACCAACAGAGGCAACAGAATTTAAGTTTCCATTCCACTTGTTATTTTCATGCAATCTCTATTAGAGATTCGTAAAAAAGTGTGTATGCAGGTGAAAAAGCGCACAAAAGTATGGCACTTGAAAAGCAATTGGATTGACCATATCACATTTGCATTGTGATCTCAGCCTGGCGTAGATGCAATCCGTACAGCCTGAACACATTCTTAAGAGACGCATCCACCCCAGCAAGTTGAAAGGTCGGCTAATTCTGCCACTTCCTGCTATCCCAAGCAAAAAAAGAATACAATCTACACAGCTCAGAGAATGTTATGATGTGCAGAACAGTGGTCGTGTGCAAGAAACCTTCTGTACTGGCTCTGATTACTTTCTTACAGTATAAGTACTGTTAGCCTAGTTGCAAGGCTCCACAAAGTAGCCAATGGATGCCTTCACCAGTGCCACTCTGTCCCATGTAACACATTGTAGCTGCCTTTTCAGAGCATCTTAAGGCTCCCAATTAGGTCTGCCCCCAAAAAGTCAATGATAAGTTCACCAGTCGAGAAGACCCCAACTCACATTTTGTCAGCTGAATCTTTGCACTTTTCTTTTTAGTTTAGACAAAGTTTGGGTCGGGTACAGCCCTAATCACAATACAGGTGGAACAAAGTTCTACTACTTTACTCTGTTGAGTTTGCAAGAAAAGGAGTAAATGCAAAGATGTCAGATGACATGAGATGTCGTTAACGGATCCAGATGATCACATTTTAATAAAAGTGGAAATTATCCCTGAAGAAGCTTTTTACCATCTCTGTAGTCTATCCAAGGTGGAAACAATCATCAGTTCAATTCTGAATTCAACCTGTCAGTCGTATCTTTGGGAGAACAGAGACATCCAACCTGTCACTGTCCTGTCACTCTCAGGTTTCTAACAGTCAGATACGTCAGTCTTATTGAGGTATGACACAGAAGAAGCCATCTTCTGCAGGTCTCTTATTTTGTAGCAAAAGAAAAAATCCATGCATAAACCTTTTCCAAATCTGTGTTTCCATAGCAACCTGGCCTCCAACTTCTATAATTCATCTTTCTTTTTTTTTTCATAGCAGTCGTGTTATACTGCTTGTTCATTATGGATAGAAATGTTGCACAAATCTCACATATTTAATGCTGATTAATACATATATCTATGTATGGCGTATAAATGTTAAATCCCACACATGGGCTGCACTTCCTGTTTGTTCCCTATATGTGATCTGTGCACATATAGGCTCATTTCTCTCTTTGAATTATGTGCTCACTCTTGTTTGACTCTAGTACATTTGAAACAGGATGTTAAACCCTATGTTAGCATTTAGCAGCTACTGTACAACCCCTATATTTTCAAGCTAAACATTTCTCTCCCCTTTCCACTGCCAGACACAAATCATCACATTTCCCCCCACAGCCGGAACATAATGCAGTACAAGTGGCATCACCCGTCTCCCCTCCTCCCTCCCGCAGTCAGTGAGCCATATGGTCGATCACAGATTAAAAGCATTTGTTGTCTCTGCCGGCCCCGCCCAGTGGATTACCAACCCACAGAGCACATAGGAGAGGGAGGAGGAGGGGTTGTGTAGGATGGGAGGAGAGAGGAGGGGAGGAGAGAGGAGGGGAAGGGAGGGGAGGGGGTAACTCTGTGGGCATGGTGGAGAAATGACAGAAGTGACTTTCCCATTTAAACTTGTGATGAGTTGAAGAAATGATAGAACCCACCTGCACCAGGCCGGGTTTGACCTTTGTCTCTGTAAACCACACACACACACACACAAACACACTTGTGGTCTCATCTGCTGACCTCCATAATTGGATGAGTGTTTTGGCAGATGATGGCTGTTTAAAAGAGGAGATTGGAGGAGACGTTAAGTAAATTACACTGAGGAGAAGGTTAATGAAACTAAAGAGGCCTGTTGGGTGACAAAGCAGGGGAAGGCAATGCCTGATTGTTTGTATTTTAACTGGTGATGGAGCCAAACTGAAGTGGTTCAGTGTGTGTGTGTGTGTGTGTGTGTGGGGGGGGGGGGGGTATTTGCGAAATCTTTCAAGCAAAGTTCATTGTGGTGAAATACAATACACTCACAAAGTAACTTGTTTCAACAATTTTCCTGATACCAGAGGAGTACTTTGTGTTGTTTCACGATACCGACAACTTCACTAAGTATTCATGTATTTATTTGCTTCTCCATGAACTGACATATACACTTTATGTAGTTAGAATCTCTCAGATGCTCTCAGATGATATATAACTTTGTTAGACCAAACTGCAATTCAATGTGCATGAACACGTACATGAAACCCGACCACCTGCCAACACCCCACCAATGTTCAGATGGACTGATATTTTCACAAGAGAAGCAGGTCGCTCTTCTCAGCTTACATCTGCAGCAAAGAACCAGACCCCAACATCTTATACCAGCTTCCAGCTGAAGGTCACATCCAGTCTCACCTGACAGGCTTTGATCATGTCTATGCCACACATACCAACACGTTGCTAGAAAAGGATCAACATTGCTTTTGATTTGTTGCTCATGTTGCTAATTACAACCAGGCTGACCGGCTTAGAATTTCTGAGGACGCACAGTATGTCTGCTCATTAATTGGTGTTTTTTGTGACTATTTTGTTACATTTTTATCATTTTGTGACGTTACACAATTCATATTACCTCACCAGCAATTCTGTTTAATCAGTCAAACAATGAGTGCCATTTGGAATCCTACATTAATACCTTAATGACAGAAAATAATAAGAAATGAAAATTAGATTAGTCTAGACAAAAACTGCCCGGCACTGAGGTATCAGCCTGTAAAATCTGCCACTACACAAGCCTTACTCTGCTGTGATATTCTTAGTAATATCATGGCAGAGTGGATGATATTTGATGAGTACCGTGATATTTTAATTGTTAGTTTCAGAATACTTATCCACACCTGCTTCCAGTTTAAGTCCTGTAGAAATTCAGAATTAACTATTTAACAGGGAGACAGTATTTGTGAACATGTTTCAAATACCAATTATTTTAGATATGGGGTTCCACAGGGTTCTATACTTGGTCCATGCCTTTTTTCATTATACTGTAAATACTTCTGAAAAGATATGATGAATCCCTCATCCTATCTTTTTAGGTTTACCTGTCAGCAACATTAAGCAATACAAATCAGAAATTGCTCAATATTAAATATAATATTAAATAGCTAAAACTAATTAAAATTCTCATGTATTCTACTCATTTTTTTTTTTTAAATGACACTAACTCGCATAACCCAACCCTGCCTAAGGTTAGCCAAATTCTACAACAACAACAACAACAACAACAACAACAACAACAACAACAACAACAACAAATTCAGATCTATGCAGATGAAATACAAGATTTGAAAGCACCCGATGACCACGACATCCATTCGAACAATTTAACAGACTTCTTAAAACTACTACTTAGTCACATGTCACTAGACGTTATTGAAGTTGAAGCTCATCCTATCCAGAATAGGCCAACATTCTAACTCTGGAAAAAAGACCCAATCTTGGGGAAAAAGCTTGAACCAATAGATAAGCCATATAACTTGCCCTTTATCATGCAAATAAATACATTTGTGTTTCATCTTCTTGACTATTGCAACATTCTTTCAAGTTGACATTTTGGTTTCCCCCGTTTTTGATCATACTGTTTCAGTTTCAGAACTACGCAGTAGATTTGTTTAAATGGTTTTCAGTTCTTCTAGTGAAACATTCTTTCTTCTCAACTAAAAAACTTAGTGTGATGTCATACATTGTAAATGTGATGATCATGTGCTTGCCTACTCAGTTTATATTCATTCATTCATTCAAAGAAAACTCCAAAGCTGCTTTCTCATGTGGTTTCTGTGACTCTAAACAATGACGAGTTTTTCTCCCTACGCTAACATATTCAGTGAATGAGAATTGTTTGGGTGATATTTTCTACAGTGAAAGCATTGTGTGAGTCATGACCGAGAAAACTGCAGAGAGAATGGGGACATTTACCTCCCTGATGACATCCAACAAGGACACATACATGCACACGGGGTGAATAAGACATACATCTGAGTGTGGATAAGACATACACCGATGTGTAGGAACAGCTGATGTCTGAAACTGCTATAAAACAACATAACATTAATTCTGCGAACCAATCAATTGCCATGAAAAGGTCTGTGTGACTTCAATTTGCATTCGGTCCAACTGAATCGATACAGCTCTGCTCTGGGCTACAGTCTGACACAGATCTGCATTAGCAAAACACCACGCCTGCTTCCATTAAACAGTCCATGACAACAGGTTTAGTGATCACAGTACTGAAGAAACGCAACTCTGGGGCAATTGGATTAGGACATAAAGATGCTGGTATGCTGCTACTGTTGTACACCAGCCACCAGTAGGGGTCAGCTCATTTATATTTGTAGATTCAATCAGTCTATAGCTACACTGTATATTCTGAGCCAATATCCAATACATTAATGCCAGATAGTGACAAGAAATCAATGTTCTCCGCTGGAATTTTCTTACGTAAGGACAAGGCCACTCTTAACAGTTCATCTTGGAGACAGAGAAGCTCTTTAGCAGGTGTTCAGCCAGCATGCAGTAAAAAGCATGGCTTAGTTTTCAGTCTGGGTGAAGGCATTTAGGAAAAGGTCGCGAGGAAGCAGGTTACACTGGTTGTATCCATAACATTAAAGGAACCAGTCCACACATTTACATGGCAATCGGCAGGGGAATACACATTGACAGTATTATTTACCAGTGCTATTTACTGCTATATGTTTAGCATGTATGCATGTAGCACTATGGTTAGACTGTAACCAGTGTAGTAAGGAACACTTTTCATACTAAGATAGTGAGAAATGTTGATCCAGTTAGTCAGATTGCAACTGTCCTGTTGATAATTGATAATTATTTCATCACTTCATTAATAGATAGAATATAATTCATGTTCACTTGAGTCAGTCAGTCAAAGAAAACATTGTTATTGCAGGTCAAAAACAATGAAGTACAAAAAGGCTAGAAGCCCAGATCGATTGCAACTCTGGCCCCATTTCCGCCTGTTAAACGTGTAGTATCTGGATACAATCCACATGATTTAATACACTGTATAAATGCATCTCTGTTAGCCAGACGGCAGATCTGATTGCATCCATCTTGCTTTTGGATGGAAATCTGTGTAGGTCCTCCTCCAGGACATCTGAAGCTGTTTTAACTGCCAAAAAAACACAGCAAAAAATAGAATGTTGTGGGAAAAACTGCTAAAAATATCGTGCTAGCTCACAACTATCCACCAACAAACATAAAGGATGACTGTCGTGCACTCCAAACATGGCAGATCACTACTTATCACTACCTCTATAGTGTCCTGGTTTCAGATCTCTGAACTACCACCCACACATCTCTGATTTGTTCAGCGATTCCAAACGTCTAGGGTTGTGCTCAATGATTGCAGTTTCAGCTGGCTGGAGAAAAAAATCGACCAATCCGAGCTAGAAATGCTGAATGTCAAAAGCTCATGGCAAGCTTTGTTTCAGTTCAATTCCACCAAAACAGAGGGTGGTTGCATGTCATCTGTTGCTCAGCATGACACTGGCTGTCATGACAGTGGTGCTGCTGATGAGGATAGATATCGTCTCGGGTTTCAACAGAGAGTTTTAGCATCTCATATAACAAACACTCCATATTATCACAGATGGGTACATACAGTCCATATAGAGTGTCTGAGATGCCTCCTCCCCCTTCCTGTTTTGGCATGCCGCCCTGTGCTGACCACCCTCTCCCTGCCCTCTCTCTTCATGCATAGCTCGGCTGGTGGGTGTAAAAATAGCCTGTTTGGTGGAGTCAGAGGGGGGGTGTTGGTCAATGGTCAGAGAGTTGGAATTAGCAATGAGGAAGAGCTAGCACTGTGCTGGCAGCAGTGACAGGACACAAGTGCAGTCAAGTGGTGGAACGGGGACAGGCGCGCTCAGGCTGAGGCCAAAGGGAAGTGAGCCTTGGACTGAGGGGGTCGCCCCCCCACGGATGGTAGCCTGTAAGGTTTCTAGGGGGGAGGGTAGAGGAAGAAGGGGCACGGAGTGGATTATCGGAGTGATTAGATGGACTCACTCAAATTCCTTTACGTTCTGATGGGATAGACTTTAAACCCTGCACCATGGGCAACACGGCCATGTGTAAGGTGTGTGGCTCGGACAAGGGCCTGAGGACCGCCGGGAGCCAGACTAACCTGGACCAGAATGCTTTGCCAGACTACTACTGCGTGGAGCATTATCCCGTGCAGCCTCCACTGATGCTGGTAAGAGCTCCACACTGGCAGGTGCAGCCGACACTTGCAGTCACCTGAACTGCAGTTTTTGGGGAGTATTTTAGGAGGTTTTTACTTTTACTTTTTTTTAAAGCAGAAACTTTGAAGTCAGTGTCGACTCTCTCCTTTAAATACTCCGAGTTATTTTTAATTTGGTCACAATCTGGATGGCAGAACTGTTTGTGTCTGTCTCTGATGAGCTGCTCCACTTGCATGTTGTTTTTCATACAGCTCATACATTTTCTGTTTCCAGTGAAAGAATGTGTAAACTAAACGTTGAACTTACTGTTCTGCCTTCAGGATCTACACTGATTAGGTATTAACACGTATGGATACGTGGTTCAGGTGTCTAGCGGTGTGTTTGGAGCTTGTGTGTGTGTTAGTGTGTGAGGGATGGGGTGGGGTGTTGTTACCTCTCCTCTCCCTTTAAAGGCCAGTGTGACATTTTTGTTCCTAAAGTATCTCTGCACAGCAGCATGTGGACTCTTGTGGCTAATTTGAAAAGAGGTGTAATGACTTAAGCCGCGTGCTGCTGCTGCTGCTGCTGCTGCTGCTGGAAACACAAGGCAAAAATATCACTCATTCAGTCAGTGCTGCTTTCTGTAGTTTGTTTGTGTCTCGATGAGGTTTCTTGAATTAAGAGACATTTCAGTGACCTGCCTTAATGCTTCTTTTAAGATATTAGAACTTGTTTTTTGGGGTGTGCTCCAAGTCCAGACTACACACTGATTTCATACAGTATATACTACATACTAATCAGCATACTTTGCCATACTTTGTTTATACTGGAGATGATATAATAATGTGACGTGATGTGTGAATTTCACAGACAGACCTCCGCTCTTTAACCACCATAACTACAATACTGCTATACTACTTTTCCCAGTTGTGACCTGCTCTGCCTTTGTGAGTTGCATTGTGGGAGAATAGTGTGCATCAACAGCATACAGTCATAAATCAACTGTATTCAGTATATTGTCAGCATACTGACACTTTTTATCACCGTAATAGTGTCAACACTAAAAACCTGCTCAGAACAGTTTGAATGTATATGAATATAACATAGTATAGCATAGCATAGCATAGCATAGTGTAGTGTAGCGTAGCGTAGTGTAGTATAGTATAGCATAGCATAGCATAGCATAGTATTGCATAGCATAGTATGGTATAGCATAGCATAGCATAGTATAGTATAGTATAGCATAGCATAGCATAGTATTGCATAGCATAGTATGGTATGGCATAGCATAGTGTAGCATAGCATAGCATAGCATAGTATAGTATAGTATAGCGTAGCATAGTGTAGCATAGCGTAGTGTAGCGTAACGTAACGTAGCGTAGTGTAGTGTAGTATAGGATAGTATAGTATAGCAAAAAAATGTAAATGATGTTATAAAGGGTACAGCTTACAAGTGCTGAGATAACTTCTACTATGATTTGGTGCTATATAAATAAAACTGAATTCCCTTCAGCTCTACAGAGCATTTTAGTTTCTTTCAGCTCAATGTTTTGATTGTCAGTCGAGTAATTTACACATCTGGGTCAGTTTTCCCGCTCTTAACAACATTGTTGCACTGACAATTCATCAAGTGGACACAAACCCAACAAAAATGAAATGAAATTGAATGAAAATGAAAGCTAATGTTGCTGCTGGATGTGTAAATATGTAACTTTTTCTAACATGTTACACATATCAACTTTTTAAGTGCCTTAAAGTGTCAAAAGTGTGTGTATTATTTCTAAGCATGCATAATAAAGTACAGTTCAGGTCGTAAAAAGTCAGACTTGGAGCTGGTTTGATCTTCACATTTACTAAAACTGTCACATCTCATACCACTGACTCGTAGTACTAAAAAAGAGATAGTGTAAGTTTTACCTGATAAACTCAGTGACTGACACCTGAGGGTCCAGACTGCTTTAATTGGCCTGTGTAGGAGGAGGAGGAGGAGGAGGAGGAGGAGGAGGAGGAGGTGACCTGCCAGCCTGCAGTGACCTGTGGCAGCACAGCTTCCAGCTGAGCTTCTATTATCTAGTCAGATGAAAGACAGAGGATGAGAGCAGAAACACAGAGTGTGACACATCGAGCTGGACCTCATTACAACAGTCAGACTGTGTGTGTGTGTGTGTGGTGAAGTCAGACTTATTGACTGTTTGCAACCAGTTTTCTAACTCGTCAATCTCTACGTCACACTTGAACTGTGTGAGACCGGCTTATAAACAAGGATGAGACATCCACGATACAGTAAGAACAATAGATTGTGCTTGAATTCCAGTTTCAATACATATGAGCTGAATTCACCAGTTACATACATCAGTTATGTTCACAGGTTTGGTGAAGAGATTCTGGTGAAATGAGCATCAAGACTACAAATGTGTATATGAAACAGCCGGGGTTCACCAAAGTCAGCTTCATCTTCTGTATCAAATTTTATTGGCAGTGAAATATTTATTTAGATATTTTCAACAGACCAACTGTCAGTGCCTTTCATACTGCACTAACATGGCTCCATGGCATCAATGAAATGAGGCACAGGATTCTATGACAGCTCTCAGACTAGAAGCAGACAGTAGATTGACTGACACAGCACAGTCAGGTAACCTCAATCCAGACTGTCCTCTTCCTGTGCGTTGCTGTTGTTATGCTAGGCAGCTGTTTACTTCCTGTTTCAAACCATCAGTGACCAGACTGATCAATCCTTGACCTTAACCACATGATCATTATTGTAACCATGACAATGATTGTCCCGCATCATGAACTTAAGTACTTACTTTAATCCAAATCATGACGTTTCATCAAGCCTAACCAAATCAGACGTCATAAAACAGAGTTATTGTTCAATATTGATTTGTAGATTTGGAAGTCACAGAGAAATGATGGTGTTGTTGGGTTGAAAGATCAGAAAACAACTCTGTGTGTGGTTACATATATATTTTATCAAAATGAGGGAGTCATGGAAAATAAGTGTAACAATACATGCTTTGTCACCTTCGATGCTTGAACTCTTCTTCTGTGGTATCATTGTAGAGAAGCAGCAGTGCAGTGACTTTACTTCAGAGAGAACATCCCAGAAAACATCATGACGACGAGACAGTGTTGCCAATTTAGAGACTTTGTCACTATATTTAGTGACTTTTCAGAGCCCTCTAGCGACTTTTTTTTTTTAAAACCTACTAGCGACAAATCAAGTGTCTTTTTCTGGTCTTCTTGGAGACTTTTGGAGACTGACGTGAAAGCATTGTATCGTCTTCTCAACTAGCAGTGGGTGTAGCTGTGGGCTCCTCCTCCGTCCTAAAGCATTCACAGGCGGCTCGGTCCGTGCAGCAGTCTTTCCCAGCAGGAGATGTTCCCCCCTCTACATCCAGACAGCAAATGAATCGCGCATGCATGATGTCGCCACTGGCTGATCCCAGAAGGAAGTTCATTTTGTAGTTCTAAACATATTTAGGGTGTTTTTACTCACTTTTTGTCTCTCCAACCGTGTTATTCCTCTCTCCTACAGCGTCCATTACAAATACATGGACATGGCTGATTATGCAAATTAGGCGATGACGTCATTTAGCAACTTCTAGGGACTTTTAGGACAGCCAATAACTACTTTCCTTAGTGAGGAGTTGGCAACACTGTGTCCAGAGCAGTTCACAAGTTGCTAAACTGAGGACCACTTTGGGGTGCATACCATTCTTAAAACAGCCCCATATCTCTGTACTAATGGTCACTTTTACTTTACTGTACTATTAGAATTACTGCCTGATCACTATTTCCTGCTTTATGTTTGTTTCACTCATGTTGTGCTCTGACTGTAAACCCTTCCATCTTCTCTAAAGACACTTCCCAGCCACCTCCTGTTTTAGACATGTTCTATTCTGGAGAGCTCTACGTCTTGACCCATGACCCTTGAGCCACACTCACACGGATATATATATTCATGTGCAGCTTTAAAGTGCCTAACATTTCCTCCTGCTAATGAGCTGTAGTAAACATTCATACATTTATTGGGAAATGATGGCAGTACTTAATGAATTATGTAATTCCTTATAGCCTGTATTGAGTTTAAAAGTATACTTTAAAGTTTTATTATGTGTTCTCTGTCAGAATAATGTGAAAATAGAAGAAAGGATGTCTCTTATCATATTTCTTACATAATGTACTGTGTATGTAATGTACATATAGGATACAGCTGTATTGGTGCCACTGCATGGATGCTCCACCAGCAATCTGCGTTTATATCTAAATTTATCTGAAAACAAATAATCCTCCAGGTCCTCCTGCACTGTAGGCTATCCGGTCCACAGGGACAGCTCTGGTTCCAGTCACTTCCAAGTGGTCTTCAACAGCTGGATATCACTGAATGTAGGTCAGCTGACATTGATCAAAATGGTAATGAAACATGGGAGGTGAAGGTGACGTATTTATGAGGACCTACTACAGCTCCAGTTCTGTCAACTTGATGATAATTAATTAAAAATGAGCTATTTTTACTCAGCATGAATTGTCTGCTGCGTGTGATTAGTCTAAAAACACCTCCATGTATAAAGTAGAAGCATCTTTTTTTTTATTTGACTAAACGTGGGGTTTTGGTGCTGGTAATTATATCGGTCGCACTGATTGAAGTGCTGTTGTAATCTCAAAACAGTGGGTGTGTTCATGGACTAATGTGTGCAAGGCAACCCAAAGGAGCTTTTTAATATCAGAAACGCACACACACACACACACACACACACACACACACACACACAAACAGAGCCAGCACCAGCGGGAGATGTGCAGTTGCTAGTAAACATAGATACTGTTATCCCGTCCAGACAGCTAGGAATAGAATGTGCTCCTTCAATCAAATAAACAAGGACACAGCTGCAACTTATGTGTGTATGTGTGTGTTCTTATGTGGGCCAAACGTCCTCTATAAATTATTCTGAAGGTTAAAAACATTTCACGTTTATGTTGAATTTAAGGTTGATGCTATAGCAAATGGAAGTTTAATGGTAATGTCTTTTGTTTTTGGTGTACATGATAAGAGCACATCATCATGAATATTAATTTTTGGCTGCAGTAGCCTACTCCATGATAACACTCAGCTTAAAGCTGCATTAATCACTTTTAAGCCACTAGAGGGCGCTGACAGACACACAGGTGTATGCTCTTACATAACTGACCACTTTGTTGAACTTAAGTTTGAGGGCTGTAGAACCAAAACAATGAGCTAAAAGGTGCTAATGTGAATTAGCTTCAGCATGCATGCTGTGCTAGCATGGGTTCAATGGTCCATGCTAACACTTTAGCATACATGCTACTATATAGCATTATGCTATACAAATGTTAGCCATCGCTATTAGCATAGGCATAACCTTGCTTACTAAGTATTAACAGAGCCGTCACAGTTTGTAATCTTAAAACTTGTATGTGAGTCATGCCTTCTTTTGCTTTTATCCACAGGGTTTAAATTAATGTCAAATATAAGTACTGGTTTATGCACAGATATTACTAAAGATTTATCTCAACCATGACCTTTGAAGCATTTTACAATGTCAACACAATGTGTGTGTGTCATAAGTGATTGTTACTTTATTTTCTTTGTCACAACAGAACTTTTTCACGGCATATATTTTGACATATAGCAGGAAAATCACAGGTATAATTAATAAAAGGCTGTTTCTGTTTAGGTGTTCCAGATCCAGGGCTCTGCGACTGTGTGTGTTGGCTCACTGACATGGTTTACTGAGCCAATTAAGTGGAATGGAGTCATCCTTAATTTTATTAGTCACACACCAGAGTTTCACCTGCATTGGGTCTGTCATGGTAAATGTCTTTTAGAGCGTGAGCATTACGAGCGTTCCCTTCATGGACAATGAGCTGAGATTATTTTGTCAAACTTCAAAATAAACCTTTTACGCTCAAATGTTAGCCACCAACAAGATTAAAATCCAAACCATGCTTAATGGAGTTAGCTGGGTCCATGCTAACACTTGAAACTTGAAGTGTCACTCAACATGATTCATGTGTTAACAGCAGAATTAACACCAGCCAGTGTGGACCAATGGAAGGTTTTTGTGGAGCTAGATAAATGGTACACTGACAAACAAGACACAGAGGATAATGGTTTGGAGAAAGGAGAAAGGTTATTAGTGAGTGTGTGTGTGTGTGTGTGTGTGTGTGTGTGTGTGTGTGTGTGTGTGTGTGTGTGTGTTCTATAATTGTCCACACTATTTGTCACTTTGTGCAAAAGCCTCTCAGAATCCTACCTGACATCTGCATTACCTGTGGCGATAACTCATAATGTGATTTTGTCTTTCTGATTACTCTCACACACTCTCTATCACACACACACACACACACACACACACACACACACACACGCGCCTAAAGATGCATTATATCTCACATGAGAATGGTGTACCGATGACCCGGTGTACCGTCGTGTTGACGGACAGTTCTAAATGAATCCTTCATGTTTTCTTTGTGCATACTTTGTTAGCTCTGCTGACAGGCAGAAAGCCTTGTTGTCATGGTTACCTCCAGAGAGGGCAGTGCGTGTCTCCGTGGTAACTGGGAGGGGCGAGGATGCTCCCAGCCTGGGCACTGGTGTCTCACAGTGTGTGTGTGTGTGTGTGTGTGTGTGTGTGTGTTTGCATTATTAATACAGCTCCGTGCTCTCCACAGATAAAGACAGTGACTTTGTAAATGAATGTTTGATGGGACGTGTTGGTGGAGGAGCTTCAGGACTGTGCTTCGTCACGCTTGGCAGGTTTGACGGAGCCGTGAAGTGATGTGTCGAGACATAGGCTGAACAGATTGTCATAGGAATGAGACATGTGCGTGGATTATATGATGCAGTCAGTGTTACTGACTGACTCCAGTCTTAAAAGTTCTTTTCATTGCAGTGAAAGAAAGAGAAAACGACGACCTTCATGCTTCGTCATGGTTCCTTTATTCACTTTTATTTTTTAATTTCTGCTCCTTTTCAACGCTGACTCACCCCGTGACCCTTCACATAGCTGTCGGCCTTTTAAAGCACTTTTTCAAAACATTTCCCCTCATACAGAGTGACAAACTGACTAAGCTCCTTATGACCAGGAGTTATGAAACTATTTCTGTAGGAAGCTGGCTGCCACAATCCTCCCTTTCTCTCCACTGTTAAGTGTTTTCCATTAAAAAGCCTCATTTGTCTGAGAGTCCTGTTGGTCTAAGAGTCACTATAGCAACCCGCCAATCGCAGGACGATGATTAGGGCAAGCTCTTGCATAATGTGACTCGGCAGCTCTTGGGTTGTGAGGATATCATCAGATGGGGTGGACTGTGGTAATGGCTGCTTTGTGCAGTGCTGCTAGAAAACAATGCCAACCCTGTATGAACATGTTTGAGGCTGTATGAACACGTCTTTCCAGGACCCATTCAAGGTATTTTCCATGATTTATAGAAATGAACCTGCTGGGAAATTCACATTACAACAGTTACAACATAGATAAGTGAAGTTATTGTGAGGTCTCAAAACCAGATGTTGACCAGATGTTCAGCAGATATGTCCATGCTCTGGTTCATCATCATCATTTAACGTACATGAACTGACTCCTGTCATACAGACAGACGGTATAGCTCCTGAAATGAGACATGAGACCAAATGTGATCAAACTGCCGGGGAGTCGATGCCTGTCAGCACCGGGAAATACAACAGTGGCATATTCTGCCAGTTGACCCGCATCGACTTGTAATTTGCACCGAGACGCTGGCGGCGTTTCTTGCCCTTTTAGTCGTGGCTCGTGTTGTTTAAATTCAGATCAGACCCTACAGGCGGATCACTTCATTGAAGCACTCTGACATTTTGGGAAATCCTCTTGTTTGACGTCTGACCCAGAATCAGACAAAATTTCTCTGCATGCAGTGCAGTGAGTTTAGCTTAGCTCACAGCTAGACTGGAAACAGTGGGAAAGTAATGCTATGTACAGAGGTACTATAGTACCTGAACTGACCCTGAAGCTGTTAAGAGCAAGGTTGGAACACTGAAAGTTGGGGACTTTTCTATGGACTCAACTAAATTAGGAGTGGGAGCCCACAGCTCATTTTAGCCCTTGGACCCCCTTCAGGATCACTCCACCCATGCTATGGAGGTGCGAATATTCGACAAAGAACTCCTGAATCTTGACTAACATGTTGCGTAACGTGAAAGCCTGTGCTCTGTGGAGTGAGTGGGCTAACATCAGTGTGTCCTTTGAGGTGGCGGTGGTGGTGGTGTTGCAGAGAGCTCCGGTAGCTGTGAGTCTAAGTGATGCAGTGCAGTTCTCTGCAGCAGCCAGACACCAACTGACTGCAGGTCAGCCTAGAAACATTAGACCAGGACTATTTGTATGTGTGAGAAGTAGACATCAGTGCTGCAGTGACACTGCTGATTTGATCCACCATCGGTGCTGCTTTCTTTCCTCTGATCTCTGGATATATGAGCAGGGTGATGCTGTAGGTGACACCAAATTCCCTCTAATAAAAAAAGCTTAACTGGGCAAACTGTGACCTTGACAGCCGATGAAACCATTCATCAGCATGAAAACAAGCAGAACATCTGCTAAAGTGTCCATGAGCAAAGGCTCCGCCGCCGTCCTGCAGTGTGCCACTACAGTATTTCTGTATCTGACCTCTGACCTCAGTGAATGCAGTAAAAGTAAGCATCGCACAGTGTTTTTCCACAGGAGAGAGCTGTGAGCGTTGAACGAGCTACGTCTGAGCCAGGGTTTAGCTTTAGAGAAGGCACCAAGAGAAAAGTGCTGAATCATTCTGCCTCCTTACAGTCCTGGTCTGTTTCCAACTGCAGCTCACTCGGCATCCAAACACAGACAGGGGACATGTCCTGCCCAGACCATGGATGGAGACATCACTGTGCACAGAGGAAAACAAACATGGCTGCACAGTTATTGTAGATCATGAAACCTTTCATAGAGAACTATGAGTGATCCATATTACCAATTCATTTTTGTTTTTTTGTTGTTGTATTATATAACAGATGATGCACAATACATTTTAGCATCATACTTTCAGTGTTTATGCTGTGACGACCCATCATGCAGATTATGAAGTGGTTGCATTGATGTGCTTTTTGTCTGAGACCAGGTTGTAACACAATAAGAGAAGAGTTTGATGGGATGGAGGTTCAGGTTGTGTGTTCAGTGTTCAGACAGACGACCAGGCTTTATTTGAGCAGACAGCCCTGCTGTGAGTTTGTTTGTGTATCTTGTTTGTGCCATCACTTTTCCATATGTTTCAAATGAGATCCTGCATAAAAGGAAGTGACATCAGGCTCAGCGTTAGGTCAAAGTCTTTGAGAAAGAATGTGACTTGGTTATCCTGTGTGACAGAGATGTGCTTCATGTCGATTCTATTTAAAAATGTATTTCTTCTGTGTCTCTTCCAGTCGGACAGTAACACCAGTTTCCTGCGAGCGGCGAGGGCAGGGAACATCGACAAAGTTTTGGAATATCTGAAAGGGGGAGTGGACATCAGCACCTCTAATCAGGTACGAGACAGGTTACATAACACACACTCACACTCATACGCTCACGACAAAACCTGTTTTTGATACGCTAACAACAGGAACACGAACAAAAGGGGATGCTCCCCTGCCAGTGTCCTTGCAGGTGAGGATGTTCAGTGTTAATAGCTTCACTTTGTGAAATGAAAACACTTTGTAGCACAGTTAGGTTGTTGTTATTTATTTGAAGCTGCATTAAGTGATTTTTTTTTGGGCCATTTTGGCGTCGTGGAACAAACACAGCATCTGATGTTATCACATCTAAAGATGTTATGGCTAACATGTTAGCTACTGTAACAGTTCTAACAGCAGACACAGAGGAACATTAGTACTTATTTGGACTAAAAGTTATGTCCAATATTCACTCCTTTTATCTCTGGTTTGGTCTCCACCAACTCCTGAGGAAGTCTTCTGTCTCTTTAGCTGCTAAATGTTCTACTATGTTCACCAGCTAGTCTCTAACTGTGTCCGCCTGCTCACCCGAGTAGCCAAATAAATTCAAGCTCGCCTTTAAAACCATAAATCGTAACTGTAAAGCTTAAATATATATCACATGCTATTAGCTATTGTATGCTAGGTAATGGTGCAATGGCTTAGCCAGCTATCCAAGAGCTCTAATAGGCCAGTGTAGGTACCAGATCAGATCGGCTTCCAGATCCTTGGGGTCCTTCGTCTGCTGATGCACCTGCTGATGACGAATGTCATCTATCTATCTATCTATCTATCTATCTATCTATCTATCTATCTATCTATCTATCTATCTATCTATCTATCTATCTATCTATCTATCTATCTATCTATCTATCTATCTATCTATCTATCTATCTATCTATCATGAAAATCGGGAGTAATTTAGTTTGTCCGAGTGGCGTTGCCTTAGATACCGTATAGTGTGATGTAATCAGAAGGACCGCGAGCCGATCTGGTACCTACACCGGTTCCTGTTGTTCCGGTATTTTCCATGGATGAAGGAAGAAGGAAGGAAGCTTGTCAGTTATAGTGAACACAGTTCAAATCACATAACTTTACAAAGAAGCAGATCATATTTAGGTCAATACAGTAACAGTCACTTGATCCAAAAAATATTGATAAAGCATCTTTAAGTTACCTGTTGAGTCCAATAGTTCTTATTTTGTGTACAGCTCGCACAGTGTATTATTCTGTGCTAATGGGTCCAGGTTGTCCACCATTAATCTCCATACACATATTATGCATTGTCATTATATGAAAATGGCTCTACATTCCTGTAGTGGAGAGGACTGTGTTTGATCTGGAAGAGCTTCTTTATTTAGGCCGAGTCATTATCTCGTCTCCTCTAAGTCTATTAGCATTCCAGCCATGTTCGAAGGGAAAGGGGGGTGTGAGGGGTGGAGGGGGTGGTGAAACCTGATAGGATGTAAACAGCCCTGTCCTGGCAACAGTCAGCATGACCAGCCCAGTAAACAAAAGTCACATGGAGTGGTAATCTATGATTGGCTGGTGGCTCTGAGGTGTGTGTGCGGTTGGAAAGATGTTGGCACCGATCGCTCGTGCCCTTGAAGATATTTTGAGCTCCTGTGTTTGTTTCTCTGTTTCTGTCCCACTTTCAAGTACATTTTACATAAAGTTTTAAACCCATCAGAAAAGTACTGTTTTGACATTTGCATCAAAAACCAGTGGAAGGATGAGAGATTCCTCTGTGTGTGAAAATGGACCTTTAACAGCAGATATATCTTTTTGAAGCTTGAACCTTCCTGTATTGTTCATATTTTTTATGTGTTTGCATGTAAATTGACATGCAGTGCTAATGGAGACTTTGGATAAAGTGACCAAACTTTTGAGTACACCCATAAAAATTTTGAGTTAGATCCCAAAGTGGTTCTTCATGGTGATGCTATAGGGGAACCTTTTTCGGTTCTGCAAGGAACTTTTTACTGATTGATTGTTCAAAGAACCATTCATTACAAGTCCTTCCCAGAATTTATTGTAAATAGTATTCAGTTCATTCAAGATGCAAGTTTGTAATTACGAGTTTGAATTAAAATATTTAATTTTAAATGCAACATAATTCAGTAAAGTTATGTGTTACTTTATATCAATTATCACATTACTAACTGCTCTCTCTAAGAAGTAGCTGTTACTCTTTGCAATTAAAATGGCACCACAACAATAATTTCTACACACAGCCACAAGTTAGTCAATAGGTTCAGCATATAGCAGCCGTGAGTTGAAGCCACATGTACTGCAGGTTCACAGAAAAGGTTGTTCACTGGTGTTCAAATTGCCCCTTTGTTGGATTTCATCACAACCAGGTCACATTACTGCAAAGGGTGACTTAAAGAACCAGACCAGTAGTCAGTACTCCAAAGAACCTTTAAAAGAAAAACAAACGATAATTAAACTTAAAAAGGTTCTTCAAAGCATCAAAAGTGTTGCAATTGTGAGTTAAAGATCTCTTTTTTTTGCTTTTAGTTCCCTCAAAGAACGTTAAAGTGAAAAAAGGTTCTCCAGTGCACCAGATTTGTAGAGTGTAGAAGAAGCTTCTTTCTGTAACTCAGAATTACAAAGCAAGGTTCACTGAACTATTTCCTTTTTTTTCAGAGCTGTCACCCACATTTTGACATCTTCATCAGCCTTCATTCCTTAACTATACCTCCTGTGTTCCTAGCAGTGAGAGTCTACAGGGCTCCTTGTGACGTACATTTTATCATCTGCTCGTGTCTGCAAGGCTTCACATAGATGATTTGCCCACCACTCTAAATTTAGTCATAGTCCATTATTTTTACATCGAAGCTGCTGCTGGACAGAATATCCTGACATCCATAAATGGCAAAGCGGAGACATGCTCATTTCTGTGGATGGATGTGTGTGTCCAGAAAAGGTGTGTCTACCCATCTCATTTTTCAAAATGCCACCATAGATTTGATCAGTGGTGATTACCAGTGTTGTTGTGGGTACATTAAAAGTTGGGTAAACCAACGATCAGGATAAAAAATGGAGGTGCTTTAACACCGAACTGCTCCATCTGCACGCAGAGCAGTTAGACAGGAGTTGGTTAAAGAGGTTATTGATGTTTGACCGAGAGAACGCCTTGAGGTTTTTGTCACGCACACACATCCTGTACGTGCAAACACATATCACTCACCTTGAGGAAAATATGAACATCAGTCACGGCGTAGAGCTACACAAGTCGACACCCCGTGAGACCTTAACAACTCTATTACTGAGATGGAGTGCTGGTGTTGGTCTGACCGCTGTAGTTGGTAGGGATCGCTTTCTGATAGACACGGGACTCTCCTGTCTCACTGCTTATAATAATAATATTTCCATATATATGGAAATATTATTATATATGAGACGTTTTTACCTTTTTAGCTTTAACAGAGGTCTAAGTATGGAGGGTGTCGTATGCTGTGCAGATTGTAAAGCCCCTTGAGGCAAATTTGTGATATTTAGCTATATAAATAAAACTGACTTGACTTTGTTGTGATAACAGCATTAGTCTGGAATCCCTGGGTACGCTCTTGTTGTTTTAACACATGGTAGTGTTACTGTGAAAATGAAACTTACAGCTCCACTGATACATTTTCATTGGACAAAATAATCTTAACCCATTCCAACACTGAATGTCTTTTTCTGGAGCTTTCCTCCCTGTATATGATCAGTTTCACACTTAGGTATGCAACATTAAATTCACATGGGATTGGAATAATAGATTTGGAAAAAAAGCTCAAATATGGACCTTGATATAAACCTGTTTTCTACTATTGCAATAATCAAGACCTTGAAAGCTCAAATAATATTCATTAACAATTGAGTGTAATGTGGAAGGTGTTGTTCAAGAGACCCAACTCTGAATTTGACCCTCAGCTAGACTGTTTTAGTGTCTTTGAGCTAATTGTTTTGATCTTCCATAATTCAGTTCTGAACAATCATTTGCTCCGATAAACTCACTGTGCACTAACTGTCCAGCACCAACAGAGTTAGAGACAAGCTGATGAACACGGTGGAGCATTTAGCAGCTTGGAGCTAATATGGGGTGTGGATGTTGGACATCCATGAAGACTACTGACCACTTTGTGGGAGCTAATGGAGATTCAAATTAAGAATAAAGAATAAATGTAGACACAAACACAACTTTAATAATATAACTGTTTGCAATAGCTAGCACGTTAGCTATTACAGCTTTATTTGAACTGATAATAGATATTGTTTTCTCTGCCCACAAGGGCCCAAATAAGTTTAATCTGGCTTTGAAACCTTAAATCTAAACTGTAAATCTTAAATGTATCAATATGTATATGCTATTGTATCCTAGCTAATGGTACAATGGCATAGCCAGCTAGCCAAGAAGGCTAATATTACTGTATTTTCAGGTTGAAATGATGGAAGCTGATCAGTGAGAGACAACAGAGTTTAAATCCCACAATGTTCAAATGAAGCCAGCCATTATTTCCATATCATTTCCCTGTAGCTCATCTGTGAGCAGAGGTTATTCAGCACCATGCTAATGGTCAATAATCTTTACCCTCTGAATACTCCCTGAGAGACTAATGGGCATCAGTGTTTTCCTGTGCTGATGCTGATTATAGCTCAATAACATACTGCACTGATGAGTTGGTGTTTGCTCAGCACTGCTAAATTAGATTCTCACCACGTCCCATTTGCATAGCTTTAAAATTGCCATAGTTCTAACAGATAATTGGGATTTGTCTTCTAAGTGATTGTGTTCATGTGGGCTGACAGAATGAGGTAACAGATATTATAGATGGAGGGAGTGGGCGGACAGGGCATGGCGCATGATAAAGGGGTTAGTGGCTTCTTGGTTGTGAATGGAGGCCATGGTGGAGGGGGTGTACAAAGATGAATAGGTCCCCTGGAGGTTATGGCGGAACTGGAGGTTGTTCATTTACAAGTGGCAGCAGCTTATGCTCCATATCAAAGAAGGAAAAACACATAGGATTCATTGGAAAGTGTGAGTCATCAACAGGCAGTACATTTGAGCTGTTAGGTGATTAAAAAAGTATTTTCCTGACCACATTAGAAGAATATGGAGTTGAAACTGTAACTTTTTCCATCTGATCTCCTCAGTCTGTTTGTTCTTTTGGGTCAAAAGACACAGGAACTCATTCGTCTCTGCACTGTATTCGTCACAGTTGAAAAATAGCTATCTGGTCCTTTATGGGAGAACAGTGACAGGTGCTACTTCAAACAGACGTTGGATGTTTGTTCTGAAATCTGGGAGTTGTAGGTTAGCACACGTCGTCCTACATTTTCTAAGTTACTTAGTTTTGATCTTTGTCTTTTGTTTGTGGCCCTTTTGCTGGCGCTCTTTTCATTCATGCACCTATAGGTAGGTGGCTAGCTATGTAGGAAGATGATGTTCCCACTATTAGTCCAGATGATGAAGCTCTGATTGGACAAACAATAGAGACCCATCAGACCCTAGTAAGCTTTTAATTTTCCATTTTAATTTCCAATTTTTTCCAGTAACAGTCCAGCAAGTGGTGTATATGTCCAATTAGCTATAAGGATGTGTGTTCATGTCAAAGTCAGAAGTCAAAGTAGGTCAGAGCCTACTTGATGTCTATCTCAAGAAAAAGTGCCATGACAGCCCACATTGAAAATAAAAATTGTCTTGTAAAAAAATCAATCCCATCGCCAAAAGACGTTTGTGTTGGATGATTTCACAAATTATGTTCAATGACATTTAAAAAAAATGTTTCTATCTGTGTGTGGCAGCTACTGTAGAGTTAAATACAGAGTCATATGAGGTCAGCAGGAGGCAGACGGGTGCATGCACATGTCAACTGATCTAAAAACAGCAGGAAGTAGCGAGAATTTTTTTTTTTTCTGCGACTGAACAGATTCCAGTTGTGGAATACCTCACGGCAATCAAAACTGATACTTCGTCAGATGATTCTAGGACAAACATTCACTCTCTTTGGGATCCCACAGGGAGTCCAGCAGGACCATCAGCCTCAGGAAGCAGTGTGATGATAGTCATGGAGGAAATTATTTATCGACTCAGCGGCTCTTTTTATACTGCAGCCTAATGCTTGTGCTGCTGAAAGGCTTATTGAATCAGTGCTGGGTCATTTGGAGAAGAAGAGGGGCAAACTAGGGGAACTAACCCTACATTCACCTTTTCTTTCCTTTTAGCTCTATAGAGGCAGCTAGGTAAGAAACTGGAGCAATCAGAGACAGATATTTTCAGTTGGTGGAAACCAAAACAGATAAAAGAAAGTTGAACATTTAGCTTCATCTGGTGCACAGAAACATGACTTACATAGAAAAACAACGCTTCATGTCTGCTGAATATGTAAATAGGCAATTTGTTTGCTACTACATTAGCCATAACAACTTTACTTAAGTTCATACTTTAGCTTTTATTAGCTTCTGCTTGCTAATGACTCAAGTACTAGGTTGTGAGGTTTGCTATATTAACCTGCATGTAATAAGGTGATAATACTGCCTCCAACAGCAAAGAAAATAAAATTATGCAGCTATTTAATACAAGTTTATAAAAGCCAAAAGTAAGCTGAAATAACTGTATCTCCCATGAGCCCATTTTAAGCTTTTTTCATCTGTTTTTACAAAACCTTCTGAGTGCCTAACATTTGTGTGGCAGTCTTTCAATCCTCTCTCACTCGGTGTACTGAGTCAAAGGCCATCCCACCTCCTCCCTGCCAACCAAGCAGCACATGACACTCAAGAGCCCAATCCAGATATTAATAGAGGTCATGAGTGATTTAGAACCTGAAACCTCAAACGTCACTACTCTGAACCACCGTGTATGTCAAGTTAAAGAGAAGTCATCTGTCATTGTTGTAGCCATTTCAAATGATATTAAATCTTCAATGAAATGACGAGCTTCTGTGTGCTGCTGCTCAAAATGTGTTTCTGGCTCTTGTGGTATGTTAGAGTGATTCCTCCTCCATGTTTATGTCAGCCGTCACCAATCAATACCAAAGACTGATATTTGAAAGGAAAGGATCGACTTCAATAAAAAAATAAGAGGGTTGATTGACCTGCCCACACACACACTCACACACACACTCACTCTATTGGTGGAAACTATTTATATCTTCATACCCGGGACTGGCTCTGCTCCACAATAGCATTACATGGCACAATATCTAACCCAACTTTGACAGCTAGCTTTGATATTTCAGTCCACATGTCAGAGTGAAGTACAGCCACTCACATGATCCAAAGACAGAGAACGAAAGACAGGCTCAGTTAGTTATGGACCTGGAGGAGGTAATCCCTTCTTTTTCCATTTGGATGTGTCTTTATTATTTGTTGAGGGTGGGTTGTTGGACGTCGGGCCTGACCTGTCCTCCCTCGTTTTCTTCCAGAATGGTCTTAATGCACTGCACCTGGCAGCCAAGGAGGGCCACGTGGATCTGGTCCAGGAGCTGCTGGATAGAGGTGCAGCGGTGGATTCAGCCACAAAGGTAGGTGATCGCAGCTTCCCACTGGGTGAACTTCAGTCCCTGAAAAGCAGGAATTGGAAACTCTTTGTAGGGAAGCTGTACACACAGTGCATGGTCACTCTAGTGTGTTCATCAAGAGTATGTCTGTGCTCTTACCCTGACGTGATAATCTACAGCTATCTCAGTGTTAGGTATGAACAGTACAGGTTTCATTTAACCTTATTATTATCAACATAATTACCTTATACTTCATTTAATTAACCAAAATGATTCATGCTGATACATACTCAACTTTTCAACTGGAGGGAGGCTTGTGGTGGAACAACACCTCACTAAGACTCTTCTTCTCTTGTTTTTTTGTCTTCTTTTGTCACATATCTGTATAATACTATGCTTCCAAACATTCTGCTCCCATGCAGTCATGTATTAAATTCTGTAGTGCTGGACATGACTCAATAATTCCATGGTCATCATATACCAGATCATATATCAGACTAGTTTATTAAGAAAGCAAATAATAACTGCACTGAAGAAGTACACAAATGACTTCTTCAGACATGCGTTCAGACATAAAATTAGCTCATAATATGTAAAACCAAACCTTTCTCATGACAGTTTGGATAAATAGAAACTAATGTACAACTTAATATTTGGAAATAATTGTATGACGGCAGCTTTCTCAGAAGATCAGTTCCAAGATGAGGACATCAGCGTCTACACATGATGTGGAGCGTAGTCGTGGAGCTGAGCAGGGAGTGGAGCACTAAAGCAAAGTGAAATGGATAGTGGAGTAGTAAACATGGAGGTTTGATGCTTAAGCAATGCCGATCATTCCAGCTCGTGCAATCAGAGAGTGGCTCATTACTGAGTGTGTTTCCAGTGTTGTGATTCGAGTTGGTGTCGCTCCAAAATGCAACTACATACCTGACAACAGTCGCTAACAGCAGAGCTAAAGAGCAGAGCTGTAATGTATGTCTGCTAACAGTCTTCTTCTTCCCTGCCTTTATGGGCAGCGTTGTAGTCATGGAAGCATTAAGGGAACATTTAGGAGGAACATTTTATGGATTGGATTACAAATGGTTTAATGTAACAGTTCAATTTAAATAAACCATCATCTCAGTTATTATGTACATACTTAAATAACCATAACTGAGTGCCTACATGAGTAAGTTGAGTGTCAGTGGTTTCAGTACTATACTGCACCCTGAATAAATGGACAAGCCATTTCCCTGAAGTAAACACAGTGTCAGTGTTAACTGCATGTACTATGAAGAATCATCAGACTGATTCGAGGTTCTACTCTTAATTACAACTGTGTGTTTCTTGTAGATTCATTAGTCTTTGCTATAATAAAGATATAAGTCTCATCAATACTCAGAACTATTTGTTACTGCGCACCACCACTTCTACAAAACTGCTTAAAATTCACAGATACCATCATTTAATAAGTGTAGGTCAAAAAGAAAAATACAGACATGAAGTGTGGCACCTTGTAAAAGTCATTATTTTATATATGGAAATTCTTCTCACTGTACGTTCATGTTTTCTGTTAATCCAGAAAGGAAACACAGCACTTCACATATCCTCTCTAGCTGGTCAGGCTGAAGTAGTGAAGATCCTGGTCAAACGAGGGGCCGACATCAACGCACAGTCTCAGGTGAGCCTCTGCACTCTGCCGCTCAAGTTGTTTAATTATGCATTCTCTTCAAAGATATCATGTTTAAGAGCCTGATTTTATTTTGGACAGTCCATTAAAGTTTTTTTTATGGTCTGTTGTTTGTTGGTAACCTCTTGTATTCGCCTGTGTGCTGCAGAATGGATTCACTCCTCTGTACATGGCCGCCCAGGAGAATCACCTGGATGTGGTGCGATACCTGCTTGAGAACGGAGGCAACCAGAGCACAGCTACAGAGGTGAGAGGAGTCTATTTAAGATGACTACATTGGACACAATGGTATCACACATACAGTATAATGTAGAATAATAATTAATTAATAAGCACTGAACACAAAGTAGATATGAGGTTGATTGAAATGACATTATTTTGCAGGTATTTGGTCAGAAATCTGGTCAGAAGTATTTGACAAACTAAACATTTTGACCTGATGATGGTGCTCAATAAAAATTTAGACGCTCGCCAAATTGTTTACAATTCACTGTTATTGAGATATGAATGTCTGCACCAAATTTCATGGCAATCCATCCAGAAGACGTTGAGACTCATTCCACATGAAAAATGTCAACATGTTAGTGATGCTGGAGGAAAAGCTATGGGACCACCAAAGTCATTAGGACACATCATCTGGGAATCATGATGTCTATACAAAGATTTATGGCCACCGGACATTATCTGTCCAGTATATGTCGAGAGACACAGTTGTGGCTCTAATAACCGACCAACATTGCCACCCCCCAGAGCCCAGCGTTATTCCCCCTTATTACATATTTCACCGGATAATTGAAGACATGATGGTGGTACCTGGATTCATCTTCTGGTGACAATGAATGTCCAATATTACATGGCAATCTATACAGTATATGTCAAGAGACCAACACCAATATTGCCATCCCCCTGAGGCCTGTGTTATTCCCCTTTTTCCATATTTCCCTGAATAATTGAAGACATGATGATGGTGCTGGCTTAAAAGTCTGGGGATCACCAAACTTATCAGTATTCATCTTCTGGGGGCGATGAACGTCCAATATTTCATGGCAGTCCATCCATTATCTGTCAAGACATTTAGACCAAAGTGGTTGACTGACTGGCCAATGGGTATTCCTAGAGTGCTAGTGTGGCAAAAAAAAAAAGAACCATTTTTCAACCACTGTTGACCAAACATCAGTGACATTTCCCACACAGGTTTCATGTTTAGAACCTACCATGGTTTTTAATTTGAAACATATTCAGAGTTTTAATTCACTGATGGTAAACAGCAAAGTAGAACTGACTGGATGTTGGTGTTAAAAAAGAAATCTCAGAAATCTCTCCAGATGACAACACTCTGTTGTTGCACTGATGGAATTCATTAGAAACTTTGCATTGTACTGAATTATCATCTGAGTGTATAGGTTGATTTGCTGGACATTCCCAGATTATGGATTTCTTGACCTTTAACCTTTCATCTTCTCTTCCTCCTCTTCCCTGTCTTGCCTCTTCCAGGATGGCTTCACCCCTCTGGCTATCGCCCTCCAACAGGGCCACAACCAGGTGGTCTCGATCTTACTGGAGAATGATACTAAAGGCAAGGTCCGCCTGCCTGCCTTGCACATTGCTGCCCGCAAGGACGACACCAAGTCGGCAGCCCTGCTCCTCCAGAATGACCACAATGCTGATGTCCAGTCGAAGGTATGCCTACGGCTCTGTTTGACTTGGGTTAGCATGTGTGGAAATCAAGCTAATGTGGTGCTATGCGTTGTGTCCATACTGTGGTTATGAGAACTTTTATGAAGTCTATGAATTACACGAGGCTGTAGTGGATCTGGTGTTTTTTGAGGTATAGAATGCAGAAGGTAAGCTTTGAAACCAGTCTAGCTTTCTTTGAATTGTCAATGGTTTTAGGATGCTAACACTGAGGGTCACCCATGGGTCTTGTAACCTTGTTTACACCTGCTTTTAGAATGTGATCTGTATCTGTATAAGTTATCCTGACAATCATAAACCTGTTCTCATTACATCGTCATAATGACAGTTTTTTATTTTTCCTGCTCACTGTGCAAAGTGGGCGAGTATGTGGTAAGCTGGCAACAAACGGTTACATGGAAGGTGATGTTACAGTCCAGTTGTATGGATTTCTTCTGTGTGGGCTGAGCAGTAGTTAGTGGTGATGACGTTAGTGTCTACCCACAGTGATGATCGTAGCAATGACATTCCTACCTACCCAACGTCTTGATGTTTCTATACACAAACGTAATGTGTAGGAAAACGGTTCTACCTAAGATTATGATAATTCCAATCATGGTGCCAACCCATCGTCTGCATTTATCTTTCTTGGTGTTTGTTCTTGCATATCAAGTTTACTAATCTTACTGTAAAGGAATCTTGGCCCAGATATCAGTTATCTCTTTTCTAGATATCCGTTGTGGTATGTCATTGTTTTGACAAGTTACTCAGCATATTCATCGTTGGGAAAAGAGGCTGTGCTCATCAGAAAAACGACTGCGTTGGTCTTTTGGTCAAACACTTGACCTGACCTGAAGTTGTCCTGACAAGTGACTGAACTGTGGTCGTACTAATAATCAATGAATACTTCTGTTGTTGTAGTGCTGCTAAACCTAGCATGGGACTTTGACTCAGCAGTTGCTCTGCCTGCTGTCCCTCAGTAGTCGAAGTGTTCAGTACATGTACAAAGAAATCTTTAACACTGAATCTTCAGGCTGAACTGAGTACACTGAGTCATGTTACTGAGTAGCCTTCAGCAGTGCAGCTCCTTTACTGACTAAAACTACCTTTGTCAGCTCAGCTGTGATACAATGTGATATTATGTCATCGTATGATAACTGCAGAGCTATTGACCTTATGAACAGTGCTTTTAAGGGCCTAGTTTTGTACTGAACCAGCAACACACTGTACTTACATCACAGTATTATGAAAGATGATGCAATCACTAACAGTTGACATCATCCTATTTTTTAACCATGATCCTTTCCTAACTTACTGTAACTCAACCAGACATTAACCAGAGGTGGTAGATCTGAATGCTCGTATGAATGTTTCTTCTGATGGTTTCTACAGTTTTGAAAAAATGAAATGTTGACTTTAATTAAATTTATTTTGTCAACAGGTTCCACCTAATTGTATTAAGTTATATACAATTAGGTGGAACCTGTTGACAAAATAAATTTAATTAAAGTCAACATTTCATTTTTTGAAGGTTAGGCTTAGCACTAGGGTTTTGCTGACAAGCAACCTATTGTGGCCTTGCCAATAAGAACTCTTTTCAGTCACGTGAAAAGTCTAACGTCACAGTGATATTAGCAAGGATGAAATGGATCACAGATGTGCATCCAGATGTCGCTTTGAATAATAATGACGTCACTTAGTTTAGAGAAAATGAACAGACTACATCGTCACTGGCAAAAAATCTTTGAACTAAACGAAATGATTTGAATCAACAAACCTCAGGAGTCAACTTTGGTTCCAACACAATCTTTCCTCAAGCAAGTACTTTTAGTTGCTTCAATTGAACCAAACCTTAACCACTGATCATGCAGATCAGAAAATGCTCATCAAAGCGTCTTCTAAAGGTGTTTTGAGGCTGTTTTGGAAGGCAACGACAAAAATGTTAGAGTGACGATCGGGATGGAAGGTCATAAAACACTTTGTTTTGGATGGAGGTTTTTCATTATCCAGAAACTAATCACAGCAGGTGTAAACAGGGTCACCCACTTGGTGAGCGACAGAAGACCACTGATTAGTCATGATGTATTTTTCCCATGAAGCTGTATAAATGTGTATTGTGTGTTTGCGTGTCCATCTGTGTGTCTATGCATCTCTGGATTTCTCTCTTCCTCTCTCATTCAGTGTCTCTGTGCCTGCCACGTCACTCCTGATCCTGCCACTAACTGGGTCTCTCCCTCTTTTTCCTTCCTCCTTCCTATAATGCTTCCTCTCTCACACTGCTTCCCCTCATCACCCCCTAACTCCTACCTTCGCTGCACCGGTGTCTAAGTGTAGCACTGTCCACTGCATGGAGTGTGCCACTGTCTGCAGGTTGTATGGTGGTGATATTTAAGAATGCATGCAACCAATGTGGGGGGGGGTGAAGTTGTATTTAAGATTGCTTTTCGCCGTCGGCAAAGGTTTGGAGGGGTTGATCCGGTATTGGTGGGAATTCACAGCTACCTGTTGATGTTTTAGTTCCTCTGATACCGGATGGTCTTAAGTGACGTGGCTCGAGTGAAGATGGGTTACTGCACTACATGCTTGTTTATCACTTTTATTGTTTTCTCAATGTTAAAGATTTCTACAGTAGCATTATGTTATGTAACCACAGTAGCAGCAGCTCAGTGTATACGCATGCATTTAGTAAAATAATAAGCCATATGTGGTTCAGCTGTGGTGATGCAGCTCTGCTCAATACTGTATGAGTCATAAGAAAAGGCCCAGAGGAGAGCGGCTATAAAAGGCAGCGTGAACAGTCACACTCAAACACATATACGCATAAAACACATATTCCCATCACACACTGGGAACGGTTTTAATCAAATACCAGTGGGAAGCAGTCCATTGACAGCAGCTGGTCCGCTTACATCTCTGTTCAGTAAACTGTGCGTTGTTAAAAAGACGTCCAGCGGGGTAAAAAACACAAACACGATCAGACAGGCTGTGAATATACCTGCAGAGAAAACCATGTGAGTAAGTTACAGCCCTCCATCCAGCTAACATTAACTAACATTATTCATATCATAAGTCACCTGTCATAAGACACCAAGTAGCAGCCTCAGCATTTAAATAAACCATGATTCATTTTACTCCTTATGAATTCAACTTTTCCTTTTCAAGAGGATACATTTGATATTTCTTGCTTCAAAAGTTGAACAGTGCTCTCTTTAATGACATTCTGGGGACAGTGGGAGTTGCTTTGTGTGTTTGAAAGACAAAACTTTCACCCAATCAGCAATCAGCGAGCAGGTCGCTCATTTAAAGGTCGAGTTCCCGCATTCAGTAGAACATCATTTTGTTGTGATGTTTTATTGCTTCGTCACAAAGTTTTGCAGTGAGGACTTGCTGAAACGATGAGGCCGTTTATCAATGAGCTGATCTCAGTAAAAGACAAACACTTTGAATAAATATTGGACTCATTCATCGAGAATGAGTCATTTCAGCTTTTCAGGTGTGATGATTTGTTGATGTTGCAACAAGCATTTTTCATTATTCTTCCAAATTTCAGACCAAACAAATAAGCCCACAAACAAAAGACAGATTGATTGGTTGCATCTGAACACGACGTTAGGCTTTGATATACAGTGTAACGTCTCAGTGTGATCTTGACCCCAGCCACGTCGCTCGTCTCTTTAGTATCTGACTGCACAGCTACAGTGCAGTAATGTGTCAAAGAAGCCTAACTGAACTGATCTTTCCCTCCCTCATTCCTCCTGCTTCAGATGATGGTCAATAGGACTACTGAGGTATACACATGCTCCTTTAATTCTCCACAGATTCACCACAGTCCCATCCCTTTGTTATTTCTCTTTTATTTCCTTCCACCGTTTGTTTTTTTGTTTTTTCACTTCCACAGCACTGCATGAACGATAACCAATCATTTGGTTCATTTTAGTTTCTGTTGGTTTGGTATAATAAGACGTCAACATGCACGGCTGACACGAATGGCCAAGCTGCTGCAGCGTGTCCTGCGTTCAGGCACCGCACACGGTCTGCTTGTCTTTCATTTTTGGCTTCAGATTTTGTTTATTCATTCTCTGTCTGTTTGCATTCTAATTCTTTTTTTAAATTTTTTTACAGTTTGATTAATATTTATCACCGGCTCACAACGCCTCTTTTGTTTTTGTCATATGTGACCTGTAGAAATATCTATAAAGAGATGTACAGTTTATTGATTTATTTGAAATGATTACATTTATCTCTATGATACTGTGCTGATGCATTTTAGGAACAGTTATGAATATATCTTGTACACTAGTCTGTCTTTTTAATGTCTATTTATGTTGTGTTGCATGATTTCTAGAGATGCACTATGAACTAAGAAGTTTAAAACAGCACTGGTTAAGTCATTGGAAATATTACAATATGCTGCACTCCAAATATAAAGTCCTTATGTAGGAAGTCCAGTGCTGCCAAAATAAAAATGAAATAATTAAAAATTTTCTATCTGTGTGTCCATGATATGAATTTAAAGAAAAATGAAACTAGAATTAGAAAAATGTATAAATACTGCCAAAACAAAGATAAGAAAGATTTCATATCTAGATTTGTTTACTATTTTGACAAATTAAAATTAATTTCATGCTAAATCTATACGTGTATATAGTGTATACATGTATAGCGTTTTTTACTTCAAAATCTTCATTATAATTTTCTTTTTGGCAATATTTTTGTATTTTTAGAGGTCCAGTGTCTAAGACTGTGGAGGCTCTATTTTTAGAAAAAGGCAGACATGGAATATAATATTAATCATAATAATTATGATTTCATGCATGTATGATCACCTGAAAATAAGTCTTAAGTCTTTTTTGTTACTTAAAAATGATCCTTTTATATCTACAGTGGGAGCGGGTCCTCTTTCATGGAGGCCGCCATTTTGAAACATCATGTTTCTACAGTAGCCCAGAACAGACAAACTAAAAAAAAACTGACTCTAGACAGAGTCTATCAAGTGTTGTTTCTCCTTTACACTAGGAAGGTGAGGGTGGTGTGAGGAGATTGAATTGCAGCAATTACACCACTAGATACAACTAAATCCTACACACTGGATCTTTAAATGTGATAATTAAAATGTCATGCACACACAAGTGGAAAATTTAAAATTGATTACATGATTTTGTTGTAATATTGGCAGGCCTGGTCGTCCATATAACAGTATTTCAAATGCATGTTTTTTATAGAAGATCTTCAAATGACTGTCATATAACGTTTACTCTTTTAGTGCAAATCAATAATGGCATGTGAAGCTCATAAAGCTTTTAAAATATGACCTGCTTGGCCAAAAACCTTTTGGCGTTGAATAGCATGTTGCATCCACGCTACCTTAATTTGCACCATTCTAAGCTTTTGACTGTGTAAAGTTTTGAAGCCATCACGTTAGTCACTGTATTCTTCACACTTTTGTAAACAACTTTTTCACATTAAATCGGACCACACTTACAGAATGGCAAGGTAAGGCAAGAATTTCACAACTACTCCAACCTGCTCTGCAATCTCTAACTTCTCTCATATATTTCTCATTGCTAACTCTCTCAATTCTTCTATGATGTACAGTTAACATAGTGCACTTTGGTGTTGATCAGAAATCTACCCTCCGTTACGTGCTGACTTATGATTTGACTATAATTTGGTGTTTGGGTAGCTAATATTGTTCGTACATCTTCATGTCAATCTTGATGACTCTCTGTGTGTACTGTACATCTGTTTGTTCTGATTTTCTTTTTCTTCTTTTCATTTCTAATTGTTTTTTTTATTTTTTAAGTCGAAGAAACTCTTCCATTACTTTTGTTTCGTGGATGATGACCTGCATGGAAGTGACGTGTCTGAGTGTGTTTTGGGGTTGTGTGTATGGGTGCTACATATTCTGACTTGAATATTTTAAACTTTATATTTGGTTTTGTTTTTTTTCCTGTTATCTTTGCTTTCAGTTTATTTATTTTCACACCTGTGATGCTTGATGCGACCGCTGCATGCTGGGAAGATTAAAGATCAAGAGACACAAGTGAAAGCTCAAGGACGTGAAGTAAAGGCTCATGTCTGACCTCTCTGCTCCTCTCTGTGTGTTTGTCTCTTTCCCCCGTCTGTCTTCCAGAGTGGATTCACCCCCCTGCACATCGCTGCCCACTATGGCAACGTCAATGTGGCCACACTCCTGCTGAACCGAGGGGCAGCAGTCGACTTCACAGCGAGGGTAGGAATCCACGCTGTAGAACAGTTATCTGGGTCTGATCAGTGCATTGAAATACACATAGTTCTATATAATTAGTGGACAGAGCCTCCTGGTCTCTGAAATGTCTTAAACCTGCATTCTTACTAATGGCCAACAGGGGGCAGCTACATAGGCTACAAAATGAAATCAGATTGTATTGAGTCTTATGAAGAAATGAGCCGACTTCTCACTTGATTTATGATCTTAGTAAACAGTTTCCTCGTGAATTTATGGTCTGAGTCACTAGTTTGAAGTCTTCTTCCACACAGCATGATGTTCATTTAGAAAATTATGGTTGCATTTAGAGTAAAATAGATGATAAAGTAGTGTATGCTTTAGAACATGGCTACCTTGTGACAACTCCAGTCCATCCAGCTCAACACCCTGGGCTCACGAAACACAAGTCAAATGGTCAAACTAGGCAGTGCTGATGAAATTTGAATCAAGATTATGTTACTGTATTGCCTGTTTCTCCTCAAAATGTTTTTAGAAACATAATTTAGTTACTGTTTAGCTGCAACACAAGACTGTTTATGACTAGACAGGTTGACATTTTCTCCGCTTAAAAACACAGTCAAAACCTCTTGTCCAAATATGGTCACTTCTGGCTCCTACAAACGAAGATGGCAATGGCCAAAATTGAGGATTCTAAATGGTGACGTCGGTGTGTTTGCACTTGGCTGAAACACTTCTATTCTTGGCTACTGAACCTCAGGGATATTTGCTATTAGGTTTAATCTCCAATAAAAAAAAACAAAAAACATTACAGATTCCAGTGTTTAAGAGAGCTCCACACACTGCTTTTTTTCTTATCAACTGCATTCAGATGAATTCATACAAATCTGCAGTGTATGATCTACCTCTTGTGCCAATGTTCAGTGCCAGCGCAGGCAGCAGTGTGTCCATTTTGTAGAGAGAAGGAAAGTTACAATCCATCAGTTCACAACGGCTGCTGACAGTAACCTCTATCCTTCCCTAACCTTGAACCAAGTGTTTTAGTTGCCTAGCTCTAACTCTAACTATTGTAGCATCTTTGACAGTCTGGATATTGCGTTGTAGATCCTCGCTTTTCTTTCTGGCTCTAGCTAATCCTTTTAGACTGGTGGTCTGACCCAACCCCAACCATCTTTGTTTGAATGCTTCACCCAAACTGGGTTCACATTGGGAACCCCACTGTTTCCTTCACTCTCTGATACGCTGCTCCTTTGTTACTTGTGTGGAGTAACGTGCTTAGCTGTTCCAAACTGCCTAGTCAATGGACTTGAGCCATGGGAGCCATCGAGAACCAGGGCAGAACACTTCTGTTTAATAAATCCAGCTGTCTACAAAGTCAGCACTCATGTTTTACTCATGCTATATCCACATAAAGGCGACCAGAAGTATATTTGACACTCACAAAGACAGAGCTCTTCAAGTGGCTGCTCGTCTTTTAACCGAGAGCAGCTAACTCAGCAGCACACGCTGCTAACTTTCATTTCCGGCATTTCAGATGTGTATTTTGTTCCTTCGATCAATATAATCCAGAAACCAAATTCAGATGGTCTATTTTAAGCCTTGTGAGCAGTGTGCATAAAAATAGCTCTTTTTCTCACCTTGCACTCACCCAAACACAGAACACCTCTTCAAAATAAAAGGCACTCAGAAGCCTCGTGGGACTGCATGTGTGGCTAATACGCAGGTTGCATGTTCGATACTATTTTACTTTGAAATGAGGGTGGATTTATTTGTTCTGCTACATGATTCATATTTTTAAATAGATTTTTCTCCTCATGTGATTCATGTCACTGAAAGTCATTTGTCCTCCCCCCCTGCAGAATGGGATTACTCCTCTACATGTGGCGTCCAAGCGCGGCAACACTAACATGGTCGGCCTCTTGCTGGACCGAGGCTCTCAGATCGATGCTAAAACACGGGTGAGTATCAGGACAAACCGACGTGCTCGTGATTAAAATGGAATTCATCTCCAAACCACAGCACCACATGCGTCTTCTCCTCTTTCCTCCTCCACTCGGTCGAATCCATTTCTCCACACTGGCTGCTTTTGATGATGGAGCACTCTCAGGTCAAACGCTGCTATTACATCCAGCAGGAAATGGCCAGCTCATTAGCAGCTTCATTAGTGACAGCAGATGTGAATATGAGCTTAATGTGGGTCAGTGGATTAAGTTCAGTATCACACTGGACGGACATCCTGACCTGTGTGTTAGTTTGATGTGTGCCAGCTCATGTTATTAGCTATATTTGATTCTAACCATACAAACACCATCCAGCATGAGTTAGTCACTGTCTGAGAGTAACCTGACTAACTGCATGTAAGCACTGGCCTGAGTAAAGTGAAATCCCTGTTGTTGATTCTGCAGGATGGTCTGACTCCTCTTCACTGTGCGGCTCGGAGTGGACATGACACATCTGTGGAGCTGCTGCTGGAGAGAGGAGCACCTTTACTGGCCAGGACCAAGGTGTGTCACATGTCCTTAAAGACACAGAGCAACAATAGCACTCATTTGAAGTCTTGTTTGAGTCCATCTGATGATTATGTTGATCAAATAAATCACGTCTCCTTCACATTTCAGAATGGGCTGTCTCCTCTTCACATGGCGGCACAAGGCGACCACGTCGAGTGTGTCAAACACCTTCTGCAGCACAAGGCTCCCGTTGATGATGTCACGCTGGACTACCTGACGGCGTTACACGTGGCAGCTCACTGCGGTCACTACAGAGTGACCAAACTGCTGCTGGACAAGAGGGCCAACCCCAACGCCAGGGCACTGGTACGATTAGAAGATATCATACATTATTCATCCTTCTGTGGAAATTCAACCACCTATAAGATACATTAGATGATTCTGTTAAATATGGTTCATCCTTTCCTGTGTGTGTACGTGATTTTCCTGACAGAATGGCTTCACTCCACTGCACATAGCCTGTAAGAAGAACAGAGTGAAAGTGATGGAGCTGCTGGTCAAATATGGAGCCTCAATCCAGGCCATCACAGAGGTACGTCACACACCTGAGAGCAACCGACATCGGCACAAATGCTCCTTTGAACGTACTGAGTCAAAGGTCTGACTTAAAGGTCCAGTCTGTAGGATTTTGTGGATTCCAACAGTGAAGTTGCAGATTTTTGGGCTACTGTAGTAACATGATGGTTCAACATGCTGGACTGTCATATTTCATCAATAAATTTCCCTAAATCTGACACACTGGACCTTTAACCAAAATATATATAATAACCAAAGAAAATAGTAGATAGAACAGAAAGTTAAGGATCAAACTTTCATTGAATGGAGTCAGTTCTGCTGAACAGCAGCCACAAGAGGCAGTTACAGAACAATGATGGAGAGCGTCATCACTTTAGCAAACTGACTCAGCACCATCATTTTGCACAGTAATGTCTGTTTAACGTTAGCTAACATTAGCCACCTAAGCTACTGTCATACCAGACCAAATGAGGCTGTGCACTGAATTAAGTCAGGGTGACTTTTATCAACAACTAGTTCCACGTTTGACTTGTAAAAGGAAGAACGTGTTAGATCTTTTAAAAGTGATGCAGTCCACAGCTGTGAGTGGATAGCTTAGCTGCAGCGGCTAACACTTTTCTAGTCTGAAAACCAAGAATTTGTGCTTGTGTCTGTTCAGGTTTAATGAACATTGTTGTTGAAGTAGCGGTGAAGGAGAAATCACTCAACTATTGAACAGGCTGTTTAAAATGACAGGATGCATCAAGCTGTTATTCAATGGCATGATAGTTGGAACAGTGATAACTGGAACTGGAACTGTTAAGGTGGGACATCGATATAAATATCATAGTTTGGTGGCTCTCCTTGAATAACAAATGTATGTTCAATATGACTGACATTTTATTCTCTTGTTCCTCTTTGACCTCCTCCTCCTTCCTGCGTCCAGTCTGGTTTGACTCCTATCCACGTAGCAGCCTTCATGGGTCACCTGAACATCGTCCTGCTGCTGCTGCAGAACGGAGCCTCGCCTGACGTCAGCAACATTGTGAGTGTTGGGAAACAAGCCAATCAGAGAGAGGCAGAGTGACACTTTCTTGTAGTTTAATTAAGATAAGAATGTGTGTGTTGACTCTGCTGACCCACATGTTGCTGTGTGTTGTGTGTTGCAGCGTGGAGAAACAGCGCTGCACATGGCAGCCAGAGCAGGCCAGGTGGAGGTGGTCAGATGTCTGCTGAGGAACGGCGCAATCGTGGACGCCAGGGCACGGGTGAGACTGCTGTTATCTTTAGTGACACCTCACAGAGCTCTTCTTTATTCAGAACAAGCTAAGTGTTCGTCCTTCTTCCACTGCGTCATCTTCAGGAGGACCAGACTCCTCTCCACATTGCATCCCGTCTGGGAAAAACAGAGATCGTGCAGCTGCTGCTGCAACACATGGCCCATCCTGATGCCGCCACGACCAACGGCTACACCCCCCTCCACATCTCCGCCAGGGAGGGGCAGGTGGAGACAGCATCTGTCCTGCTAGAGGCCGGTGCTTCACACTCATTGGCCACTAAGGTGGGTTGAGGACACGTGTTGTCTTTTAAATTCCTCCTACAAGCATTCATGATTTCATGTAATGAGGAACGGAGGCAGTTGAGTGAAAGGGGAGTCCATGAGGTTAATATTTCAAGGAGGAGTTCAGGGAAATATGCATATGATGGGGCAACTGATCTGGGTGTGATTAGCCTAGCTTAGCATAAAGACTGGAAGCAGGGGGAAAGAGCTAGCCTGACTCAAAGTTAAATATCTGCCAACACATTGAGAGCTTACTGGCTTATGTCGTGTTTTATTTGAGTTTGAATGTGAGCACTACTCCTGAATGCAGTTAGCCTTCAGTAGCCACCTGTACACTTTCCAAGCATAGGGAACTGCTAGCCAGCGGATATTAGCATCTGCTAAAAAAAGAAACAGCCTTTTGGGATCTAAAATGAAAAAATCAGGTTACTACAGCGCTAACAAACAGGATTATACAGCGTAGCAGATAAAGAGAAAATATGATGAGTTATCTGTATTATAAAAACAACACAACAGCCCAATCTGTTGAAAATAATACAGCAAATGCACAAATCCACTGAACAGATTAGCAGGTTGGAACGAATGTACAGACAGAAAGACTGCTGATCCCATGATGCTCCTCTCCTGAGGCCTACAGATAAAGAGGTTACAGTAGTACTGTATGTGCAGGTCTCTGTCTGTTTGACCCACTTCTGATGAATGATTGATGAGGCCTTCCCTCTGAATCATGCATGAACGCAGTCAAGTGATTTATCGTCACATCACTGTGTTTACATGAGGAGGTCACACACCGTCCAGATGTTGAGATTCACTTCATCCACACAGGCGGAGACAAAGCGCTCTGTGATGCAGTGTATCCATCAGGGTTCAGTGGGCCTCCTCTCTCTCTCTCTCTCTCTCTCTCTCTCTCTCTCTCTCTCTCTCTCTCTCTCTCTCTCTCTCTCTCTCGATGTCTCTCTTGGTTTCTCTCTGGGGAGGAAGGGTGTGGCTGTCGCTATGGAAACCGAATCAGGGAAAGTTGTTGTCATGCAAGTGTTAACGCTCTCCATCCATCCGAGCACGCTCATAATGGTGCTTATCCTTGATTTGCTGAGAACACTGTGTTTATTACACTAGGGAAACCTTCTCCTCTCTCCTCCATCCTTCTCCTCTCTCCTCCATCCCTCTCCTCTCCATCCTTTTTTTTTCTTCTTTTCATCCAGTCACGTATTACATCAGATTTAATCCAGGGTTTGACAAACAAAGGATCGCTCCCTCCATGGGCAGGGCTGGGTCATAAACACACTGGTCATGTGGTTTTTGTCAGCTCGTCTCATTATGTATCTTATAATAGTTAAAGAGCTCCCTCTGCTGGTTGTACTGTGAAAGTTAAAGAGCTCTCTTTAATATTTTTGGGTTATGTTACATAGAATTGCATCAGCGTGTCAGCAGGCGGAGACTTCTTTATTGTTTTGTGTCAACAACAGGGAGGTGGTGAAGATAGCTCATCAGAAACTAATGATACATATATATATATAATTATTGATGAGGTCTGACCTGAGTTAACCTGTGTATAGATGTCCTGCATTCACTGTTTTAAACATTTCTCTGTGTCTTTCTCTCCACAGAAAGGTTTCACTCCTCTGCATGTGGCCTCCAAGTACGGAAGCCTAGATGTAGCCAAACTTCTGCTGCAGCGCCGCGCTCCACCTGATTCTGCCGGGAAGGTATTCATCCAAAACACAAACGTTTAAACTTCATTGCTGTGTAATCTATAAAAAAGGTTCCTCTGATGTTGAATCTGCTATAAAGGGAATCACATCCACTGTGAAAATGTTTCACTGAGCCCTTTTCCTGCATGTAAAGTTTAAATCTAAGAGTTTTGTCGCTATTTTTTCTGAATTGAGGTTAAGTTGCCTGCGAGAGCTCCGGTAAGCCTAGTTTGAATAAAACCAGCTTCATTTGGATTAACTGTGATTTATTCCAGATAACAGAAACCTTTAAATCAAGACTCCTTCTTTTTCTTTGACAATGTTCGTCCTTGCATCATAATAAGGAGCCACTCAGTGATCCTTCCAGCTTTTGCTGTCTAATATAATTCTAACTGATCTAAACCTGCAGTCTTACCCCCCTTTAACACTTCCTGTTAACTCTGTGTGTGTGTGTGTGTGTGGTGTTAACGGCTTGGTGCTGCACTAACTGCCGTTTAATCCAATGTGCGCTCACCGTCCATCCCTTACAGAACGGCCTCACCCCGCTCCATGTCGCAGCGCATTACGATAACCAGGAGGTGGCGCTCCTGCTTTTGGACAAAGCAGCGTCCCCCCACACCATGGCCAAGGTGAGAGTCCACGGTAAAGAGGTGTCGACACTGGGCTGGAGATAATGGCTGATTGGAAGGTTAAAGATGTTACAAAGTTCTAAGAATATGAACATAGAAAAACAGTTTAACAGTATGAGGTTCTCACCTGTTTTCATTCGACCGAAGCTCGACATTCAGCTCAAGTGATGATGACTGAGCAAACTCCATCTGGTGAGGAAGACCATGAGATGTTTGAAAGCTCTGGACAAATATATATTGTAGTTTCCATTTTTAATACGTCCCAAAACAGAGGAAATAAGAATAAGAAGTGCTTGTTGGGGACTATTTTCAGCGATGGATTAATCCACATGTGGTGCTCTAGCGAATATTTGGGGCAGCAGGACAGTTTAGTAACGTGTGTGTGTGTAATGTGTGACACTACGTGCTTTTACCATGCTGACAAACACACAGTATATGAGGTTTTCAGCCAACAACAAGCAGTGTCAGTTAACATTCAGCAGTGACGTCAGTGTGTCTGTGCTCTCCCCGTGTATCAGAACGGATACACTCCTCTCCACATCGCGGCTAAGAAGAACCAGATGGAAATCGCCCGAGTTCTGCTGCAGTACGGAGCCGAGACCAACATTCTGACCAAGCAGGGCGTCACTCCGCTCCATCTGGCCTCCCAGGAGGGCCACGCAGACATGGCTGCCCTGCTCATGAGCAAGGGAGCCCAGATCAACGTCCAAACTAAGGTACTGTACAACAACGCAAAACCTGTATCTGTAATCACAGAATCAGTCAAGTAATGAACCTGCATGTCTTTTCAATAACAAATGAGCTACATTAGCTTATCTGATGAGGAGTGATGCAGTCTGTGTGCGCTCTGTTGTGACTGTAGTAACTGTCCTGTGTGTGTTCCTCATGCAGAGTGGCCTGACTGCCCTCCATCTGGCAGCTCAGGAGGATAAAGTGGCCGTTGCCGAGATCCTGGCCAAAAACGGAGCCAACCTGGACCAACAGACCAAAGTATGAACAACCATGCTCTCTCACACTGCTCACAATTATTAGCATTATAATTATTCAGAGTCTTCCAGTGTTGTAATTTGTGTCTTATTCATAATTGGAGAATTATAACAGATTTGTTGTTGTTCTGCAGTTGGGATACACCCCGCTAATTGTAGCATGTCACTACGGTAATGCCAAGATGGTCAACTTCCTGCTTCAGAGCGGAGCCAGTGTCAACGCCAAGACCAAGGTACTGAAACTCAGATAATCCTGATTATCTGAGCCCTTTTAAATATTGATATAAAGCTCCTGTTATTATTGTATTCTGTTATTTCTAACATGCTGCCTCTAATGTTGAATGATATCAGTACATTAATGTATGCAGAGCATGACAAAAAACAAATGCTGTTGTGATATACCATGTTCAGCCGTTTGTTTTCTCCCTCTCAGAATGGATACACTCCCCTTCACCAGGCCGCCCAGCAAGGAAACACACACATCATCAACGTACTGCTGCAAAACGGTGCCAAGCCCAACGCTGTCACTGTGGTAGGTAAACAAACATAAACACACACACACACACTTGAACAGACACACATCTCATTCGCTGCGCTTTCTTGTTCAGAATGGTAACACCGCTCTGGGGATCGCTCGGAGGCTGGGATACATCTCTGTGGTGGACACGCTGAGGGTTGTCACTGAGGAGATCATCACCACCACCACGGTACGTCACACACCTCCAACATTTAAGTTCCAGTTAAGTTCAGTTAAGATAAGACAGACTTTAATGATCCCACACCGGGGAAATTCTCTTGTCACAGTAGCTCAACACAAGGTTGATGATAAATTATTCACAAATAAGAAATATACAGAAAAAAGTCATGAAGTCATGCTGGTGCTGAAGAGTCCGACAGCTGCTGGAACGAAGGCCCTGTGGTTAGTAGTAGTAGTAGTGGCCAGTAGCTTATGGTAGCTAATGTGAGCTAATGATAGCAAATTGCACATTGTTCATGTTTGATGTCCCATTTAACTCACTCCCAGTCAGGTCATTCTATATAAAGCGTTCTATAAAATTGTGGGGCGGCTGTGGCTTGGAGGTAGAGCGGGTCATCCACTAATCACTAATCCAGTCTGCATGTTGAAGTGTCCTTGGGCAAGATACTGAACCCCAAATTGCTCCTGAAGGCTGTGCCATTGGTGTGTAAATGTGTATGAATGGTTAGCTCCTCAAACTCATGAGCAGTTGGCACCTTGCATGGCAGCCAATGCCATCAGAGTATGAATGTGTATGAATGGGTGAATGAGATATGTACTGTAAAGCACTTCGAGTGGTCAGAAGACTAGAAAGGCGCTATATAAGTACAGTCCATTCACTGTACCATTTACGATTCTATGATGATAAAATCGGGCAATAATGTGCCATCATCCTGTTATTACCAACGTTTATAGACGTCTAGTTTCCTCTAAGTGTTGCTACAACATTATTTAAATGGCTATATCTAACACACCATGAAGTAGAGTTTAAACAGTCATCATACATAACACAGTGTGTGGAAGAAATTTTACAATTTTTACAACTATTTACAACTGTGTAGACGTTTGGTCTTTTCTCTGGATCACATCAGTCTGCCAAATACTTTATTATTGATTTCTTTATTTCTATATAAATAAAAACTGAGAACTCATATATGAAGTTGCTTAAGTTACAGTTACTTTGCCAGTATAAGCTTGAAATGTCCTCCCTTTTTCCTTTTTTTTAGCGTTTTATTCATCAGTGAACATAAATATTCAAACACCTCTCAGTATAATGCAGAAAGGTTGAAAAGTTACAGCTGAATCAACACCTCTAAAACTGTCTGAACTAAAACTGAACATTATGAAGGTAACACTGCTGCAGGACTGTAGATTACACTACATTGGTTTCAGGGTGGTGTGAATGTGATTATAATTTGTGATGATGTGCTTCCTCCCATGCTGCCAGACGGTGACAGAGAAACACAAGCTGAACGTGCCAGAGACCATGACTGAAGTGCTGGATGTCTCGGATGAAGAGGGTGAGTCATGTTGCACACTAAAGCCTGTCAACATTAACCCACAGTGTAGCCCGGGAATGGAAAGAGCTCTCTCTGAAGTATTCTGAGCACGTGTCCAACAACATCACTGTGGATGAACTAGTCCCACAGCAAAGCCCTGTTTGTGTGTTTTGACTTAGTGGTTGAGCCCAAATCAGCTTACTGTCATCCAACAAGACAGGTTCCCTCCTGACAACGACGCGTGAACATTTCCATTACAGCTAGTAGGAGCAATCACCTGTGAAATGTGCCTCACCCTGCCTTAAAGATGCACTAATAATAATAATATGATATAATAATTTTATATTGAGAATGACAACAATGTGACAAAGACAGCTTTTTAGCCTCTTTTATTCATTGTTTTGGTTTAACCTCATGAAGATTGCCCAGCCATAGAGCTCTGATAAACCCACTGTCCAGGTTCCAGGTCACTACCTGCCCAGGACCAAACAGATAAAGGTTGACAGGAGCTATAGGAGAAAGTGGAACATCTAACTTACATTACCTCTGAATGCAGACAGATTAACGAGATATTAAAATCCTGTTTTAGATCATATTCCATTCCCAAACTCTTAATTTCATTAGTTTCAGTCCTATCCTATTTGAAGGGTTAGGGTTAGGCCCCATTATGTTGTACATTTCTGTCCTTCTTTGGAGAGTTCAGAAGTATTTTCTGCCATGAGTAGCTTTTAGGAGGTAGTGAGTGACTGTGCTGTCAACCCACAGCGCTGATAGCCATTGATGATGATGTTTTGGACGACCTCTTGGATCTGGAAGGTATTCAGCACGTCGCTTTGTGTGAGGACATGCTGAACTTGGAGTGGGGTAGTGTGTTATGCATGGTGAATGAGCCTTTAGCGACTGCTGTCTGGTTACATGCTACAATACTAACTGTAATAAGATATTTGGTCACCAGTGATGCAGAGAAAATGGCTGACTTGAGTTTAGCCTAAAGGATTTCCCTCATGAGTCTTACAGTATTAGAAAGTTCAGTCTGCCTAAGTATATAATATATGTAAAGGAATAGTCACATAGGGTTTTTATCGGCATAATTAGTGGATTGTGTTTTAATTTCAAATACAACAGTGACCTACTTTGAGGAGACAAGAGAGAGAAGAAGTCAGGAAACTTCATTCAAATGTATCTCCTCTACTCTCCCTCTGCAGGTAGCCTGTATACATATGGCATCAGAACATCTCTGTCTTACAGCAGTATGTTTTTCACTTGTTATACTGGCCTAGTGTAATGCTTTCTGCCAGACCTGGGCCAAAAACTCAACTACACTTCCAGAATTCACCACAATCTCACATTGGCTGCACACTGGCACACTGCACTCTCTCTCAGGCCCATGTCACCTGCCACCACCACCACCATCTGCCGCTCTGGAGGTTATGCAATGTACAAACACAATCTGAGCAGTGTAGTTGTTTTTGACAGCGAGTATCTTGACTTGTCAGAGGAGGAAAAGCACAAGAGAGCACAAGCATTGGCTAGCATTGGACAATAGTATATTGTACTGTATATATGTACAGAACATTTTTTATTCACTACATAAATAAATCAAAAATACATTTTGGGGTGTTGGTGTTCATGTGCCAGTCAAGTTCCACCAGTCCTCTGCTGATACAGAACATTTTGGCCCAGGTTAACCTGCAGCCAATAGTGATGCCGCCCCCTGCTGCCCATTAGTGGACCAGCAGTAGAGCTTTGTTGCTGTGTCGCAGACAACTCATAGTCATAGAGAATGCTGCTGTAACATGCATCTGTTTGATGTGAGACAACAGACGGGGAAACAGAAAGAACATGCTGTTAACTGCTAGTATGCACAGACTAACATCAATGTTTGTCAGTAGAATAGTTGATAGTACTCACGTAGTGAGAAGCTGAATGGTGAGTATGCTAACATCATGTCCAGCTGCTAAGCTTGCTAAGTCTGGAGAGTTTGCTCAGCAGAAAAGTAACATTGACATCAAACACAGTATAAAGATGGGTTATGATTATAGTGGACCAGGACATCATATCAGCCAATATTAACTCAGTCAGCGTATGTCAGCAGAAAGTGAGTGTCACCATCAGTGCCACCATAGTTTGTCCAGCAGATAGTAGAGACCAAATTATTTTGTAAAATGTCCAGTACACTTCTATGTCACGCATACTGAAAAACAAAATGAAGAGATTCTTATGAAAAATGTAAATCTTTGTTATGGGTTGTGTAAAGAAAATGAATATCGGATGTATCGTTCTCAGATTCTTTTTAAACTCTCAAATATCAGTGACCATATCTGCCTCAAAATTAGAAGAATTAGTTGACAGAATCATCTTAACTCAAAGGTCAAACTACTATTTTCAAGTTTGCAAGGAGTCAAGTTTCAATAGAATGTCCTTATGGAGCGCTCTACACAAGATGACGTAACTACTACGATAGCCAGACACTCCTAAAATCTTTGTTTTATTGTCGTTCATGAGTTCACCTTCTCTTCTCTCTCCTAAGGCGATGACACGATGACCGGTGACGGAGGGGAGTATCTGAGGGCCGAGGACCTGAGGGAGCTGGGAGATGACTCCCTGCCTGGACAGTACCTGGACGGAATGAACTACCTCCGCTTCAGCCTGGAGGGGGGACGCACTGACAGGTACGTCAGACTGCGTCACATGTTAGCTGCGAAGCAGCAAGAACAATCTGCTTAGCGTTTAAGTGTGTTTTTTTCTAAACTAACTAACTAAAACTCTGCCTGGAAGTAAAAAGTATTTTCTATTGTTAGAAAAAAACAAATCTTTGGATGGACTGAATCTGACTCAGACCAAATGTTTACTTCCATCTGCTTCATACTCAAACAAATGCTCATCTCTCCACAGAGCAAACGATTGTTTTCTAAAATCTAAAGTCCGGTTCTGTTTCACTGTTGATCTGGTTCCATTTTGACCCAGTTCCTGTCTAATGACCAGTCTGTGTATCCGTATGTACTTATGATGTCTGTCCTTTGGAGGACAATAAACTCGACAACTAACCACCTGTGTTTGTGTATGTGTGTGTTTTTCAACCTCCTCCTCCTGCTCATACTTCATCGTTGGTCTCCCTTGTCATGCCTCCATAGTCGAATGCAAAGGTATGTGCTGACGCTGGCCGAACATCTGGCCTTTTAAACCCTCAGCACTGATGAGATAACCAGTTTAACTCTCTGGGCATTGAACTTTTTGACATTTTGTACATTCGTTGTCCCCAGATGATGAACCCTAATAACCCCACACCCCTTTTCGTTCATCTATGACCAAATACTGCAGATCTAATGACATTCCCATCAGCCTCAGCTCCTCTTTAACAAATGTTAGCATGCTAACAAACATAGTAAATCATCAGGTTAACGTTAGCTGTGTGAGTATGTTAGCATGCTCATGTTTAGCTTTGTTTAAGTGTGTTTGAATACAGTAGCACACAGCTGCTAGTTGTGTCGATTAGCTTGTTAGGTGCTGTCAGTCTTTTTATTCCACTGTTCCCGTGAGGTTGTTGTTTGTGTTAAGACCTGTTTTCTGTCCTCTGCTCCAGCTCTGACAGGTCCTTCACACCCACCCACCACAGCTACTACTCCCCTAAACATGAAGGCATGATGGACGAGATGCTCAACTGTCACCAGGTACAGCACACGGTCAACACAGTCACACACAGAGGTTACACCACCAGTCAGTAGAACTAATGAATCATGATGGATGAGTTGAAAAGTCTGGTTGCCTATGGCTTCATACTTCTACTGTCACGTGAATGACTGAGAATCATCATTCTTTAATTGGTATTGCTACATTCAGTAATCACTGATGTCTAATGAGAGGTTCTTTGTCTGACTCCAGGTCTCAGCACTTAGCAGAGAGAATGAGAGGGACTCATACCGCCTGAGTTGGGGCACAGAGAACCTGGACAATGTGGCTTTATCCTCCAGCCCCATTCACTCTGGGTACGTACGGTCAGACTGGGGGGAGTTACACTCACATATTGAACACATGCTGAATGTGTGCTCAGGATGAAATGTACAAACAGTCTGAATATTCCTGCACAGACTGAAATGTCTTGACAGTTTATGAATATGTATTAACTATTAACCCAATATTATCAAGGTCCTGATGGCTGAGCTGCTATTTCAAGTATTTAATTACATTTAATTATAGCATTTTTAATTAGTTAATTCACTTTCATTTAAAATCTGATATGTCCTAGTGCGTTAGTGGAGTGTTTTCTGTCACTTGGCAGCTGCACATAAAGAAATGGACCATATTTTTACTATAAATACTGATTTAAATCACCACTTTCCTACAGCACATAGTCAGTATTTCAGTTTAAATTATCGTGTCAACACTTTTTGAGTGTGTTAGATCATGGCTTCCACAGCAAATCGCCTCTTTTCTTTATTCTGACGTTCATGTCTGCTTTGTTCCTCGTCTCTGGATTCTTCTTTTTCTTCTTCTGATTTTTCTCTGTCTGATTTTTGATTCCTTTCTGTCTGATGTGGTTGTTTGTTTTTAGCCATTCCTCTCCGTGCCCTGATCATGGAGACCACAGCAGGTGACCCTCTGCACCTTGGTTTAATCACTTTCCTCATCGTCATCATGTTCTTCCTCCCCTCACAGTGTGCTCTCCTGGTGGAGAGGGGTTACATGTCGCTGTCCTCAACAGACATCGCCTCATTCGTTTGCTCTTTGGGTTCATGACGTGTCGAATCACTTTAATCCTGACCACGTTATGTCTCCACATGAGTCAAGCAAAACAAACCTTAAATTGCGGATCTCTGGGCACAGAGAGGCGGTGAACGTTGAGGACATGTTTGTTGATTTCATACAGTGTCTTGTGAATTGTGCATTTCCACTAACACACCCACCAACCTTTTAATGTTAGCCTGAGGAATATTTTGACACAGTGTTATTATATCCAATAAATATCATTCTACACCATATGCAGGAAAAATGTTAAACCACTGAGGACAGCAGTGTGTGTCTCCTAACAGTTTACTGGTCGTGTCGCTGAATTCAATAACACGTGTTTTTATGTCTGTGTGTTTTAAAAACTGATGTTTGCTTTACTGAAGCCGGGGCGAGATCACGGTGTCACCTCATCACACCCATACACCCCCTCATTGAGATGTGTGGTCCATGTGCATACAGTGTTTATCAGTTTGTACGGGGAGTGAGGTCAAAGAGTGTCAACCACTGAAGTCAAAAGGAGTGTAATGAACCGCTGTTCACTGAGACCATTCAGTGTTGAGAAAATAGACACCCAATCAACAAAATGTCTACATGGCTTATGAAATATGATGAGATGATTAGCATTTGATAGTTTCCCTTAAAGTGAACAGAACTTTTTAGAACTTTTCAAACAATAGAATACCACCTTGTTCCTCAAGTTAAAAAGTTAAGTCATTAGCAATAAAACACACATTTGCTCTGTTCAGTGATTCAGAGGTTTTGTAGTCTTACATGGTCTGCTATGACCACTAGCATATGGCGGCTAATGTTAGCTAATGTTAGCTAGCTTAAGATAGTTATTACTTATACTTACTCAAAACTTTACATTATAGCCTTCACCACTAGCAGCCACAGTGCCCGCTGTTACAGAGGCTTGCCTCAAATAGACATAAAAAAAATATGAATTAATTGACTCCATAAAGCAGATGTTGCTAGCTTTATCTGCTGTCAAGTCTTATTCAATTCAATTCAGTTCAATTTTATTTATATAGCGTCAAATCATAACAAAAGTTATCTCATGACACTTTTCATACAGAGCAGGTCTGGACTGTACTCTTTATAATATTATCTACAGAGACCAACAGTTCCACCATGATCAAGCACTTGGCGACAGTGGCGAGGAAACACTTCCTTTTAACAGACAGAAACCTCGGGCAGACCCAAGCTCATAGTTGACAGTGAGTCCACTCACTCCTGTCCTGGAGCTTTCGACCAGACTGTCTTCATCTGCATTACTTTTTCACAGTTGTCTTGGAGCTTCAGAAAACAGTCTCCACTAAACTGCTCTTTGGTGATGAAGACCGTGTTACAGTATGTGGTCAAAAGCTCCAGAACAAGCGAGTGAATTAACTATGAGTGAAGATTGTCAAGCGAACTTTCAAGTTCAACCATTGTCTTTTAAAAACTTCAGACAGCTGCTGATTCTTAAATTTTCTTCTACGGTGTCTAAGTTCTCATGACTGAATGGATCAATGATGAATGTCTTTAACTTGTCCAAACATCTCCTCCTCCACCTCAGCTTCCTGGTCAGCTTCATGGTGGATGCCAGGGGCGGAGCCATGCGCGGTTGCCGGCACAACGGCCTGCGCATCATCATCCCGCCCAGGAAGTGCAGCGCGCCCACGCGGGTGACGTGCCGGCTGGTGAAGAGACACCGTCTGGCCACCATGCCCCCGATGGTGGAGGGCGAGGGCCTGGCCAGCAGGCTCATCGAGGTGGGGCCCTCTGGAGCCCAGTTCCTCGGGTAAGGCTTGTTCAGGGATGGTTGATGGAATGAATGGATGCCTTCGGGGTCAGTAGACATACAGGGTTAAGAAGGAGAGGTAGAAAAGTGCAGGTACACCAGCAGGTAAATGTATTGATACATGGAGGTGTAATACCATGTCATCGCTAGTTAATGGAAGCTTGTGCTGGGACCTGCACTGAACGTTTTGGATATTCTACAACAATTAAATGAGAGAGATTAGATTTTAAAGTGTTTCGTATGTTAAAGATGCATCTCTAGTGAAAGAGAGGAAACATACTGTAAGGAATGATAAAACAGAAAGAGGAGGTCAGACCTGTAGTCCACTACCTCTACATTCATCTTTAATGAGAAGCTTACAACTTGCTGCCCCTTTTCTTTCAGATTAATTTCTCCTCTGCCTCTGCATTACTAAAACTGTTTCCGTATCTGCTCTCGCTTCCTGCCAGCGCCAGGGATCTGTTAATCTTTGCTCTTCAGCATGCTCTGTTTTCTTTCATAACAGCTGCGGTCTAACTCTTTTTTAAACCTGATCCCTAACCCTCAACGAAAACAAACCTTTCTTATTAACTCCACCTGCAGTATATTGCACCATGATTGATTTGATATGTGGCCTCAGATTCTGCCCTCTGCTGGTAAAGTTTGAGATAGTGTCTTATAAAAACATTATGAGTTTCCATCCATCACCTGTCCACTGCTCACATGACACAGGTTCTCTCTGACCAAAGCTATTAAATATGTTGTTCTGCTTATTATATTTAGTTTTTGAGTGTTTAACTCACATAACTGGTCCCATTATGAATGTAAATTATGACTTTTTGTTTGTCGTAGTGTAACATTTGGAACATTTCTACAGTATATTTGAAACAGTCCTTAGCGGCCTGTAAAATCAAAGACATATACAGTACAGGGACCCAGAGTGTTCAAACTTTAGTTAAATACAATTATTATTATTAAGATATTTTAAAAAAATGTGTCTACTATATAATATTGTTTGAAATAATTGTCTGGATAAATACAGTCAAATCTATATAGCCATGAAGTTGTGAACACCTGTTGACATTTCAGTTAACTATTATGAGATTTTATTTCATCCTGCTTATTTTCACAATAACAGTTTATTGCAAGTCAGTTTGATTTATTGAAGCAGTTTTTTAATTTGATTTTTTTCACCACATCATTGGCTTGTCGCTTATTCAAAAGACAACAACCAATTACATCAAGGCTCCGCCCTCTGCGATGATTGACAGACAAAGAATTTATGAAATAAATCTGGAAAACATAGCTCTGTGAAATGAAAATGATCTTAAAATAAAAACTAGTAATATTAATAATAAGAAGACGATTTTTCATGTATTTATTTATATAATTATTCATGTTTTAAACTGTTGTTTTGTTTAATCTCGAACACTTTTGGTCTGCAGAGACGTGCAGTTAACATGACCACAGTGTTACACAGTTAATGATCTGTTCTCACATCAGTCCACCAAGGTTCCTCTTTTGCACCCAACCGAAACATTGTGTGTGCTCTCTCTTCCTCACTGCTGCATACGGATGCTTGGTCGATCACACAGTAAACTCCACCTCCCCAGTGCACCTCCACCTCTTAATGAGGGCGAGAGTTTGGTTAGCAGAATCCTCCAGCTCGGCCCGCCGGGGACAAAGTTCCTTGGGTAGGGAGGAAATCAAATCAACGGTTTTGCATATGAAACAATCCATGGATGCCAGCCTCAGTGTTTTCTTTTACAAACCCTCCATCTGATGTTATTTTGTCCAGCCGTCAGTCTCCCATCATGCTTGCACTAGTGTCTTGTACCCTTCATCTGGTACCTCTACACATCACATTGCTGTTTCTTCCTTTCTTTCATCTCTTTTCTGCTTAGCCTTTTCCATTTCTGTGTCTGTTTTTTTTTTTGCTTCCTGTTTAGTTAATAAATGTGTTAGAAGAAGTTTGTTATTTTATTTTTGTGTGAAATTTAAATGGTTGCGTGGCCTGTGAGTAGCTAGGAGTGAAATCTGACTGCATCATGTGGTTTATGGTGGTGTAAGTGTAAATTACAAATTGAAACTTGCACACTCAAAAGTTTTGGTAATTTTTCTGAAAATTATTTTAGCTTTTAGCAAGAAAATTACAAATTTAAAGCTAATTATGAAGCTTGAACATGATGAATGTTTTCCTGTTTTTCACCATTTTAAACCAAAGGTAAAGGAGGTTAAAGGACATAGTCAGATTATATGAATTATTGATATATAGACACACTGTGGGGCGACCAAAGTGCTTTGAAATAACATGTTAAATATAAAATGTACTGTCAGGCCAAAGAACCCAGTAAATATCACATGAAAATATCAGCAGTTCTGCTTTAATAGCTGTGTTTGTTTGTCCATGTTGGATTGTTGTTGTAGCATGCTTCTTATACATGTGTTGTAACTAGCTACTATACACACATCAGGTAAGTATTAAAGTCACAGTTCAATACTGATATATTAATAAATAGTTGAAATCTGGGAAGTTGTCCTGATGCTAAACAGGCTAACAGCAGAATTAGCCCAGTTCTAAAACTACCAATGAATCCACCTGGATTGTGTCGATGCAGCCAGAGTCATTTAAACAATGCTGTTCAGACCACATAGTCAAGACACAGTCTACCAGCTATACAGCCTCTGGAGCACAGACATGTAGGCCAGAACCAACAGTTACTATTGGTATTAGCAGTGAGAAGCCAATGCTAACTGTATCACACACTGTTATCATCCATAACATGCTGTATCCTCCACCCCTCCAGTCCTGTGATTGTGGAGATCCCACACTTTGCTGCCCTGCGGGGGAAAGAGAGGGAGCTGGTGATCCTGAGGAGCGAGACCGGAGAGAGCTGGAAGGAGCATCACTGTGAGCACACCCAAGAGGAACTCAACCAGATACTCAACGGCATGGATGAGGGTCAGTCTCTGACGGTGTACCAGCAGTGCAGACCCACAAAGTATACCTTCATTCCTACATGAATGTCTCTGACGTGTGTCCATTTCTGCTCCCCCTCCTCCAGAGCTGGACACGCCAGAGGAGTTGGAGAGGAAGCGCATCTGCCGCATCATCACTAGAGATTTCCCACAATACTTTGCAGTGGTGTCACGCATCAAACAGGACAGTAATCTGATTGGTCCTGAAGGAGGCATCCTGAGCAGCACTGTTGTGCCCCAAGTACAGGCAGTTTTTCCTGAGGGGGCCCTCACCAAGAGAATCAGGGTCGGACTGCAGGTGATTGACAAAAGCATCAGTATAGTCCTTTGGCACAAACACTTACCTGTTTTATTTTATTTGTCTTATCATGGTATACTGCAGAAGATTGTGGTGAGAATTTATTTAAAATGTTTTAGGTCAAGATTCAGAGCTTCCCAAGATCAAACAGTATGGTTCCTACATGAAATACAGAGGAAACGTTGAAACTACTGATGGCTCTAGATCAAACGATTCAACCTTTGGGGAACACAAATGTCCGAACCAAATTTAGAAAAACAAAAGTTGTTAGAGTTGACTGTCCAGGAACCATGAAGGTTTCTACCCTCTTTGAACTGCTTGTGGTGTTGGATGAAGAGTCAATGGATCAGCAAAGTGTTTATGGATTCATACACTTGGGACAAAGGATATTTGTTCCAAATTCCATGGCAATTCATTGATAGTTTAGAAGAAACTGGTGGATCAACCAACTGATGAACAACCACATTATAAGCCTTATAGCCACACAGCTAACGTGGCTAAAATGAGTAACATTTAGGAGATGAAGGGCTGAATCCACTGGAAAATTTCTCAAGGTGGAGATGGTCCATACTGTTTCCTGCTAAAAGGAATGTACTTTTGGGTTCCAATTCCATACATCTGCCCAGAGTGTTCGATTAGATGGTTGTAGTACGTTATAGCTTGTAGTCAGTCAGTTGACAACCCTGGTACAGTGGTAGGTTCTCTGCTGATAAAAACTATGGCCGTTGTGTTGTCTTTCTACCCTCCCAGGCCCAGCCAGTGAATTTGGATGTAGTGAGGAAGATCTTGGGGAACAAGGCCACGTTCAGTCCCATCGTCACTCTGGAACCCCGCAGGAGGAAGTTCCATAAACCCATCACCATGACCATCCCTGTCCCCAAGAGCAACTCCGACCCGGTCCTCAATGGCTTTGGAGGGGACACCCCCACCTTACGACTACTTTGTAGTATCACTGGTTAGAGAAGACACATAAAGACACACACACATGTAAATAGACCAACCAGACACATGCCCACATTATAATATGTTTGTGTCCATGTGCAGGAGGAACAACGCCTGCTCAATGGGAGGACATAACAGGAACCACCCCGTTAACATTCATCAATGACTGTGTCTCATTCACCACCAATGTGTCTGCCAGGTAACACAAAAAAGAATCTATTGTTGTGTTAACTACTGATTTAAAGTCACTCAGATGCAATGGCCAACAAATACCCAACCTCACTGGTTCTTTCCAATCCCCACCTGCTTTCCAGATTTTGGCTGATAGACTGTCGGCAAGTCCAGGAATCTGTCAACTTCTCCACTCAGGTGTACCGAGAGATCATCTGCGTCCCATACATGGCCAAGTTTGTCATCTTTGCCAAGACCCACGATCCCATCGAGGCCCGACTGCGCTGCTTCTGCATGACAGATGACAAGATCGACAAAACCCTGGAGCAGCAGGAGAACTTCACCGAGGTGGCACGCAGCCGAGACGTAGAGGTGAGGAGGAGTGTCTCATTAACTACAGCTGATGCCATGTGGAGGTCCTCTGGAGAAGCTAAGATTGAGCAATTTGGCCTCATGGACAAAATGATTATTTTAGGAAAAAAGTTTTTCAAAAAGTTCTGACTGACTTTTGATTTTGAAAATGGTCATTTAGAGATGAGTTTAAGTTTTTAAAGGCTCTTTTCTTTGTTTGGTGTGTACCATTACTTGTACTCATCTGTCTGTTATATTTCCCAGGTACTCGAAGGCAAACCTATCTATGCAGACTGCTTTGGAAACCTTGTTCCACTTACCAAAAGTGGCCAGCACCATCTCTTCAGCTTCTTTGCCTTTAAGGAGAACAGACTAGCACTCTTCATCAAAGTGAGCACAGTTTCAGCACTCAGTTTATTTCACAAAGACGTCAGCAACATTATACTGAATTATTTGGATCTAACTCGAATGACTAATACTCTTACAGATCAGAGACAACACTCAGGAGCCATGTGGCCGTCTGTCCTTTATGAAAGAACCCAGGAATTACAGGTCACTCACCCAGAATGCCATATGCAACCTCAACATCACCCTCCCATCATACTGCAAGGTAAGAGCTTGATGATGTTTTTTGACTCAGCAAAGGACTCTTTCTGTTGCGTATCTTATTGTTGTAAGTAAACCTGGCTGGCAGCTGTAATTTCACATGAGAAGCACTACAATAAGAATCTTTAATTGTTTGTAAGCTGGACTAGAATGCAAACTTGAGCCTGTTTTCCCTGTAATACATACTAATCTACCACTCAATTATTCCACTAACTGCAATTATTATCCTATTTAATATTTCTTATGTTTGACATCCAAAGTAGTGAACTGTGAGAATGCTACGAGCAACCAACATTATTGTTTTATAGTGATGGTTGCTACTTTACTGTAAAAATGATATTTGTACCCAGTGAACCATCTACAAGGCTGTACTGGACAATATTACATGTTTCTGGCCAAAAACATGAATCTGTTTTAACAGCATTGCCTAATGCAGCTTTAAAGACCACTGTGACTTTCCCTGAACCACACTGACTTGTTGTCTTTGTTTCTATGGTAACCATACATTGGCCCCCTGTCTTTTTTCCCCTCTTTAATGTTGCTGTTGTTTCTATCTGTACATCTTTCTGCTTCTCGCTGCTTCTTGCTCT